>CM053403.1:61814678-62143223 GCA_028644305.1 Xerus rutilus | reverse complement strand
TTCTTAAAGTAATCTTTTGCTACTTGTAATTGCTCTCTTATCTCTTTGTTAGAATGATCTATGGTTGCCTTTATTTGCTCTCCTATTTCTTTGTTGGATTGATCAATTTTTGCCTGTAATTGTTCACTTATGTCATTCTTTAGTTCGCTGATCATTTTAATTATGTACATTCTGAATTCTTTCTCTGACATTTCATCAACTGTGCTGTCAATGGATTCTGTTACAGTGGTATCCAGGTTTATTTGGGGCACTTTCTTCCCTTGTTTTTTCATGTTGATTGTGTATCTTCCTTTCTTGAAATACCAACCAGAGGTATTGCGGCTTCTATCCTATAATCTTTTATTGACACTCCTGATTACCGTGTCTCACCTTGGAGCTACTTGTGTTCTCCCAGTGTCCCCAGATGGGCACTACTGTCACTAAAGTTGGTGGCGGAAGTAGTGGACGTACATCTAGAGGGCAGTGGGAGTCGCTGTGGCTGGGCTCCTGAGGTGGCCCCTGAGAACTGTTTTGCCCCTGTCTTGCACTCCTGCTGGTGAACAGGAACTCTGGAGTGAAACTAGAGGCAGGCTCAGGTCTCACTTAGGCAGAGTCACAAGCTGGAGAGTCTGTGTGCAACCCTTAGAGTGAGTGTGAGCTTCCCTGGGGCTAGAGGCTAGCAGGCTCTGGTCTGCCTTCAACTGGGCACCCTGGCATTCCCTAAGGGCGGTTTTGGGCCTTCTGTCTCATCTGACCCCAGGAACTCTGGAGCAGAACTGGGGCAGACCCAGGCTGCCCTTGGATGGGGCTGCCTCGTGCTGTTGTCTCTGGAGCTACTCTTGCCCTGAATTTGGGCTCCCCAATGGCTCCCCAGAGGTAGCAGATCCTAGTCTCCCTTTGGCTGGACAACCGTGGAGGTTCCTGAGGGCAGGTCAGGGTCCTTTGGGGCTCCTGCCGGTCCACAGGAACTCTGGAGCAGAACTGGGGCGGGCCCAGGCTGCCCTTGGGTGGGGCTGCCTCGTGCTAGGGTCTCTGTGGGGACTCTTACCCTGAATTTGGGCTCCCCTATGGCTAGAGGTAGCAGTCCCTGGTCTCCCTTTAGCTGGACACCCGTGGAGGTTCCTGAGGGCAGATCAGGGCCCTCTGTGGCTCTTGCCGGTCCCCAGGAACTCTGGAGTGGAACTGAGGTGGGCCCAGACCGCCCTTGGGTAGGGCTGCCTCTACTGGTGTCTCTGGAGTGACTCTTGCCCTGAGTTTGGGCTCCCCAGTGGCTAGAGGTAGCAGATCCTGGTCTCCCTTTAGCTGGACACCCGTGGAGGTTCCTGCGGGCGGATCTGGGCCCTCTGCGGCTCCTGCCGGTGCACAGGAACTCTGGAGTGGAACTGCGATGGGCCCAGGCTGCCCTTGGGCGGGGCTGTCTCCGCTGGGGTCTCTGGAGCGACTCTTACCCTGAATTTGGGCTCCCCAGTGGCTGGCGGCTGGGGCCGTGTGTCCACGGGAGCAGCTGCTAGGGCCCTGCATGGTTGAGTGGGCGCTGGAGCCAGGTACCCCGTGTAGAAGCAGGCCCTTCCCGGGGCAAGCCCTGGCCTAGGGCTCCGAGCTGCCCGCAGCTGAGCTCCGCCGCCGCTTGCTGCTGAAGTCACGCTGCTTGTGGCATTGGCTGCTGCCTGGTGGCCCTGCTTACACACGCAAGTGAAATTCCTGCAGGGGTAGCTGTAGGATGATGTCCAGAAGCTGGCTGGGAGACGTTATTTCCACAACTTCAATCTCTGGCTCTGGAGAGACTGACCGCAGTGTCCTTCTAGGCTGCCATCTTGGAACCGCCCCCAGGAGCCTTTCTAATCTCAAAATCCACCACTGGAGCCCCGAGTGTCTAGCCACAAACTTACTGACAGTTCCTGCCCTGTTATTCCTGCCCTCTGGGAGGTTATTACATGCACTGTTGCCTATAGTGTTGTCCATCTGGCCAGCTCAGAAGCCATCCACAGCAATGTGCTCTGGACTATGGAGCTCACCCCCACTTCTGAACTACCAGCAGCTCCTAAAGGAGGGCTGAGTGCTGAGCTTGTTGCATTAAAATCACTTCTTTAAAAAAAATACACTCTAAGATTCAAAATGTAATAGGCAAAGATGGGATTTGGATTTAATTTTTTAATTTTTAATTTTATTTTTTTGGTGTCAGGGATTGAACGCAGGGAGGCTTAATCGCTGAGCAACATCCTCAGCCCTTTTTATATTTTATTTTGAGACAATGTCTTGCTAAGTTATTTAGGGCCTTGCTAAATTGCGGAGGCTGGCCTTGAACTTGTGATCCTCCTGCCTCAGCCTCTGGAGTCACTTTATTACTGATTTGTGCCACTGAGCCATATCCCCAGCCCTATATTGTGTTTTATGTACAGACAGGGTCTCACTGAGACATAGCGCCTCACCATTGCTGAGGCTGGCTTTGAACTCCCGATTCTCCTGCCTCAGCCTCTAATTTTTTGAATTTTTAAAGACACTTTTCAGATTAATCTGAAGTAATGCAAATGTAATTTTCACTGATTTGTATCACTTGTTTGGCAATTAAGCATGTCCTACCTAGGTTCCCTGTGTGTAATCCCCTTTATTATTATTTAATTTTTACCTTTATTCACTCTCATTGACCTATTCAACAGATGTTTATTAAGGGGTTATTATGTAGGTGTTGGTGTGGACGAAACTAGCACCATCCTTGCTCATGAGCTTTGCGTTCCAGAAAGATGTAGTAAGAAAAAAAAAAAAAAAAAAGGACTCTCCCTGAGATGTCCTTATTCTGATCTCCACAGTCTGGGAACATGTCACCTTAACTGGCAAAGGGATTTGGTTGATTTGATAAAGTTAAGGATCTTGAGATATGGACATTATCCTGGATTACTGGGGTCCTCAATCACAGGGAAAGGTGGGAAGAAGACAACCATAAGTCAAGGCCTGTGGGCAGCCTCCAGAGGCTGCAGAAGGCAACAAAAGAGATTCTCCCCTAGGGCCTCCAGAAGCAAGGCAACCTGACAGTCCCTTGATTTTAGTCCATTGTGACTCCTATTTGGATTCCTAACCTACAGGACGATAAAAGTTTTGTGTTGTTTTAAACCACTGTATCTGGTAATCTGTTACAGCAGTAAAAGGAAATGAGTCCATTTTGTACAGGTGTGTGATGAGCCTCCCCGGGCATACTGCAAGTGCTCCATGACCCAGCCCTTGCTATACTTTGACTCTCCCGCTAGGTCCCAGCATGAGCTGGGCCCACAGTGAGAGGGCAGTACACTCCTGATGCAGATTCAGGCTCTACTCTGATTCCAAGTTTGGGGGGATATTTAATAGGACTTGGGGGATGAGGATTGTGAAGACAAAAGGGAAGGGGAACTTCAGTATAATAATGTGTTTGGAGTTAGAAGGTGACTTTAGGGTGTGGAGGAATCTTCTGAAATGTACAAAAAGTATGGGAGAAGGGAAAATGGTTGATAAGGGTGCGGGTGGGAGAAATTACTATATTTGCTATGTACTTTTATATTTCATAATTTTTTCTTTTCTTTCTTCTTTTTTTCCCCAGATTATTGAACCCAGGGCCTCACACACTGAGCTCTATCACTGAGCTACAACTCAGACCTCCATATATAAATCCCAGCACGGCCCCCCAGATGTGTGCGTGTGTATACACACTCACTACTTAGCTACATCCCCAGCCATTTATTTGTTTGTTTGTTTGTACTGGGGATTGAACTCAGGGGTACTCGACCACTGAGCCACATCCCCAGCCCTATTTTGTGTTTTATGTAGAGACAGGGTCTCACTGAGTTGCTTAGCACCTCGCCCTTGCTGAGGCTGGCTTTGAACTCCCAATGCTCCTGTGTCAGCCTCCCAAAGTGCTGGGATTACAGGTGTACGCCACCGCGCCCAGCTTATTTATTTATGTATTTGCTTATTTATTTTTGAGACAGGAACTCATTAAATTGCATTGGACCTCCCTAAATTGCTGAGGCTGGCCTAGAATTTGCAATCCTGCCTCAGCCTCCCTAGTTGCTGGGATTACTGGCATATGCCACCACGACCGGCTCTTTATACATTAATTCTTAACGAGAAACTGTACTCTTAAACTTTAAATGAGAATGCGCTTCCTTTTCAGAGATAATATTTTTAATTTAAAACGTAATCACCGTAGCTGATTTGTACAAAGGCATATTCTTGGGTGCCGCCAAGGCCTAACTATCCTGACTTGGTGACTCCGTCTGGGAATGAGCCGAGGAACCTGCCCTTCCAGCGGACCTCCTTCAAGCGATCAGGTGGCTTGTCAAAACACGGGTGGTGCGGTCGCCGTTCGCGGCGCGGGCGGCCTCCGGCCGAGGAGGGCGCTGTGCCGACAGCTCTGGGGGGCGGGCTGGGGCGGAGCGCCGGGCGCCGGTGGCTCCGGCTCGGGCTCGGGCTCCGGACCCTGCACCTGTGACTCGGCCACGTTCGCACTCGGTCCTCCCAGCGCCGCAGCCCCATGGCCCCGTCCCGGCTGCAGCTCGGCCTCCGTGCCGCCTACTCGGGCATCAGCTCAGTGGCTGGCTTCTCCATCTTCCTGGTCTGGACGGTGGTCTACAGACAGCCAGGAACTGCGGCTATGGGGGGTCTCGCAGGTACCCCGGGGCGCTCGGGGAACGCACGGGGGGCGCGGGCGCCGACTCGGGGCGGGGCGGACGCTGTCAGCGGCTCTGCGCTGCTCCTCGAGGGCAGCCCCCGCAACAGGAGCTGGCAGGGTGTTTACCCAAAAGCTGCCGTTGGCAGCGCAGGCCCCGTGCGGCCCGGGCTCCTGGGCATCTCTGGTGCCTCCGGGACCCGATGTCCGCCGAGCCCGGGCGCAACCTGGGGGTCCCAATGGCCCACCCCTGCCGATGGCAAGATCCTGCAGCGCCACCCGAGTTCTCACGATCCTGCACCCTACCCGCCAGCTCTCCTACTAATTAGCTCACTACAGCGTCCGCTGCGCGCCCGGCTTTGCTGGCCACCGCCTTCCAACGCTGGATGGGAAGACCCCTTGCCCCGCAGCACACATACACTTACTCTGGAGGATCTTCGCTCCTCTAGCGCCCCTTATAATAAGCGGGAAAGGAAGAGGGCTGGGGCAGGGACGCGGGTTCCTGGGGGAAGCTCTGCTTCTTTCCATTGTGGATCCCCAAACCAGCAGAGTTCCCAGTTCAATGGAAAGCAAGAGTACTGTTCTAGGGACCTGATGCTAATTGGACATTTTCTTTCCAACCACAATGGTGCCTCTGCCACTCATGTATTGTGGTTCCTTGGCCAAGGTCTACACACCCCCGCAGACCCCGCTTTTTGTGTCTCAGGCTATCAGTGTGCTAGTAGAGGCCCTGTGCTCAGCACTGCTCTGTACTTTTTTTTTTTTTTTTTTGGTACTGGAGATTGAACTCAGGGGCACTCGACCACTGAGCCGCATCCTCAGTCCTATTTTGTGTGTTTTTTTTTTTTTTTATGTAGAGAGTCTCACTGAGTTGCTTAGCGCCACGCCTCGCCGTTGCTGAGGCTGGCTTTGAACTTGTGATTCTTCTGTCTCAGCCTCCCTAAATGCTGGGATTACAGGCTTGTGCCACCGCGCCCAGCTTGCTGCTCTGTACTTAACTATGCAACTTTGGGCACATGATTTAATCTCTGTGTCACAGAATTGGTGTGAAAATGAAAAATATTATTTCTATTTGCTAACATTTTTTGATGCTTTCTTTGTGCCAGGCATTGTGTTAAGCAGTCTGCCTCCATTATTTCCTCTAATTCTTACATTGGTCTGATAATGTAGGTTTAGTTATATCCATTTTACAGATAAGAAAACTGGAGCTTAGAGTAAATAATCTTGATTGGAGTTATAGCAGCTACATGAAATAATATGTGTGGGAAAAGGACTTTGGAAAAATGTACATGCAAGGATAATACTTTTACATATGATGATCTTATTGCATTATGAAAATCCTCTGCCAAAAGTCCTTAAATGAAATAACTAAAAATAATAATTTACTGTCTGCCACTGAGCTTTCACTGAGTGCCATCCTTGGCTAGAGAAGGAACATTCCTTATAAGAGGAACATATGTGGTCAGGGCCTAGGCTGTGGCAAGCAAGGCACTGGGGTCACCAGGAAGGGGCAGGTGAATTCCCTGGCTGGGATGTTCACATATCTACCTGGTTACCCTACCTGAGGGCTCCTGTCCTTCAGTTATCCACAGAACCCTGGCTCCTCTCTCCCTTTCCCCCTCCTCCTTCCCCATGTTTCCTATTGGTCCTGCTAATCTCTCCTTTGGAAGGCTCTGCCAGCCCCCATGGCTGCATTGCTGAGACAGAAGCAGAATGTTTGGCAGAAGGAGGGAGGGCCATTTCAGGGATCAGAGCTGGGTGTGTTGAGAGTTTGGCCTGTGAAAGTGGAGGTGAGCTCTATCCAGCCATGTGACCTTGAGATGTCAATCCTCTTGGGCCTCGATTTCCTCATATGGAAGTAGAAGGAGATGCCCTGGAATACAGATCGGATTCCCCTCTAGCTCTAAAATGGCACAGTGCTACTGACCATTCCCTGAAACTTTCATCACCCAGCTGTGGAAAAGGCTGTGTCTTATACTCCAGGGAGTCGCGCAGGGTTTCCTTCTGACCCAACCTCAGCTCTCTGCCTCCTCCCAGGCTTGGCTGGGCCTTGGAGGCAGCCAGGTGTGGAGCTGCCTTCAGGAAGCAGCACCAGGGCAGCAGTCTGCTGGAGTAGGGCCTGTCTCCCTGGCAGTCTGAACTTTGACAACCAAAGGTGGCCGCACAAAAGCCAAAACTGCTTGATGGCAGCTGCAACGGCTGATGGGGGGTGGAAGGCACACTTTCCCTACCCTGAGTGGGTTCTGAGAGGTCTGCAGCTTGCCAGCCTTCTTCCTTTTTTGGGGCAAAGTGTCAGCGGGTTTCTGACTTGATGCACTCCACTTCTGACTTGATGTTTTGTGACCTAAAAAGTTGCTGAGTCACTGGAGATCAGCCCCAGAGTGCTCTGTTCTGAACTGGGCCGGGCAGGGCTGGCTGGGCATGCTGGCTCCTGGGCCAGTGGGCAGAGGGTTTTGGGATGGGGAGATACTGATGCTGTTTTTCCTGGAGAGACCGTGTTGAACTTACCTGCTCCTGCTTTGCTATAGAAACCCCAGGGAAACACACAGATGCTTGCCCTAGGTCTGCTGGACCAAGGAAAAAGCAAAAGAATGGAAAAGTTGCTGCAGGGGTCAAAATAGCTGGTGTTCTTCCCACTTGAGTGAGAGGAGCTCGGGAGCTCTGAGCCTCTCCTCCCCAGGGAAGGGAGAGACATCTGGAGTGCACAAACATAGGCCCTGACCCAGGTCATGTCCTGCTTGTCTGTGTGTACCTATGACCTCCCTTGATGTCTCCTGGCCCCTCACCTCCAGCCCTGCAGCTGGGGATACTTTCACTGACCACTCTTGTGATCCAGAGGCCAGGCAAAAACAAGGGTGAGGTCTTGCATGGGCCTGCACTTAGGTGGGGTTGGAGACTTATCTCAAATCTTCCCTGGCTTGTGCAGATCAGGCTCTCTGTGGTCCCAGAGTATCCTAGGGAAGCGTGCAGGATAAAGGGACCATTGCCTCCTGCCTGAGAGAGGACCAGGGAGGGACATAATCTTTTAAGGACTACTCAGGGAGACTTGATGGGGATAGTCTCTCTTCAAGAAGGGTAGTGAGAGCCAGGCACGGTGGCACACGCCTGTAATCCCAGCACTTTGGGAGGCTGAGACAGGAGAATCGCGAGTTCAAAGCCAGCCTCAGCAATGGCGAGGCACTAAGCAACTCAGCGAGACCCTGTCTCTACATAAAACACAAAATAGGGCTGGGGATGTGGCTCAGTGGTTGAGTGCCCCTGAGTTTAATCCCCAGTAACGACCTCACCAAGAAAAGAAAAGGGTGAGAGCCAGGGTGGGTGGGAACGGGCCTGCCTCCAGACTCAGCATGTGCTTATCTGGTGGAGGGTCTGTATGCAGGGCTGGAGCAGTGTTGAGGGAAGGTGGCAGGTGGATAAAGTTGTGCATTCTTATTAACAAAGAACACCCAAAACAGCCATCTTCCTTTTCCTTCTGGTCTCAGCCCTTTTTGGTATATAGGGGGTAGGACTTTGGGGGGAACTGGTGGGTCATGGTCAGTGGACTAAGAGATGGCATCCTCACAGTCCCCTACTTCAGCATTTTTTAACCCAGAAATTGCTGAGTCACTGAGGAGTTGCTCTGACCTCCTTATTTCCTTAAGCTGACTTCAGAATTTTCTAGTGGAAAAGGAAATTAGAGCTCATCTACTTCCTGCATGGCATGAGGAGAGGGTATGTGGGCTTGTCACAGGTGCCGATCTGACAGTTCTTGAATGTGCTCAGTGACAATAAGCCTCATCCCTAGGGCCCTTAAAGAAACCAAATAGCTCTCCTAAATGAGGCATTTGAGTGTCTGTACGAGGATTGGGAGAGACTTCTGGGACAGATGGCTGCCAAAAATCCAATTCACGTACGATGAAGCCAAAGCCGTGGATTATTATTCTGTCCACAGCAGGCCTGCTCCAGCCTCCTATGTAGGCAGGGATGAAGACTTGCTGGTTGTGGTCCACCCTGATCTTAGGGGTGGAGAAGGCCACATTCCAGTGCCCCAATCCCTGGGAAGGTTGAGGGTAGACAGGGGCAGCATGCAAAGTTTATGGAGTCAACAGGGTCAACAGGGTGGAAGGGGAAACTGCAGAGTAGGTGAGTCTCCACCCTCCTCTGGGGCCCCCATTTATCCAAACTGGCAGGACCACAGGGTTTACCCATTTTTAGAAGTGGGAACACTAAGGCTCTGGGGCACTACAGTACCAGGCCTCAGTTTTCTTGGCTCACAGTCCCATGAGGTTTTGTCCCTCACTAGGCTGCCCAAATTTTGACAGACAGCTGATCTGGTTACCACAGCATAGCTCCAGGATAACTATCTTTGCCCTGTCTTTCTCCTCTAACTTTAAAAAAAAAAAAATCATGAACTATTTCAGGCACATATAAAACGATAGATCTTTTAACGAACACCATTACACTCACCACCCAGCCTAAGAAAGGAAGTAGCAGCTAGAGATAATCACTTTCCCTGTCAGATGCCTGGCTTTCCTGTGCACATGTGGGAGACTTCTGTGCATGAAGTATGTGCTGCTCCCTGTTTGAAAGGTCTCCTGCCTCAACTGACTCCCTCAGCTAGCCACCTGAGTGCTTGGCAGCGTGTTCTGTCTTCCATTGCTAGGACCCTATGGTCCTGCTCCGGACCCTTGCCAGTGGAATTGATATTTGTTCCATTCTTTGGGCCGTGCCAGCAGGCACTGCCTGGTACAGAGGCTTGTGTGTGTTCTATTGTATTGGCTGAGTAGCAGATGGCCTCCTCTAGGGAAACTGGAGGACATCCAGAACAGAGGGCAAGCCCAGGATAGGCTCTGGGATGTTGCGCCTGCCCTTTGCTGCAAACTGGAAGGAAAGAGACCTAGCCAAGATCAAGAAGGTCTCATGGAGCCGGGCACGGTGGCTCATGCTTGTAATCCTAGCACTTTGGAAGGCTGAGACAGGAGAATCACGAGTTCAAAGCCAGCCTCAGCAACTGGCGAAGCGCTAAGCAACTCAATGAGACCCTGGCTCTACATAAAAACACAAAATAGGGCTGGGGATGTGGCTCAGTGGTTGAGTATCCCTGAGTTCAATCCCTAGTACCAGAAAAAAGAAAAAGAAAGAAAGTCTTTTGGGTGCTAGGTGGCCCTGGGAGCCTCCTGGCTGGACTTCTGTATCCTCCAGGACCAATGCAGATAGTTCAGGAAAAGCTCTGTTGCCCAAGAGCTCTGCTACAGGTCCTGAGCCTTGGTGATCAAGGTGCAGGAAGAGCGTGGGGTGAGCAACTCCTTTCCCCATTCTGTGGCCTTGGGGTAAGTAGTGGGAAATGATCAGAAAGCAGGCTGGACTGACACAGTACTCAGACCTTCTGGTTGTGGAATCCCTTTATGTAAAACTCCAAGCAAAATTTATGTGGGTATCTACTGCTATGTACACATTAGAAATTAAAGCAACGTTTTTATGCATTTTAAAGTCATTTAAAAAAAAATTTTGGAAAGATACTCATGTTTGCAAAAAAAAAAAAAGAATGGCATTGTTTTATATTTTCACAAATATCTTTACTGTCTGGCTTCACAGAAAGCAGCAAGAGTTTCATGTACTTCTGCATTAAAGTTGTGATATCACAATCCAGGGAACACTCCACAGTCATGAGAGGGTGAGAGCACAAAGACCTGTCCTCTCAGTATTATGCAAGTAGGTCTGGCCTAGGGAACTCGAAGGATCCTGGGATCCAGAAGTCACTGGGCTGGAGCATGGTGGGCAGGTGGTCAGATCCTTCTAACAGAGTCTGTCCCCTAGGTGTGCTGGCGCTATGGGTCCTGGTGACGCACGTGATGTACATGCAGGATTACTGGAGGACATGGCTCAAGGGGCTACGTGGCTTCTTCTTTGTGGGCATTCTCTTCTCAGCCGTCTCCATTGCTGCCTTCTGCACCTTCCTCACATTGGCCATCACTCGGCACCAGAGTAAGGGTCCCCCAGGAAGAGCAGGGCATATATAGGTGGAGAAAGCCTAGGAGTAGACCCTGGAGTTCCAATCTTGGTTCCACAACTTATGTCCAAGGGACTAGACAAATCACTTAACCTCCTATGCCTGGGTTTTCTTATGGTTAAAGTGAGGAGAATAAAAGTCTCCGCCAAGGAGGGAGACCATGTGAAGTATTGAGCACAGAGTACGACCCATGTAAGTATCCTCCAGAATGAGTTATTGGTACCATTTAGTCTCTGCCCACCTCTGGGAGGGGTGCGCCCTCTGGTGGCTGTAACAGGAAGTGGACAGAGGCCCAGGCCCCTGCCCCTAGTAAGGCTGATGTACAAGCAGTTGCTAGTGGCCTGGAGTACAAACATGATACAAAAGCAAAGTGGCTGATACAGACCTGTGACTGGCCAGCCCTGGCCTTCCCTCGTCTCCATGGCTTCCTGCCTGCAAATGCTGGAGAACTCCTGCCTGCTTCAGTCTTTCTATAGGACTGGAGTGGCAGAAGGGTACAGGGATGTTTAGTAGGAAGGGTGACCAGCTAGGGAGTGGAGGGCAGGCCTCTAGAGTCACCTAGTCATGATCAGACTCCTCTCCTCTGCAGGCCTCACAGACCCCACCAGCTACTACCTCTCCTGCGTCTGGAGCTTCATTTCCTTCAAGTGGGCCTTCCTGCTCAGCCTCTACGCCCACCGCTACAGGGCTGACTTTGCGGACATCAGCATCCTCAGTGATTTCTGACCCGGAGAGAGGTCACTGTGGCCCTAGGGGCCCTCAGGACCTGGACTTAGCCTTTGAGGCATCAAGAGGCCCTGCCCTCACCCCCTGGGGACCCCAGAACTGTGGCATAAGGTACATAGCAGTTTGAGTACAGTTTCCCAGGAAGCTGCCTGGTCCCTTTTGGGGGAGACCCTGATGCAGTGGAAAGGGGGTCCTGCCATATTGCTCATTGGCCTGGCTGGAGGGCAGCTTTAGACCTTTTCAAATGGATCTATTTTCTTAGTACTTGGTGAGCAATCTTTGTAAGTAGGGCCTGGGCAACGAAGTCAAAGGGTCAAGGGGTAGGACCATGAAGCCTTGACCTATGCCTGGTGCCAGGGGCTAGGGGCAGGAGGTTTTGTCCCTGCTGCTCCAGGCCCCCTCCCTGAGGCTGGGGTGGGAACCTGGGGAGGTCACATTAAGGGAGAAATCTCTAGTGGAGACCTCTCACTTCCCACCCCAACACCCCAACCTGTTATTCCCCAAGGGTCAGGTAGCTAAAGTCATAGGGAGGCAACTTCTGGCTCTTTCCCCAAAGCCTGGGGAGTTGAGTGGAGAGTTGTGTGTCCCTCCTCCCACCCTTCCTCCCAGAGCTGGTCTCCTAAAAACGCACTAGGGCCAGACAGCCATTCTCCCCTCCACCCCCCACACACGTGCCCACATCTACACGCCCCAGAGCAGGACTGTTTGAACCAAGGGCCGTGGGGAATGCACTCCTTCCCCAGAAAGGTATTGGGAAGTAACATGGTGCAGGCCGAAAGGAGCGCTAGGCCTAGTGATTCCGCCTGCTCCTCATTGTATCAGACCGGCCCCTGCTCACTACTTTTCAACTAGATCTTTTATCTTTTTAAATCTCCCTCTCTGCCCATACACTGGCCCAAGGGCTCACCTAACCTGGGAGGGAAGGGGCTATGTTACATGTATCTTTTTATATTATGTTGCCATTTTGCACGTCTCCTCCTTCTCCACTGCCCTCAGCTCTTTGCCTTATCTGTGTCACTGTCACTTTAGCGGAAATACAGCAGCCATTTATATCAGACAGTCTCTGCTTGGTTCTTGGGAGGCAGTCATGGGGGCTGTGGGAGTGGTGGTGAGGGTTCTCTAGCTGAGTAAACTTTCTTTAAATTGTGCTCTGGATAGCAGGGGATGGGGTCAGCATCTCTCACTTTCATCCCTCATGGCACAGGGAACCCATCAGCTCAGCTTTCCTCCTAGGCTTTCCCAACATGCCCAGCCAGGGAAAGGAAGCCCAAGGTACAGCCTCAGCAGCCCTTCAGGGACCAGTGTCCACTCCCAGGCCAGAACAGGTGGGAAAGGGTGGAGCATTTCTTCCCTCCAACCTTCCCAAGCTGCTCAGGGCTAGAGGCCTGAGAAGAATGACTGGCCAGCCCTGGCCTTCCCTCGTCTCCATGGCTTCCTGCCTGCAAAGTCTTCCCTCCAACCCTCCCAAGCTGCTCAGGGCTAGAGGCTGGGAAGAATGGCAGACTCTAGGCCAGGAAGGCAGGCTCTGGCGCCTCCCTCTGCTTACACTGGATGGGCTTGTCCTGGCCTGTTGCCGCGCCCATTCTTTCTTCTCATCTCATATATGCTAAAGAAGTCAGGGCACATTAGAGCAGGAAGGAACCAGAAACAATGCTGCTTCTGGAGTCTTATACTGATAAACAGAGGCCTCAGGAGGCGATGTGACAGCTGAGCTCCCAGATGGGACTTAAGCCTGAGTGTGTCTGCTTCAGGACCCTTTGGGGGTGCCCTGGCTAGCTAGGTCTGAGCACACCCCCTCTTCCCCCTACCTAGTTCCTGCATCCATGTTTCCACCCAGGGCTGCTTCCTCTTTCTCACTCTGAGGTGGAAAAGACAGGCGCAGCCACAGTATGTTCAGAGGGCTTCTTCCTGCAGGGCAGTTGCCATGTAAGGGCAAAGGGCTAGAGAGGAGGCTGAGCCCAGCCCAACCATGCCCCTTCCTGGCCTGAATCAGACGCACATTGTGCTTTAGAGTCATGTACCACGTGCTTACACACTGATGGCCTCTAGTCATCTCTAGGAGCCCTCTCACAGGTACTTTAAAGCAAATAGAACATTTATTGTTCAGATTTTTTTCCTTTTTTTTTTCTTTTTTACAAAAACATGCAGACATACACAAAGTATGGTGGGTCCTGGGGAAGACATGCATGTGCACATGCACACGCACACACGCGCACACACACACACTCACTCACACATACACAAATATTTTCCTTCTTGGCCCCAGGCAGGGACCCCAAAAGCCTTGAAGACTTTGCCAGGGAGGTCTGTGTCTAGTCTCCTGCCGTCTTCCCTCTCAGCCAAGCCAGTTCTACATGGGGCAGCAGTCAGAGCTGGGGCAGGAGAAACCCCAGAAATAGGCTCATGGAGGGGGGCAATGACTAAGGGATCCCTGGGGGGTTGTGTTGTGCTTCTGAGGGGAGATGAAGGTTTGGCACCATTGGATCAGGAAGCACAGGACTCTGAGAGCACCTGTCTACTCCACCAGGGCACTGAGATGGTTGGTGTAGGGTGGCCTCTGGCAGGGACAGCAACCAAATGGGTGGTCTGCAGGTGACTGTTCTCAGAGAGCTTCCAGAGGAGCTTTCAGTGCCCAGTGGTGCAGGGAAGCTTCCAGAGGCATTGGAGGAAGTAGGTGAGAGATGGGATTCCCCCTGCACTCAGAGATAGGGGTCTCCTTGCCACCCACCTCCAGCCCACAGAACCTAGGAAGGGCCACCCTGGCTGAGGTCAAGTTCACATTTCTGCATGGAGCCTGGGGCTGTGTGCAAAGTCTGGGGTCTGGAGAGCCAAGAATAGTGGTTAAGGGCAGGCCCACTTGCGCCAGTTCTCCCCTGTGCAGTCCTGAGGGATGGAGGCCACAGCTGGGGGCCCCGACACAGGAGGGTTAGACTCTATGCTTGAGAGCCCTGCTGGGGCCTGGTGCACAGCCTGTCTCCTCCACGGTCTTCTCTGTTCCCCATGCGGTAATGTCAAGGCAGTTCTCCAGCCTTGATCTTCTTAAGCCTTGGGCCTTCTCAAGCGCCCATGCGGTAACTGTCAAGGCAGGCTGCTCTCTGGCTCCAACAACCTGCCCACAGGATCTAGGAAGACCCAGGAATAGGGCTGGTGGCAGAGGTTAGGAGAGCCATGTCCGAAGGGTAGAGTGGGTGAGTGGATGTGTTCCAAAGTCTTAGAGATTCATAGGTTCTTCCTCTTCCACCAGCTGCTCTGAGGGCCTGAGGGAGGAACCAAGGTTGCAGGCACAGCCTTAGCAGAGCTTCTCTCACAACCCTGGTAGTTGGGTGGCTACATGGGGGTTTGGGGTCTTCAAGTTGGGGAGGATCTGAGCAAGTGGAGAGACGATGGGCTTGGGACAAGGGGTCTGGCATTACCTGTCTTCCGTCAGGATGCCCACAGAGAGGGATGCCAGTGCAGTCACAGCTTCTACTTCTGCATCAGCCCCTGGCACTCTGGGCACCCAGGAGTCTGGACAGGAGGCCAGGCGCTGCATGCAGCCCCAGTATTTACCTGGGACAAGAAGCCAGGTCAGAAGGAAACAGTCCCTCCACCCTGCATCCCAGATCAGGCGTGATGCTGGTAGCTTGGGGCAGAGCCCAGTGGTGAGTGTGTCCTCGGCTTGGCATTGGCTCTGCTCTCTTCTTGGTCCCCACCCTCGACACAACAGTTGGTCCTCCCCGCAACTCGCCCCTCCCTCCACACTGCTTACAGGTGAGCAGAGCAGGCCAAACATAGCTATGAGGGGTCCTTACAGGTGCCCAAACCTTTCTCCCACCCCCACTAACTAAAAGGCCACTTCCCACATTCCCCATAGGTGTGGGGATCCTGAGAGCACCAGAAGGGCCCACTTGCCACTAGGTGGGGTCTGTTTCAATTATCTCACACATCCCCAAACGCTGGCCTCCTGAAGTACAGGATCTCATTCATCCAATTCTCACCAGTTGTCAGCCCTGCCCCCAGGGTAGGGGAGTGTGGACCTGAGAACATGGCAGCTCCATCTGGACCATGGGAATGCTCATCCTACCCACAGCTGTGAGCAACGAAGGACTCAGAACAGCCCAGTACACAACCTGGCTCTCAGGAGGGCTCCATGAAAGGTCAGCTGTGCCTATACTATTTTGTACACCTCTTTGACCAAGTCCTTGACATGGGGACTGCACTTTATTCATTTTTTATCCCTAGCATAGATCATGAAGTGCTCAGAATATGTTGTGTTGAAGTTGAAACTTTAAAGTGCTTTCCAAATATGGGGGTTATTCTAAAACCCCAGCTCCAAGCAGGCACAGCTCCTAAGAACCTTATGGCCAGAACTGAAGGGGAGGGATTGGAACCAGCCATTCAGCAAATAAAGCCTGGGTATTCCTATCAGCCTAGCCATGGTGCAGAGCTGTGGCAAGGGTGTGAGGCCAGTCCCTCCTTGAAGAGGTCACTATCTGGTAGTCCCTGCTGGGTCCATCTGGAGGGCTAATGGGGGGCTGCCCACCAATACTGCCGAGTAATTCATAGGAATTCCTGGGGTTCTGGTGCTAGGGTCATTGGAATCCTTGGGACCCTTTCCCCTGGGGGTAGATCTCTGAGATTCTCCCAGGTTTGGGACCAGCAGGAATCCTGTCACAAACTCACTGTGCACCCGGATCACGGCTTCCAGAGAGCGGATTGCATTAAGGTTGGGTTTCTGTTTCCAGCCTTCTTCTGAAAGAGGATCCACCTACAGAAAACAGTCCATCAGTCACCAGTACCTCAGGGACTTACAGGCTCAGCTCTCTCTCCAGAAGGGCCCTGGCCTTCTGGACATAAACAAGTATGTGCTGCTGGCTCTGCCCAGATCAGGAGATACTGACCCTAGACCTAACTAGGAAAGAGGTGTCCACTGTGCCTATGTCATTCCCCTGCCCTATCTGTCTGCCTACTCTTGAAAGCAGGCCTGAGAGCTGGCTCACTTGTCCCACAGAAGCATGGACAGAGGCAGCGGGGGGCAGAGGTGGGGGGCAACTCACCTTGTTGCCTAGAAGAGCAGCCACACAGGCCTCGGAGGCATCACAGATGGCTGTGAGGTCATGGCCACCCTCCAAGGCCAGCACCACTGCACCTCCTGCCAAGTTCATCAATTGCTGCGTCATGTACCCAAAACCTAGATGGTTGGTTGAGTGGGGAGAAATATGGGGTAGAGAAGAGGTGAATTCACTTTCTATGTCTATTATTTCTCTGCTTACTTCCTCCCTTATAACTAAGGGCTCAAAGGCAAAGTGCTTTCACCAGGAATCCCATGCAAAGCCCACCACCATGCCTCATCCAAGGTTCAGAGCAGTTAAGAGACTTGTGCAAGGACCCATAGCAGCAAGTCACAGCACTAGGACTCGAACCTAGGGCATCAACTCCAGCCTGAACCTTTTTCACTGGGCCACACCACCTCTTCTCTGTCTCCAAGGCCTAGGGCCCATTAGGCTACATGGATACCCTCTGTTCTCAGGACACTGCTCCTCCCCATCCTCCCTCTGGAGGAGCTGCCAGCCCCACCTGCAGACCACAGAGTTGGGGCAAGGAGTTCTTTGGCTGAATTTCCATCTTTCAGATTTAAGTCTCCAGGGTCAAGGCCTCCATAGTAAACTGACCTGGTCCTGGGCTGTCCTAGGCTAGGAGATCCCAACAAACTCCAGGGCCAGCTGTCATACTCCAGTCCTCACACTCAGCCCTGGGCTGGCCACTACCACTTTCCCCTTTACATGTAGGCAGTGCATCCCCCCAATCCCGCCCCCTGCCGCCGCCCCCCCCCCCCACAGCCTGGCTCTCATTCCCTACACACCCTGGCTGGCTGGGGCCCTCTTACATTTGGCAGAAACATGGTAGCCACCCAGTGGAGCTGGGTGACCCTCGGCAGCATCAAACCCAGCAGATACCAGGACCAGGTCTGGAGAGAACTCGCGGGCGATGGGCATCACGACTATCCTGTGAAGTTGCAAGGAGAAGAGGGGCCTGGCACACAGCACAGGGAAGCCAGGGCCGAGGCCGAGGCCCTGCCTATGCCAGCCCTCTCCTGCCAACTGTGCTGGGTGCTGCTTTCAAGATTCCAAGACATCCAATCTCCTAGCAGAATTTAACGGATCCCTCTTATCTCCTTGACGTTGGGGGGCCACATGTCCCTGTCATACACAGCCTGAGAATTCAGTCACACAGGGAACCAAGGATGGGCCACCAGATGGGAAGAAAACAGTGTGTGAACCTTTAGTGGGTGATGGACAGGGCCACAGGGAAGGGACAATCTCCTAGCCAGCTGAGCAGGGCTCTGGTCACTAAGCCTTGGTAGTCCCTGCTTGGTCCATCTGGAAGGCTAATGGGGGGCTGCCCACCAATACTGCTGGGTGATTAACCACACCCCACTACTTGCCATGGGACAACTGACTTGCACAACTAGACCCTTAAGTCCTGGCCACTGAATTCCCCATATCCTTTCTCCTGGAAGATTCCCAACAGCTACCTCCCTCTAGCCCTGATGCAACCCTGGAGTTCGTTTTGGCGTTCTTAAAAGCCTTGTGCACAGATGCCAGGAAGTCCACCCAGGAAGTCCACCCAGGACTCCTGTGGAATTAGCTCTCATGGAGAATATCTCCAAAGTGTCTGGAGATCCCTTTTCCTGAAGGGAGTGCAGGGGCCCAGAGTGAAAAAGCCAAAGGTTCCTGAACAGAGCCAAAAGCTCTTCTATCTAGAGTGGTTTTCTGAAGTAGCTCCTTCAATGTGGCCATCATCTATTTTCTCTTTTTCCATAGTTTTTCTCTTCTCTTGCTCAATGCCCACCTCCTCCAGGCAGCCTTCTTTTACTGAATACAGTGGCTCTACTCACTACACTCTGACCATCTCCCAACACTCAGCTCAACACTGGCTCTTGGTAGTGTGTGACTTTATAAAGTACTCTTGGACTTTTTCACTGTGTGTGTCTCATCTTCCCATTGGGGCTAGTCTAGAACGTCTAGTAATGAAGTGGGACAGGCAGACATGCCAGCTGATCACCTCCAACCTGGTGCTGGAGGAGAAGGGGCAGGACAGAGTGGCCTTGCTGGGCTGGGCCTCCTCTGGGTTCCCAGAATATTTACCTGAAGGCAGCCAGGTACTCAGGATCCCCTATGGGGGGTTCCAGACCTCCAGCCCAGGCCACGTTGACGTTGAAGCCCTCACCACTGCCAGCCCCGACCTGGGAAACAGGACACAAGAGAGACATGAGGACAGTAGAGGCCCAGAAGAGGAATCCCAGGATTCTAGTGCTGCAGGAAGAGCTCATGGAAACTTCACTTCCAGACTGGGAAACTGAAGAATGGAGAGGGTAAGCAATCTACCCAGGATCACACAGCTCCTATGACAGGGACAGGGCAAGAGCAGAAGGACAGTCCTGATGTGTGTTTACCTCTTCCACAGCCCCACTGCCTGGGAAGAAGTTGCCGTCGTCATGGCGATGCAGGGAGATGTAGAGTACACTGGGGTCCTGGTAGAAGGTTTTCTGGGTGCCGTTGCCATGGTGAACATCCTGTGCAAGGTGGTGAGGATTAGGGAAGGTCCAAAAGCAGAGATATGAAGGCCAGGATGCGTTGGAAGGATTTCAAGGTCGGTGACCATTCTGAAGGTCAAGACCCTAGACCAGGGGTCAGGAAACTAGGGTTCCTAGAGCTACATGGTTGAGTAGCCCTAATTACTCTACCGAACCTCATCTCTCCATATGGAAAGACTTTCTCTGTGTATACGTATATATGAGTCATATATAAATCATTTTTCTCTACTTATTTGCCTTTCTATCTATCAATTGATCTAGATATCTAGATATCAAAACAGCTAGGTAGGGTAGGCCAGACCATGAGAGAGGAAATGAATGGGGGTGAACCAGTAGCAGGTAGAGGGAAAAGTACAGGATCATGCTCACTGCCAGTCCTCCTACTGCATCTTGCACAGTCTGGGATCAGAAACCAAACTCAGTGACAGAGGGTTAAGCACATGAGCCCAGCCCCATGCCTCCTAGGAAGAGCTGGGCTCTGTACTTGACTCTCGGGACCATGCATGGGGTAAAGTGTGCAAAGCTCCTCCACTGTTCTCAACTTCTGCTTTCATAGCTGTCAGTGCAGAAGAAATGTAGCTTAGTTAAATGCATGTACTCTGGAGCTGATAGGCCTGGGTTCAAATCCCAGCCTCACACATCATGAGGCAAGTGGCTGTGCAAGTTACTTCATCTCTCTGTGCTCACTTTCCTCATCTGTGAAATGGGTTATGGTCAGGATCAGATGTAAAACTGTCAGTGTCTGGCTGGGCATGGTGGTGCACACCTGTAATCCCAGCACTTTGGGAGGCTGAGACAGAAAAATCATGAATTCAAAGCCAGCCTCAGCAACGGCAAGGAGCTAAGCAACTCAGTGAGACCCTGTCTCTACATAAAAACATAAAATAGGGCTGGGGATGTGGCTCAGTGATTGAGTGCCCTTGAGTTCAATCCCCGGTACCAAAAAAAAAGAAAAAAGAAAATGAAAATCTATCAGTGATTGGATGGGATTAGTGCTACACTGATGTTCTCTGATGGTATTGTTATTGTCACTACATAGAGGGAAAATGCAGAAATTATTAGATCTGCCAAAAGAAGCCAACAGAGGCCAAAAGACAGCACTCAAATGGGAGCTCCTTACCCACTGTGGGAGTTTGTATGGGAGTCCCAACACCATCTCTTCCCAGCCTCCTAACAGCTCTTTGATGTGGATGCTATCTATCGTCACTCAAACTTTGCACAAGAGAAAACTGAGGCTCAAGGAAGCTTAATGCAGGACCAAGACAGGCAGCCACAGCTCTCATGGCAGGCTCAGGGCTCCTTTTGTGAGCCCTGGGATCAGAAGGTGCGAGAAGCCAGGACCTACCCAGTCTACAATGAGGATCTTGCTGGCCTTGCCTTGTTGTTGCAGCTGCCGGCAGGCGATAGCCACTGAGTTGAAGAAGCAGAAGCCCCTGTGAAAAGCAGAGAGGGTCCTATCAGCCTATTCATTCCCCATGCCAGCACCTCTCCCAGTCCTCTGTCCCCCAGCACTTAGCGTGGCCCAACCTATAAGAAGTTCTGAGCCAGGCACGGTGGCTCAAGCCTGTAATCCCAGCACTTAGGGAGGCTGAGACAGGAGAATCGCGAGTTCAAAGCCAGCCTCAGCAACAGCGAGGTGCTAAGCAACTCAGTGAGACCCTGTCTCTGCATAAAAAAACACAAAATAGGGCTGGGGATGTGGCTCAGTGGTCGAGTACCCCTGAGTTCAATTCCCAGTACCAAAAAAAAAAAGAAGGTTCTGAAGGACTGTCCCCACCTCACCCCAGCTAGGCCTCCCCTAGTCCTTACATGGCTGTGGAATGATCTGCATGGTGTCCTGGGGGCCGCACCACAGCAAAACCATTCTGGAAAGGGAAAGAGTGCTTGTCAACCAAACAGCCACTCCTTGACCTGCATCTACATGTATCTGCCTCTGGGGTCCAATCTCCTCCTCTGAGAAGCGGCCACAGTGCAGCAGCTGCCAACATGTCTAACCATGTCCTGGCTGGTGCTGAAGTGGCCCAGACCTTGGCCACCATGCTGGGTGTCCACTGCTTTTAGGCTGAACTTGAACAGAGAACCCCTCCCTAGTGTGTCCTGGTGGTAATCACTTGGCAGTGACAGCTACTGAGTGTTATGTAAAAATTACACACCTGGCCCTGTGCTAAACACTTTATATGTGAGGATGGATTTTATCCTCAAATATCACCATAGAATAAAGACTATCACCATTTCCAGTTCACAGATGAGGAGGAATCCAGAGCTTAGGTAAGTTAAGTAACGTGTACCAAGATGCCTCACTGTAAATGGTGGAGCCAGGATTTTAATACCAGGGCTGTGCTAATTGCAAAGCCCCACCAAGGAGATCTGACACTGAGCACACAGTGAACACTTTGGGCGATCATGTCCTACATGGCAGGCATGTGCACCTCAGGAAAAATCCCCAGAAGGTGCCCAGCCTAGAGCAAAGTACCATGGCACCAATGGCTGTACAGCCCCTTGGCCCTGGATAAAAGCAATGGGCTAAATGAGGTCCAGAGATGGCCTGTGACTTATCTACAGCTATGCAGTGGGTCTTAAATGGTCCTGGATGATCAGGACCCTGGGTCTCTAAGAAACCAGAGTCCAGGGCAGAGTGGTTTGATTCCTCAGGTGATACAATCTCAGGTTCAAATCTTACCCTGCTCCTCAGAGCCCTCGAGGCAATATCCTTGTGGCAATATGCGAGAGGAATAAGAAGTCGGGCTTTCGGAGTCTAAATCCCATTGCCCCATCCTCTACCTCCTCCATGGTTTGCCTGCCTTTAACCAAAACCTCCTACCTTTAGCTCACGGGAAGCCACTTTGAAGGCGAGGTCAGTGACGCTTCCAGAGGCCCAGCGGGCTGCATTGGAGGAATGCAGCTCGTTCCAGATGGTGTCAGTATCCACCTGTGGGGGCCAGAGTCAGGGCCCGCATCATCCAAGGCTTCCCACAGGAGCCAGCACCCAGTGGGGTGGTACCCATCCCATGGCCAGGACCCCAGGGGCAGGGAGCTGGGCAGACGGAGCTGCCTCCCCAGTGCCCCACCGCCCAAAGGCAAGGCCTCCTGTGTCCCCCAATCCCAGCAGGGCTTCTCCTTCCCAGCATAAGTCCCAGCACCAGCCTATTTGTGGCCAGCATTCTGCTGGCAGCATCACGCCTGCCTCCCCTGTCAGGGGAGGGGGCATGGCGTTACCTGGGCGGGATTGGGGTTTGGGCCGGGAGGGGGTTTTAAGCCCCAGCTGACTCTGCTCAGGCCCTGCGGGACGGTCGGAGCTGGAGGGGCCGTCTGCACCACTGTCTTCCACTCAGGGCCCCTAGCCCAGGCTGGGAGGCCCCCCAAACCCAGTCCCTGGGCCTCAAGGCTAGGGAGGGGCCGGGGGGCATGATGGGGAGATGGGGAGGGCGAGGCGGACCAAGAGAGGCGAGGAAGGCAGAGAGAGTCGCAAGAGGCTGGAGAGAGAGAGAGAGAGAAGGACAGAGAGGGAGAGGAGGGAGGAGAAAACAGAAGCAACAACAGTTGGAAAAACCAGAAAGTGGCAAGAAATGGGGAGTTGTGAACAGGGCACTGACTGGCTCCCAAACAGCCCCCCACTACAGCTCCCATTTTCCCTGAACTTGACCTCCATCCCCTGCCTCCACACACCATGCTTGATACCACCACAGGGAGAGCCTTGCCAGAGCGGGCAGGAAGCCCCCGACAGGTGAGGAGTGAAGAAGCAAAGCTGGGGGGCCAAGGGGCTGTGTCCCAGCTAGGGAAGTGCCTAGATCTCCAAGGACACAGGGGGCACCACCTCAGCCCCACACTAGGCAGTCCAAGGTCTGGGACCAGGCAGAGGCCACTGTGACTGCTGATAGGCCCACTGCAGGGCAGACAAAGCAGCCCGGGGGCTGGCATGGAATGGCCCATGCTCAGCCACTGGGGTCTTAATAAGAGAGGACAGTCCTAAGCCCCAATTTTGGTCCTGTTCTTTGAGTCCCAGTTAACATCTATCAAACGCCTTCTAAATAAGTGGAGGCACTGGATTCCACATTCAGGGACACTGATGGACCCAGGACACACCCTTCCACAAGGAGCTTCCAGCCAGCAGAGGGGCATCATGGGAAAGTCCCTGGCCCACCAGGTTTGGCAGAACTGCAAGAACAGGCCGGTGGGGGCTGGGCCTGGGAAAACTGAAGGGAGGAGAGCCGAGAACCCTAAGCAATGCTCACTGGAGACCTCTGGGCACACTTACCCCAACCCCACCACAGGGCAGCATCACAAACATCCGCTGTGCCAGGAGCCCTGTGGGGAGAGGCCCAGCCCATGTGAGTGTGGATGCTCTCAGCCTCTGGTCTGGCTGGGAGCAGGGAGGCCCAGGAAGAGGCCGGGTAGATGTGGAGAGAGAAACAGTGTAGGGAGAGGAGGAGTGGGGCAGCAGAAGGATGGGAGCACTAAGCTCAAATGGGGATGTCCAGGAGGCTGGAGGAGGCCGGGCTGGCAAAACTGAGAATAGAGCACAGGAGTGGGTAAGGTGGGCCAGCTCAGGGAGGCCGGGGCCAGGCACCATGCATCTCCTACCTTCCAGCTTCCCGTTGTCCAGTTTGAGGCGGCTGAGTGGGTTGGTGCCATAGAGGAGCACATGTCTCTCAGAGTGGACCGACTGTAGTTCCTCCAAGGAAGCCTTCCGGCCCCGGAGACACTGAGAAGAGCCCACAGAGCTCCTCAGCCTTTGCCCACCCCTCCGTTTCTATGGCTGCTCTCTCACCTCTCACCTTTTTTTCCCTCCCATTACCTTTACCTCCTCAGGTTCTGAGACCCCCACCCAGCCTCCTCACCTCACACTGGCTCCGGAGACCTCGCTCCTGCAGCCGAGACCAGATGCTCTGGATGCGGCCAGCATGCTCAGGGTGTCTGCTGTTATCTCCACAGGAGCACTGATGCTTCAGCATGACTGAGTCATAGACCAGCCCTGCCAGGAGCAAGGTTTAGGGCAGGGATGCCAGAGAGCACCCCAAGCCCCCAACAGTGACTATAGACAGACCAGCTGGTGCCCACATGGACCCACCTAGAGTCAGGCACAGCACACACCAGTATTCCTCATCCTGCCTCGCTGCTGAGCCCTAACCCTACACTCCCATATGCACAGACCCACATGAGTGCCGGGGCAACTGAACAGCCCGAGGTACACATCAACACAGTGCCAGCCAATATAGTTGCCACGGGGCCACTGCCTCCCTACGTGGCCCAGAACATCTATCATGCCCTCGAGTGCTCAGGGTCTAAACAGCCAAGCCTGACACCAGGCCTTTCCTTCTGGGTATTAGAACCCAAAGGCTACTTTTGTTTCCCCGGGGAAGCAAAAGGAGTGCAGGAAACTCCCAAACTGGGAGCTAGGAACTCCACAATAACACAGGACCATGTCATACAATGAACACAGCTCTGGAGAGTGATTAGTCAGCTCAGTTAGCTCTCCCAACTGGGAATCAAAAATATTCAGAAAAAAAAATTCCCAAGTACTGAATGTGTACAGACATTTTTTCCTTGTCATTATTCCCTAAACAATACATTATATAACTATCTGCACAGCATTTACTTTGCACTAGGCATTATAAATACTCTAAAGATGATTTAAAGTATATTAGAAGTGCGGTGGTGCATGCCTTCAATCCCAGCACTTTGGGAGGCTGAGACAAGAGAATCACGAGTTCAAAGCCAGCCTCAGCAACAGCAAAGAGCTAAGCAACTCAGTGAGACCCTGTCTCTACATAAAACACAAAATAGGGCTGGGGATGTGGCTCAGTGGTGGAGTACCCCTGAGTTCAATCCCCGGTACAAAAAAGAAAAATACCAAAACAATAGCTACTTATCCACCTGCTTCATGGGGTACTGTGGGGGATCCGGTAAGACTAAGAAAACACTCTGAAGCCTCTGAAAATGTCCCAGTGCCACCATGTACAGACATGGACTCATGTCCCCAGGCCCTTCCTTCTGCCCCAACTCTGGCTTACCTGTGGTGAAGGGCAAGGTCCTTGGGGGGGCTTCTGAGCTGGTGAGGACTCGGGCCTGGCAGGTGGGCTCTGGGGTTGGTAGAGAGGCAGGCGCAGCTGGGGAAGACTGAGTCCTAGACAAGGGCCGGTGTCTGCCCTGGGCCAGAGGAAGCAGCACAGAGTCCCCCATGCTTCCCCGGGAAAGCCGCCCAGCCAGACGCTGCTGTTCCCAGAGCAACACCTGAGGGAAACAGGGGCCTCAGTCTCTAGTTTCTTGGAATCTGTTCCATATTCTCCTAACCAAAGTCTTGGGAACTTCCAGGCAGATCCCTTTCCTGAAGAGATTCCAGGATGCATCTAGCCCTGTTTCCCACCTGGCCTTTGACTCTCTGCAACTCCTGCCCCCAGCAGGCCCCTTGAAGACCCACACCCCAGATTGACCATCCCATTCCACCAGAGCTCCCTGGGCCCTTCAGCTCACTCTGATCTAGACCTCTTCATCTACAAGGACTATGCTACTGCCCAAGAACATGGGGACTTGCAGAGGCACTATACATATGTGGACTATTACCGTGTGTTGTGTGTGGAATGCATCCCCCACAAAAATCATATGCTGAAGTCCTAACCCCCAGTACTTCAGAAAGTGGCCTTATTTAGAGAGAGGGTCTTTGTAGAGAAAGCAAGTTAAAATGAAGTGATTAGGGTGGAACCTAATATAATAGAACTGTTGTCTTTATAAAAAGAAAAAAATTTGAACACAGACTGGGAGAAGATAGTATATAAGGAGAGACAACTGTCTACAAGCCAAGGACAGAGTCCTAGAACAGATTCTCCCTCACAGCCCTCGGAAGGAACCAGTCCTGCAGACACCTGAATTTCAGACTTCCACGATTGCATATCTACCTCCTTTCCCCATCTTAGGCCAGGCTCCAGGCCTTCTGACTATACTTTCTGAAGGGCAACTTGGACACATCCATACCTGCTGGTGCTGCTGGAGAGGTACAGGGCCTCTGGCTTCAGGCTGCCCATGGCTTGACTCCCTGTGTTCCAGAACATCATCCACCACCTGCCCTACTCCCCGGCCATCTGTCTCTAGGTCCTCAGCTGAGGGTATCTGTTGCAGTCGGGGCTTCTCACTCATCTTAGCTGGCCTCTGGAGAGGGGAGATGGCTGGCTAAGAAGCCAGGTAGAGCAACTGGGGTGAGGTGGGAGGTGGTGAGTTGGGCAGGGCAGCCATTCATCTTGCTAGAACTCCGGCAGTCATTTTCTTTCTTGCCCTCCAGGTTCCTGCCCTCCATAAGCCCCCTTCTTCTTTCAGCCCCCAGAAGCCCAGTTAAGCACCCCCTCGATCCCTCCTCTACCCAGTTTCTCTCACCTTGATCAGCTGGATGTGAGGTTTGAGCCGCTCCGGGCGGGGCTGCAGGGGGCCCAGCAGTGGGGAAGCAGTGGCACTTGGGGGCAGGGGCTCTGAGCGGGTCCAGCTCAGAGGCCAATGGAGGCCTGACCCAGAGAGCCGCTCGGTGGTCAGTAGGGACTGGGCTAAGTGGAAGGGCAAGGGCCCAAGCCCGGGCACTGGAAAGAATGGGACGGGGCATAAGGAGGGAACCATGGGGTGCCACAGAAGGAAGCAAGGGCTTGGTAGGGGCAGGGGCTTGGCAGGGAGGTGCACAGGACTGAGACTGGAAGGATGGATTCCCTCCTCAAACTTGGCCCTTGGCAGGGTGCGAGGATCCAGCCCCTTCTCAGGAGAAGCCATGGGACTCACCAGTCAGCAGAGGGGTGTGAGAGACTGAGGGGTCCAGAAGGAGAATGGGCTGCAGGCGAGAGGGCAAGGTGCCCCCAGCCTCGGGCTCCAGACCGTGGGGCAGGAAGAGGGGAGCATGGGGGCTTCCCAGGACTGGACGAGGGCCCAGAGCTGGATGGGTCCTGCGGTCACCATCAGCCTGGGGGAAAGGCAGGGAGAAGTCATGTGGAGAAGATTCCAGCAGAGTACTATGAAGGTGAAGGGGTCAGACAGAAGGACAAGGGTGTGAATGAGGCTGGATGAGCTTGGAGTGGAGGAGGGCACCCAGCCACTCACCCTGGCAGGGGCGGGCAGCCCCAACGTGATTGTGGGCAGCAAGGACACTGTCGGCAAGGCGAACGGGGCCAGAGAAGTCTCCTGCAGCCGCAGCCTCTGGCCCAAGAGCGCCTGCCATGGGGAGCAGGGTTACGGGTCACTGGTCCCAGACCTCTACCCCTGGCACGCCTTCCCCAGAAACCCAGAAGGCCCTGGTGGGGGCTGCCCAGACCCTGTGGCCCCAGGCCAGATTGGGCCACTTGCTGGAAAAAGGCTGAGCCTCAGAAGTGCCCCAGGGAGCCCAGTCCCCACAAGGCCTTACCTCTGAGCCCAGGACAGGGTTGGGGCCATGCTCGCTGTCATTGGGGGAGCTGCACCCTGACGCAGGTGTGCTGCTACTACTAGGGGAGGAGTCTGAGAGTTGGGGAGAAAGGGAGGTATAGTCAGGGGCAAAGTGTGGATGGAAAGGCATAGCTAGGTCCCCTGGTGCAGGATTCCCAAGCACAACCCCTTCCCTAACAGGTGGCCTCTGCTTCCTGATTTATTCCCTAGCTAGCAGGAAGATGGCAGGCTACAATTAGGCTATAGCATCTTGGGCAATTTTTTTTTAAAGGTGCTCCCTTTTGGGACAAATGTCAGTTTGGCAACCCAGCAGGAGCTGGTTTTCAACTCCAACTCACCTCACAGTGGGTGTATGGGACACATGCTGTACAACACATTTGGTAGCCCCAAAAGGGAGATCCCTATCTACTGGGGTGGGGGGGAGTACCCAAAGGGACAACACCAACCAGGGCCTAGGACAACCCCACCCACTCTGCTGGCCCTCACCTCCAAAGGTCTCAGCTGGCCGCCGCCGGAGACTGGGCGGTGCACTCTCTTTTCTAAGTAGTGGGTTCTTTCTCCGCTCCAGGGACTTCTTAGGCTTGTAGCGTAGCTTCAGGTTGGGCTCAGAGACTGACGGGGAGTACCAGCATTACTCAAGCCCCATGCCAGCCACCCTTCTCTTCTCTGCCCTTAGGTCCCTTCCCTCCCAGTCATCTCTGAGAGCTAAGGTAAGAGAAAGCAGAGTCAGAGAGGAAACCCCCCAGCCCAGCACTCCCAGCCCAACTAGCTATGCACTCCTGACCCAAATTCAAGGCCTTTCCCCTAACCCTAATCTGAAGAGTTCCTGTCTATCTGTCCAGCTCACCTGTCTTACGCAGGGGGAAGTGTTCTGGGGGGTCACTGGGCAGGCTGGGAACAGGAGGCAAAAAGCTGCTGAGCATGGAGCGGGCAGCTCCTTCCGTGTCCAATGGCTCAAGAGTTCTGTGAAGTGAGTGCCAAGGTGCTTCAGAGGGGTGGACACTCAAAGGCCCACAGAGACCTCACTCTGCACAGCCGCCTTCCTGAGTGTGGCCCTGGGACCTGCCAGGGAGGCAGTGATGACAGGGCCAGGCAAGAATGGGAGCCATCTCCAGGTGGCAGCAGTGGGCCACCCATGCTACCCAGCAGCCACGATGCAGACCTTCAGTCTAGGCATAGAAGACAAAGTCTATATGCTTGGTGATGGGCCCACTGGTAACTTAGTCTCCTGCAGTAGAAATTTGCTCTAGGAACTAGGATATTTTTGTGTTTACGGAAAGACATAAAGAAGGATGGACTCATGTGCAGAAGAAGAAAGCCAGGATGGAGAAGTCAAAAGCGAGAGAGAGAGAGAGAGAGAGAGAGAGAGAGAGAGAGAGACAGAGAACGCGCGCAAACACACGCACGTGTAGGAAGGGCCTCAGGTGAGGAAAGAGAATTAATGAAGAGAAGGCAGATATTGGTTGAGGTGTGTTTGGAGGTGCATTATGTGTATCTGAAGTGTGATGGACCAGTGATGGGCTCTGGGGAGGAAAGGGGGCTGACAGGTCAACATGGAAGGAGGAGGGAGTACAGGAGGAACCTGAGGGACAGGTGGGGACAGGGAGCTACCTGTAGGGAATGCTAGGACTGTTGGAATGGACTGTTCTCTCCAAGGCTGCTTGCTGTTTCTTCAGGATCACTTCTGCCAATTTCTGCTTGACCACACTGCTGGCTACAGCACCTGTGGGGTGAAGGGTCAGAAGTGGGCTGGGAGAGGGGAAACAAGTGGCCTCCTGGCACATTCTCTGCCCATTGCCCTGTCCACACCTCCAGTACAAAGCGTCCCAGGAACTCCTCAGGCAAGAACCAAGCCTAAGGCCTCACCTTCCCCATGAAGCCTACAGACACCCCCACACCTGCCTCCATTCACAGGCAAGCAGAGAGTGACCCAGCAGCTATGACCCTCCCATCTCATGCTTCCCAGACCCGAGGACAGTCATGGATATCCAGGTAGGGGTGGGCCAGAGATCCCATCCTTACTTCGCTTGCTCTTGTCCTTATTGAGAAGCTGCCTCAGCTCTTGCTCCTGCTGCGCACCCTGTAATTCGGGCATCATTGGTGGGTCCATTGAGAGCTGTGGGAAGGGCCAGCAGCCCAAGAAGAAGCAGGAGTGGAGGCCTGAGACCGGGGTGGAGGAGGCTGCAGGGAGGGAGGGAAGGAGGGGATGTGCAGGGAGCTCCGTCTTTACCCTCATGGGCTCAGCTGTGCGCTGCTGCTGCTGCTGTTGCTGCTGCTGCTGCTGCTGCAGACCCGCTAGGAAGAGGTGGCGGTGAAGGCGCTGGGGATGCTGCAGGGCCAGCAGTGTGGGCTCTGGCTGGGGCTCCACTGTGGGCCGCTGGCCCACTCGCAGGTCCATGGGCTGGAGCTGAGGGCTTGGCGTGTCTGCACGAGGTGTGGGGCAGCCTGTGGACACAGAGGGGGCAGGGTCACTGGAAAGCTGGTCTGCGGGGACTTGGTCACAGCCTTCTCAGGCAGACTCAACAACAGCAAAACATCCCCAAGGGGCCTTTTCCTCTCTTAATCCTCACCTGCAAATAAGTACTATCAACTCTATTTTGCCTGTAGAAAAGGCAGTCATGAAATTACCTAGCTATTCTACTGCTGTGGTCTGCATTGACCACTCTTCCCTATGCCTGGCCTGAGGACTATGGGGGTTTACTCACACTACATCACTATGGTGGTACATTCTAGGCTCCACCCTCTCCTTTCCTTCCTTCCCTCTGGAATGAGGGGGTTTGCCCCACTGCCCTCTTATGGGCTAGGCTCACCAGCAGAGATCAGACAAATGGACCTTCAACTGCCACCTCTCATGCTCTGTCCTGAGTCCTGGGATTTAGAAGTGATGGCTGGGGCCTATAGCCAGTCCTGGTTGACCATCCTAGGCCTATAGAACACTGTTCCCAATGCAGCCTCCCTCAGCTCACCAGGCCCGCATGCTCATGGAGCCTGCGCCCAGCCCCTCCAGGTCAGCTCCGGGCCTAGCCTGGTGAGGACGGCAGGCTCAGCTGCCTCTTCTTAGTGTCCTCTGCACCCACGCCAGAAGCACCCTGCCAAACCCGTGGGTGCAGGGGTTATTTATAGTTAGCCACCAGACCAGGGTCCATGCCAACACAGCCAGCTGGCCCAGGCTGCACTGAGCAGCCAGAGATGCTGAGATGCTGGGAGGTGGATCTGCAGCAGGGGATTATCCTTATGAAGGGAAAGCAGGAGGAGCGGGGAGCAGGCCAGCTCCACTACAGGACACATCATGAGGGAAACTTCCCCAGAGATGCCTCCAGGAATCTCTTTATGGAACAGCCAAAGCTGTCCTCTGGGCCTGGGGCTAAGAGGGACTGGAAAAGCATCCTGGCAAAGACACCAGTCAGGGAGTCGGGAAATGCAGCCTCCAGGCCCAACCCAACTACTACTAATTATGATCTTAACATCTGTAGTGCACCATGTGCACAAGAGTCTGCAAAACCTGCTCACCTCATCACCCCCACATTTCCTAGGAGGTCGTTATTACTATTCTGTTATGCTAGATGAACAAACTGAGGCCCAAAGATAAAAGGCCTGTCCAAGGTCACCCAGTGAGGTGCAAGTAAGCATGGGTTCTAGTCTTGCAGAAGTCAGATCTGTTTTCCAACTCCAGGAAGTCACCTCTCTTGGAGGGGATTTCTTGCTGGGCAAAAGAAGAGGGGCTTGCAGTAGGTTGTCACTAAGGGCATCACTTCAACACTATGAGACAGACCCAAGAGAGGCCAAGCAGATACCCACCATGACTCTCCAGATACCAGGAGACCTGAGGAGATGGGTGTGTATCCATCCAGATGTGGCCACAGTAGAAAATGCACAGTTTCCATGCCCTCACCCCTTATTCATGTGGCCACTCAGGGAGTCCAGAGTCCCATCTGGTTGAGTCTGGACCTTCAATGCCAACACACACCTGCCCTATGAAAGGTCGCAGTCCTCTCAGGTTCTGGTGTACTGGCTTCCTGAGGTGACTCCCCTAATGACATAGGGCTTAGGGGAAACAAAGTTTGGTCACCCCGATCTTAGGACAGTGGCTTCAGCCACACACAGGCTAGCAGCAACCCCCCAATGGTGACTCCATTCCTTACTCTCAGTACTACCACCACCTACTGAGCAGAAGGCTGCTAAGAATTTTTTTTTAATATTTATTTTTTAGTTGGAGGTGGACACAATATCTTTATTTTATTTTTTTATGTGGTGCTGAGGATCAAACCCAGCGCCTCCCGCGTCCTAGGTGAGCACTCCACCACTGAGCCATAACTCCAGCCCCAGCTGCTAAGAATTTAGGAAGGGCTCTGCCTGGAGCCCTGCAGAGCCTGTCAGGGTGATTTAGCATTGGAGGGCTCTATAACCTGGTTCTAATTCGGCTTCTCTCAACTTGGTCTCCTAGATCTGAACACAAATCTTCCTCCTCAGCTATCAGCTTCCACCCTATTACAAGCCCATGTATCTTTTGTTCTCTAAATTTTTTCACAATGTCCTCCTACTAGTGCTGTCCTCACACATAACTTCTACCTTTTCAAATGCTACCCATTGGTCAAAGCCCAATTGAAATCTTTCCTCTTCCCTGGACCCAGTGCAGAGCCCAGAGTCCTTCCCTCTTAAATTTTATGTTCACTGCTCCCTGGTATGATAGGCACTTTGTGGGCAGTCCCACACCTGAGTTAAGCTCCAAAGACAGGGACGTGGTTTTGTGAATTGCTCATTATTCCCAGTCCTAAAATAGTACCTGGCAAATGATAAACATGGAATCAATGAAGAACCTCTGTGTCCCTCCTAAAATGCTTCAGAAGGTATCCTGGCACAGCGATGGGGCTCATTAAAGATTCTTAAATGAATGGATGAACTTATGAATCAGGCACCTCTCATTGGACACTCATCACATATTGCATCCTACTATTTTTTCTCTCCTTTCATTTGTGTGTTCATTTCAACCTGCCTGTAAGCTTTTGGACAGGTGGGACAGAAGCAAGGATCCTGGGTTCCATTCTCCCTGCCACACTGAATGACTAGGCATCAGGCTGTGCATTCTGCACTGAGTAGGCCCTTGGTGCATATGGGGTGTCATTAAGGAAGAGGAAGCCTCAGACCTCCAGTCCAGACCTAGCCCTGTGGGTGTCTCCTACACCAAAGCAGCAACAGAAAGTCCACTTGGATCCTTCCCCAGAGTGGCCTAATAGCAGAGGAGGTGTGAGCCAGCAGGGAGGACTAGGGAGAGAACCATCTCACCAAGGTAAGAGGAATCTTTTCTGTTCCACTGGAGTAGCCTGAGGCATCTTCCCACCCCTCAAGGTCTACCATGCCCTCCCTGCGGGGTCAGCATGAGAATTGAATGAGTCAACAAACAAGGACATCCCTCACCCAGTACCTGACGTGGGGCAGGGGTCTGAGAATAAATATTAGCTTCCTACTTTCTTTCCTGTTTCACTAAACTCAGCCAGAACAAGAGCATCCTGTCTCCTTTTCCTGTTGTGCTTCCCAGCACTGCAACCAGCCTGGATCCAATGGTGCCCCCGATTCCATTCCTTACTTCTCCTCTGGAACCCCAACTTTGTTCCCTCCATGGGAATCCCAATTTCCCAACTCTGGCCCATCAGCCAGCTCCCTGCTTTTCCAACCCTGAGTCCTCACATCTCTTATGTCCCTTCCATTCACTTCTACCTCCCACCACAGTCTCCCTCAGGCATGACTCTTACCTGTGCCAGGAGGACTGGGGCAGTGGGCACCCGGGCTCACCTGGGTCCCATCTGTAGAGAGAAGAGAGATGGAGTGAAGGAGCGCTGAGAGGGGACAGAGAAGGGGTAAGGGAGCGGAGAGGTCTATGCCACATAGGCTCCCTGCTGCTGCATGCTGGCTGAGAGGATCTCCAGCTCCCTCTTCTTCAGTCAACTACCCAGTGTGACTCAGATACTTCAGTCACTTGAGCCCAGTCCACAGCAAGAACTTAAGGAGGTCCCAGCTCACCCAGCAATGCCCTCAGCCCACCCTGATGCAGTCAGATACAATCTTCCCTGGGCAGCCACACCAGGCTCCCATAGCCTGATGGGAAAGAAGCAGGCTGGGAGGAGAGATAGGAGCACAGGGCTGGGGAGGTCAGCAGGGAGTGGGGGAGACCAGGCCTGGAGAGAAGAAGCAGTGGCTAACAGTCCTTCCAAGTTTGAGAAGAAAGGAGCAAGCAAGAGAAGTTTCTACAGTTGGGGACAGACTGGGTTATGGCCTAGAAGTCAAGCTACCTCTGGTGGAAACTGAAGTGGTAAGATCTGGAATTGTATAGCCTAAGGACCCCATAGTGGGGACTCCTTTCCTCCTACTGCCCCATCCTATGTCCAGCTGCCTCTGTTGCCCCAGAGAAGAGACCCCACCTCATTCTCCTTCTTGGATAATCTGAGCTAGAAGTCTTTGCTTTTGGAAATGGCTACCTCTCCCAGGCTCCTCAGTCTAGCTCGGGCCTCCTATCCCATCAGAACCCAGGAATCCTAGAGTAGAGCCTTGGGTTGGTTGGTAACAGAAATAACCTGAGTTGGGATGATGGGAGAATACAGAGATGAGTCCTAAGGCCACCTGTCTAAGGTGGACATCTTTCCCTCTTGCCATCCCAGCTCAGGGACAAGATCCAGGAGGCCAGCTGGAAGGGGCATTTGGCCAACACCTGGGCCAGACCTGGATCAGAAGATACATTTTCTGAAGGGCAAGCAGCAGGTGGTATGCTCTAGACCTGTGCATCAGGAACAGACACAGTTCCTCTTCCAGAAGCTGAGAAAGGAGAACTCCCTGTAGGCAGGCCCTGTGGGGGAGGGGCAGCTCCAGGCATGGGGACTCTCACCCTGCCCTCCAACACTAGTGCCCCATTCGCTTCGGTTGGTAGACGAGAAAGTTCAGTTGGGACATGCCACCACATCTATTCAAATTCTGCCCAAGCCCATCCCCTTTTGAGGCTCACCCTAACCTCTTCTCACGTCCCACAGATTTGCTCTTTGTCCATCGCCTCATTAATCATGGTCCTGGTGGTGTGATTTGTCAGTGGTGCCATCTGCCCTTGATACTTTGCTGGACACAAGGTGGGCCCTCCTGATAATGGGTGAATTGAACACATGACTGTCTCCTGACTCCCTACCTAAGACATGGCATAAATATTTCTCAAGATTTGTAATCTCCAAGGAGCACTTATGCCAGAGGTGGACTCCTCTCCCCACGAGGTAGAGGTAGACGAGGTAACCCCTACCCTGAGTGTCCTAGGACCTCTTTTTCCTTCTGTGGTACCTGGTCTTCCAAGAGATTTCTGGACTGGTGTGCTCCCAGAGACCATGTCAGCCCTTGAGTCCCCTGCCTTGTGAGAATTCTCTCCCACTTTCCCTCTGGTCCCTGCCCAAGGACTGGTTAGCAGCCTTCACGCTTGGGAGCAGAGCCAGATTCTCTGTGCCTCTCTCCCTGGCAACCACAGATTCTGGACATCATGCACTCTCTGGATAGAAGAAAAATTAATGACCCTGAACTCTGTGGTATTTGTTACCAGGACCAAAAGGGATGTTTTGTGGTGGTGATCTATGACATCAACTCTGTTGAGAAGAGGGGTGTGTGTGTGTGTGTGTGTGTGTGTTGGCAAAAGAACTGCTTCCAAAAGCACTTCCTAGAAAAAAGCCTTGCTTCTCCTTCCATTCCCTGGCTCCGTGCTAAGGGCCTTCAAGTTCAGAAGAATACAGCAACACAGACAAGACTTTGGGAATGGCTTTCTTTGTGTCCCAGAGAGAGAAAACGCATCTCATGGCACCCATCAATAGCCAAGCTGAAATGAGAAAGTGAATATCCTGCATTCAGATTCTGGCTTGAATCTGGGAACTCCCCTTTTCTTTGGCCTCACTGCCTCTCTTAGAAGGAGTATTAACCACTCAGTTGGGGTCAGACCAAAATAAAATGAGGAGTAAATGGACCCAAGGGACCAAGAACACTCACTGCCCAGGGTTGGAATCTTCTCCACACAGCTCTCTGCAGGTTGAAGAGCTCTCTTACTTAGAATCCTGGCTACCTCCTATTTCTACTTTTTTTTTTTTGGTACTAGGGATTGAGCTCAGGGGCACTCGACCACTGAGCCACATCCCCAGCCCTATTTTGTGTTTTATGTAGAGACAGGGTCTCACTGAATTACTTAGCGCCTCGCCCTTGCTGAGGCTGGCTTTGAACTCGCAATTCTCCTATCTCAGCCTCCCAAAGTGCTGGGATTACAGGCTTGCACCACGGTGCCTGGCTTATTTCTACATTCTTTGGAAGCAACTGCAGTAAAGTTAAAGAAGTAATTTGCTCAGTGTGAGGCATCTGGGCCTACTAAGTCACCTTCATAAATGAACCAGAGAACCTGATCTCACCCAGAACCACGAGTCTCAGAATCCCTGACTCTGCAAGTTTCCCAACCCTTGGTTACCTCCAGAGTAGACATAAGCACCACAGCCTACCCCATGAGCACCTGAAACAAGCTAGGTTCCCCATTGCTCCTACCTTATTGCTTCAGGCCCCAGCCTTGGGCTTACCTGCCCAGCAAGTTGTGACTTTACCCCACACAGGCTTACACAAGGTGGCCAGAAGACTGAGCCTTGCTGATCTCTGATCTCACAGGAGCTTCTGGCCTTGTGCTGGGGTATTCTTTTCCAGGAACATTGCTACCCAAATGCCCTCTCCCAATGTCTCTGATCTCATTGTTCAAGCTGCTCCTACCTCCCAGGATTCCTGGGAGTCCTGAAAGGACTGAAACAAGCTGAAAAGGAAGCAAGAGGAAGGCTAGGAGAAAGTAGGCAGTGGTAGGAAGTCAGCATCCTGGGTTTAGGGCTGACCTCCTTCATAGCCTGGGTTGCAGCCTTGGATTCTCTGTCCCTGACACAGGAGGGACAAAGTTTGACTCTACAAGGTGACTGGCAGAGAAGGTGATGTGGTTTCAGGAAAATTCAAGAATAAACTAACATTGTAGAACATGGTGATTGCCAGGCCTCTGTGACTCGGTGAGGGCTGAGCATGGAGAACTTGCTCTTCTTCTAGGCACTGGCTCACAGAACCCGAGCACACTAAGAGCTGATGGGCCTTGTAGGTCATTCAGGCTGATGCTCTCTCACTTGGCAGAGGAGGAAAGAGCAAGCGGAGGATGCTAGGTCATGGCCACCCAGCAGGCCAGAGGTCCAGCCAGGCCAGACCAAAGCAAGAAGTGGATCCCAAATGTAGGTGCTAACTCCCTTCACAGGAGGCCACTGATGTTGAAGCTGAAGAGAAGAAAATATGAATGAAACTTGTTTCTTACTTTCAAGGAGTTTCAAATATAGCCCTTAAATTTTTTTTAAAGTGTACTACTTAAAGGCTGGGGTTGTGGCTCAGTGGCAGAGCACTTGCCTCACACATATGAGGCATTGGGTTCAATCCTCAGCACCACATAAAAATAAATAAACAAAATAAAGATATTGTGTTCATGTATAACTAAAAAGTATATATATTTTAAAAATGTACTACTTTGAAATACTTAGAAAACTCAAATAATCATAGTAATAATAATAATAATAAAAGGGAGATCAGTGGAGTGGACAAAGCGAATCAGGGGGAGGAAAGAGGGAAGGGAAAAGGAGGACAACTGGAGAATAAAATTAATCAAATTATGTTATACACATGTATAAATATAGCCTAATGAATTCCACTATTATGTATAATTATCATGTACCAATAACAAAAAAAATTCAGAGTCCTAAAGTATAAGACAAAATCTCAGTTCCTCACTCATCCCAGACTCCCTAGAACCAGCCCTTTGTAAGAACTTGTTTCTTTTTTGTTTTAAACAGTGCTAGGGATCAAACCCAGGGCCTTGAACACACTAGGCAAGTGCTCTGCCACTGAGCTACATCTCTAGCCCTAACAGTTTCTTGTGTTCCTTCTCTAAAAATTTCTATATCACTATCTTGGTACTAAACTACTACTACTACTTCTTCTTCTTCTTCTTTAATTCATAATACAATTTAATTTCTATTCCTAAAATTCTGAATAAAAGCCAACAAAATGTAACAACTGATAATCAATTTATTAAAACCTTTGACTTACGCATCTGCAATGGTGACTTCAACCTCCACTCCTGGCTCAATACTGATGGAAGTAATGTGCTTAACAATCTCAGAAGATCTGTGCAAGTCAATGAGTCGCTTGTGGATTCTCATCTGGAAACTTTCCCATGTCTTGGAACCTTCACCACAGGTGTTTTCTAAATTGCTTCTTGCTCAGATTTATCTGGAACCCAGGGGTTGAGACTGGGCTGGAAACCCCTGCCACATGATGCTTGGCAGGCCACAAACTGTGAGGAAAGTGAGGGTCCACTGCATGGAGGTCATTGGTTTTGAGGTCAGGCAGGAGAGCCAGAAACACAATTTAACCTGGTCAAGCCAGGTAGTCCTATCTGCCATCAGGAGATAAGAACGCCTACTGAAAGAGGCCAGCTGAGTTATGCAGTGCCGGCTGAGAGGCACCCAGCACGTGGGGCTGTTCCCTCAAAGCTAGTGATCCTTACGGTTTGCCTCCTGAACCTGTGTGCAGCCTCCTCCTGTCATTGGTCATTGGGTATCTGGTCCCCACTCTCCTGCCTCCTCTACCACAGACCATTTTCTCCTGAATGCCTCCCCCACCCAATCTCTTCTCCCCAACCTCTCCTATGTACAGCCTCTTCCCTTTCTTGTCCACCTCAACTTTTGTTTTGGTGATGGGGACTGAACCCAGGGCCTTACACATGCTAAGCATATGCTCTACCAACGAGCAACCCTCCAGCCCTACCAGAACCGCTATAGGCTAAAACTTAACCACGTGCCACAAGCTGTTCTAGGTGCTCTACATTTGCTAGGTTGTCTAACCCTCATGACAAGGCCTATGAGGTGGTTACTGTTTTTAACCCCATTATATACACTAGCAGACTGACACCTAGCAATATTAAATGACTTGTCTGAGGTCACATGACACAGAGCAGCTCCAAAATCCATGCTCTCAAGCGAAACATTCCACTGCTCTCTCCAGCACTTACACTCCTCTCTGGTGGGCCAGCATAGGGCAATTGCTTAACAAGCACAGGGAAAGATGGGACGATCTCAGAGCCCCCCAAAACTCTGTGCCGATGGCAAACCCTAGGCCTGCTGCAGGTGAGAAGGTAGCAGCTGCCCTTCTGTTCTCTGGGTGTCCTTGAAGGCAACCTTGAAGAAACACTTGGAGCAACTGCTGACTTGCAGAAACCAAGCAGTGATTTGAGACTGCATGCTGAGAACAAAGGCTGGCCACAGGTTGGGTCTTAGAAGAGCATCAGTTCTATATTTCCTGCTCTTGGGTGCCCTGCCAGGTCCTTTTTCTAGAAGCTCCCAAGACTCTCATTAGTATCCCAAAGCAAGCTGCATGGTTTCTCTGGACGGACAGAAGGGACAGCTGGCCCTTGGGGCCGAAGCTCAGCTGGCAGGTGAGCAGCCTAGAATGTCAGCCTGCCCAGATGGAAGCTTCCTGTCACCCAAGGCAAGGGGACAACAGGCCCTGTAGGTTCGGCAGCTGTGCACCCAGAGGGCACAGGCTGGATATGCAGGCTGCAGGCCACCCTCCAGCCTCCACAGTGAGCATGCCCCTTTCCCTGTCACCTCTGGGTGGCTGGGGCCCTGTGGTAGCTATTTTTAGCTCTTGACACCTGGGTATTTTGCAGCCGCAGGATGTCCGGTTTGGAGTCTCTTTCTGGGAATCCCACACGCGGCTGTTGTAAACAGCCCCACGCAGCGGTGGCCTGAGCTGGGAGCCAGTACCCGCCCCCCTCACTTCTGCAGTTTGAAATGAATCAAACAGGAAGCAGAGGTAACCATGGCAGTGGCAGCTCGAGCTCCCCAGGGGTGGGAAAGCATTCTCCCTAGCTTCTTGTCTCCCACCCAGATGTGTTCCACTCTTGGTGGCCTCTCCTCATGGAAGAAGACCTGGCTGGATCCTGGAGCCAGAGGTGCTGGGCCATTTCTCAGTTGCATGTGGATGTGGTTCCTGGGCCTGGCACTCTCTAGAGAGCCTTTGCTGTTCTCTGACGAAGAAAACCAAGGGTCCTGCAGGCCCTGCCACCTCCCACGGTTTCTCAGACCACCCCTCAGCCTTCCCTACATTGTGGAAGGAGGGCATAGTGCTTCCTTGGAGTGCCAGGCCTGCATCCACTTTCTATGACCACAGCTGCCTCCTTACAGCTAGGCCTGTTCCCCACTGCCCTGCCCACTTAGGGAATTCCTGAGCAAGCAGGCTTCCCTAGTCCAGGCTTCCCTTGAATCTGAAGTTCCTGGATTCAAACCCTCAAGTACGTAGTAAGTTCCACATTCACCCTCAACTCCCCTGCTCCAGTGTCTTCAATCCCTAAGATAAGAAGTTCCCCATGAAGTCTAACCACCATCTTTCCTATCGTAAGCAAAACATCCTGAGCAGGCAAGATTTGAGCCCCCATGGTAATATGGGGATAAGAGTTTTAGTCCTGTCAGCTTCTGCCTTAGTCTCTTCTCCCTCCCCCACCCCATGGCGCCCCACTTAGACCAGCTGCTCCCTCTTAGCAGCCAGTCTGAGCCAGTCTTTCTCAAGTGCTTGCCCCAACAGGAAGCACAGTCACCGCCCTACGCCCTACGCTGCCGCTCAGGGCGGCTCCTACTCCCCTCTGAGGTCTCATATGCATTCCCTTGCTCTCCTGGTTGGCTCCCCCTGGGCCAGACCCTGCTTCTCGGTGTATCCTACTCCTGTCTGCCTCTCCCAGCTGCACTGGGAACCAAGAAATGTCCTCCTTTGGCTCCTCTTGCCTGTGACACCCAAAGACCAGCCAGCCCATTCACAAGAAGGCTGGGGAGACCAGTAAGTTATAATATTAATAATGAGCATATTATCCTAATTATTAATTAAGAAGATCAATATTAATGGCCATGTGTTCATTGCTAACAGTGCTGGTTACTGTACTAACCATTTCACTCCAACCATCTCATGTAGTTCTAAACAGCCTGTAAGGTGGATAATGTTATTGCAAAGGAGGAAACTGAGGCTTAGAGAGGTTAAGTAACTTGCAATGGCTGAGGGTGCAACTCAGTGGTAGAGTGTTTACCTAGCATGCACAAGGCTTGGGGTTCAAATTCCAGCACTTCAAAAAAATAAAAATGAGAAAGGTGAGGGGAGAGACTTGCCAAGGTCACATGGATGGTGCATGGGGCAACTGGGACTCCAGAACCTAAGGTAGTAATCAAAACACTGGTGTGTACAGTTAACTCAGCCTACCTCCTAGTAGGTGGTGATATGAGGCCACAGAAGGGACAATATAATCTAAGGGTGTGACTCCCAGTATCAGCATGTTCCTACAAAGTGTGCTGTACTCCATCCAAAAGATATCAACAATAACAAAAATAAAAACAGATCATAATCTTGGTCTGTGTCCCTCACATGCCTCTTTTCTCCAAGAGGCACCCCCCGCCAGCTTCACTTCTTTTTTTCATCTTGTATTTTCCCTGCTTTTCAGATGTACATTTTACCATTTTATTGTGTTTCCTGTTGCTGCCTCCAGTAGGGTATAAGTAAACTAGCAGACCTCCCAGGGCTGCTTTGGAGGATCACACGCAGTGCAAGCACTCTGGAAACTGTCAAGCCCTGTAGAAAATCTGAGTTGCATAACCAGAGCAAGTCACCAGCAGAGTGGTACTCAGGGTAAGTTCCCTCGGAAAGAGATGGCCTCTCTCACTCCTGGGCAGATCTTGGGCAGGTGGATGGGACAGAGGCAGAAGGGAGCACCCACCTTCAGGGAGGCTTTCTGGAGACTAGGTACACAGCCAAATGGTGAAGAAAGGCAGAGGCTACCCTGAAGACCCTAGCCTTGGGGTAGGATACTCAGTAAGAGCCAGGCAAACTGAGGTATCTGAATATGAGTCCAGAAATTGCAATAAGCTCAGAATGCTGGCACTCACAGGGATGTCACGTTAATATTAATGACAGTTAATACCCTAGAGTTCTAATCTAGTCATAGCTTAATATCTCCTCTTTTTGCTGATTTTTGGAAAATGGAAGAAGTCTTTTGGGGAGATTCTCCAGGTGACCCACTTCCTTTGTGCAGCCAGGGCTGCCCTTGATGCTTAGTCGGAGGAGATTTTTCCAGATCACAAATCCAGCCAGGGTGCTTATACAGCTTTCAGGGAATTCAACAGATGCGTAATCCTGGCACTGATTTGGAGAAAGCAACTGTATGGACAATATCTGGCCAACTGAGGACCTGATGAGATGAAAGTTAACTGCAATGAGAGGAGATCCCTGACTGAAAATAAGTAAATAAAAACAAAAAGCAGTATGTGAAGTATGATCTCATTTTGTTAAAAAGAATAACCTAAAAAGGGATATGAGGAATGTGAAGGTGTGCACTGAGAGCCTATGGTAGTCATCTCTGACTGAGGTCTGTTGTGTTTTTTTTTGTTTTTTTTTTTTTTTTATTTATTTTGGTACTGGGAATTGAACTCAGGGGCACTCGACCACTGAGCCACATCCCCAGCCCTATTTCGTGTTTTATGTAGAGACAGTGAGAACTGAGTTGCATAGCGCCTCCCCACTGCTGAGGCTGGCTTTGAACTCGCCATTCTCCTGTCTCAGCCTCCCAAAGTGCCGGAATCACAGGCGTGTGCCACCGCGCCCAGCATGCTTTTATTTTTTAAGGTTTGCGGCTCTGTATTGTCTATCTGCAATGCCCATAAAGTACCTCTGCAATAAGCGCAATGTATATATGCATGCACATGCACATAAAAATGGTACAGCCCATGGAAGCAAACACCTAACCTCAGGTTCCTGTGAGAACTGGGCCGCAGGGCTTTCTTCAATTCCATGTTTTCTTGGACCCAATATTCTCTGAGGTTCCACGTTATCTACAACCTAGTGTCCTCTGCCTCGTCTGAATCATGCTGAGGGCCTAGCCCAGGCTAGGCAAAAAGTTAGGCCTTACTTAATGCCTGTCGGCTGAATAATAATCATTTCCTGAAAGAAATGCCTTATGCCTCTTCCAGGGCTGCTGTGCTGGGAATACTCACTGCTGATGTCACTAATCTGCCCACCCTCCTCTGCTTCATGTTCTTCTTAGGAGCTGTCACCAAGGAGCTAAAATAAAGGTCACTGCAGCAAAGGCTGGCAAGGTATCCCATAGCAGGGCCATTGGGGTGGCCTGTCCCAGCCCTTCCCAAGGGCCAGCTGGCTGCATGCTGGGGTCTCCCCTCACCCTGCCCCACTGGGAAGGGAGTTAACAAGAAAAGTAGGGGTCCACCCTGTGACTTCTGGCTACAGACTCCTGCTGTTCCAGGCCCTTATGGGTGGAGGAATCTGGAGCAGGGAATTTAGCCTGTTTTTTTCTGTGAACTGGGGCTAGGCCCAAGTTTCTGTTCTTCGTGTCTTCAACATTCCCTGTCCCTGACCTTCACAAATATGAACAATAACATCAATAATAATGATGAGTATTCAGTGTGCACTGACTTCATACCAGGCAACCAGGCATGGAACTAACTATACTTACATTATTGCCTTTAATCTTAAGTGGGATTTTGTTTGTTTTTTGGTACTGGGAATTGAGCCCAGGGGTGCTTTACCTCTGAGCTACATCCTCAGTCCCTTTTTTCATTTTTTATTTTGAGACAGGGCCTTGCTAAATCGCTGAGGCCGACCTGGAACTTTCAATCCTCCTGCCTCACCTGGGATGATCACACCCAGCTTCCTTTAATCTTTATAGCAACTCCATGAGATTGCAACTATAATTATTTTCACATTACTGATGAAGAAACTGAGGCACAGAGAGGAAGGTGTCCAAGGTCATGTTTAACTGCTTGCAGGAGAAGCAGGGATTCTGCCAAGGCCATCCATTCCTCCCCATAGTATCCTTACAGGAAGGGCCTCCTGTCGGGCTTTGCAATGGGCACACAGAGGTCTAGGTGATAACTAAGATCTGTAGGGTAGTTCAGAATCCACCGCGTGTTTATGCCAGCAAATGAGGAGAAAGAAAGAAAGAAAAAAAAGCTTGGACACGGAGGTTTAGTGATCTCAGCATCCTTGCCCAGCCATTCCGCTGGGATTCAAACCCAGGTCCTGGGCCTCAGAATGGCACACTTCTTCCCCGATATCACACAAAACCCCTGGCCCAGCTCTCAAAACTGCTCTGAAGGCCCGGAAGGGAGAGTCACAACCCCCTTTAGCTCTGGGCCCCTGGGGACCCTGCCTGTACAGCCGCAGCCCCTTGCCCGGCCGGGTGGGGTGCTGTGCCATGCCCTCACCTCCTCAGCGTCTCTAACGTGACTCACTCCCGGGACCCGGGGAAGCACAGCCCTGTTTGCTGCCGCCGCCCCGCCTCCAGCTCCCCGCCTCCACATTTGCTAACCGAAACCCGGCTGCTGCTATTTTTAACCCTCCAGCTCCCCCTAGCCTGGGGCTCCCCCCTTCACCCGCCCACCCCCTGCCCCAACCGGGTGCCACCAGTCTGTCATTCTGAGAGCAGTTCTACAACCTGAATGCCCCGGAGGGCGCAGCGGATGCCCCGGACGTGCAGGTTTGTGGGGCAAGCAAGACAAGTCGGTTGCAGCCCAGTCGCCGAATTCCCCCACCCCGGACTCTTTCCGAACCTGTAACTCCCAGCCTGCCCTGCTCCTCCCGGCCGGCCATCCCGGGGAGCGGCGATGGGAGGGTGGGGGACTTCTGGCGGGCGTGGGGAGTGTTCCCGCAGGAGCCAGAGCTGGGCTCCTTGGAATGGGCTCTGCAGAGAGTTAAGCTGAACCCAAGGGTAATGGAGTCCCCTCCATGTCCCCAGCTCGTGAGTCTGTCTCTGAAGGCCCGAAATTTCCGACCACCTCTGACCACCAGGATTTCCACTCTCTGAAAGAACATAGGGGAAAAGTTAAGTGGTGTGGCCATAGGGTGGGGATGGACTTGTAGCCCAGAGCCCTCCTCATTAGGAGCCTGCTGTGCAACTCCAGCAGGGAAGGTCTGGGAGGGCACCCAGCAGTCTGAAGCTAGGCCCAGGTGGAAGACAGACCTGGCAGCTGGGAACAGAAGGAAAGCAGACCCCACTCCCCTTCTCTTACTTGAGGACTCCTCTAAGGAAAGGGCGGCACCTTCTGGCTGGAAGCTCTGGGTCTCCCAGGGAGAACTTCCACAGAAGAGAGGCTGGAGGCCAGAAAGTCTGAAGACTGCTGACCTAGAGAAGGAACTTTTCACCTAAGTTACTAATGTGAAAGTTAACCCCCTGAGAGAGGGTGAAGAGGCAGGGCTGCAGGTGGACCCAAGGGGGCATTTCCTTCTAGCAGATGTAGAGCAGGTGGCTTGAACCAGACCCTTCTGCCTCTTATCTCAGAGGCTCACCCAGTTTGAAAAGCAGATGCCAAGGACCCACAAGAGGCTTTGGAGAGCCCAACCAAAGGGTCATCTGGGTTCAGGTCCTCTCCACACCCTCTACTATTCTGGGCCTTGCAAGGCCAGCATCAGCCCTCTCTTGAGCTCTGTCCTCTTTCTCAGGGCCCAAGTCTTCTCTAAGCCTTGACCCCTTCTATCCTTGGTAATTCCTGAGCTAGGTAAAAAAATCCCAGTGGCCACACAGGGAGCCAGGCTAGGCTCAGAGGGGAGGGACTGGGCACAGTGGTTCCCAGGCACAGCAGTTCCCAGGTAGGGAGACTGGGAGGAAGGGAATGAAATGAGGTGGACCGAAAGTGAGGCAAGAGGGTCAGGAATGGGGTGGTGCTTGGGAGCTCCTGGAGAGAGACTGCCTCCTGTCTAACATTCATTATGGCAACAAGGTCCTGGACTCAACCCCCACCCCAAGCAATGGAGCAACCTGGATATTGCTCCCTTCTGCTCCCCTTGATTCTGCCCCATTCTGCCAATCTTTGGAGGTTGCTTAAGTAGAGGAGACTCTACTATACTCCATGCCGGAGAGAGGCCAGCAATTCAGCACCAGTGCTCAGCCAGTGCTCAGCCCAAATCCCCCACCTAGACCCAGGAAGTTCTCAAGCACGGCTCAGCAGGCTTTGGGGGCTCACTGTCAGTCTGAGGAAGTGGGAGAAGTAATCAGTGTCTCAGGTGGGCCTCCCATAGCCCTATCTAAGGAAGTTCCACCTTGTTATTTTTTATTGCTATACCTAGTACATTTCTTTGTAGAGCTTATCACAATATGTAACTAATCACATATACTCATTCCTTTACTTGCTTGTTTCTGTTTGTCTCTTTCACTAGAGGGGAAGTTCCCTGAAGTTAGATGGTGTGCCTTTGTGTCCATTGCATATCTGTGCCTAGGACCTGGCATAGGGCAAGGCTCAGCAAGCATCCAATGAATGGATGAATTGCTGGATGACCGGCTGGGTAAATGAGGGTCCCTGGCTGCCAACATCAACCTTTAGGATTGATATGCAGTAGTTCCAGGATTTCCCCAAGGAGGAGGAAACACAATGTAACAAGAAGAACAAGGTCAAGAAGACTGGGACCCCAGAAGAAAGTTCAGCCCCCGTCAGAGTCAGCATCTACACCAGCCCCATCTGGTCTCTTTTAACACACTGAGTGTGGATGTTTGCACATACAGGATACGTAGGTGGGCACCAAGTCCTGGACAAGTTTTGAAAGATTTTCATTATGTCTTGGTTCTTCATTTTAATAGCCCTCTGACCTTGGACAAACTATATACCTTCTGCAGTCCTGTTTCTTTAAAGAAAAAAGTGAAGAAGTTGTCCTAGAGATTGGATTTCCTCAAACAGCTTTGCACCAAAATCACCTGAAGTGCACATTAAAATCCAGATTCCAGCCGGGCACGGTGGCGCAAGTCTGTAATCTCAGCACTTAGGGAGGCTGAGACAGGAGAATCGCGAGTTCAAAGCCAGCCTCAGCAAAGGCGAGGCACTAAGCAACTCAGTGAGACCCTGTCTCTACATAAAACACAAAATAGGGCTGAGGATGTGGCTCAGTGGTCGAGTGACCCTGAGTTCAATCCCCAGTACCAAAAAAAAGAAAAAGAAAAAGAAATCCAGATTCCTGGGCTGGGCCCTACCCCTGCAGATTTTGACAGATTCTGGAATAGGGCCTGAGGATGTTTATAACATATTCCTCATGTGACTCTGAAGCAAATGATCTAGGAACTGGCATTTGAGGACCATGGATGAAATAGTGCTTTACAAGTCAACATCTGGACTTTTACTAAAAAGCCACTGCTACATAAGTATACATTCCCCCAAACATGTCCATATACCCCACACAGAGCCATAGATTGAAAAGGTATGTACTATACAGATGACACACATCTATAGTATATGTGTGCATACCCCCCAAACACCTAGCACATAGCCACGACATTGGTCACAAGTTGCCACGGAACCACCACATCCACATTCACAGCTCACAGCTGGGGCAAACACAGACACCTAGCCACCATACACCCAGTGTGTGTGCTTGCACATATCACATGAAGACTCACACTTTACAGATGCTATCCTGAATTTATTTTGCCTCTGGGAACTGGTCCAGGACCAAAGGAGCTATGCTCTGCTGATGAAAACATCCCTCCCACCTCTGCCACCCACACCTCTCCCCCTTGCCCCAGGCAGCATGCTGTCCACTTCCCCCTTGTGAGGCTAGAGGAGGGCAGTGGAGAGAGATGGGATGAGGAGAGGCTGAGGCTGAGGCTGGTGACTCAAGTTTCTAGAAGCCCTCCCAAATCCAGCACCCTTCTGTTCCCCTGCCTCCCAGGAGATGACAGAGGGCCACCACTGAGCCTCCAAATCAATGCTCCCTCAGGCTACTTGCCTAGATTCCCAAGCTCTGGTCCTAGGAAGCCAAAAGGGTTAATGGATGGCTAGATCTAGGGACTCCTAATAAGTAGGCCTCTAAGGAAAGGGCTGTCTGGGGGCACTTTCCTGCAGCCCTAAGGCCTAGGTCCCCCAGGGAAGGTTACTACAGAAACAGGAGAAAATATTATAAGGAAACACAATACCCGGCAGGGTCACCTGCTGACCGGGCTTCCTGCTGTGCTGCCCACCCCCATCTCATTGGCCTCATAGAGCCTCCTTCTCCAGCCTCAGCCTGGGCCTCCTGGCCAGCATCTCTTTCCTGCCTCCCCTGGATTGGCGGAAGCAGCCTCAAGGAGAAACTCTCTGTGGTCCCAAATATCAAAGATAGCCCAGAGCTGAGCCCCTCACTCCTAATCCCTACCAACCTCCCCACCACCACTACCACCACAGGAAATCAATGCTTCCTGCCCCAGAGGAAGTGCCCATCCAGTTAATAAATCCAACACACACAAATTCATAGTCCAGGAGCTTGAGCCTCCAGGGTACATATGCCCTCCCCCAGTTCCAGGTCTTCCTGGGGCCCTGTTCCAGCAATATCCCACACTTCACTGGAAGCCCCAGCCCCACATCTAAGCACGCACCAGGGTCAGGAGATTGGGCACTGGCAGAGGCAGAAAGCCTGGTCCCAGCCCCACTCAGGCTGCCATTCCTTGGCCGGGTGACCCTGGGCCTTGCATTAGTTTATCTTCTCTCAGACTTCTGCCAACTTCAAAACTACCAGCTCTTAATGAAAGGTCAGAAGAAAGAAGACAAAGAGGAGGTGGGATTACAGAGGCTTCTGTCTTCCAGCGGGTCTTACAAGAGGGTTTCCATTCCACTCCTCATCACATACAAGTTTCTCAACTGCCCAAAAGTTTTATATTACAGTTGTGAAAGTTTCAACTTTGGTGCCCAAACACTAAAGCTGAGGTCCACTATCCCTAAGGGAAGTGGAGGGATATGATACCCCCACCCCACCGCCCAGTTAGACACTGACTTATCTCTTTATGGTCAGCCACTCCTGCTCTGCTCTGGATAGTGCACTTGGAATTTCTGTTCTGTTTTAATGACGGGGAATCTGAGCTTCATATAAAAGTGGAATGACCTGCTTAGAAATTAAAACGTCTCTGCCTCCACAACCCAAAGTAAGCCTTGGTGGCCAGGGAGATACCCACACAATAGGCTGAACTGGGACAGAGGCCTTACAGGAACACTGCCCCCAATCATTCCAGGTGCAACACCAAGGGGTAACTCTGAGGTTGACTCTGCTCCCATTGCTGCTAGGCAAGAAGGGATATCAAGGGACTAAAGGCAGGGGAGAAGTTCCAGTGGGTCCAGGACTTTTCAGTCCACTGGATACCATAAAGTGGAACTGCTGTGTGCCTCAGTTTCCCTCAGCAGTGACTGAAAAGAATAATTAGGAATTGAGGAGAGGGGAGAGAGGAAACATCAGGGGAAAATGAGGGAAATGCTAAGCAATGAGGAGCCAAGAGATGGTTTGCAGAAGCTAGAGAAGGGCCTAGAAGTATAAAAGGGTCAGGATGAGAAGTATGTCTGGCAACCAAGTAGCCTGTGGGGTCCTGCCATGGAGAAATGGGCCACAAAGTGCCCCATTAGAGCATAGGAACCTGTGTCATATTCTCCTTTCTTTCAACCCAGTGGCTGGATGGGATCTTGAAGGAAGGTCCCCATGGGTCCAGGTGCAAGTCTGGGGAACAGGCTGATAGGTTCAGATGTTGAGCTCCCATCATGGTTGCTGAGGACCAATGCCCCATTCTCACCCTAGAAACTGTCAGGCAGTGCGAGGATTGAATCAGATGTTGAAGACGGGTGTGGGTGGGATGGTTAGCAGCAAGACGGTCAGTGTTCAGTGCAGGAGGCCTTCAGGTACGCCGACAGTCAGCAAGGATAAGGAATGAGGCACAGCAATGGCTGGTCGAGATCAGACACAAATGGGCAGCCAGAAAGAAGGAAATGTTGGGGGGGGGGGGTGCAGGGGGACTGGGTGGCCTGCAGGTCCCAAATAGCTGTCTCCTGCCCTGCAGGCCTAGAAACTGTTAGTGGGAATCCAGATTAGTTTGCCAGATTTGCCCCTGCCCCTGCTCACACATTCCCCAGCACCAACAGACCCTGGGACTGGCGATCACATATTCAGATCCCCAGCTTTCAGTATACAGCCAGTGGTCCCCACCTTCCCGTGCTCCTGCAGGTACTGCCCTTCACAACTCACTTAGGCACAGGTGTCTCTTTACCCTGATGGGTGAGCAAGAGTCCATGCTCAGATAAGTCTCCCAACCGGGGACCCCTCCAGGGGACCGCTTTCTCCACCCAAAAATCTGAGTAGGGCCCTGCCAGGCTCCACGGGATGAGGGCGCTGATGTCCAGCCCCACAAGCCGGGCTCCAACTCAGTGGGTCCTGCCCTTTGCCCCTGCGCTTCCAAACCTTCCGCTTCGGAGTACCGCCCCCTCCCCGGGCCAAGGCGGCCGTCCCTGCTTTCCCGGTCTCCCAGTTTGTCCTCCCCGGGAATAGGGGTGATGGAACGCAGGGCCCGGGCACCCGCGGCCCGGGGCCTCCCAACTCCCTCCCTCGGGCCTGTCGCTGCCCGGGGCAGGCGGATGTGGGCGCCCCGCGGGAGGCCCGAGCCCTCCGGCCCCGGAATCAGCCCCGGCCGGGAGGCTGCCAGAGCCTCGCGGAGCCAGGCAGGGCGAGTGCGGTCGGGGGGCGCACACCCGGCCCGGCTGGCGGGGCTGGTCGGAGCCCGAGCAGGAGCCGGAGACCGAGCCCGAGCCTGGGCGGGCGGCGCTGGGTGCCGCGCCGGGCAGGGCGGGGCGGGCGGGGCGGGGGGCAGCCACCCAGTACTCACCAGCGCCGGGGCTGTGCATCCAGGGGCCGGGGCCCTCAGAGCGGGGGGCTCATGGCGGAGCGGGGGGCTGGGGCGCCGGCCTCACATCCCCCCAGTCGCCGGAGGCTGCAGAGCGACTGAGAGACGGCGAGAGGAAGGGAGGGGGCCGGGAGGGGGAGGGCCCTGGCAGCCGGGCCGGCCGGGTAGGATGACAATGGAAGGAAATGCTTTATCTGAGTCTGAGAGCGGGCCAAGGGGGAGGGGAGGGAGGGGGCAGGCGCTCGCGGCCCTGGGACACACCACCCCGGCAGACACTGCACGGCGCGGCGCACAGGCGGGCCGCAGACACTGCGCGCCGCCTGATCGCGGCGGGGCGCGGTGCACAGCCTGGTCAGCAGCGCCGAACCCGGAACGCGGGACGCGGCCCGACCCGTGCGCTGTTGCAGAGCCCCAGCCGCCGCGCGGCGCCCCAACCAGAGCACAATTCCCGGAAACCCAGATACCTGAGCACACGCACCCTTGCATACACAACGAGCATGCATCCATGTTTACACAGGGGCAGGATCATTTACACAGCACACGCTTCGGGAAAAGACCCCCGTGCACACACCTATGTACACATACAGTCCATGAGCAAATAACCGCACACAGGGACAGATGGACACGCGTCGGGTCCCATGCGAGGATTCCCAGACATCACACACACGCACACACACACACACACATACACACACACAAGCAAGACTTGCCTCAGGAAAGTTCCAGGATCTGATTTGAATCACTGCCAGCCCTCCCCCACTGGCACCCCCCCCCCATTTCTGCTGAGGGGAATAGAAGGGTCCAGCCTGTTCCTATTAAAAGAAAAAGGGGATGGGGGTGGTGCAGATTTTGAAAGTTTTCTTTTTTTAAAGAAATTTCTCAAGGGATTTCCTTCCCTCCTCTCCTCTTCCTCTCTTCCTCCCATTCCTCTCCCTTCACAACCCCCCCTCCTCCTTTCCCCCTCCCAGTCCCTATGAGTCAAACTTCAGCAATGTGCCCAGTGTCCCCCAGTGCATTACAGCGGATCACAGAAATGTTCCAGTCTGTGAGTCGGAATGTAGCCGCCTCCAGCCCTCCCTCAGCTAATAAACTCAGCTCAGGGCAGGCTTTGCACAGAGGCCCTCCCTGCCTCTACCCCCTTCCCACCCACTACCCCCCTTTAGGCTGGAAAGAAGGTCAGATTCAGGGGTCAGGGGCAGAGGACCTCCCTGTTGTGCTTCCTAGCCTACTAAAGAAGGTGTCAGCCTCCAGCAATATGCTGAGTCAGAAAGCTCCTGGGAAGGCGAGAGGTCCCTGACCCAAGAAGACAGGGCTCTCCACTGTAGTGTGGGTGAGGGCCACTGGAAAGCAGGGAGCAGTTTCTTTTCAACCCAAGCCCACTCCCTCAATCCTAGGACCCCAAGAAATTGAGGCAGACACAGTGGTGGAACCATGCCGGATTGAAAGGAAGCAAGAGTCAATATTGGCCTCGAAGCAGTTGGCCATGCTGAAGATAAAGTTCTGACCACAGACTTATTCCTTCAGTCACTGCTCCAGCTTCACTACCTGTGATGCTTAGCATCTGACTTCCTATTTCAAGCCCTTTTCTTGTCCCTGCTCACTCGCAGGTAGATGGAACCTCTCTGAACTTGTTAACTTATATTCAGAAACTCCTTTCCTGATATCCAAGTCCTCCTATAACATGGTACCATACTACACAACCCTGTCCCTGCCCCGTGCCTCCTGGTACTTAGTGATTAATGATGTTAGTTACTATTGGTACTATTATTATTTCAGTAGACTGACATAATAGCAGAGCATTCCCCTCCTGTCTTGATACTTTCCCACTCCATGCCTTAGCTCATTGTTCTTCCTCCAAAATGAATGTCCTCACCAGTCTCTATGTCCTATCAAAATCTCTACTTCTCGCCAGGCGTGGTGGTGCACGTCTATAGTCCCAGTGGCTAGGGAGGCTGAGACAAGAGAACGGTGAGTTCAAAGCCAGCCTCAGCAATGGCAAGGTGATAGGCAACTCAGTGAGACCCTGTCTCTAAATAAAACACAAAATAAGCCGGGTACGGTGGCGCACACCTGTAATCCCAGCACTTAGGGAGGCTGAGACAGGAGAATCTCAAGTTCAAAGCCAGCCTCAGCAAAGGCGAGGTGCTAAGCAACTCAGTGAGACCCTGTCTCTACATAAAAACACAAAATAGGGCTGAGGATGTGGCTCAGTGATCAAGTAACCCTGAGTTCAATCTTCAGTACTAAAAAAAAAAAAAAAAAAATCCACACAAAATAGGGCTGGGGATGTGGCTAAATGGTCAAGTACACTTGAGTTCAATCTCTGGTACCAAAAAATACAAAATACAAAATAGACCTGGGAATGTGGCTCAGTGGCCGAGTGCCCCTGAGTACAATCCCCAGTAGCCGCCCCCCCGCCCAAAAAAAGAAAAGAAATCTTTCTACCTCTCTAAACCCATAGTCTTCTCCAAGAAGGCTGATTCCCCAGTGGGATTCTTCCCTTCCCTGAAAGGACCCACCCCCAGCACTGTGTTGGTTTTCTCTCTACACTGACCTTCACTCACATAGTCAACTAGTCTCAACTCTTCCTTCTTTCCCAAGAGCTTCAAGAGTAGATGCCTAGCTTGAATGCTGCAGCTACTGCCAGCTACTAGCTGAGTCAATGGCTGCATTTCTGATAGTGCTTTGAACTGAATTCAAACTCCATGTGGGTTATTTATTGAACTGGTACAGATGTTCATTGCCTTCAAAACCTTTCTTTAGCTGGTCACCCCCAAATACACCCTTCTGTCTCATGAGTACCCATGCTAGCTCTGCAAAACACCTGCTCTTCCACCTCAGGTATGTCATCCCCAACGCTCACTTCCTAACCAGATCAACCTCTTCTAATCCCTCCCTGAGGCCCACAGCCTCCAGCAAAATTTCTGTTTACTGCAGACCCCAGCTTTACTCCTGTTGTCTCCCTCCTGTAGCCCCACAACGCACCCCCCTACCCCCACCCCACCACCTCTTGCTCTCCTATAGCTATTTCTGTGCTGGAGACGGGCCCTTGTTTGCTCACTTCTATCAGGTACATCATTCACATATTTGCCTGTAAATCTGCTTTTTCTTTTTAACCTGACCACTGACTTCTGGGTGAACGAACAGAGATGTCTTGCTGCCTGTCTGTCCTTACATTGTTCAACATGTGGCTTTCTACACACATCAGGAGTCACTGCTCTCCAAATAGAGGCAGAGAGGAAGACAGTGTGTGTGACCTGCAGCTGGGATGCTGGATTATGTTTCTCCTTCCCCTACCAGATTTACTTACCACTTCACCAGCCCCTGTCCACTGTGGAGTCCTAAGCCAGTTTCTAAGTCAGATGTTCCCTGCTGGGATATGTTAGAGAGCCTCCACAAACCCATAGAGACATGAGACAATAAAATGCAGGCTACCTCTCTCTCTTCTACCCTGGTTACCATGGGGAGCTTCTATAAAGGTTCTCAAGTCCAGGCCTTGCACAGCCTGCTTACCTAAACACGTAGCACAAGAGATTTGCCCCAAAGGACTTGCCTCAAATCTTCCCTGGGTTCTCTAACCCACACAAAGCCTGGAGGCACCCCTCTCTTCTTCCCTTTGGGACTCTGGTACTACTTGACCTCTTTCTCCTCCTCCTTTCCTTCTTCCTTTAGTTAGCTACCTTTTACTGACTGTTTACCATGTAGCAGCCCTACACTAGCCCTTAGACAAACATTAGATCATTTATTCTTAACAATAATCCTTGTTATGCTCATGAATAAAGCATGGCCCATAAAGATGAAGAAACCTGACCAAAGTTGCACAATGAATAAGTTACAGGGCCATTCATTCATTCAATGAATATTATTGGGTGCCTACTTTGTGCCAGGATTCAAAGTTCCAGAAAGTCCTCAAGTCTAAACCTCGAGATTCCAAGACCACTCCTGTCCCAGCCTTCTTGATGTGGTAGCTACAGCAACAAGTCCTCCCACAACTGTGCCTTGTGCTCCAGTTTCTGGGCTTGGGATCAAATGCCAATTCATAGAGTTTTGGACTTGTAGATTAATAAGGGAAGTTAGCTCCCCAACTCCAAGTAAAGAAGTTTCATGGGACAGAGAAAAGAAGTAGAAGGAAAGAAAGGAGGGAGAGAGGCAGGAAGGAAAAAAATTGAGGATTTCTTGAGCATCTCCTATGTATCACATATTGTTCAAGGTCTTTTTACTTATGTCTCATTTTTATCCCCGTTGTTTTAGTGAGCAAACTACAGTTCAGAAAGACAAAATGATTCGCCCAAGGCCACAGAAACAGTAAGTGACTTGATCTCAAGTGTATCTGATTCAGAGCCTGTGCTATTTCTCCTAGCAGGTCAGAACAATGGCCAAACTCCGTCAGGGTCTCCTGTTCCTGAGTAGCCCAGTTCCTTGAGGTCCCTCCCTGTTGATCTATGCATATTATTTCAGATGCCAAGTCTCCTATTTTGCTGGCCCCAGCCATGTGGTCTCATCTTTGTTCTCTATCTTTCTATGGAGGAGCTAAGTAAGCATTCTGAGGATGGCTTTGGGCTGCAGGCAGGCAGACACTCATCTAGGATTTCAGGGTCTGAGACAAGAGGTGCCACATGCTTCTGGGCCAGAATTGAATGAATAAATCAGAGCTGGGCGCAGTGGCACACGCCTGTAATCCCAGCATTTAGGGAGGCTGAGACAGGAGAATCACAAGTTCAAAGCCAGCCTCAGCAAAGGCAAGGTGCTAAGCAACTCAGTGAGATTCTCTCTCTAAACAAAACACAAAATAGGGCTGGGGATGTGCCTAAGTGGTTGAGTATCCCTGAGTTCAACCCTCAGTACCAAAAAAAAAAAAAAAGAGAGAGAGAGAGAATAAAACAATGGTGGAGAACTCTGCAGAAATCATGAGGCACAGAAATTATGCTACTCAATCTGACAAAGTTGATCCATGAGTTTTGCCTCTAAGATACAATAGTATCCAACTCTTCTGTCTTTGCCCAGTACCAAAAAAATCAGTCAATCAATCAGGAAGAGGCTGCAGCATGGCTGCCAGTCTAGATGGCTCAGGTTGGGAGGGGAGATGACCATGGGACTGGGGCTGGTGGAGAACTAAGCAAGTACCTTCCCCCATGCCCTTACCTCCCTTAGAGTCAACAAAAGTGGTGTGGTTTACCCTGTGGTCTGTTGCCCTAGACACCTGCAGTTCTGAGTAAGCGTGTATATGTCTATGTGCCAACAATGTGGTGGTGGGACATGAGGAGAAAGCGCCGGGACAGGATGGGGAGGGGCAGGAAGTCAAAGATAGGGTCTCCTCAACCCCAAAATGAAAAAAGTACAGCCAATGAAAAAGATGGCAGAGGTTACCTCCTTGATGACTATATCTAGGAACATAAGGAAAGAGCCAGGAGAGAGGCATTGTGGGTATTGGGGCCTTGGACTGGGAGTCAGGGAGCCTGAGTTCTACACTCAGTTCTGCCACAAATCTCCTGGGTCATATCTTTTTTGTTTGTTTGTTTGTTTGTTTCTAGAGATTAAACCCAGTGGCAGTCTACCACTGAGCTACATCTCCAGCCCTTTTTAAATTTTAAGACAGTCTCACTTAAGTTGCCCAGGTTGGCCTCAAACTTATGATCCTCCTGGCCTTGGCCCCGCAGTAGCTGGAATTTCTGGCATGAGCTACCATGCCTGGCTTGAGTGATACCTAATTCTAAGTTTTCTGTATAATAGCAATATCTTGGCTATCTACCTTACAGAGCTGGTCTTAAATTATATGAATAATATGCAAAATTTTGTACCTTTTTTTTTTTTTTCGGTACCGGGAATTTAACTCAGGGGCACTTGACCACTGAGCCACATCATCAGCCCTATTTTGTGTTTTATGTAGAGATAGAGGTGAGTTGCTTAGTGCCTCGCAGTTGCTGAGACTGACTTTGAACTCACGATTCTCCTGTCTCAGCCTCCCTAAGTGCTGGGATTACAGGCTTGAGCCACCGCGCCCAGTTTGTACTACTGCTTTTTTGCTTTGTTTTTGATGTCCTTGTGTGTCTGAACAGTACCACTGTGAGTTGTAGAATTTTTGTCCTGATAGCACGTGAAATGTAATTGCTTACTGTAGCTCCTTGATACATCTCTTCCCTCTCTCTCTCTCTCTCTCTCACACACACACACACACACACACCTCCCCAGAAAATGGAAATAAAGAATATTAAAAACACAAACACAGAATCGAAGAGTATTCTTCTATCATGTATAACTGATTAGAACAAATAAAAAAAATAAAAACACAAACACAGCCCATGCCCTCATATTGATCATGATGTGTTGGGGAAACCAGACAAACATAAAATGTATTTGAAAGCCTCTTACAAAGCCAACTATTCAAAAAAATCTCTCAATCTGGATGATCTTAGCCAAGTTACAGCTTCTCTAGGCCTGAATTTTCTCACCTACCACATGAAGGGGCTTGATTTAGATCATCCTTACTTATTTTTTCTGAGTCTAAAGCCATTTTCAGATCTGTTACTCTAAGTGTAAATAAGCCTATGATGAAGAGAAGAGAGCTGAGCAGAGCAAGGCAGAACAGGGCCTGGATGAAATGAGCGAATGCAGAGCTGGGTTTTGAAGGAACCCAGAAATGTGAATCAGTGCAGGGAGAGCAGGGGGGTAACATTCCAGGTAGGGAGAATGGCATGTGCAAGGGCGAGGCAAGGAAGCAGAGGGGTGGCAGACAGATTAGCAGGCTCAAGAATGAAGTTGGCAAGGGCTGGAGGGAACCTGGGGAGGAAGTTGGGAAAGGAAGGGTAAAAGGGGCATCCCCAGAGCTGAGTAGCTAGCTGGGAAAGTAGGGGAGGAATATGGGTGGGGAGACACTCTCAGCACAAGAGGTTGGTGCCAAAGCCCATCTAGCCAAACTCCACCCAGGCGAGAGGGAAAGCAGAAGTCCCTTGCCAAGAGGCTCCACCCACCAGGGAAGGCCCTTCCCACCCTACCCTCTTCTCCCAAGCCCACTCCCAACCCTGAAGTAAGCCAAGACTCCCTTGGGCTAGGGCCTTGTTCGACGCAGAACCCACAGATGGGGCAGCACCACGCCCCTCTGTAACACTAATATAGCATCAAAGTAATCATAATGGTAATAGTAATAATGATGATAATGACCAAGAAAAATAAACTACCCAGGCTGGGGATGTGGCTCAGTGGTTAAGTGCCCCTAGGTTCAATCCCTGGTACCATAAATAAATAAATAGACAGATAATTTAATTAATTAAAAAAAAAACGACAACAATAACTACCCACCACCTGCCCTCTGATAAAACCCCACAGCAGCAGAACCTTGTGATGGGACCATTCTGTTTACTAGAATCTGCTTCCAAGAGTTGAAAAGTGATTTATAAGATTATCTAGTGTACAGGGTCCCCCAAACCTGACACGGTTATCAAAACTACTTAAGAAAACCTGTGAAAAGCAGCTTCCTGGGGCCCCATCACATACCAAATCTACCTCTGCAGCTCCCCAGGTCATTCTAAGGTGTGGTCAGGTTTGGGGCTCCCTGATCTGATCCAAACCACTTCTCTTACAGACAAGGAAACTGAAGACATAGGAGGAAATAGCTTGCCAGAGATGACACAGTTAATCAGAGATAGGAGTAGGCAGAGAACTCAGGCCTCCCAGCTTCTAGGTCAGTGCTCCTTTCGCAGCCTGGCGGCCCAGCCTGGAGATGCCTGTGCCAGCCAAGATTATGGTCAGGGAGGCAACCACTGGGCCATGCTCTAATCATGAGCGAGAAGAAATTCGTCTGAGTTGCAAAATGCCTTTCTACAGCCAGCTCATGATTATTCGCTCCAGTGGGCCCCTGCAGGGATGCAGTGGTCCACCACTGGCCTTGCCATATCCCCCAGAATGACCCTCTGTCGCTGCAGTGGCAGTATTGGCTGGAGGGCAGGATTCCATCTGCTACAAATCTCAATGGTTCCTCTTTGAAGGCATGAATATATGGTCCCTGGAATCTCCAGGAGAGACCATTGAGAAGGTCCTGGCCAAAGGACACTCACCTTTCTCCCCTAAGAGTGTCTTTTAGGGTGGGTTTGGATTATGCTTCTGTGTGTCAGGGGAGAGAAGGCCACAAAAAGAGCAAGGAGCTGAGGCAAAAGTGAAATGGGCTTGAGGGTGGCTAAGCTCAAGAGGGGGTGTCCTAGCTGGGCGCGGTGGCTCAAGCCTGTAATCCCAGCACTTAGGGAGGCTGAGACAGGAGAATCGTGAGTTCAAAGCCAGCCTCAGCAACGCGAGGCGCTAAGCAAGTCAGTGAGACCCTCTCTCTACATAAAACACAAAATAGGGCTGGGGATGTGGCTCAGTGGTCGAGTGCCCCTGAGTTCAATCCCCAGTACCAAAAAAAAAAAAAAAAGAGGGGATGTCCTTGCTAAGATGGCAGGATTCAGCACATTCCTCTTTATCAGTTCATATTTATTGAGTCCCTACTCTGGACCAGACACAATTGCCAGGCTCCTGAACACAAAGACAAAATAAGTCACAGTCTCTGCCATGCAGGAACTTGTCGTCTTCTGGGGGGCAGGGTGCAGTCTAAGAAAAGAATCTGGAATATAGACAACTGTCCAGCCAGAGACTCCAACAGCATAGGCTACAGAGGACATAGTGGCTCATTGTGTCCCTGAAGTTCCCCATTGGAAAGGACCTGACAAGCCATTGTGGACTGAGGTAGGGATTCTGCTTTCACCTGCCCTCTGGGTGCTGGATATCAGAGGAAACTTGGAACAGAGATTCTAGAGTTCTCTGTCCCATTGGATCCCTCACTCCAGCTTGGCCTGGATGGCCAGGGATAGGAGGACAGAGAAGGTCAATAAGGTGCAGACTGCACATCTTGGCCTTGGGCAGTCCCTGAAACTGGGCTGCAGAGCTCTGTCCCTGAGCTTTCAGGAGGTCATTTAAAAACCTGTAGAGGAATGGACTAGGGAAGTGGTGTTGCATTGTAGCTAAGAACAAGGATTAGGAGCTTGCTGCCAGGGCTGGAGTTTGTCATTTCCCCACTGCGTAATCTTAGGCACATTATTTAACCCGGGGGAGGCTTGATTTTCTCCTCTGCAGACAGGGTATGAAGGCCTGCCGTATTAGGGATGCTGGGAGGGTTGCTGAGACCAGGACATGCAGTGCTTAGCACAGTGCCTGACGCAAGCTGGGCTGTTAGAGATAGAGCTCAGATGCCAACATTGGGAGTAGAAGAAAGACAGTGTCCTGCCTCTTCTATCTCTCTAAGGCTGTTTTTTTTTTTTTTTACAAATTAAGTTTCAAAGTGAGCACTGACCTAATTTATGCAAATGAATCCAATCAGTCTGGTGTCATCCTAACTGATTGGGTAGCCTGACCCAGCAATGGAAAAGGGAAAATAAGTTCAAACTTCTCTCAGCCTCCGGAGATACTCAGGTATGGTCTTGGAGTCGAGAGCAGCCTGGGCCAGGCTGCAGGGGATGCCATATGAACTTCAGAAAGGGCCTGGTGTCCTCTTCCAAATCTTGGCACTACACATCTGGAGTGATCTGCACATCTGGCTGCATCCCTGGGGCGATGGCCACAGCTGCTGACAGATGAGGGAGGAGAGCGCCAGCTCCTCAGCAGGGCCTAGGGGGGCTATAAATAACTAACTAAGAGGACCAGGGGGACAAGGTTGACCTTTGGGGGGCGGGAGCTACAAGCGACTTCCCCATCCCCCCTTGGGTCCAAAGCCAGAGTTTTAGCAAAACAGGAAGAGGCAGTGGCAGCTGCTGGGAAAGTAGGAGTGGTTCCCCCCCCTCCACTTGCCTAGGGCCTTCGGATCACAGCCAGGACCTGGGAGAGGTGGAGTCTACTAGGCACGGAGAGGGAGAGGCTGACCCACACGGACTGGGCCCCAGCTCTGTGCTCTGCTATGGCTTTCCTGGGCAAAAAAGAGCGAATGAGAAGAGAGAAGGGTAGCCTGATGGGATGTGCCTACACCCCCCAAACCTTAGCCTTCTCCTGTTCTCTTTCTGTTTCCCTGTCAGTGGGACAATAAGATAGTTAAGGCTTTAGAAATGGAACGCAAAATGTGCCTGAGACACAGGCGTAGTACCAGGAGGACCACGTCAAGGTGAGCCTGCCTCTATTTATCACCCTGCAGATGGGCTGAGCCTAAGCGCAGTTGGGAGGCTGAGAAGTCACGCTGGAGGAGCCTTTGCCTCTGGAAAAGATTCCAGGGCCTGGCCCAAGAAGAATGTGAACCTCCCAGTGAGCTATTGAGATGAGGAGATCCAACGCTCTAGGTGGTCCTTGGTGACTATTTCCCCAGAAGAACAGGGCATCTATAGGACAAGCTCAAGAGAGCTAAGGCCCAGCTTAGAGGATGGCATGAAGTCAAGACTTGAAGGAATTATCCAGAAAATGCTGCTCTGCTTGGCCTGGGAGAGACAGGCCACTCTAGTTGGCACTTCAGTTTGCCCACAATTCCAGTGGGGGCTGTACCTGCATCTGGCCATTGCTTCCTCAGCTTGCAGCCCCAGGTTTCATCTTCTGGAAGGGTCTAGATCAGCCCTGTTCAATAGAAACAGAATATGAGCCACATGCAACTTTAAATTTTCTAGTAGCCATCCCCTCAAAGTAAAAATAAATAGATTAAATTAATATTATATTTACTTCACCTAATGTATCTAAAATATCATTTTATTATGTAATCAAATAAATTTTTTTCTTTTTTCATAGTAAGTCTTTGAAATCCAGCATGTATAGCACTAGCCACATTTCAAGAACTCAATAGCTACACATGGCTTGTAGCTACTGTAGGGACAGTGTGGAATTAGATGACTTCTAATTTGACCTCTTCTTCACCCCTTAGTAGATTGAAAAGGCTACAGGGGCAGAGGAGGAAGCCAGGGAGGTCAATATCAAGGGTGGATTTGCTCTAGGAGAGTGGCCACCCATTTGTTTTCCAAGCCTCTATCTTTAAATCTGGAATCAGTTCTAATATATAGGTAGGCAAGGAAACTGAGTTACAGTGAAAGAGGTTTTGAAAATCAGGATTGGGTCCCTTTCTCCCAGGGTTGAAGAAATGCTGAGGCAAGAGCAAAAAGTTTTATTTAAAGGATAGAACAGCAGAGTTCAGTGGCGCACTCCTGTAATCCCAGCAGCTCCGGAGGCTGAGGCAGGAATATCTAGAGTTCAAAGGCAGCCTCAGCAATAGCTAAGCAACTCAGTGAGACCTTGTCTCTAAATAAAATACCAAATAGGGCTGGGGATGTGGCTCAGTGGTTGAGTGCACCTGAGTTCAATCCCTGGCACGAATAAATAAATAAATAAATAAATAAATAAATAAATAAATAAATAAATAAGTGTGTGTGTGTGTGTGTGTGTATGAGACTCTCTTCAGGAGCTCACGAGAGGAGTGGTGTAGAGCTGGTACCACAGGGAGTGAGGATGTCTTGCCCCTTTTATAGATGAAGCTGGCTTTGAACTCGGGATTCTCCTCTTATCTTACCTACAAGAGGAGCTGCTCAGGGGACCTCTCCTTATTTTCCGTATCTGTCCAGAAAGAAAGGAAACCACCCAGGGAGTACTCATTAACAACTCCTTGTTAGGAGGAAAAATTCCCTGCCAGCAGGTGACCTTGACAACAGGTAGCAGAGGAGGGGAAGTGTCCCGGAGGTATTAGCATTTTATTTCTTTTGAACCAGCCACCATTTTCCCAAACCTGTTTCATTATCTACACTTACTGTCCTTTTGTCTGATCTCAATAGTAGCATTTTTCTTTTTCTTTTTTTTAGTACTGGAGATTGAACCCAGGGGTACTTAACCACTGAGCCACATCTCCAGCCATTTTATAAAATTTTATTTAGACAAAAGGTCTTACTGAGTTGCTTAGAGCCTCTCTAAGTTGCTGAAGCTGGTGTTGACGTATTTGTTTATTTATTTATTTAGGTACCAGGGATTGAACTCAGGGGCACTCAACCATTGAGTCACACCTCAGCCCTATTTTGTGTTTTATATAGAGACAAGGTCTCACTGAGTTGCTTAGCGCCTCACCATTGCTGAGGCTGGCTTTGAACTCGTGATTCTCCTGTCTCAGCCTCCCAGAGTGCTGGGATTACAGGCGTGTGCCACCGCGCCCGGCTCACAACAGCATCGTGCATTAACCATGAAGCTATCATTCTCCTCGCCTTCCCAGGCCTCTTCCTCTGAGTTGAAGGTTAGTAGAATCTTGTTTCCTCTTCAAGTGTTTTTACCTCCTTTTTCTTTCTCAAACAACCCAAAATCCAAAGGCATTCAGGTAGCAGAGTTAGGACACATGGAAGGAGAAGAAAACTTGGAGGGAAATGCAGAATCAAGCTATAGACAGGTAAATTTTGAAGTGCTAGTGGGACATTTAGAAGATGTGGAACAGACAGTTGCCCTCTGGAGTTCAGAAGAAGAGGAAAAGATAAGTAAAGATCCAGAAATTAGCCCAGCATGGTGGTGCGCATCTGCAATCCCAGGGACTCAGGAAGCTGAGATAGGAGGATTGCAAGTTCAAAACCAGCCTCGGCAACTTAGCAAGACGCTGTCTCAAAATAAAATAAAAAGGACAGAGGATGTAGCTGGAAAGGAGAGAGCTTGTCTGGTGTGTACCTGGATTTGAGCCTCAGGAACATTTATTTTACCTCAGGAACATTTATTTTATTTTAATTTTTTTTGGTACTGGGTATTGAACCCAGGGGTTCTTAACCTCTGAGCCACATCTCCAGCCCTTTTTTCTTTTAATTTTTAAATTTTGAGACAGGGTCTTGCCAGGTTGCTTAGGGCCTCTTTAATTGGCTGACACTGGCTTTGAACTTGCCATCCTCCTGCCTCAGTCTCCTGAGTCACTGTGATTACAGGTGCACACCGGTGTACCTGGCTCCTCAAGAACATTTTAAAAGAACATTTAAAAAACATTTTTAAAAAATTTAAAAATATTTTTAAAAAACATTTAAAAAAATACCGGGGCGTGGTGGTGCACGCCTGTAATCCCAGCGGAGGATTGAGAATTCAAAGCCAGCCTCAGCAATGGCGAGGCACTAAGCAACTCAGTGAGACCCTGTCTCTACATAAAACACAAAATAGGGCTGGGGATGTCGCTCAGTGGTCGAGTACCCCTGAGTTCAATCCCCGGTACCAAAAATATACAGAAAGAAAGAAAGAGAGAAAGAAAAAGAGAGAAAGAGAGAGAGAGAGAGGGAGGGAGGAAGGAAGGAAGGAAGAAAATAAATGAAACATAATGAACATTTCTCATCAGTGACAACATGGTGAAATATATGAATACTGTCAGTGATGCCATAACTGCTTTTGAAGTCAACTTGACAAAATATATCTATATCTATATAGATGTAAACATATATCTATATCTCTCTATCTATACTGAGAGCTATAAAATGTTTTTACTCTTTGCTTAGTACCCCATCCAGCGTATCCTAAACTAGATTTCTATAGTTAAAAATTAGGGATGGGGGCAGAATATGTGCATAATAATGTTTACCATCTCATTCTTTGTAATATGGAAAATCAGAGATAATTTTAACACCTACAGTTGGAAAATTGTGAAGTAAATTATGGTATTTCCACTTAACAGAAGATTATGAAGCTGTTAAAAAATGCTTATGAATGTAACAGCATCAAAGAGAATATAGATTTGTGCATGCCCTGTGATGGTAACTGTATTTAAAAATATGAACAGAAAGAAAAATTAAGAGGAAATATGCACAATAGGTAACGATCATGCAGGATGGTATGAGTATACATGTTTTTCTTATCATTTAATGATTGTCAACATTGTGGGGAGCAGGGATGAAGTCTCACCTAAAGCCTGGACTTGGCTATGAGGAGGTCATGAGTTCATTCATCTAACAAGACTGCTTCCTGAGCTCAGTCCATGTGCCATGTCACTGTGGGTATCTGGCTCAACACACTCCTGATGGAAGACAGCCTGTGGTGAGGGGCAATGGCCAGGTGCTCAGCCCCCACCTCATTCCCTGCCAGGCTCCTAGAGCTCTGTTGTCTCCTCTGCTACTGCTGAGAACGATGCCATGGCCTGAGAGTAAAGGGACAGGGTCCAGGATGTGGAGAGCAGGCCCAGGAGGAACGGTGTGCTATGTGTCTGTAGGAGTGGCCACAGCGAGGCTAGGGAGGGTTGGGGGGAATCACCAAGATGCTGAGAGGATGTGAGGTCTGCGTGCTCTGGGGGGAGGGCTGGTGGGCTGTGGTCGGCCACCTGCTGTTTCACATCACCCTGAAGGTGACATGACATGTGAGTGGGCCATCACTTCCATCACTCCCCACAGGAACTCTACCTGAGCCCCCACCTACAGGAGCCATCCGGCCTGGACAGCCTCTAGCTCTACCCCCACTCTCTTCTCTTCCTACAATGACACACCGAAGCCTTGAAATAACACATCTTTATTTACGACATCATTTCCACATCATTTGCCTATGATTCATTTGTTGTCAAGAGGCATTAAAACCTCCAACCCCAGCTCCCAGGCACCCACTAGTCTTTGTCCCCCTCCCTCTTCCTAGGACCCACAACTCCTCTTCCCACGGTGCCTTGCCCAGCTGTCAACATGCCCTGTCTCAACTCCTCCTCTGTAGCCATCATCACCCCTATGTAGCCTCCATTGGAGGCTGGGGCTGGTCCAGATCACCTTCACCCACCTTCCTAGTGCAGACCCTGGCCTGAGGAGGGCCCTACTGGGAAGGCCTATAGTCCTCAGACTAGATATGACCTCATACAAGCAGGAAGCCCTGGAAAAGGGAAGAAGCTTCTCTTTGCCTAGAAGCAGAAAACTGTAGAACCCCCAGCCCTAGAGGCTGCACCTTTCTGAGACCCCCCACCTCTTCATTTTGTCAGACTGGATTTTCCTAGTACCTCATGGCCTGGTCCTGAGTCCCTCTCCTATCACTGTTTCCGACTAGGCACAGGGGTATAGAGTTTCCATTGTGTGTGTGTGTGTGTGTGTGTGTGTGTGGTAGACGCATGCTGAGGGTAGGAAGGGTTGTCTCTCACACCCTCATTCCCCAGCAGGGCTTTGGGTACCCCCCTCCTCTGACCCTGGTTCAGGGAGATAGAGGTGGGGAGGCAGAGGAGGAAGAGGATGAGGGGCGAGGAGGGGCTGCTGGGAGCTGTGGTTGGGTTATCTGATGTGGGACCAGGTGTGCAGCTTCAGGGCTCTGGGGTGGGGGAAAGGCAGCTTGAGAGGAGACACTGCGGAAGCAGCCTAGAGACCAGCAGAGACGCAGAGATAGGAAGATCCAGGTTGGAGAGAAGCTGACCCCAGATATTGCCATTTCCGGAGAGATGCCTAGGTTCTCCTGGTTACACCTGGTTTGTCTTTAATATCCCAGCCCTGGGGTGCCCCTGCTCCCAGAAAGGAAGGTAGACTCCCCTCAATGTGTGGTATTGGGAGGGGTGGCCATGGGGTATGTGGCAGTGGGGACGGGGTCCAGCCTTATCCCTGAATCAGAGCAGTTGGAGACAGTTGCGGGTCTGTAATCTCGGTTGGGGGTTGATGGGTGGAGAAGGCTTTGCAGGAGGAGATAGTGGGACTGAGATGATGGTGCCCCAACTAGACACCCTCAGCCCTCAGCACTCTCCACCACCAGGTCTCCTGCCTCCTTAGAAGCTGCCCTGCCTAGCCCTGGAACTGGGAAACTAAGCAGGGTTGAGAATACAACAGACCAACATGGAGTGCACCCCCAGCTTCTGAATCTCATTGGGGGGCCAGCTTGACATCTTTACAGGAGGGGTCTACCTGTGAGTTCCAACTCCTGTCTCCTCCAGCCTGGCTTGGGTGTGTGTGTTGGGGGGGCTGGTTCTAAGGAAGACCAAATCTGGATAGAAGTGGGGGCCCCCAGAAGATGATGATAAGATAACAATAAAGGCTAATATTTATTGAATACTTAGCAAAGACCAGGCACAATTCTAAAAACTATATGTTAACAGGGGCTGGGGATGTGGCTCAGTGGTAGAGTGCTTGCCTAGCATGTGTGAGGCACTGGGTTTTATTCTCAGCACCACCTGAAAATGAGTAAATAAAATAATGGTATTGTGATCATCTGCAACTAAAAAATTTTTTTTAAAAACCTATATATTAACAAATTTAGTCTTCATACCTTTGAGGAAAGTGCCACTATCTATCATCTTCAATTCACCGAAGAGAGACACAGAGTACAGGTAAGAGCCAGGGTCCACATCCTGCTCCTTCTGGATGCAGTCTCTGCTGCTCTTTTTTTTTTTGTACTGGGGATTAAACTCAGAGGTGCTTCATTATTGAGTCACATCCCCAGCCCTTTCTATATTTTATTTGAGACAGCGTCTCCCTAAATTGCCCAGGCTGGCCTTGAACTTGTGATTCTCCTGCCTGAGTCTCCCCCAGTAGCTAGGATCACAGATATGTGCAGCATGCCTGACATCTCTGTTGTTCTCTTTTTTTTTTTTTTTTTTGGTACCAGGGATTGAATTCAGGGGCACTCAACAGCTGAGCCACCTCCTCAGCCCTATTTTGTGTTTTATGTAGAGACAGGGTCTCACTGAGTTGCTTAGTGCCTCGCCATTGCTGAGGCTGGCTTTGAACTCACAATTCTCCTGTCTTACCTTCCCAAAGTGCTGGAATTACAGGCATGCGCCACCGTGTCCGGCTTCTGTTGTTCTTAACTGTTACCCTGGACAAGGCTCTATCAGGAGCCTTGCTGCAAGCCTTCCTTGGTGTTATCTTTACAGAAACTCTATGTTGTCACTCATGGATGAGGAAATAGAGGCCCAGAGAGCTCAAACCATTTCCCCTGAAGTTACTCAGCCAGTGAGAGATACTACCTGGATTTGGGATGACCAAGTCTTTTTTTTTTTTTGGTACTGGGAATTGAACCCAGGAGTGCTTTACCACTAAGTTACACCCCCAGCCCTTTTTATTTTTATTCTGTTGCTTAGGGCCTTGCAAAATTGCTGACGTTGGCCTTAAACTTGATATTCTCCTGCCTCAGCCTCCCCAGTCACTGGGATTACAGGCATGCACTATGGTGCCCAGCTGAGATGACCTATTCTTTTTTTTTGGTACGGGGGATTGGACTCAGGGGTACTCCACCATTGAGCCACATCCCCAGCCCTATTTTGTGTTTTTTATGTAGAGACAGGGTCTCACTGAGTTGCTTAGCGCCTCCATTGCTGAGGCTGGCTTTGAACTCGTGATTCTCCTGTCTCAGCCTCCCTAAGCGCTGGGATTACAGGCTTGAGCCACCGCACCTGGCTTGAGATGACCTATTCTTGAAGTCCATGTCCTTATTCTCTAATTGGCAGCTTTGCTCAAGGCTGGAAAGGTGGGTGGACAGGAAAGTTGGACAGCTACAGAGCTCAATCTGCCTTTGTGGCCCTCACAGCCTAGCACTGCACTGGGCCTGTGGTAGGAGGAGTTGTGGTTGGTATTTGCTGAGTAAATGAACAAACAATCAAATGAACAAACAATGAATAGTCATCCTCCAGGGAAAAGACAACAGAAGCCACTGATACCCTGTTTATTATCCTCCCCAACCCTCCTCAGCCACCTCAGGCCCTTCCTGTAAACAGCAGAAGTTAGGGAGCCCCTTGGCGTGGGGTCCCTATCAGAGAGGAAGTGGAGCTAGCTTCTCCCCCATCTCCTTTATCACTTCTCCCCCATCCACTCTTTATCACCCAGGGCTGCTTCATGATCCGTCCTGCCACTCCTCTGGGCTTCTGTGTAGAAAAGGGTAAGAAATTTAAATCACTGGGACTGGAGGTGGGAAGGCCAAGCCTTTTCTGATAGTCTCTGATCAAGACAGCTCCATCTGTCAGGCCATCCTGGTAGATGGTGGGAGAAATGGCACTAACCAGGTGCTGACCAAGTTGGGCACCTGCCTTGGCCTTAGCCCAGCTGCCATGAAGTTCACAAATGTCTGCAGGAGTCTTAATTATATGGGTTTGGGTCATGGTTGCACAGGCCTTTGCAGAGATCCAGTAGATTTCTGAGCACAAGAGGAAGAGGGAAGAAGGGAAGCCCCATGAGGATAACTAAGGGCTGTCAGGTTGGCTATGAAAGACTTCATTCCCCATCAAAGTCTGGATGCCTAAGGAGCATTCTGTTTACTGTCTCCAAGGCTGAATGGAACTTCTCCCTGTGTTCCTTCTTTCAACAACCAGAATCTAGGAGGTTGTGCCTTTCTTCCCTGAGTCTAGCTCAGATGGAATTTGCAGGACAATCCAGCTTGGAATTTGATACTTGATCCACCCCTTCCTGCATTCCCTAGATCAGATAACCCTGGGCTCAGATCTGGTCTAATTCTGTAGGAATCTCTTCAGTTCTTTTTCTTTTCTTTTTCTTTCTTTCTTTCTTTTTTCAATACTGGGGATTGAACTCAGGAGTACTCGACCACTGAGCCACACTCCAGCCCTATTTGTGTTTTCTTTAGAGACAGGGTCTCACTGAGTTGCTTAGTACCTCACCTTTGCTGAGGCTGGCTTTGAACTTGGAATTCTCCTGTCTCAGTCTCCCAAAGTGCTAGAATTACTGTGCCCGGCTCTGTAGGAATCTCTTCAGACTTGGGGTAGACTATTTGGTCCTGAGAAGCACTGACAAGTTCCCCACATTCTTGTGAATGACCCAGTCTTTCCAACTGCTCCCTTCACAGGAGACAACCTCTCCTAACCCACCCTTTCCCTTCCTTACCAGTGGGGTCTTCAGCACTGAACGAAGGAGTTTCTGAGCCAAGCACAGTGGTGCACGCCTGTAATTCCAGCAGTGGCTAGGGAGGTTAAGTCAGGAGGATCATAAATTCAAAGCCAGCTTCTGCAATTTAGCAAGGCCCTAAGCACCTAAGCAACTTAGTGAGACCCTGTCTCAAAATAAAAAAATTACAAGAAAAAAGGGCTGAGGATGTGGCTCAGTGGTTAAGTGCCCCTAGGTTCAATCCCTGGTACTGAAAAAAAAAAAAATTTCTGGGTAATGTGCTAAGGTCAACCTGCAGGAGGGTTAGTTAGTCTTTGCCTCTGTCTCCATCAACTATGAACATGGGTTTACAGACCTAAGTTTTGGAGGATACAAAGCCAGGAGGGATAGTGAGAATATTAAATGACAAAATGAGGATTCAAAAGATTTGAATAGGCTAATGGGGCATAAATCAAATCAGATAAATATCAATAAATGCTAAGTTCTGCATTGTGGTTCAAAAAGCAAATTGAACCAAAGTACAGAATGAGGGAGATATGGCAGGTACTTTAGGGAGAGGGAGTTCGCATGTGGGTTCTGAAGCCACATGAATTTATCAGTTTCCAAAGTTCAAGGGAAGGGTTTGCATTTGCATAAGTCTGTTCGCATTCATTTTCTAGCAGGAACTGTGGCAGAAATAACTTTTTTAAACTTAACATTTATTGCCAAGACCAGATCTTTGAGATGCTAACAGAAGTGGGTAGTACATTGTGTCGTATTTAATCATCCATCCATGTATTCAGCTACATCTATGGAATCCCTACTTTGTTCCAGTCTGGTAAACAGAAATTTAAAACACACAATGTACTTCATTCTAGAATAGAGTGAGAGCACAGTTCTACCCAAATGGGGCAATCAGAGGGTAGAGAGCGGTGAAGGTCAGGGGAGAGTTCACAAAAGACATCAAGGCTGTGCTGGAAATTTAAGCCTGATCATTAGGAGTCAGTCTCATTGAGAAAACTGAAGGAACATTTAGGGCCAAGAAGACAACATGTAAAAAGGTAGGTAGTGTAGGTTTCAAAGTTTAGTCTAGGGAACCATATGGGTCCCTGAGACCCTTCAGGGGGTCTGCAAGATCAAAACTATTTTCAAAATAATACTAAGATATTATTTGCCTTTTTTATTCTCAGTTTCTCACAAGCGTACAGTGGAATTTTCCAGAGGCTCCATGACGACCTATGATATCAAACCAGCTTGAATTCAGAAGCTGATATGAGAATCTACTTGCCTCCTACTAAGCCAGACATGAAAAAGATTTGCAAAGAATCCCCTCTGTTGTTAAATTAGTTCTGCTTTGGAGAATGATAAGTTTAATTTTAAAAAATGTGTTGATGTTAACTTCTAATAGATTCGACATTGTTTATTTTTTACTTTTTTTGGTACTAGAGATTGAACTCAGGGGTACTCAACCACTGAGCCACATCCCCAGCCCTATTTTGTGTTTTATGTAGAGACAGGGTCTCACTGAGTTGCTTAGCGCCTCGCCCTTGCTGAGGCTGGCTTTGAACTCGCGATTCTCCTGTCTCAGCCTCCCTAAGTACTGGGATTACAGGCTTGTGCCACCACGCCCGCCTTGACATTGTTTATTTTTTAAAAATTAATACAAGCTGGGCGCGGTGGTACATGACTGTAATCCCTGCACTTTGGGAGGCTGAGACAGGAGAATCACGAGTTCAAAGCCAGCCTCAGCAATGGCAAGGCGCTAAGCAACTCAGTGAGACCCTGTCTCTACATAAAACACAAAATAGGGCAGGAGATGTGGCTCAGTGGTTGAGTACCCCTGAGTTCAGTCCTTAGTACTAAAAAAATAAATAAATAAACATTAATACATACTCCAGGTGTAAAAATTTAATAAATACCTTCGGTGACTTGGAAGGCTGAGGCAGGAGGAATGTAAATTTGATGCTAATCTGGGCAATTTAGTGAGACTCTGGCTCAGAATAAAAAATAAAAAGGGTTGGGGATGTAGCTCAGTGATACATCCCTGGATTTAATCTCCAGTACTGAAAAAGAAAATTAATAAATACATTTTAGCAGCTTTCCAGTTTTGATTTCTATCATGGTGAATATTGCTAGATATAACTTACATAAACGGAAGTCTTTATTTTTTAAGAGGGTAAAAAAAAAGAAAAGTTTGAGAGCTACTGATCTAGAGGAAGGCCCTGAGGTGCATGCTCAGAGCTGGGAGTAGGTGGACGCAGTGGGGACTTGAGCTCCAACATGTAGAACAGTGACCCAGGCCCCAGGAAAGATCATGCTGGGATGCCCAGTGTTCCAAAGGAGAGGGTTCTCTACTAAATTCTGGGATAAATGAATGAGAAACAATGACACAACAGATACATAGATTCAATCGGATTCTTGAAATCTGTATTGGTTCTCCTTTCTGTAAGCAGGAGCCCCTCTTTCTTTACTAGAGACAATTGATGTGTAGTGGTCTGGGTGGTAGTGGTTTTTTTGGTACCGGGGATTGAACTCAGGGGTACTTGACCACTAAGCCACATCCCCAGCCCTATTTTGTATTTTATTTAGAGACAGGGTTTCACTGAGTTGCTTAGCACCTCGCTTTTGCTAAGGCTGGCTTTGAACTCACGATCCTCCTGCCTCAGCCTCCTGAGCCACTGGATTACAGGCGTGCACCACCGCGCCTGGCTCTGAGTGATAGTTTTTTTTTACTGGGAGGTGGGATGAAGCTGGCAAAGAAAGAAGCCTGGAGCCATAGTAACTACAGTTCTGTGTGTTTCAGATTTACCTTCCTACCTTCCCATCTCCTTCAGAAACTTTTCTTCCCAGGCAGGGCTGATTCAGTTGGGGCCAATTTGGTTTATTAAGTGGCACACCTGCCACCTGGTGGCCAGATGGCCCAATGACACCTCCCCCAGTTCCCAAAGATATTCATGGAGCAAGAGTTCCTAGCAGCAGAGAGATCTGGAGGTGGGAGTGTGGAGCAGAGATCAGACTGGAGATAGCCAGGATCAGTGGTCAGAGCATGGAGACAATGTCACTTTCTTGGTGAAAACTTATTTGTAACCATACTTCCACTCTGCAGCCAATAGTGATGCTGGCTAGCTTTTACGATTGATGACTATATTCTGGGTAGTGTATTTAATGCTTTACATAAATCACGGCACAAAAGCAAGCCTATGAGGTAGCTACTATTATTGTTGCCATTTTATAGAGAAAGCAACTGAGGCTCAAAAACATTAAGTAACTTGCGCAAGGTCATACAAGAAGCAAAGAACCCAGCAATTTATGCTGTTAACTGTTAACATTTTGTGGTTTCTACTGTTACTGCCTTGTAATCGTCTGTTTGTGGGTCTGTCTTTTCCTATTGGACTGTGTCTTTCTTGGGGGCAGTGACTTATTCATCGCTCTGTCCTGAGCACTGAGCTCAGGGTGTGTCTGGGTGCTTAGAAAACACTAGTCAACTGGGCCTCAGAAGGAACCTGCAGCCCCTCTCACTCCCAGCATGGAGGTGCTCAGTGGCCCCAGGCAAAAGATCTCTGACTTGGAAAGCTCCTGGCTGAGGTGTGTGTCGGATACTCCTATTGCTGGGACTCCGGAGGTGGCCTGTGAAACCTGAGAACATGAGGAAAGGTGAATACCACCAGGTGCCGCCAGCAGCAGGGACGCAGGACCTTGTTGTATCTGCCAGCATCACAGAGATAGAAAGAGAGTGGGAGATGGAATATGAGGGAGGTGGGAGCCCAGTTAGGTGAAGCTCATCCCTATAGAGCAGTAGCACCCCCTAGTGGGGAAACTCAAGATGATTCTGAAAGAAAACGGTTCATAGCTGGGGAGTCTGGGGACACCCTTTTCAGGAGGTAGTTCCAGAAATAGTTGCTGTTCCTCTCCCCAGAGCCACAAGGATGAGCCTGAGACTCTTCTGGATCTTCCCAGGCCAGAGTGGTTCACTGCGGAAGGGTTTCCCCAGTTACCCAAAATGTCCTGTTGGCCCTTTGCTGAAATGAACAGCCTAGTTCAAGGTCACATCAAGGTCACACTGTCTTGTGAAGACTGCATCCAATGACTATCTAATGTAGAAATAGAAAAGCCAAGCCGGGTGAGGTGGTGCACGCCTGTAATCCCAGCACTTTGGGAGGCTGAGACTGCAGAATGGCTAGTTCAAAGCTAGACTCAGCAATGGCGAGGCACTGAGCAACTCAGTGAGACCCTGTCTTTACATAAAACACAAAATAGGGCTGGAGATGTGGCTCAGTGGTCGAGTATTCCTGAGTTCATTCCCCAGTGCCAAAAAAAAAAGAAAAAGAAAAGAAAAGAAAAGCCAGTCTTTCTTATTTCAACTCAGGACAATACAAAGCACAATCCTGGTTTCAGAGTTCCTGGCAAGGGTTTATTGAAACCTTTGTTAGACTGTGTTTCAGCCCAACTTTTCCCTCTATCTGATCCTACTTCCTTCTCTTTCACCACAGCTGATGGCCCTGAGACCCTTCCAATAAGCTCCCTGTATTTCAATCTATATTTCAGTCTACTTCTCCAGAACCTGATTTGGAACACTCTTGAGTATGTCATGTTTACCATATGTGAAGATAGAGATTCAGAGGAGCTCTCTGGAGCAGTGAGCCCCAGAATCCCCCTGCCAGCCACCAGCTCACTCTAAGTGTGCTTCCAGTCCTCAGAGCACAGAGTCCCCCAGTAGCCTCACGGGCTCCTTTCCCACAATGAGAACTAACCACCATTAGGATGTCAGCATCATTACCTCCTTGGTCATACTGGGAGTGCCAGATGGCACTTACCCTCCTTGTCACCTGCAGGGGCCAGGAGGAAGGCACGACCCCGTGCTACATAGGCAGCCTCCAGGGAGTTGTCATAGAAGCTGGATAAATAAAACACTGGCATGGGTTTATTGAAACCTTTGTTAGACTGCAGGCCTTATTTGCTTGTCCCCAGGGCTGAAGTAGTCAATTTTTCCCAACACACTTATTTATGACTTATTTATGCTACAGGATGCTCTGAGCCTGTGAAACTTATGGCTTGCGAGGCACTTTTCCTTTATGTTTCTTGAGGAGCATACCTGCTCTCAGTAGTCCAGGTATAGCATAGCTTGAGGAAAGGGAAAATGTTTCCCACACAGCTTCCTTGTGATGTCAAACACGCAGTGTCTACTGCTCCAAGTCAGCAGAAGCACATTAGGCCCGCATCCTCAGACAGTCATCCACAGTGATACCAGACAAGAATGCATGGTATAGACCGGTGCTGCCCAGCAGAACTTTCTATGATGATGAGAATGTTCTGTATCTGCACTGTTCTTCATGGTAACCCTGAGATGACTGAGTACTGGAGCTGTGGCTTGTGTAGCCTAGGAGCTGAATGTTTATTTTCATTTAAATTAGTTTATATATATATACATATATAATGTATATACACACATTTGTATGTGCACACACATTCATATATATACATATATTATTATTATTATTATTATTATTATTATTATTATTATTTTTGGTGGAGGATATGAGGGTTTGAACCCAGGGATGCTCTACCCCTGAGCTATACCCTCAGCCTTTTCATTTTATTTTGAGACAGGGTTTTGCTAAGTTGCCCAGCTTGGCCTTAAACTTGTGACCCTCCTGCCTCAGCCTCCTGAGTAGCTGGGATTATAGGCACGTCCCACTGTGTCCAGCTCATTTCAATTATTTCAAAATTAAATAGTTAGCTATAGCTAGTGGCCACCTCATAACAGCACAGGTGTAGAACCAAAACGTGGAATGTGAAAACTCAAAATCACTTTGTCCTCATTATAAGATTTTTTCCCTCAGTTCACCTGGAAAAGTCAATTATAACACATAGCTTTGGAGATATTTTTTCCCCTTGATAATCTATAAAAATACTAAGTAAGGCCCAACACAGTGGAGCATATCTGTAACCCCAGTGACTTGGGAGGCTGAGGCAGAATGTTCAAGGCCAGCTTCTGTAACTTAGTGAGATACTGTGTCAAATGAGTAATAAAAAGGACTGGGGATGTGGCTCAGTTGTAAAGTGCCTCTGGATTCAATCCTCAGTGCAAAACAACAACAACAACAACATTTGAGTCTTCTAGTGGTTTCTCAGATTCATGCTTTTCCAGCCAGAGACATGTACCAGTTATGTACCTGTTGGTTTCCTTTCTCTACATTTATTCATTTTTCATGATAAAATAACCCCCAAGCCCAATCCTCAATTCTTCTCCTCCCATCTCATCTCCCTGCGACACATTTTAGCCCAAGGTTTGAAATCTTTGCAGATGTTTCTGAAAATTCAATCACTTTTACAGATTCTGAGGCCAGTTTATCCTAAATAAATACATTGGTTGGGTATGATTACTCCATTTGTAGATCACAATGTTGTGTCCCCAGTGGGTGGTTCTTGTTTGCTGTTTAGCAATGCTAGCCTTCATCATGAGCCATGCTTCCTTGCAGAGAGGGGTGCATGGGCTCACACTCTTCAGGGCCCATAGGGAGTCCTACTTGTACATAGGAGTCATTTGCAATCCTTCAGGTCACCAGAGCCGCAGCAATCTCTAATGCAAGACACATTTTTGCCAACAGTTGTCTGGTTTTCATTCTTGAGGTTTTTAGGTAAGTGCCACACTTGATTGGAACCAACACATTTGACCAAACACTTCTGAGAGTAGAACACTCTGGTCTAGCACCTCCAATTTCTTCATCTCAGGAAAGGGAACCTTCCCTGTATCCCCTTTAGGAGAGTGCTAGCAAGACCATCTGTCATTTGTCAGACTGTCAGTAGGAAGCGATACAATAACATAACCATTAATCCATGACTTCTGGAGGGTCCAAATCTCGTCCCTTTCATCAGCAGTGTGCTTTCATCAAGTTATTCTGTCGAGTGGGGGAAATAATAGCCCATCTCCCACAGGGTCCTTATAAGGATAAAGCAAGTTGGTTTTCATAAAGCATTTATTTACAGCAGTACTTGCCACAAAGTAAGTGTTACGTAAGTATGAGCCATTTTTATTACCATAAGCAGAGCTTTTTTTTCATTGGTTTATTTGACAACTTCTGGCAAACTTTTTTTTTTTTTTCCTATTTGGGAATCAGTTAGGAGGCACCCTTTAAAGCCTTCTTTTTCTGCTTGATTTCTAGCTTTCACCAAATTTGTTGTACATTCCAACCTCCTCTGTTGGCCTCACTCGGATTCCCCCTACTTGTCCAGTTAGCCAGCAGAAGGATATCCCCATCTCTGGAAATCGTGTTTATTTCCTACTTTGGTATATGCTTTCCTTCATTTCCAACATATACTTTAAAAAGTTTTTGCTTTATAAATGTCTGCCTTCACACTCTCATTCTAACAGACCAGATGATATAATTTTCTCCCAATTCAAACCCTGAATCCTTACTTGTTTCTTTTTTCTTTTCCTCCAAGCTCCTAGACTTCTCTTTGGGAGTCCTGGGTGGTTATCTGCCCCTGGGCTGAGTAACTGTTGTTCCCAGGGGGTTCAGTTGAGTTCCCAGAGAGGGCAGGGCCAGAGGGAGAGCTGGGGAAGTGCACACATTACAAAGATCAATGTACTTTATTGATAAGGCAACAACAGCATTATACAGGGCTGAGGCAGAGGCCAAAGGCCAGGACCACCCGAGGGGAGAGTTTGATTCACATTGAGACAGAGGCTGAATGTCCTTTCTCCTTCTCCTCCTGATGGGTCAGTGGGGCTACAACCCAGGGGAAAAAGGAAGGGGTCCCAGATCTAGATATGCTCTGTCTAAATTTGGGGCAGCCATCAGGGAAATGAAAATAGGGTCTAAGCTTAATTAAGTGTTTTGTATTGAAAAGGGTACTGGACTATAAGTGCAAATTCTTGTCCAGCCCTGGAGTGACTTTTTTTTTCCTTTTGTACCAGGGATTGGACTCAGGGGTACTAACCACTGAGCAACACCCCCAGCCACTTTTGTGTTTTATTTTGAGATAGGATCTCTCTAAGTTGCTCAGGATCTCACTGAGTTGCTCAGGCTGGCTTTGAACTTGCAATACTCTTACTTCAGCCTCAGCTCCTCGAGCAACTTCTAACTAGTTATTTGAGCATGGGCAAGTCATACCCTCCTCTAAGTGTCAGTTTTCTTTAACAAGGGGGTTGACTAGTTTAACAATTTTTAAACTTTCTCTCGCCCACTGAATAGCAAGCTAGATCAATGCATTCTGCAGCTAAAATTAAAGGTCATTCCGTAGACCCTTGTACAATAATAATAATATTCATTAACGTACAGTATTTTCACAAATTCCTCCCCATAAATACCTCTGCTTGGCACTCTCAATATTAGAAATAGTACAGATGGAGTCTGATTCTGAAAGCAACTCATAGCTAACACACGGAAGATGAAGCCACAGGTATGCTATTCTGCAATATGGAATGTGGCCTTTTTCACCTGAAGGATGCTAAGAAATGCAGGGCCAGGGGGACACTGGCAGCTCTTGCCACGTTGAGTTTGATTCCTTTCAGAGAATGACAGATGTAGGTGGAGGAGTGCATCTTCTGGGGATTTGGGTGGCCACATTCCCACTGATCTTATCTCCCTGTTGATGTGGAAATGGTCCCCTAATTCAAGCAGTCATCTCAAGGACCCTCCATGAGTCCCTCTGGAAGAAGCCCCTGTGTGTGGCTCACACACCCACAACCCATTCAGCAGGGAGGGTTCCCACCTCCTGGGTACGGCTGCTAGAGGAGGAAATGGAGTTTGAAGTTATGTATTCCCCCACTGGCTGTGCCTCAAAGGCTCCCTTTGAGTTCTGGGTGGTAGAGTGATAAGAAGGGAACCAGCCCTACATTGCTGGACCCCACATGCTCTGACCAGCCCCTGGGTCTACCAGCTCCCCCCACTCAAGCCCTGAGGTGCAGGTGCTGGCTCCTTGTTCTGTATCTGGGTAGCTGCCTTGGAATTACACGTGGGCAGTCCTCTATCCCACCCTGCCAGGGACAGAAGATGCAACCCCCATTCACTTGTCAGAGGGTGGCCCTGTTGTTCCAGACTGGGGCAAGAGGAGACTCGGATAACTTCCTAGCCACCCTTGGTGGTCAGAGGGTGAGGTCCCCTGGGGGGCCAGGGTAGGAGGGCCTGCTCTCCTGGTTGGGAGGTAAGGCACTGGCAGGGTGAGGAGGAGGACAGTGGCAGGCAGGGCTTCTTTGCAATCCAGGGGCAATTCAGTCCTGCCATGCGGATGGTTGGAAGGAGTGCTCCCTGTCAACCAACCTTTTATTCAGGCCAGTGAGCCCTGGGCTTTGTGACAGGGACAGCCTGGGACCACCATCCATTGCCCCTCTGGGAGGCTGGTTTGCCTGTTGTCCACTGCCTGGCCTGTGTTCTGCCCTCCTGGGTCTGCTCAACAAGAGGGTTCTGAGCCAGTGGCTCCTGCCAATGGGGAGAAAGCCCAGCGTACCAGAGCTACTGCCCATGAGAGGATAACCATGGCAAAGGGATAGAGGTGGGCACATCAGGACTAGGAGAATGCCCTTTGGCCAGCAGGGTAGGGAAGGGGTATCATGACCTTAGTTCTCTTGGGTTTGCTCATTCTTGGCAGTGAGTGTCCCAGACAGACCAGGGGAAGGAAGGCAGAGAGAGGAGGCCCTATTGTGGATGGGACAGAAGAGCACACACACCATAGCAGGATGAGACGGAGTGGGGTAGGGATTGTGGATCAGTTATGTATTCTGTGTGGGCAGAGGGAGGGGGCTCCCCACCAGGCTCTGGACGTACGGGCCTAGGGGAGGTACAAGCATCTCTGTCCCTGAGGAGTGGGTGCATTTGTCCTGCCTGCCTTCCCTTGCATTAGCAGCAGCCACTTAGGGAGTGGTAGGGACATCCCTGGGCAAGGCCCCTCCTTCAGCCTCTGCTCTCTGTCTTCACTTGATTTTCTTTGTCAAATAAACAGTAACTCATGACTGAGGTCTTGTGGGACAGGGAGCAACCTGTGGCCTGCAGACTGGGCAGGAGAGAGGATGGGCCAGACAGACAGGGGAGATGGCAGAGGTGGGGCTGAACTCCAGGAGGGGTGGGAGGGGCTGCTGGGCTGCAGCCAGCCCGGCACCTGGCCCTGGAGGACGAGCAACCCCGCCCAGGCACCACCGCAGGTCACCCTAGTCAGGAGATCTCATTGCCAAACACCTCAAGCACAAGGGGCGTGAGCTTCATGCTGCTGTCGGGCTGGAAGGAGAGTGAGCGATACTGCTTGGAGTGTTCTTCATTGAGGCTACGCAGGTCAGCCAGCTTCTGGATCATCTTGGCATAGAGCAGGTGGCTGCCTGGGGGCGGGTGGCGGCAGCGGATGTAGGTCTGCAGCGTGTTGGACAGGCGATCCTGGATGGCCTCGACCAGCTTGGCGTCCCGCACCCCAGGTCGGTCTGTGGCACAGAGGATGGGAGGAGAAGACATGGGGGCTCCACGTTGACTCCCTTGCCGCTCAGTCTTTCCCATATGGGCGCCTATGTGAGGCACTGCCCAGGTCGCGCTGTATGACTGCTGACCTGAGACACCTGCCTTAAGCCCCTCAACAATTTCCCACTGCTTTGAGGATGACGTCTTTCCATGAGCCCATCTGGTCCTGTTCCCACCTCACCTTACTTCCTCGGTCTCTACACTCTGTGCTTGCGTCAGCGTCCTGAGCAATGTACTCTGTGGCCTCCAGGTTTTGCTTTTGTGTACCCTCTGCTTGGAATTCAGCTCTTCTATCTTTGCCTGACTAACTGATCCTGTGGGTAACAGCTTAGAAGACCTTCCTCAAGAGGGCCGTTCCTGACGGCCCTCCAGCTCCCTGTCTTAATCAGGTGTCCTCCTGCTATCAAACATTCTTTAGGTCCACAGATGTGGGCTTCATCACCAACATAACATCCCCAAGGCCATAACAACTTCCTCCCCAGCCTTTTCTCCCTCTTCCTACTCCAAACAAAGAGAAGAGAACAAGGGTCAAAACACTCTGCCTCCAAAATCAGCCAACTAAATGTAGAACCACTCATCACCCTCAAGGTTTTGTGCACTGCCTCTGAGGAACCTCAAGTGACAGAAAAGTTCATTCCAGTTCACATAAGACCAGAGCCCAAGTATTGGGAACACCCAGGCCAGGCTGTGGCCTAAGGAACCCTGTTCCTCTGGTTTCCCAGAATTCTGTGATCATGTATGGTCTCTAGAAGGCAAAACCAAGAGCAGTGAGGGACAAGAGACCCCTCCACCACCACACACCATATGGGCCCTACAAACCCAGCAAAGCGGTGTTTCCCTATTTGCTTCTCCTTTTGCTCAATTTTCCCTCCAGATTGCCCAGCTGGCCCTCCAGAGGCCTTTGTGCTTCACACTCCCCACTTCCTAGTGAGTTCCTTACTGCTGGGCTCCATACCTGGGGAGACGATGCAGATAGCCATGAGCAGGACATGTTCTTCCTCATGCAAATTCAGCTTCTTCAGCCCCATTTGGAATTTGATGAGGGGCTCAATCAGCTCCAGGGTGTGCCCAGCTGTGAGAGAGAGTAGCCAGGTACTGCAGGTAGAACCCAGGAGCTAGCCACCCCACCTCCAACCCCTTTGGGCTTGCCCTTGCCCTTCTCTCCCTTTTGTTGCCTAGCCCCATCTTCCACCACCTTTCATGTGCCTGATGGGAACCCAAGACCTCAAGTAGGATGGAGCTGGAGTCTGGGAGCTGGAAAAGGTGGAGGCAGAACCCAGACACACCTCTAGTCACATCAGTAACATTATACTTATAGTCCTGGTTGCCGCAGTTCCAGGACATGTCATCCATAGTGAAGGACTGGTTGGAACGCAGCATGATCACCTCGATGGCGCTCGATTTTAGCAGCACAATCTGGTCCTCAGAAGTGAGATCCCTGTGGTGGGGGGTAGGGGAGGAGATCAGGCCACCAGTCAAGACCTTCAAGTCACACCAATCAGTTTAGGGTTTTAACAGGATACACCTGCCAGGTGATCAGTGTGTGCCTCTGTCCTCCACTGAGGAGTTTGCTGCCTGGTGGGAGAGGACAAGAATGTTCCTCAAGCCAGGTGCGGTGGTGTGTGCCTGTAATCCCAGTGGCTTGGGAGGGGAGGCAGGAGGATCGCGAGTTCAAAGCCAGCCTCAGCAACAGTGAGGTGCTAAGCAACTCACTGAGACATTGTCTCTAAATAAAATACAAAATAGAACTAGGGATGTGTAGCCAAATGCTCCTGAGTTCAATGCCTGGTACAAACAAACAAACAAACAATGTTCCTTAAGGGAGAACAACTCAACACTGACCATACGCCAAGGTGAAAAGTGAAATAGCTCAGTTACTAAGAGAAGGAAAACCCAGCAACTAAGCAGCCAGAGCTATTAGTGATGGGAAGAGAAAGCTGGAGGAAGCTCCCCATGCTGTGGCATGCATAGGACGGTCTGCAAATGGTATGGCCCAAATTATCTTCAACAAATCCCACGTTTCCATTTCCACTCCCCCTTCCTGTCCACCAATCCTTCTCAGTAGTAAGCTCTGTCTCCAGGACCTCTCTCAAGCCCTTGACCTTATTCCTACTTTCACCAGGACTGCTCCATCAAGAGCTCCGTCGTCATTTTTTTGTGGGGGGCGGATTCTGGGGATTGAACTCAGGGGTACTCGACCACTGAGCCACATCCCCAGCCCTGTTTTGTGTTTTATGTAGAGACAGGGTCTCACTATGGCTGCTCTTTGGTATGTAAATACAGGAAGTAGATATTAACTGATGGGAGTTCTATATCAACAGTGATAGATGATGGGGAATGAAAGGGCTTGTATGATTAGGATCAATATTGCAAAGGATCAATGTTGAACCAATACACAAAGTGCAAGAGTTAGAAAGCCCCTTTTAGAGACCAGGTGGGCTAACTCCTCTTCCTGCATGTCTGACAGATAACTTTTACACAGTCTCCGCAGGATGCTCCCGATGCAGGGTGTTTCCAGCCTCTGGACCCAGCTAGCAGGTTGTTAGAAAGTTCCTGCTTTGATGGCCTCTTCTTCTTGTTCTTCTTCTTTTTTTTTTCTGGTGCCAAGGATTGAACTCAGGGGCACTCAACCACTGAACCACTCAGCCCTATTTTGTGTTTTATTTAGAGACAAGGTATCACTGAGTTGCTTAGCGCCTCGCTGTTGCTGAGGCTGGCTTTGAACTTATGATTCTCCTGTCTCAGCCTCCCTAACTGCTGGGATTACAGGTGTGCACCACTGCACCCGGCTGATGGCCTCTTCTTCTGTTGAGCTTCAACCCACATGTGGAGACATTTACTCATTGCTTATAGTTTTGCACTCGAAAGAACCAGACTTCTCCCTTATCCTTGAGATGGCCCTTTAACCATGCTAGTAGAATTTTTTTTTTAAAGAAAAAATTACCATGTCCTCTTTCTATTTTCTCCAGGAAAGATGGGCTAATAACTGTCTAAGTATCTAAATGTTTCCCTGTCCTTGTCACTTTTCTCTAATTGTTCAATCTCCATTTAGAAAATAAAAATTAACATCACCTTCATTTTGTTTTGGTTTTAACTCATCATACAAGTTAAACATATGCATAATTAAATCTTTGGAAAACACAGAAATGTATAAAAGCAAATAAAATTACTTATAATCACAGCTAATATATATATGTGTGTGTGTGTATATATATATGTATATATATATATGTATATATGTTATTATTATTTAAGCAGTCTCCCATTTACCTATTTTGGGATGTTTTGGTCACTTCTGACTTTTGCTGCTATAGGTAATTTTGTGAGGAATATCTTTGTTCAGTGCCCCACTCAAGATGGACGGTCATAAGTGAACACACATCCTCTGGGTGGTGGGCCAGGGGATTTCAGTGGAGTTGCTGCTTGTCGTGACCTAGACATGCTACTGCTATGAAGCAAACCTCTGATGACCCCACACTATCACCCACAGCCAGGAAATATAGGGACTTTCTAAGTGCGGTTCACAGCCAGAACCAGGGATGGTGGTAGGCGGGAGTAGAAGTGGAGTTCAAGGAAACCAGTGAGAGGGCTGCTCTGTGACAACAGGCACCGCTCAGGCCCTGCCTCCTCCCTGACTATGTGGTATTTATAACCTTGTTATCATGACTCCTGTGGCCACTTCTGGGTACCTGAGGCGTGCCTGGTACGGTGTTGCTGCCTGGTCTTTCCCATCCCTGAGGGCAGAGTCTGGCCCCTCCTCGCTTGAATTCCCACGGTACCTCTAGCAGGTTTCCAGGAGAGCTCTTATCTCTCTATGGCAATTGCTCACATGCCTATCTCTTTCATCAGACACCAAGTACCTGGAGGCCAGACTGTGTCCTAGTCAACTTTTATCCCTCACAGTTTATATAAGAAAGTTGTTTGTTGGATGGATAGGTAAATGACTGTGGAGGAAAGGGCAGAGGACACAGGAAGCACCATGACCCCTGGGCCTTTGTCTTAAGAAGGAGTTCCTGGAAATGGAAGTGGCAGTGAGGTTGAAGTCTTTTAGCCCACACATCTGGGATCCATCTGGAGTGGCCTGGTCCCTTGTGCACCCACTTGGCAGTGGAATCTGAGGGTGCTTGGCCCTCCAGGTCTGCTCCTGTTCATGTTTGAAGGTGCTTCTGACAACACCTCTTCCATGTATTACTTCTGCAGCACCAACAAAGTGGGGTGGGAGGAGGTGGGAGGAGGGAGTGGGGCCAAGGCCGCACTGCAGTGCAGTTCACACCCAGAGCAGCCCATCCAGTCCCGCCCCATATTGGTCCCATGCCCAAGCTGGAGTCTCATCCAGTTCTCCCTCCCCTCACCTACACAGAAGTTTCATCCTGCCTTCCTCACACCCGCCACCCCCGCCTACAGGCAGCAAGATCAAAGCCACCAGTGACCTCGGCGGTGGCCACTGTTCTTCCCTTCTTGAGAAAACAAAAACCCTTAGTGTGGAAACCAGAAGGACTGGCCCTGACTAGCCCCTGGAAGTGGCTCCCATCTGGGCTCAGCACCCTCTCCATCTGGTCACAGAGTGTCCACATCAGTGTCCCCCCATGCTCTTGCCAACGTCTGCTCCCTTTGTATGGAAAGACATTCTGCTCTGAAACTTCTCAAGTCACGCTGTAGAGAGAGAAGTCAACCCAAGGATGTTCAGGATGAGTTTAACACATGTTGTATCAATGACTTGGCAGCCCCCATTACCTGCCCACATGTATATCTGCAGGACCAGACTAATGAACCCTGGGGAAGAGGAGGCTTGAAAAGAAGAGGGAAGACTTTAGCTCAGGCTTGGGGAGAGAAATGAGGGGAAGGTAAGGAATAGGCGCCAGAGGACATGGGAGGAAAATTGGAGGCTGGGGACCTTTAGGGAAGGGGACAGTGTTGAGTGATGCATTTTAATGAGGAACTTCCTTGTAGGACAGTTTTCCCATGTGCACAATCCTAGCCACCACTTAGAATCACCAAACCTTAGCCTCTGGAGGGAGCCTCAGGCCATCTGTCCACCTCCCTACTACAGCAGGAAAGAGTGAATCCTGTGCAGATGAGGATGGCAGCCAGGTGCCTCAGAGTAGACTTTGGCACCTTGAAGTGTTTTTTCTCTATTTACACAAAACAAGACTTTGGAAGAGATGCAGTTTGCAAACAGCAACATGAAGCCTGGAGGAGGGAGTTGACACTTGTGTTCATCGGAATGTGTTCTTGGTTCCAAGGAAAGGCTCTGGAGGTTAAACCCAGGGACTCACAAGAGACTCAGTCACTTGTCCTGTTTGACTGCCAGCATGGCCCTTGCTCCTGTTGCTGCAACCCAAATATGCAATGTGGTAAGAGTGTCTCAACATTGTTTATCGTTCTCTTCTTTACAATTTTCACATTAATTTCAAGGCAAGGGCATTGGAGAGTTTCTGGTATTTGGGTTGGTGAGAGGCATAAAATAATGTAGGGCTAGTTGTCTCAGGGCAGAAATGAACTGGAAAGTGCTGAAGCACCTGGCTTCCATCCTAATTCTGAAGAGTAATCCTCATATACACATTGCCATCAAGCAGAGCAATGCGGTAATTTAGACAATAACTAATTGATGGCTTCTGTATGCAGCAGAGAGATCCATAAAACAAACAATGGCAGTTCATGTTAGTTCCATCCAGAGCTGGCCAACAGTGAATTATTTTCCAGCTTTCAGGATCCTATTGTCTATTTGTTTATTATGGTACTGGGGATTGAACCCAGGGGTGGTTAACCACTGAGCCACATCCCCAGCCCTTTTTATTTTTTATTTTGAGACAGGGTCTCACTAAGTAGCTGAGGCTGGCCTTGAACTTGCAATCCTCCACACCTGACAATATCCTAAAACTGAACCTAAATATCATTATCTAGGAAACATTCTGCCCTTTCTGCTATAATGACAGCTATTGCTACTACTTAAACTAATGATAACATTGTTTGATATTGATTTATTTCTATTTCTCAACCACATTGCATACATACCCAAGATACCCAGTGAACTTTTGGAAAGAATGAAGATGTAGCTATCTCCCAATATATCTATTAAAAATGACAACACGGAGCAGGACGCAGTGGCGCAAGCCTGTAATCCCAGTACTTAGGGAGGCTGAGACAGGAGAATCACGAGTTCAAAGCCAGCCTCAGCAATGGCGAGGTGCTAAGCAACTCAGTGAGACCCTGTCTCTACATAAAACACAAACTAGGGCTGGGGACCTGGCTCAGTGGTCAAGTGCCCCTGAGTTCAATCCCCAGTACCAAAAAAAAAAAAAAAGACAACATGGTACTGCTGGCTCATAGAGTAGTTCTGGATGGGCTACATTTCCTAAAATACAAATTCCTGGGCCTCCCCCAGAGATTCTGATTCTGGAGGTCTGAGGTAGAGCCCAATCTCTGTTTTTGGGAAGCTGTGGGTTGGTGACCTTCAAACCTTCTAGCTCCATCTAGGATTCTGACTGATCCTCACACATTGCAGAAACTTCTTACCTGAATCCTGGGATCATCTTGGCAAAGCCGATCACCTTTTGGATGCTGTAACTGACCAGGTCAGCCAGGTGGGGCAGCATGGATAGTTGGGACAGGTCCAGAGTCACAGAAGGATCATCTGGGTCTTCTTCATTCAGATCCAGGTTGGAGAAGTTAGATGGCTCCATCATGTCTGGGGGAAAGGAGGAAAGAGTAAGAACTATTTAAGAATACTCAGGCCAGAGCTGGGCATGGTGGTGCACACCTGTAATCCCAGAGGTTCTGGAGTCTGAGGCAGAAGGATTGAGAGTTCACAGGCAGCCTCATCAACTTAGTGAGGCCCTAACCAACTTAGTGAGAACCTGTCTCAAAATACAAAAATGAAAAGGCCTGGGGATGTGACTCAGTAGCTAAGAGCCCCTGGGTTTAATCCCCAATACTCTCTGGCCCCCACAAAAGAATACTCAGGCCAGGTCCCTCCTGCCTTCCCTTACAAGGATTTTTTGTGCCCTGGAAGAAAAACCAACGAGGGATCCCACAGTGACAGCCTCCCTCCAAAGGGCACACTGTAGCCCCAGGATTCCCTCTGGGTCTCTTCTTCTAGCAGTGTGAGGTGGAAGGCAGTAAAATCAAAGAGCCAGAGATACTCAGAGAGACAGGACTTCCTTGAGCCATGATTTAGTAGACCATGTATTATTTCTAATGATCTCAATTAAAAATGAATTTGGGACCAATCAACCTGTGGGGGGAAAAATGTTCAACCGCCCTAGTATTAAAGAACTACAAAGTAGAACATCTACGTTTTTCACATATAAACTGCAAACAAATGTTTAAATGTTGATACCAGTATTTGTAAAAATACAGGGAATTAGGCGATTATCATGCAGCGCTGGTGTACATCTATCTGTACAGGTGATCTACAAAGCTATTTGACAATAGGGGTCAAAGTCTATAATTAAGTGTACTCTTTGACCAGTAATCCTACTTTCATGAATTAATCATAAGGAAAGGATTCAGAATAATTGTAAATATTTATCCATGAGCAAAGTATTATCCTTCTGAAAAGCTGGGGAAACAATCTAGCTATCCAGGTAGTGAGGGATTTAGATATGTTATATCTCAGAATACTATGCAGCCTTTAAATACTATATTATAGATGGATAATGAAAGCCATAGAAATATGAAACAATATACTATTTTTATTTTTTTTGGAAGTACTAGGGATTGAACCATGGGTGCTCTTACTACTGAGCTTCATTCAAAGTTCTTTATATTTTGAGACAGAGTCTTGCCAAATTGACCAGGCTAGTTTCAAACTTGCAGTCCTCCTGTTTCAGCCTCTTGAGTCACTGGGATTACAGGAATGTGCCACTGCACCTGATACAATATACTATTAAGAGAAAAAAGCTGGGTGCAGTGGCACACGCCTGTAATCCCAGCACTTTGGGAGGCTGAGACAGGAAAATCACAAGCTCAAAGCCAGCCCAGCAACGGTGAGGTGCTAAGCAACTCAGTGAGACCTTGTCTCTAAATAAAACACAAAATAGGGCTGGGGTGTGGCTCAGTGGTCAAGTACCCCCCCACCCCCACCCCAGTTCAATCCCCAGTACCAAAAAAAAAAAGGAAAGACTCTGCCTGCTAGGCTCTGGAGGAGCTGGCCTATCATCCAGGGCCATAGTGCTCTCCCAGGGCTCAGGCATCAAAACATCATCTAAAGGTCACCCCCAGAGAGGGAGCCAGAACCTGGCTTAGAGGAAAGAGCATGAGATCAGATGGTCTTTGGGGCACAGCCTGAATCTGAGCTTGGCCTCTCCCTCAGCGTGGGTCCAGTGCAAGTCGGTGCCCTTCTGTGAAAGAGAGGTTGTTTTGAGGACACTGCGGTGCACAGTATGCAAATGCTAGTCACAGTAGGGAGCTTTCTGCCTCCTTCCATCCAGCAAGGACAGGGGGGGTGGGCTTCCCTCCCCTGCTGGCCTGGCAGTGGCGGGAAGTCCTGCTTACCTAGAGAGGTGGTGTAGAGGTCTGAGCCAGAGGAAGAGGAATTGCCGGAAAAGCTGGGAGTGTGCCCTCCAGGAGGGCTTCCTCCTCTCTCATGGTCTCGAATTGGACGCTGGAAGGGAAAGATGGGCTCAGAGACCCCTATTTTCAGAGATGCCTTTGTTTTGGCCCTGATCTCTGGCAGCAATGGTTTCAAGGAAGTTCTACAGGAATGGAAGGCCTCCCAATGCCAGAGGGGCAGAGTAGCTTCTGTCCTTTCCCAGTTCCATGCCAGTAGGCCCCTAGCCCTCCATTCCTGCTCCCTGTGCCTACCTCATTTCTGGTCTCCACTAACTCTTGCTCATCCTCCCTGACTAGAGGCAGACCTACCCGGAACTGGTCAAAGTCGGCATAGGTGGGGTCATAGGTCTTGTGGTGGGCATCCAGCAGGATGGCAATGATGTGCTGCTGTTCCTCAGACAGTTTGGGCCGCAGACTGTCCTTCAAGGCCTCTTCCTCCTTCCGCTTTAGGATCATCTCCCGCTTGCGCTGCACCTCCTCATCTGTCAGTATGACTGTAGGGGCAGGAAGGAGAGTCAGGAGGGCTGGTCCACAGCTCCTCCAAGAAACCTTTATCCAGTATTAAAGGACCAGCATGGGAGGAGCTGGCTGTCTCCTCACACTTGGGGCTCCTTGGGGGCTCTGCTGCTACAGAGGCTCCAATGCCACAATATGGAAATAAATTAGGTTAGCTCTAATGAAAAGGCAAGCAGATCCAAGAAGAAGAAAGAGGATTTGGGAGGCAAGATGGGCTGGCATTCGGGAGCTGGATTCCTAAGAACAAGTTGTGGGATCTTGAGCAAACTGTTCAAACTCTAGGCTTTTGTCAGGCGCAGTGGTGCACACCTGTAATCCCAGCGGTTCAGAAGGCTGAGGCAGGAGGATCACAAGTTCAAAGCCAGCCTTAGCAATAATGAGGCGCTAAGCAACTCAGCAAGATCTTGTCTCTAAATAAAATATAAAAAAGGGCTGGGGATGTGGCTCAGTGGTTGAGTGCCTGAGTTCAAACTAGGTAACCCCTGCCCCATCCCCCCAAAAAATAAAACCCAAACTCTAGTCTTTTTTTCTCTCATTTATAGAATGAGAAGTTGGATCATATACTATTTTTAAGGTCTGTTTCTTGTTCTTTTCTCCATAAAGTGTGTGTGTGTGTGTGTGTGTGTGTGTGTGTGTGTATGTGTGTGTGTGTACACTCGCGTGTGTTTAGGTGGGGGAGTTTTGATAGCTGGATGTGAGGCTGGCACTCACAGTGCGGGTGCTCATGAAGTCTTCCTCCACCCCCACCCCCACCCCATGGCCTATGGTCCTAAAGAAGAGAGATAGGAGGGTGAAGTCACAGTGAACGAACAACTTTGTGGACACTCACAGTTGGAGTGACGGAAAATAGGAGATGCCAAGAAGATGCCTCTTCACAGTCATTCCCATATCCATTTCCCAACATGGAACGCAGGCATCTGGTCCACACTAACCATCATAGAAACACGTTGCTTCTTTGGTTATCTGCAAAACTAGCCCCTTTCCAGCCTGTCCAGTCTTGATATTTCGGCTCAAGGAAGTTTTTGAGCTCTCTTGGAGTCCTTGAAGACTGACGCCTCACATCTCTAATCTGGAGTGCTCTCTCCAAGTTGCTAGTGGTTGACTGCCCATGAGACCCTCTGTTGCTTGCAGGTTTGGCCAGGGACTACCTGCCACACTATGCTGGGATAGCTACCCTGGAGGGTGGGGCTGCAGCAGGGATGCCTGGCACAGCAGCCAGGCAAACAGACCTCCTGGCCAGGGCTTGCAGAGTGCTGACGGCAGGAGTGGGCACTGGGGCATCCTGTAGCTACTTGCTCTGCACTGGAGCTGCCAGGGCATCTGCCCACAGTACTGGGGAGTTTCACAAGAGCAAGGAAAGGATCAATAACCCCAGAGTGGGTGGGTTTCAGGCTTCAAGAAAGGCCAATTGACCCACGTCCCCCAGGTAAGGGGAGGACAAGAGAAGTTGGTGGGGTGTAAAGAAGAACCTAAGGCTGGTGGGAGTAGACAACTGGGGCCACAGACTAGCAGGAAAAGTAAGCCTACGGCAAAAGATGGAGCCTTCCTTCCACACTGAGGTAAGCCAGACCAAGAGGAGGACTGGGAGGAGGCCATGCCCAGGTGACTGACTCAACCGCCCAGAGCTGCCAACCTCCTCCCACAGAGGGTGTCTGCTCAGACCCTAAGAGGTCAAGCCAGGTGGGGAGAAAGGAGCAGAGAATTATCCCAGGGAAAGGCAAGGTATAAGGCCCTGGCCTGAGGAATTCAAGATTAGGTGTCTGTCTTTCTTGCTCATCTGAAGGGTGGATAAAGGAGGTGATGTGACCCCAAGGATATCCACAGGCAAGTTTCTCAGCCTTAATGGGCTCTGGCATCCCTCCTGGGATTCTATGATGTTATTCTCCTGCTTAGAAATGTTTCTTGGCTCCTTCCTGCTTACCAAGCTCAAACCAAAGTCAAGGATCCCCAAGATTTGGCTTCTTCCTAACTTTCCAACCTCATTTCCCAGCACCTTGGACATCACTTTTGCTCCAGACATGGCATCACTGACCTGTGAACATGACCTGCTCGCACTGCCCACTGCATTTCCACCTGTGCTTGATGTCTGTCCAGCTGGGTCTTCCATCCCCAGTAGCTGTACAAGGTCTATCCCTTCCTCAATGCCCAGCTTAATGCCTTCTTTTGCTGAGAAGCCTCTCTTGATTGCCCTGATCTGCGCTATGCTCTTGTTTCTTATGGCTGGCATGTATTTAGTCTTTCCCATGCACATTGGCACCTAATCATCTTCCTTTTTTTTTTTTTTTTTTCTGGTACTGGGGATTGAACTCAGGGACACTCAACCACTGAGCCACATCCCCAGCCCTATTTTGTGTTTTATGTAGAGACAGGGTCTCATTGAGTTGCTTAGCGCCTTGCCATTGCTGTGGCTGGCTTTGAACTTGCGATTCTCCTGTCTCAGCCTCCCTAAGTGCAGGGATTACAGGCTTGCGCCACTGCGCCTGGCTTATCTTCCATTCTTTAAGACTCATGGTTAGTACAGGTTTTAATAAATGCCTACAGAGAGAACCTAAGAAGTTGAAGGTCTCCTTCACTAGACTGTAGTTTACTTAGGGCAGGGGCCTTGTCTTAGAATTCTTGGGTTTCCTAACACAGGCCCAACCAAAGGGGATTCCTGGCCATGGTGCTTGCCAGAAAGTCTGACACCAAACATTGAGCATGTCAACACAGACCACGTCTATTATGTGCAAGTCATTTTCCTGGACTCAGGGAAGGACAGTGAGGAATGTACCAAGCCATCTATCCCCTGAAATGTTGGGCATGGCACACATGGCATGCCAGGCCACTGGGTAACTGAGTGAAGCTAAATTCTTTTATTAAATAATTGTGATTGAAATATTTTAAAGACAGACTATCTTGTAACAGAACACTTGTACATCCTATAACCTTTTCTCAATGATTCAGAGGCCTCATTCTGAATAATCATCGAACATTCAGGTCAAGGTCATGACCTCAGGGTTGTGTGCTTTGGAGTCTTGTTCTCCTTCTCATAGTTCAATCTCTGCCTTTCTGCTCAGTTATGCATTGCCTCCTCTTATCACTAGAAGTGTACTTTTCTCCCTTGCAGTGTTACTTCTGATCTGTTGGGAGCTAGAAGTCTTGGTGATCGAGTCTGGTATAATAAAAAGATAGTATTAATAATAATGGATAATATACATAGTTTCTTTTCATGTACCTAGCACTGTTCTAAGCACTTTTTGTACATTGATTCATACATATTTAGTCCTCTTTTAACAACCCTTAAAGTCAGGCACTATTATTATACCCATTTTGCAGATGAGGGAACTGAGGCTCAGAAAGGCTATACATCTTACTCAAGTCACACAGCTAAAAAATGGTAGAGCTGGTATTCGATCTGGGCAGTCTGGTTCTGGGATCAATGGCTGTAATCATAAACTCATATTGCCTCTGACCCTAGTCAGCTGTGACTGCTCAGTAGGACTCCAGCTCTCAGCCAACTGAGTCTGACACACAAGGTGCTCCAATCCATCTGAAGAATATGAAGAATTGAATAACATAGCAAAGCTTGTCAATGGTTTACTTTAAAAAGACAAAGAAGATTCATGGTTAAGTCTATAACGCCGTTCTTCCCAAATATTGCCTCAGATAGCAGCCACCATCTAAACAAAGAAACCTAAGAAGCTCTGTTTTACCCAGGGTACCCAATCCAGGAGCCTCCCTCCCACAAGGCCATGTAGCTTAGGGACTGAATAAGCCATAAGCCTCTCATGTATGCAGGTGCTATTATGATTTAGGAAATAATTTTTACAGGGGTTATTAATTTCATTGGTTGCTGAAGTTGGCCTCAAACCTGTGATCCTCCTGCCTCAACCTTCTGAGTCATTGGGATTACAGGCAAGTAACTCCATACCTGGCAAGAGACATGTTTTGAAGAGGAAAACCACTGAGCTAGAATAAGGGTAAGTAGGTCTGAAAGAGCTGCATTGATTTGCATTTTTTTTTTTACCAGGCATTGGTCCAGGGGCATTTAACCACTGAGCCACATCCTCAGCCCTATTTTTGTGTTTTATGTAGAGACAGGGTCTCACTGAGTTGCTTAGCGCCTCGCCGTTGCTGAGGCTGGCTTTGAACTCGCGATTCTCCAATCTCAGGCTCCCAAAGTGCTGGGATTATAGGCCTGCGCCACTGTGCCAGGCTTGATTTGCATTTGATTCACTCTCCAGTGAACAAAGCAGGTGAGCTTTGGTACCTGCTCATTGTGAAACATTGTCAAACTTATACCACTGCTCAGCAGCTTTTTAGACATCCTTCCAAGTTCCTTGCTGAGCGTGAAGTGGCTTTGTGCAAGTTATTTCCTTGTAAGACATGTTCTCTGTCTAACAAAGCCCAGACTCGAGTTGGGAAGTCAGATCTGCAAACATGAATGATTTAAAAACATCTCAAGATGCCTGTGGGCAACAAAGGAAGAGGACAAAATATTTTTCCAAATGAATGACATAGATAAAATCGGGTTTGGAATAATCTTTTTGGCTTCTATAGACCAGTGGAGATATAGAGATCTAAGAAGCATAATGTGGAGCTATGTGCTTCATGTGGGGACCTGAGGGGTCTAGGAGGGGACATGAGTTGGATGCTATTCCAGCTTAGTTACCAAATTGTTCTCAACACAGACTTATTGAGCATCTACTACCTGCCAGGTGCTGTGCTAACACAGGAGAGAAAAGATATACATTTGCAAAACAACACTGAAATTCACATAATAGGTGCTTCTGTACAGGATGGGTATAAAATAAGCAAGATGCAAGAGCTCAACTGTGGGATGTCTTGGGTTCCAAGGGCATATAGTCAACAAGGACTGGAAGAGAAAGAAGAGGACTCTTGGTGGGGACAAATCTCTCTTTAGCCTGTCTCTAGGCAGTATCTGGAAATGTACAATGGAGAGAGCTCTGACCACTGGAAGCACCTGAGAGGTGCCCTGGGGTGGATCCCACAAGCCTGGCATTTGTAATCAGACAGACCTATGTTAGAATGAATGTTGATTCCATCATCTTATTAGCTCAGAGGCATATTTTAATTCCTTCAAACTTTCTTAGCTGTTTTGTTGTTGTTGTTGTTGTTTTTTACATACCAGGGATTGAACCTAGGGGTGCTTAACCACTGAGCCACATCCCCACCCCTTTTCATCTTGTATTTAGAGACAAAGTCTTACGACAAGGTCTTACGAAGTTGCTTAGGGCCTTGCTAAATTGCTGAGGCTGGCTTTGAACTCCTGCCTCATCCTCCTGAGACACTGAAATTACAGGTGTGCACTATTGTGACTGGCCTTTCTTAGCTATTTAAAAAAATGGAAATATTTACATATTTAGGGATTGTTGTAAGAGTTTAAAAAAAAGTGTGTGTGTCTAACATAGTATCTTGTGTCAATAAACACTGGCTTCTGCTAAAGGAGCCAAGAGGATTCACATACATGCCCAAGAGTGATCTCTAAGGAATCTCAGCTGACCCTTAAGAGTAGATAGGAACAAGGTCAGTTTTGACCAACTTGATCTTAAACACCTGGCAGGAGAGTATAGCCTGAGCACAGTTCTACATGTGTCAGCCCTTCTAAGAGTAAGTAAAGCTGGAGGCTATAAAGGAAGGGTTCCTGTGTGCCTAATAATAATGATCACAAAGGACTCTAGAGTCCCATGTTTGTCCAGAGTTGATTTGAGCCTGATCTGATAGACCCACAAATCTTCCTAACCTCCTACATTGATATACTTCATCTGTTTTTCACTGATATGATTATGAGTTACTGTCTTCATGGTTTTCAGAGACTGGCTGAAATACTAATTGCTTTTGTACTATTTGTTTACAAAAAAGTAATGCTTTGCTGTCTTGTCTTAGCATGATCCCTTCTCTATGTTTGCCTTGTCCAGTCACCTGCCATCTGTCACTGTGGACCTCTGGACTGCTCTGATGCTGAATACTCTTAACTGTCCATGCCCCACATGATAGAGAACAAGGTCTTTGGGTTACTTCTCCCAACTTCTTCTTTCAGCAAGAAGCAGCTTGGAGATGTTGTTGCCCATTTTTCCATAGAAATGGGCAACATGTAGAAATGTAGAAATCGACAGTGGGGAAATATAACAATATTTATGTTTTGAATATACTCCTTGCCGCTCTGCCACTGCAACTTATTTTTCAAAATAAGTTTTTAGTTGTTAAAGAACCTTTATTTTATTTATTTATTTTTTGGTACTAGGGATTGAACTCAAGGGTACTCAACCACTGAGCCACATCCCCAGCCCTATTTTGTATTTTATTTACAGACAGGGTCTCAGTGAGTTGCTTAGCACCTCGCCATTGCTGAGGCTGGCTTTGAACTCGAGATTCTCCTGTCTCAGCCTCCCAAAGTGCTGGGATTACAGGCTTGCGCCACCATGACAGGCTATTTTATAAAAAATATTTTTAGTTGTAGATGGCAGATGGACACAATATCTTTATTTATTTTTTTAATGTGGTGCTGAGAATAAAACCCAGTGCCTCACATGTATTAGACAAGTGCTCTACCACTGATCTACAGCCTCAGCCCAGGACCTTTATTTTGTTTATTTATATGCACTGCTGAGAATTGAACCCAGTGCCTTATACATGTGAGGCAAGCACTCTATCACTGAGCTACAACTCCAGCCCTGCAACTGATTTTTTAAATGGACATGTTTCTTTCTCTTCCTCTTTCCTTGCTCCTCTCTAATCTTTCTTTCTCCCTAATCTCAGGGAAACAGGATTATTTTCTTCCCCATTTTAGGGAGATTTATCTGTCCTTGAGTATACACCCACCATAGGAACAAAATAATCCAGACTTTGCGGATGGTACCAGAATATCACAGAAATGACTATCTCCCAAATTAACAAGCGAATTACAACTCCAACAGAGAACATGTGGATTGTAGCCTTTAAATCACCTCTTTAAAAGCCCCCTGTTCCTGCTGATGGGCAGAATCACAGTCTCTGGGATAGAGTCCTCTGTGTTTTTCTTTTGCTAGCAAATCAATAAACCTTCTTTTTCCTTTTTCTCAAAAACAAAACCAAAGCAGAGCACAGTGGCACATGCCTATAATACCAGCGGCTCAGGAGGCTAGGGCAGGAGGATTAAGAGTTCAAAGCCAGCCTCAGCAAAAGCAAGGTGCTAAGCAACTCAGTGAGACTCTGTCTTGAAATAAAATATAAAATAGGGCTGGGGATGTGGCTCAGTGGTTGAATGCCCCTGAGTTCAATCCCTGGTACTCCTTCCCACACCCAAAAGAAAAAGGAAAGAAAACAAACAAACACTGGCTTTCATCTTCACCCCCTTTCCCTTTCTATGCCTCCTCTATGGAAGGCCTATCTATCTGCCCTGGCCAGAAGACAGCCTGGGTTTTTAGCTCCCTTCCTATGGTTTTACAAATTTCGAGTCACTTGCTTATCTTTGGGAGGCTAGGCCTTGGGACAACAGCCAGCTCAGGGAATCAGGGAACAGCTCTCCCAGGGTTCTGAGCTAGGGACTCTGGGCCCAGACACATGAAGCTAAGCTGACTTGAGCAGGACAGCAGGAACTAAATCTGTTCGAGGACAACCAACGCTTCAGGGCAGTGAAAAAGATGGGTTTGAGCTGGCCCAGTGTTTCAGTTCTAACTATAGCTCACCCACGGCTCTGTACAGCCGCCTGCCCTGGAGGCACAAGAGCTTGTGGGCAGGACAGGGCACAGGGCTCCATGGGGCAGGTCTATGCAGAGGCACAAAGCTGATTTGGGGCTGAGCATTCAATTTTGGATGGCTGGACCCACCACGTGGTGTGGTGTTCATGGGCAGGGGCTCCTGATTTAGCCCCTGGGGCCTGGTGCTACTTCTCACTGTGGATTCTGTGCTCCTGGTGGAGAACTGAAGGGGTCTAGGAGGGGACATGGGTTGAATGCTATTCTAGTTTAACCACCAAATTGTTTGTTCCCTGACCCTAATCCTGATATTTTTCCCTTTTTGGGTTTCAGATGATCTCTGTTTTCATTCGATTCTAGGCTAATAGGACATCCCCTTTTCCTGAGGAACAGGCCAGAGGCTCCTGGGCCACCAGCAAGGTTGACCTAACTCCTGAAACAAGTGCCTTACTGAATGTCAAGAGTGGAGCCCCAAGCCATTTTGGGGTGGCTGAAGCTCCCTACCCTGAAGAGGCAATATGCTCCAGAGACAGGGCCGTTGCTGTACCTCAGGTGCTGTACCTCATTTGTGCCCACAAAGCAGACTCCACTAAGACTGGGTGCAAAGGCCCATAGGTGCCCAGACCTTGGGACTGCGTGTTCTCACTGTCTCCAGCATGAACACAGGAGCTGGGGTGGGGCAGGGACTGGGTAGAGTGATCAGCATGTCCAGGCCTGCATGCTCCTGTGGGGGTGAGGAACACAGTCTGGAAACTCCTCCCAGAGCTGCCAGTGTTGGTTGGGGAGCTGGGATCAAGAGTGAGGAGCCTCGGTCAAGCCCTAGGAGGAAGCCCACGGTGAGGCCTCCAACTCTGCCTGTTTCCCAGCAATGGTGAATTTTATTCCCATTGAGGAAGTCATTTCCCAGCCCCTAGGCCCTTTCCTGTGATATTCTTACCTGGTACTGGCATATCTTTCTGGTGTCTGCCCTCTCCCTACCCACCTGCAAATGATCCCATAACCAGGTGGGCCTCTGGGACACTTGCACTTGAAACCCCATTTCTTACCCCAGGGTCCCCAGGCCATGGTTTGGCAGGGCATGGGTTCTGTTCTAGGGCTGGGGTGGGGATCTACCTGCAAACTGCAGACCAGAGTGCTCAAGGGGAGTAGAATGAGAATGAAATGTGCACCAGGCTCCTATGGCTGGGCTGGTCCAGCACCCTTGCTCCAGTTTAGGGAGGGCCGCAAGTAAGCCTCTCCCAGCATCTGCTGAATTCAACAGCATTCAAATCTAGGGTTTGTTTTTGTTTTGGGTTTCTTTTTCTTTTTTCTTTTTGGTACTGGAGATTGAACTCAGGGGTGTTTTACCATTGAACCACATCCAGCCCTTTTTATTTTTTATTTTGAGACAGAGTCTCACTAAATTGCTGAGGTTGGCCTCCAACTTGTGATCTTCCTGCATCAGCCTCCCAAGTTGCTAGGATTACAGGTATGCACCACTATGCCCAACTCCAGGGCTTGTTTTTTTTTTTTTTTTTTTTTTGGTACCGGGGATTGAACTCAGGGGCACTCTACCACTGAGCCACATCCCCAGCCCTGTTTTGTGTTTTATGTAGAGACAGGGTCTCACTGAGTTGCTGAGGCTGGCTTTGAACTCGCGATTCTCCTGTCTCAGCCTAAGTGCTGGGATTACAGGCTTGTGCCACCGCGCCCAGCTCAGGGCTTGTTTTTAATGATTAGTCAGAATATCCCTGTAAATCAGCCATGGTGGTCTTCTCCAAACCTAGAGTTGGACAGGAGTGCTATAGGATCTGAGGGTCATCCTAGAGCCTTGGTACTTCACTACCAGAATCTTCCCCCAGCCTTCCCTGGGCACCAGCCCTCAGATTGATCATAGGACCTACGTGGCTGAAGGCCAGGGTGGGGAACCCCTGCCTGCTAGGCTTTGAATATTTCTTCTCCCCACCAATCCTGACCCTCCTCACCACAGCAGTTCTCCCTCCCAAAGCCCAGAGAAGTCTGGAGTCCTGCACCTCATTTTTTCCTCAGGTCCAGGGAATAAACAGGGAGCAGTGAGAATATGATAATGTCCTAGAGAAAGACTGTGACCTGGGGCCATGAGGGCAATGCCCAGCCTCTCCCTCTCTCTGCTCAGGCCTCACTCTGAGGGACTCTCCAGGGGTCTCTGAACAAAAGCATAGGACCTAGAGAGGTTCAAAGGCTCCTTGGTGCATTTGGCCCTGCCGCTCCAACAGTCCTACCACAGTGTCTGGTCATACAGAGAAAAGGCAGGCAGAATTCTCAGGCAAAACTTGCATGATAGTGGTCCAAGCCTTTGTGTGACCCCAGTCCAGCCTCAACCCAGCCTGGTAACCTGGACACACAATGGTAACTTACATTCCTTCATCATGCCAATTTCCACACAGCGCTTGAGCCGGCAGGCCTGGCAGTGGCGTCGGTTGTCCTTGGTGATGCGACAGTCCCCATTGAAGGGACAAGTGAAGAGTGCCTTCCGTTTCATGCTCCGCCTGCAGAGAAAGCACACGCCTTGCACTGGGTCACTGACCTTCTGGTTCCTTAGTCCTGGCTATGAACAGCCTGCCAGGTCCATTCTATCCCTGCCCCCTGAGGATGCAGGGCCCATCCCAGCCCCTAGGCCACTGTCAATGACCTCAGTGCCCTGTCCACTGTGTCGTGCCCCAGCTCCGTGCACCAATCAGTCCCTCCTCCTTCCTTCATTGCCTACTTGGCTCCCATCATTGCTTTTACTTACTTTTATGGTCTTCGGTTTCCCTCCCTTTTTAAAATGACACAGGAAAGGCACAAGTGAATTTTCCTAGTAAAATTTTCTAAATCGCTGAAATCTGCAGAGTGGCCCTCATAATTAGGCTTTTAATGAGAGGCAAGGATGCTAGTCTCAGCTTTCAGTCTTCTAGAGTCTAGAAGTCTGTGACTAGGACATCCTGTGATCCAGGGACAGATGTGTGCACAGGAACGTGGAGAAGGGAGAAAAGGCCCAACCCCAAACCATAGCTCTAGACATCTGAATAGCCCGCCCAGAAAGAGAGGAACAGGTAGGAGCCATGGCTTCCTGGAAGGCAAAGAAAGCAAGGACTCTGTAAGAACTGAAAACTACCAAAGAGTTTTGAGCTAGGGAGCTGCCTATGGAATACTGTGTGTGTGTGTGTGTGTGTGTGTGTGTGTATGTGTGTGTGTGTGTGTGTGTGTGTGTGTGTGCGCATACACATTCCCTTGTTTGCTTGTGCAAGCTTGAGGGCTCATTTTCCTAATCTGATGTTCCTCCTGTGCCATCCACACCGTGTAGACTTTGGAGGCTGTATAAAATACACCTTCCTGACAGCCTCTTACCATCCTTGTCCTAGAGGCTCCTGGTATTCCTCCCAGCCCCAACAGGATTAGACCCCGCTTTTTCCCCCAGGGAAGGTTAAAAAAATTTAGCTAAAGAAAAATGGTGGCAGAATCCCTGTCTGTGTGAGCAGCAGCATCTTCCAGAGAGCTGCTGAATGTGGAGATACCAGAGCCTCAGGAGCAAAAGTCCAGTCCCAGCCCTTTCCCTCCCAATGATGAGCAAGTAGTATCATTCTCTCCAGATGACAGACACTAACTAGGATTCCTGGTTAAAAAAACAAACAAACAAGAAATGACTCACTGATCATGTTCCCTGGAACACACGTGGGGTTTAGGACAATCACACTCATTAGTCGACAGACTCGTTCCAACAAATGGACAGATGGGGACCAGACCAACCTGGCCATGGGATGGGAGAGGAGAGACCAGAGTGAGGCTCTGCAGCAGCCCCAGCTAGTCACAGATCCTTAGATCCACAGGTGATCAAGAGACCATTAATGTGACCCCTTCATTTAATAGATGAAACCACTGTGGTTAAGAAACTTATCAATAAGGCTATTTAACAAAAAGTTAAGGCTCTCAGATCTGGAAGTCAGGAATCTGAGACTCAGCTTCCCACTTCTTGGATTATTTTCAACTCCAGAAACTCAAATACTCAGTGAAACTGAGCCCACATGCAAGCAGTCCCAGGAAGCGGGCCCTTGAGTGCATCTCAAGGCCAAGAGGGACCCAGTGGTGGAGGAAGTAGCTGCTGTTGGTTTTAGACCTTGGCTCTGGTACCCTTCTGTGATGACCCTCATTGCCTAAGGGGACAGCAGCAGAACCAGGGTTGTGAGGGGAGGTGCAGCAGTGCGAGCCTATTAGGGTGCTTTAGTTCCATGCCCAGCATGGCCCAGGCCTGTCCTGCAGTTCCCGCCTAGAGAGTGGTACAATATAGAGCCGTTGTTCACCTTTGTGAAAACAAGATTTTCAACTTTGCGTCAATATCCCTATTGCAGGGATAGTTCTTTCCTGAGCAACAGTAGAATATGAAAACTGTTGGGGCTACCCGGAGATCAGAGAGTCATCACCACAGCACGACTCTACTGCAGGACGGTGCCCCTCCCTCACGCCTGTCCCTCCTTCCACTCTGTGGTTTTTGAGGCTTCACCTGTTACCACAAATGCCCACAATTCTCTAAACCCACTTGAAGACCAAAAGTTTCTAATTCAGACAAAACTCTCATTTCCTTTTTTTTCCCTCCACAACCAGGCATTTAGCCCAGGGGTCCAAGGGACCGCTCTGTCCTCCACCCACTGTCTTGTCTGGCTCTGACCTCTTCCTGTGAAGCTTCTAGGGACATGGGCACCAAGAAGAGCTCATAGGTGGGCTGTTGGCCTGGCCAGCAACTCGAGCCATAGCCTCACCAGTCCCCAGCTGGGGCTGAGAGCTTGCTGAGACCCCAGGAGGGGGCACCCAGAGCCCTTCAGAGGCCCCCCTGTCCTTCCTTGGGCTTTAGGGGGCCTGCCTCTGAGCCTGACCATGGGTAGCCTCCAAAAGCGAGGTTGCCCGAAAAGAGATTTGGCACTTCACTCTTTTTTAAAAACCGTTCTCACGTGCTTTTAAACTTGAAGCCCAATTTCAGGCTTCCATACACAAGATGTTGGAGATAGCCACTCAGCCAAACTTCACCTGATAGCACGAATGGATTCTATAGAGGCTGGGGGTAGGAATACAAAAATTACAGAGCTGGGCTAATAGAAAATACTGTATGAGTTGAGTATGAAGCTCAAGAGTATTATAAAGGATAAAGAGAAGAAGGAAGAGGAGGAAAATGAGATGGAGAAAGAGGGAAAGGAAGAGGAGGAGAATTATAAAGTTCTGGCACTTTCTGGGGGCAGGTACATGACCTCACAGCAGGACTACAGCTGGGAAGAATACAGCCTGTGATCTTGGCCCTTTTTAAAGCAATGAAAAAAGCAGCTTATACATTTATGGAAGGTTTTTTGTTTGTTTTTGTTTTTGGTGCTGGGGACTGAACCCAGGGCCTTATACATGGTAGGCAAGCACTCTATCATTGAGCCACACCCCAGCTCTGGTGCTTTAAAATTATTATTATCATTATTTAAAAATATGGTGACCAGCTCTTTAAATGCAAAACCAGAGGAAGGCCAGGAAGATAGAAGTTGGACACATGCTCTGGAGTATGGGGTCAATGTTCAGGATATGGAAAGCCTGCTTGCTGGTTTCAACAACCAGCCCTGGGTCCTTCATGGAATCCTGACTCAGATCCCAGGGTGACCTTTCAGATGTGTCTGGTACAATATGGATGTTTGTGGGGCCATACTTCTCTTGGCTTAGAGGTCAACTTGTTCTCTATCTTTCCACCTTCTTTTCTTTTTCTTTTTCTTTTCTTTTCTTTTCTTTTTTTTTTTGTGGTGTTCGAGTTTGAACCCAGGGCCTCACTCATGCTAGGCAAGCGCCTTACCACTGAGCTACATCCTGCCCTCCCACTTCCACACATGTGGCTGTCATCTAGTCTCTGCCCACAAGGAGTCAGGGCAGCCAGACCGCCCAGTCCTGGCTCTGTGTTTTGTCCTACAGATCCACACCCTACCCTGCCTTCCTCCCAACACTAATTGCTGAGCTGGTTTGGTTTTGAGAAACAAGAGCCTGGGATTCCACAGGAGCTTGATGCCTTAGCTGCTCTCCGAGCTGAACCCTGTCATCCCCTGGATGGTTGGCAATTATACCCCAGCTCAGGAAGGGGGGCAGGGGTGGTGCAACAAAGCTAAATATAGACAGAGTTTCTAGAAAGCCAGGGGTGAGAGAGGACATCGACCAATTCTCATGCCAGAGACCAATTCATCAAAACATGAAGGAGACAGAAAGTTCATAAAAGCAGCAAGCACAGGGGGCTGGGGCCTCAAGCCTGGGGCAGACCGCCCTGCTTTTGTAGGCGTCTCTCCCAGCAATGTGGGGTCAAACGCTCCCTGTGGGCTCTGTCTGCAGCTGAATGTCACAGAGATCCCATTGCTTGGTCAGGAGGGAGCCCTGATGTGGAAGACTCGCGTGAGGTAATAGAAATATCACCTAGCTTAACTGTGGTGGTCATTATACAATGTGTATGTACAGCAAAACTGGGGTTTTATTCCCTAAATAGAGACCATTTCTATTTGTCAAGCATAGCCCAACTAAGCTAGGGGGAAAAAAAGACCAAGGTCATCTGATAGGGGTCTACATGGCAGATTTATATGTGGTAGCATTAAGGGGTTCTAAGCAGGTGGACTTAAAAACATTTTTAAAGGAAGGTTAATACTGTGAGAAAGAGCTCAGATCTCTTTTCTAGAGGGCAATTTGGCAACATGAACCAAACACATTAAGTGCACAGATCTTTTAACACAGTAAATTCACTTCTAGGGGTCCATGCTACAGATGGATCAGGCCCTGGGCCCAAGACACTTACTGCAGAAGTGTCTGGAGACACCAGACAGAACCTCAATGCCCATCACAGAGGATTTGTTTATTACACCACAGAACCTCGATAGGACACATTGTGACTGAGCAAGAGGAGAACGTTGAAATGGGAATGAGCTTGAAGAAATGTCCTTTAGCAGATGAAAGCAAGACGCAGAGCAGTGATGACAGCTTCACTCTCCTGCATGTGCCATGGGTATGCGCGCGCGCGCACACACACACACACACACACACACACACACACACACACGGCACTTTCATGCAAAGAATCCAGAAGCAAACATGAAGGCTCACAACAGCAATAGCTTCTAGGAGGGAGTAAGGAATTGAGAATTGGATTGGGCAAGAAACCTAGGTTTTGCTTGAATATACTTTTGAACCATTAGCTTTTTTAAAAACAAATACCATTTATGGACATTACTTTTTAAAAACTCTTTACCCAATACAACTGTATCCAAACTAATAATGAAAAGGTTTTGGTTCAATTGATCTGTATAGTTTAAACCCTAATGCATAACCTTGAGCAGGTTACGTAACCTCCCCATGCCTTAGCTTCCACATCTGTAAAATGGAAACAGATCTACAGAGGAGGTTGTTGTCAGGATTAAATAAAGGAACAGGGAACCAAACTCTGGACAAAGTCAGTACCAAAAAAAGGAAAGAGAGAAAAACTAGCAGGTAGAGGCAGTGGTAGCGAGTGCTGGCAGGGGGCCGAAGAAAGTAGATTTTAACCATCCCAGTGAGAATCTGAGACCCTGGAAGCAGGCATCATGTCCTACACCAGTCCTCTAGTGCCTAGAGCAGGACTCGGCAGGCAACAAATTGATACTATATATATATGTTTTTTTTTTTTTTTTTTTTTTGGTACCAGGGATTGAGCCCAGGGGCACTTAACCATTGAGCCACATTCCTAGCCCTTTTTATATTTTATTTTGAGACAGGGTCTTGTTACATTGCTCGGGGTCTTCCTAAATTGCTGAGGCTGGCTTTGAACTTGCAATCCTCCTGCTTCAGCCTCCCCAGCTGCTGCGATTACAGGCATGAGCCACCATGCCAGGCTCATATTGATGCTTTATACGTCATTGTTCCTGATGTCTAGGGCCCCAGCCCTTGTGCTGGTTACAGTGACTACTGTCAAGTTCCACTGAGCACCAGCCAGTTCCTAAGGAGCCTTTAATAGGTAGGACATCTCCCAGAACTCACTGGGCCAGCTCTTCCTTTTTCATATCTGATATCTAATTCTTTTTGTTCAAGGACTTCTTTTTAGAGGTCCCTGCCTGCACATCCTCTTCACATCCGAGCTTCCATAGTAGAGAAGGGGAGGAACAGATTGTCCTCAAAGACACTACCAAAGAATACCAGCTACCACCATTGAGAGCCTTCTGCATCAGTACTCATATTCTCCCCAATACCCGCCACAGCTTTTGGAGAAGTTATTGTTCATATTTTACAAGTGAAAGAAAAAGCCACAGGGAAGTTCAATAACTTGGCTAATGTCGCGCGGTGGCACACGCTTGTAATCCCAGTAGCTGGGGAGGCTGAGACAGGAAGGTCACGAATTCAAAGCCAGCCTCAGCAATGGCGAGGTGCTAAGCAACTCCGTGAGACCCTGTGTCTACATAAAACACAAAATAGGGCTGAGGATGTGGCTCAGTGGTTGAGTACCCCTGAGTTCAACCCCTGATACAAAAAACAAACAAACAAAAAAAAAACAGAGAGAGAGAGAGAGAGAGAGAGAGAGAGATCTAAATTCCTAAAGTAATAAAACAATGACCAAAAGGAAATGTAAGATATTCTTCATATCTTTGCAATTCTTTCTTGACAACTGTAGTGGCTTTTCCTTTCCAGATAAATGTTCTCCCCAGGCTTCTGCATGTTATCCTTGAGCCATTGATAGCTACCTGTGCTCATCCTCTTTCTTTCTTTTTTTTTTTTTTTTAAATATTTTTAATACCTTTATTTTTTTATTTTTTATTTTTTATGTGGTGCTGAGAATCGTACCTAGTGTTCTACCACTGAGCCACAACCCCAGCCTATCATCCTCTTTCAACCACATCTTGGAGCACCTGTGGAGGGAGACCAGCTGACCTGGACAAGGTTCTTTCCAGTAGCAATGACTTCCTGGTGAGTCATTTACTTGTGCCCACGAAATGCTCTGTGTGGCCTCACCTAGCATTTTCTTTTTCTATTTCCTCTGCTGCCTGCAAGTACTTTGAGTTTTAATACCCTGGACATTTCCCCTATTTCTCTGTGTTTCCCTTCATGCCAACATTCTCAAAGAGCTACACCTATCAACTGAGTGAACTTCCTGAAAGCCAGAACATTCCTTATGTTTCTGAAGCCTCATCAATCTGCTTTTTAGACCCTGCTCTCCACAGGAACAGTAATTAACAAGGTCCCTGAGGACTTTGAGCTAGTAAACAAGAACACATTTCTCCACCCTGTTATCTTAGAGCTTGCAGCATACAGCTTCATAGTGTCTTAATTAAGGGGACATCAACAGCGAGGAAGATGACAAAGAAAGAGGCAAACAATGAATTGTTTTGCAACCTACCTCCCAAGATCACCTCTTAGACTTCACCATCAACCTTGATTCATTTATGTCCATCTATATGGATCATCCACTACATATATAATTTGTAGTAGATCTACATACTTAACTTTCCTCTTGCCCTCTGCTCTGGTTAACATATAGCTAAGAAGTTCTCAACCATCTACAAGCTTGCCTGGACAGGCCTTTCATTCATGCTGGAAATGTCATCTTTCTCTGACAAAGCCCATGTACTCAAGAAGAGTAAAGAGCAGATGCAACAGGAAATAACTTGTAGGAGGAATTGATCAGCAATGACCTCTAATTCCTAAACCATAAATCAATAGACCCATGGTCCCATATTCCAATCTTCATAACTGCACTTTGGTTTGATTAGGATGAGACTTGGACTTAGTTTGGGAGGAACATAACTAGCCCCTAGAGCAGTTTGGCTTGACTATCTTAGGAGCTAAACCAAACACTAAAATGATCAAACAGGATGGCCAGTCTCCAAGGCTTGGAAAATGGACAGTGATCCAACATTAAAGCAATGCTTCCCAAAAGCTGCTGTGGTAAGGGTTGAGTCTCCTTAAGAATAGGCCTTGGGGCTGGGGATGTGGCTCAGTGGTAGAGCACTTGCCTAGCATGTGTGAGGCCCTGGTTTCGATTCCCAGCACCACATATAAATACATAAAATAAAGATCCATTGACAACCAAAAAAATATTAAAAAAAAAAAAAAAAGAATAAGGCCTTGGTGGAACTCATCTCTGGGTTCTCAAGGAGGTGGTACCTGATGCAGAGAAGGTATCAGACACTTCCTGGGACCCAAACTACATAAGCAGATAAAAGTGACAACAGGATTCTTAGGCAACTGTCTGAAACTGTATTAACGTGAAAAAATTCCAAATGAAATTTGGATGAAGCAAAGGAGGAAAAGCAGAGGATTGGGGGAAAAGAAGAGGGGACGTGATGTAAATAAAATCAGTTCTTGTTATTCACAGTCATGATCTATAAAGTCACTGTGAATACTGGGTTAATAAGTATTGGGGGAAATACAGGGTTAGGTACTTGTCACAACATTTTCATCAACTGATGAACTTTGATTTATATACATTTTCTATCTAAAGCTACTTTATTTAATATATTTATATACCTTAATTAGGTAGGTTGATTTATTAATATTGAGCCAACATCCAACATGTCATGTCTGAATGAGGCTTGTCTAACACGTGATCTCTCCTTAGGACATTTCATGGCTTTCTCATGCTTAAGAATGCTTATGCTTGGGAACAATTTTAAGTTGTGAAATCACCAAAAACAAACAAACACACAAAAATTCAAAAGACATAGCACTAAATGAATTGCTAAAACAAACATACAAACAAAAAAGCATGTGTTTATAATATGAGAGCTGAGATAGAAGGTGGAAATTTCACACATGTGCATCAGGTGACTCAGTTCTGTACAGGTCCATAAGTGACCATAAAAGTGCTTCAAGTACTGATTTTGGTAACTTTTAGCAAATGGGCAAATTTTCAAGCACAGACTCACAAATAAGGAAGAGCAACTGTATGTATATCTGTGAATTTGTGTGTACTTATTTATTTACTTTTTTTTTTGGTACTAAGGATTGAACTCAGGGGTACTCTACTACTGAGCCAAATCCCCAGCCCTATTTTGTATTTTATTTAGAGACAGGGTCTCACTGAGTTGCTTAGCGCCTCAACATCACTGAGGCTGGCTTTGAACTCGAGATTCTCCTGTCTCACCTCCCAATTTACTTTTATTTATAGATCCAACAATATTCAAGACAAACTCACAGATGTTATCTATTTATCTATTTATTTATTTATTTTTGTGTTACTCGGGATTGAACCCAGGGGTGCTTTACCACTGAGCTACATAGCCAGCCTCCTTCTTTGTATTTTTTTGAGACAGGGTCTAAGTTGCTAAGGCTGGCCTTGAACTCGCTACCCTTCTACCTCAGCCTTCCAAGTTGCTGGATTAAAGGCATGAGCCACCAAGCCCAGCAAGAGAGGTTGGCTCTTTAAACGTACAGCCTGGCGCAGTCACCAAGACAGGGAGAGTAAAGCTAGAAGGTAGATAGAAAAGTAACAAGAAAAAAGCAACCCGCTGCCCATAATGGCAGGCCCTAAAGGCAGTGGTGGTAACAATCAGCTAGCAGCAGACCCTGAGGGGTCCTGTCTAGAAAGGCTGGGCGGTTATAGCATCATGTGCTCTCAAGCAACATAGTTGTAGTGTTGGTCTGTAGTGACATGCATATGATGCATGTGCAAACGTACCACCCCTGTCCTTTCTGCCATCTCCCACACTTGCTTGGCCTTGGGCACATTAGAACATGTCCTCCCACCATACAGGTACCTCACACAGTCCTATCCTGAGGCTCCTGCACCCAGTGTTCTATCCTAGGGCAGTAACCACAGGTACACAGGAGTTAGAGCTACCTTAGTGAGGAATTGACCTCCAACATGTCATAATCCAACAAGCATCCACCTATGGGCTCCATTTTGCAGAGCTGGATCCCAAGGGAAGAGAGAGATGGAAAGAGCCAGGTGATTTGGGGGTAGAAGCTCCATAAATTAACCAAACAGCTCAAAAAGCTATTGGGGACATTTTCTTTACAGATTGGTGACATATGCTATTTGGTGAGAATCTCCATTTTGGTAGCTCCTACCCAATCAATGTCCCTTAAAATCTAGTGAAGAAGTGAGTGAAAAGAAAGAACACACACACACACACACACACAGGGAGCATGGCTGGCTGGATGAATGGCTGTGGAGACTTCTGTTTATTTTATTAGGGCATGCTTCCGCTAAAGGCATCAGCATTAGCTCATCAGTCTCAAAAATCATATCCTCATATTGAACTTCGTATTTTTCAAAGCACTTTTATATAGGTCATCCAATTAATACCCAGATTAAAATTTGTATCATTGAGGGGCCCGACATTAATACATACATGTGATTAGTTAACCGAAACACAGGGAACAAGTTATTTGAGTGAGGACATACAATGAATGGCACCAGCCAGCACTGTAACCCATGCTTTTTGGACGGACTGCATGCCAGGAAGCAGGCTCTCAAGTGTGGACCTAGCCCCTCGGTTATCTCTTCAAAGGCAGTCCCCCCATTCCCAAACCCTGGAAGGAAAGGGTCCAGCTGGTACTCAGTACAAAGGCCCCAAGCTCTGGAAGGCCCACCCTAGGGGAAGTGTAGGCTTCAGCCCTAAGGACTGACAGATGTGGCAACAGATCCCAGAGCCAGTGATGCTGCTGGTCTGGTTCCCCAAGTTGGGGAGCAGCCTGCCAGGAAGCCAAGCGGGCAACCTGTGCCAGGCCAAACAGGCAATTAGCACCCACAGAAACCCTGCTGCCCAGAGACTGCTCAGGACTATGAAACCCAAGCCTGCTGGTTCCCGGGAAGAGAGTAGGTGAGTGAGGAGCTGGAGGAGAGTCCCCCACTAGGGCTCTGCACTTGGATTCACTCTGCTGTCAAGGTCAGGTGAGTTTGTCAGTTCAGGCAAGAGTGAGGTAGACCTCAGCATCCTGTCCTTTTTCCAGAATTGATTTGTTCTTGCCTCTCTTGGTGGTTAGAGCCCTGTTCTCTTCTTTACCCACCTCCAGTCAAGCTCTTTCTTTTCTGGCTGCTCGTTTTCTAATATTTGCCAAATGCTAATTTTTTATGGTTCCCACTTCCACCAAACAATCCATCACTTTCCCCATCCTCCCTCTGTGCCTGTGGATAGAAGCATCCTTGTCTTCCTAGTGCCCTCCCCATATTATTTGCACTTGTAATCCTGAAAAGAGAAGAGGCTGCTGGAAGAGACACTAGCCCTGATTGACCCAATTGGGAATGCTGGCCCTGCCTGGATGCTCAGACCAGGGACAAGCCAGCCATGGATGAGGAGCTGGGTGCAAATCAGGCACATTGGCCTAGCCAGGGATGCAGTCTCCCTTGTTCCAAGGAACAGTTTGGATTGGATGGGAAGGTAAGTTCTGAAGCCAAGCTCTGGGGCTTCCTTAAAGACATGCCTGACTCTTAGATTAGGAAGCTTCAATCATCAACCAAGGCGAAGAAGGACAGACCCACATGAGTCAGTGCAGGGGTCTGTGGGTAAAGGGCTAGAGGAAAGAAACACAACCATCTTAGGAAAGCAACTTCTGAGGAGGTCAGAGACCACAGCTGGAGCCGAGAGGAGGTGGGAAGAAGGAACCCCTCACCAAAGCCCTGTTGCTGCCAGTGACTGTGAGGGCCTGTATGTTCCATGGATATGGTGAGAAAGAAGACGGAAGTGGAGGGGTCTTCTCCAAGGGAAAGTCTTGCTTGTCTTCCCTTGCCCTCAGGGGAGCCTGGGAGGAGACTCACCTGAAAAAGCCTTTGCAGCCTTCACAGGTCATAGCATTGAAGTGGAAGCCCGTGGCTCGGTCTCCGCACACCCCACAGATCCGAGGCACATTCCGGTCAAAGTCGCCAGGGTCAGGCAGGGAAGTGCTGGCTGCCATCGCCTCCATCCCTGCAAGAATGATAGTCAGGCCACAGCCAGGGCCAGAATCAGTGGCCAGCTGGCATCCTTTGCATCGCCACTGTGCCAGAGAGCTCGGCAAAGCCTGGGGCCCAAAACAGAGCCTGAGTTCTTTGGAGCCCTCACTGTGTGGCTCTGCCTCCCCAGCTAGCTCAGAGCAAGGCTGGGAATCAAACTGCCTCCATTCAAATACTGTATCAGTAGGGCTCCTCTGGGTGAGGCACTTAGCTTCTTTGTGGCCCCCACTGTCCTCATCTAAAGGCATTTTACTTCACAGGGTGGACAGAAAAGTGACGCCTATGAATACTTCCATGCTGCTGGCATGAGCTCTACCTCAGGAGCAGATGCCTCCATCTTTCCCACCGCACCTTTCAAGAGAAAAATGGGGAGCCCTCTAATGCCCAACCCTGAGCCCTTGTCATTCCAAACCTTGCTCCTTGCAGCATGAGGATTAACTGGCCTTATGTCCCTGGTGTCCTGGTATGAAGGTAAGAAAAATCTTTTCCTGTTTTTTTTTTTTTGCAATAACATTTAACATTATTTTAAATGTCCTTCTGAGTAACATGAGTCATATGCAATTAACTAATTTTGTGTGCAGAAATGACTTTTATAAATAGGCACTATCATGTAGAGATGGATTTCACACTTGAGGAAAGGGGAGAGGGAACAAAATGTCACAACTCTGGGAAGCCCGTCTCAGGAAGTGGCTGACCACGCTTCCATTAGGCAGATTGGGCCCTTGGCTTCACCTGCCACTTCCACAATCCAACCTCTGTCAGGCTCAGAGCCAATTCTGGGACACTCAGGCCTCCCAAAAATGCTTTTAGCCTTTGCAGCCTCCCAGTTTTCTCTATTTTGTCTTTTTTTGGTGGGAGGGGGTTGGTACCAGGGATTGAACCCAAGGGTGCTTAACACTGAGCCACACCTCAACACCTCAGCGTCTTTCTTTTTCTTTTTTTTTTTTTTTTTAAATTTTGAGACAGTTAGGGTCTCACTAGGTTGCATACAGCCTTGCTAAGTTGCTGAGGCTTGGTTTAAATCTGCGATCCTTCTACCTCAGCCTCCCAAGCTGCTGGGATTATAGCCTTGTGCCTCTGCGCCCGGCTTCCCCATTTTATCTGAATCCTTACAAGGGTCATGACAGGTTTAAGTGGATCCTCTGCCCCAACACGAGAGGGTCACTCAGATTAGAAGAAAAGTAAGAGAGAAAGCCAGAAAGAAGGGATGAGCACCTCCTTACCCCTACCTGTGCACCATTTTTTTCCCATGCCCCCAGGGGAAAGAGGTAGACTCTGGGGCCCTCAAGGTGGGGTGCGGAGCTACTTTTCAATGACTAGGCTCTGAGCAAGGTTTGGAATAGCAAGGCTCATTAGAGTCTAATTTCACTCAATCTTCATGCTGCGCCTCCCAGGTAGGCGCTGCTACTCCCACCCCTTTACCAGTGAGGCCCAGAGAAGCCCAGGCCTAAAGGCATCTCCAGCAACCACTACTGCCAAATGCACAAAACAAATACTCTCTCTCTCTCTTTTAATTTTGCAAAGAGCTTTGTGCTAAGGGAAGGAGATTGGGCAGATAAGCAAGGATATGTCATTGTCAGTCCCAAAGGGACAGAGGGAATCCTAATCAGACTGACAAGGATCACTTAACCTTTTCTTTCAGCTTTTCTTTTTCTGGGAACTTTATGTAATAATTATGACACTATTACCCATTCCTTTTATAGTTAGATTTATACTTGCTAAACTTTCTCTTTCTCTTTCTCTTTATATATATATATATATATATATGCATATATTTGTATATATATACATACATATATACATATATGTGCATATATATGAATACAAATGTATGTGTGTATATATGTGTGTGTGTATATATATATGAAAAGCATTAAAAATGAATGATGAACAGAAACTTTGAAGGGATAAGATTGAGGAGGGTTGTGCAGAGGCATTATATAGTAGTGATGTTCCATTTCTTTTAGAGGTAAATATATGCTATCTTATTTTTACTAAAACACAATGTCTATATTTTATTTTTTGGTACTGGGATTGAATCCAGGGCACATTACCACAGAGCTACATATCCAGCCCATTTTATTTTTTATTTTGAGACAGGGTCTCACTAAGTTGCTGAGGGCCTTATTAAATTGCTGAGGCTGGCCTCAAATTTGTGATCCTCCTGCCTCAGCCTCCTGAATCACTGGGATTACAGGTGTGTGCCACTGCGCCTGGTAATATGTATGTCATATATGCCCATCTACACATATCTGACACATTTATTAATTTTAAAACAATTAAAAATAAAAGAAAAAAGTGCCTCTGGGTCTGTCAACAACATCCCCATAGATTATTCCGAGTCCAAGCTGACTCCTGTAAGTTTCTGGACATAGCAGGCATCCAAGATGTGGGCAGGGATCCCAGAGCCTGGGATACTCAACCATAGTTGAGTAGTAGGAGAAATTGTCTAGGATGCTTGTGGCTTAACCCCGGTCAAGTGACATAAAGTAGCTCAGAATCATCATGATGTTGCTACAGAGTCTGGGTCATCCAGACTCCCCAACATCTGATGGATTTGGTGAAAAAAGATAAATAGGAGGTGGAGAGGAATATTAGCCAAATCAGTTCAACAAGGGTTAAGCAGCATGTGACTTCACTGGAGACATTATGATGCAAATGAGTTGGAACTGCACAATGCCACTGTATGGCAAGCTGCAGTCCTGCAGGGGCTGAGGTACTGTCTTAGAGTCAGGAGTTCTCTTGGCCAGGAGGTGAGGGCCCAGGCACTTGACTAGGCTGCACAGAAAGGCTGGATCAGCTGTCAGAAGCCCACAATGATTAGGACCATTGCAAGGGAGCTGAAGAGAATACCTGGCCCTGCTTGGGGTTACTTGCTGCCACAGAAAGCCAGTGCCCAAGTCCTGAGACCAGGTGTGAAGGGGCCCAGAGCTCTGTGGCTTGAGAGATTAAAGTATCAGAAGAGATAAGCAGAGACTACACGGGGCAGGAGACAGAGGAGATGGGAACTATCTAGGACATGTCAAACACACAGACCCTGGCATGTCCCTCCTCACCAAGCCCCTCTCTGAGCTGCCACCACACCCCATATACCCATGGGTCTCAGATGCACATTCTGTTGACCCCCATTTGCAAAGGCCCAGAAAGTACTCCCTTCCTTCCCCTGCCCACCCACTTCCTATAACTTACTCCTGTCCCTCGAAAACAGAAAGCAAGCCAGGAAGATTGTAGCTGTACCTACTTGAAAGAGCAGGGGGCAGGTTTGTGGAGCCCAAGGGTATACCTCTGTGAGGTCTCACAGATGCGTCCAACCAAGGACCCTAAAATGAAGAAGAAGAGACATTTTATCTAGTCTTGTGCTGATCTCCCAGGCAGTCCTCTAAGGAGCACAAGGTACAAGAATCTTTCCAGGGACCTTTGACCTCAAACCAGGGACTGAAAACTTGAGAGTGACATGGGGGCAGACACGCACATTAGTAAGGGTGATGGGATGGGAGGTGGGTGGCAACCAGAGGCAGGGAGCAGCATGAAGGAGTGGGAGGTGTTGAGGGTGGCAACTAGAATTGGGCAGATGTGGACTGGAGATGTAGCTCAGTGGTAGAGCACTTGCCTGCATGTGTGAGGTCCAGGCTTTAATCCCCAGCACCCCAATAAATAAATAAAAGAATTGGACAAATGCAAACAGCCCCCCTGCTTAGGCCCTCCTCCTCAACTCATAGCCAAGGGAAGAAGAAACTCTTTCTAAAGGAGATCTGTAGCCAGGAGCAGTGGCGCACGCCTATAATCCCAGCACTTTGGGAAGCTGAGACTGGAGAATCGTGAATTCAAAACCAGCCTCAGCAACAGCGAGGCAATAAGCAACTCAGTGAGACCCTGTCTCTACATAAAACACAAAATAGGGCTGGGGATGTGGCTCAGTGGTCGAGTGCCCCTGAGTTCAATCCTTGGTACTCTAAATAGATAGATAGATAGATAGATAGATAGATAGATAGATAGATAGATAGATAGATAAAGATCTGTCCTTTCCACTGCTCCCATCCCCAGATTTTGAGGGATGCCCTGAGAAACAGAGCCATAAGGTGGCCTGGTATGCTGCTGAGAGCGGGAAGGAGATCGCTGCTCCAGGCAGGATGGCAGAGGAGACTCCAGGAGCTGGGACCACAAGGGCTGGGATGGCTGCCCAGGGCCCTGGCCTCTTGGGACAGCTTCCAAGGCAGGTGTCTGAGATCTCCTGTCTGTGGAGCCTGGGTGTAGGTGGAGCAGGTGCTGCAGGGGTTAAAAACAGCAACGCATTGCTTTCAAACAGGATGTTTCCTGCCACTTTTAGCTCTTTCCCAGACACACTTAACACCCCCTGCCTGAGGGAAGGCTGAGGGAGGGCTGGACTCTGGGTCTTAGTGGCATGACAGTTCACCAAGGTGGAGCTGGCAGAATTTCACCCTCCCTACTTCTACCCCTCAGACAGACAGACAGACAGACAGACACACATACACACACACACACACACACACACACACACACACACACACTTTCTCCCTGTCTTGATGCAAGTAGACGGTGACTTGGGAAATACATAGCTATACAGTTACCTGACCCTGAACGCTGGCAAAGGCCTTTGAGCCAAACCCCAGGTGGGGAGGGTCTAGTCACCCAGGTATTATTTCTCTTCAGAGACCTCTCTCTCCTAGTGGCCTGACTAGGCAGGGAAGAGGAGAGCCCCAGGGGACTTCCAAGACCTGGGAACATCCTAGAACTGCTAGCCACTAAGCCCATTTGCCAACTATCAGGTACTGCCAGCCCCCAGAAAACATCCAAGGAAAATGCTGGCGGATGATGAGCTGAGTGGGCTGGATTACTAGTTCCCAGGGCCATGAGTGGTGGGAGGTGTGCCTGCTAGGGACACACTCTCTTTTGCTCCCTCTGCTCACATGACCTATGTCCCCTGGCTGACCATGCTCTTCTGGATTCTACTCAATGGCCTTATGGATTTCTTGAGCTCCCTACCTGGTCTTCAGGAAGACTAAGGTGAGAACAAAGTAGGTACAGAAAGGACCACTGTTTTCCTGTCCTCAGACCCTAAGGTTTTCAGAGGTCAGAGGTGATATCTAGGTAGATAACTACTCTTGAACTTAAAAAGAAAAAAGGTTATAAAGTATCTACAGTGTGCCAGGCCTGCTAAGTGCCACAGCCTTTATTACAATTAACCCTCACAACAGTTCTGGGAGGTGCAGAGTAGTCTCATTTCAAAGGTGGCAAAAATCAAAGTTTGGGGCACTCTGAGTGACTTGCCCAGGGTCCCATGGCCAGGCATATGGTGGTACCAGGCAAGGCCAAATGAGGGCAGGCTGATGGTAACACCCAAATGCTTCCTTGGCTCCCATTTCCATTGATAATCATCAAAGCAGACACCTATCACTCTGTACTGGGCCCTGCTCCAAGCTCTTCATGCATACTTACTCATTTAACCCTCACCACAACCTCGTCAGGAGGGTACTGTTATTATCTCTGTCTTAGGGATGGGAAAATGGAGGCATGCAAAAGTGGATCTTCTTTGGAGCTAGAATTTGAAACAAGGCAGCTTAGCTCTGAGTCTCCACCCTGCTACATTTCCTAAGAGAAATATTTCAATCATTTCCCCAGCCCCAAGCCCTGGACACCCTTCACCTCCACTAAATTGGGGAACAATGCAGAGAACAATCCCTAGGTCATGAGGGAAGAATGTTATGGCCTTTTTCCTTCCAATGATCCTCAGTCTAGGGGATGGTATACCTCATTCAGGACCTGCTTTCCATCAATCAGTTCCTCATCTGGGGGAACTCTGTCCAACAGATGGTCCCTTCCTTCTCACTCAACTTTTCAGATGACGCTTTTAGGAGCGATTACCCTAGACTGAGCCCCTGGATCCAAGTGCAAGTGGATAAGAAAGTGGGGCAAAGACACAGAATGAAAAAGAGGACAGGTCGTAAAAACCACTTCATGTTCCCCTTACCACGTCATGCACTCTCCCACACCCACCAGCAATCATGTTCTGAGTACAGAAAACACCCCACCGCTTTGGCAACCCCATTCTGACCCAGCTTTAAAAATACTGAAACTCCCAGCACTGAGTCTTGGAGAAGCAGGAGGGAAGAGCCCAATTCTACAGAAAGTCCCTCGCTTCCATTCCTCCAGGGCCTGCATCTCATGTCCAAACCTCTGTGTGACCCTGGCCTTGACCCCAGTTCTGGCAAGAAATGAGGAGCTCATGTAGTTCCTTCCAGTCACGGAAACCACAACTACTGCTTCTCCTACGTGTCTGCCTGCCAACTCACACAGCAGTCACCCCATCTTCCGGCAGCTCCTGTTCAATGGGCATCCCTGGGAAGAGCCTTGCTCAGGATATCTTATTTCAAAAGTGGATTTGGGGTGTCCTGGGCAGAACCCTAGGAAGACAAGGATCAAAGTCCTCAACTCTCTCCTGCCCTGGGCTCACTATAGCTCTACCACATTGACTGGACCTGCCTCTGAATCCTGAGGGTGGTAGAGCTGTGACTCTGAGGAGGACCCAGGGGTGGACAAGAGGCTTACCCCTAAAGTCTTTTCAAGCTCTGAAAGTGTGAGACTCCAAGACCAGAATTCCCATTATGATGAGGCCTTCAATGAAATGTATTCTCCGAGCTTTCTTCTTGACCCCTCAGATGAGACCCAACATACCTGTCTGAGCAACTGAGACCTACTCATCCTCAGATGCTAACGAGCAGGACAGGCATGAAAGATGTGACTCCAATGAACCCCAGTGGATAATGGGTGCCCAGGAGAGGAGTCCTCAGCCAGGATAGGACCAAAGTAATCAAAACTGGAATTTCTAATTGTTGACAATGGCTCCAAGTTCCCACTCCTCCTGGAAATAAATGGAAAGCTAAGCAATCTCCCTACAGAGAAAGAGATTTGTTTTTTCCTTCTTAAAACTGGCACACACTTGAGGGGCTCTCTCAGGAACAGACAGGTCTGCGTGTCCACCAGCCACAACTGCACATGTACTTGTGTGCACATGCCATTTTCTTGCTGATTGTCATTTCATCATCCTTTTGGCTCTGCCCATGGCATGATGAGCACTGCGTGACCTGCCTAGCTCTTCATCTTTCATCTCTTTATTCTACCATATAACTTAGACATAGCGTTATCATGGCTAGCTAAGGTGACACCCTTTCTTCCTTCTCCATCCCCCCTCCACATCATATACCCACTTTCTTCATCCAAAACAATCTCAGCATTATCTCCCCCTCCAACAAAAAAACTAGGGGGAGGTGTGGGCAGAGAAAAAAATAAGGGAAGGAGGGGAGAGGGTGTACTGTATCTTATCCAAGCCACTTCTTTGTCCCACCGTCTCCCCAGCCCCTCCTCCATATGTATTTCAAACATGGGTGAGAATGGTTGAAAAACATTTTCTGCAGGCTACAAAGTCCAAAGTAAAAACAATAGATATTAGTCATCTCAGGAAATAGCAAGATTAGAAGATAACTTAGCACTACCTTTCCAACCATCTTAATTCCCTTCTAGAATATTCTAAACAAAGGGTTTCCTGGCTTGACTATTCCTAATGGAGAACAATCTCCCATAGCAATCCACTCTCCCTGGATGCTTATAAAATGCATCACTATGCACAGTTGAAATATTTCCTGTAGCTTTTAGTTGCTGGTCCTAGACTGGCTCTTTTTTTTTTTTTTGGTACTGAAGATTGAACTCAGGGGCTCAAGGACACTCTACCACTGAGCCACATCCCCAGCCCTATTTTGTGTTTTATGTAGAGACAGGGTCTCACTGAGTTGCTTAGCACCTCGCCATTGCTGAGACTGGCTTTGAACTCGCGATTCTCCTGTCTCAGCCTCCCTAAGTGCTGGGATTACACGCTTGTGCCAGCACTGGCTAGACTGGCTCTTTATAGCCACAGATGAACTTACTAGGCCATTCACATAAGGCCTCTAGACAAGGACTTAGAGAGGCCACCATGTGGTAGCACTGTGAAAATTAGAAAAAGAAGCCCAGTCCTCAATACACTTTTCTCCCCTCAGTCAGAAAGTTGTCATTAAAAACTACAAAAATCTACTGGGCACAGTGGCACATGCCTGTAATCCCAGCAACTTGGAAGGCTGAGGTAGGAGAATCACGAGTTCAAAGCCAGCCTCAGCAAAAGTGAGACGCTAAGCAACTCCATGAGACCCTGTCTCTAAATAAAATGCAAAATAGTGCTGCAGATGTGGCTCAGTGGCTGAGTGCCCCTGAGCTCAATTCCTGCTATCCCTCATCCCCTGCAAAAGAAAAAAAAAAACAACCCTACAATGCCTATGTTTGTAGTAAGGGAGAGGGAGAGGAAGGAAGACAGCCTAGGCTACAGTTAATTTTGATTGAGACTTCATAAACTTGCTAGGTATGATCATGATTCTCACAAAAACAGGAAGTAAGTCAGTTGAGTGCAGACCACATCTGGCACAGCAGGCTTCACCTGGGAAGAACAGCTCCCAGCACAGGAAAGGGCCCATGGGAAGCCTGTGCCTAGCTGCCTGTGCTCCTGCCAATGCTGCCTGTCTCCTCTGTCTGCAGCTCTGTGGTTGCCGGGGTGGCTGGCACTCAGCACTACAGCCCAAAGCACATTTGTAAGGCCTACCAAACATACCTAACCACCAGCTGAACAATGGGAAATGAAGTGGCAGATGGCCCAGTAGGTGCAGGATAGAGTTTACCCCTGAAGGTGATTCCTAACCCACCCTTTTGGGACTATGCATCACCTTTGATGACCTGTTAAAGTCATGGGCTGACACCATACAGTGTCAGGGACTAGAGGGTCACTCCATAGAAACCGGCTACAAACTTCCATTCACCAAGACTCTTTCTTGGCTGACTGTCCTATCACTCTTGGATATAGGAGCAACATCTTGGAGCTGAGCAGACCTCAGAGGTGCGAGGCCCCAGGCAGTGGGGCAGTAGACCCATGGCTTCCTTAAGTAGTTTCCACTTCTTATCAGCAACAATTATTCCTGCAAGCTGCTTTTTTCCAGTGGAAACTCTGCCTTCAGCTCTGTCAACAAGATTTCTGGGCTGATTACTGCTCTCCAGGTAACAGACAGGCTATGCCTTGTCACTGCTGGAAAGTGTGGGCAGCCACCACAGTGGCCAGTGAAGCATAGGGAACCGACCCCATCATAAACTGTAAAACCAATCTCTGGTTTTACAGCTGAGGAAACTGTAGCCATCAGAGGAAAAGTGACTTGTTCAAGGCCACATAATAAGGGAATGTGCTTCCCCACTTTGCACTCCGGTCAAGTTTGAAGAACTCTAATTGCTGGCCTGAGCTGCTTCTAAGGACAGTGTGGCATGGGGGAGAAATGGACTACGGGGCCCAGCACATATTTCATTCTTCAGCAGAGGAGAGTTGTGGAAGGGCCCGATAAGAAGCCCTGATGCAGATTTCATGGGGACTACCCAACGCTGACTCCATCCTTACAACCAATACAGAGAATCCAAAGGGATGAGGATCACTCACTTGCTCCTGCCTGACCAAGTCCAGCTGCTGGCTCCAGTGTTGAAGGGCAAAAACAAAGACAAGAACTCAAGACAGACAGCCATGAAATATTTCAGAGAGAAGTGTGATATGCTTGACCTGGTCTTTCCCTACTCTGGGTGGGTTTTCCTGAGATACTAGGATGGAGGTATTTCCCAAGGATATCTGCTACAGGCAAATGTCGACGGGACTAGGGAGGTTATTTGTCCAGTGACTTGGGAACCAAGAAATAGAGACTGGGCAGCCTCACAGGGAAAGCACCAAAAATACAGGGAAAGAAGGTCCAGCCTCCTCTGCTATTGCTGGTGCAGCTAATGACTAAATGATATTTTCATTTAAAAAAATTCTTTAAAGCCTTCGAGACAATAGCAAAGAGCTTTTGCTTTCTTCCAGGATACTCCCAAGCCCCACCTTTGGCATCCCTGTGTGCCTCTCTCCAGGCTAAGCATCTGTCTTAATGCTGCAACCCTTGGCTTAAGTCTTCTAAGGCCTGAGTCCCCTTTTTCTCAGATTACTCCAAGGCCCTCCCCTCCCTACCCAATCCACCCTGGCCACTCATTTTCCTTGTAGGACATGCAATCTCTGAGTAACTCACTCTCCCTGCATTGTATAACAGGTCAGTATCTCAATCTTGGGTCTTGCCAGCTCCTAGGACGGGTGATCCTTGCCCTCAGATCCCTTGTTTACATCCAGTCACCTTGACCAGTTGGGCACCCTTGGTTACCCACCATTGTCCAGCTGCCCCTTGAGTCCATTCCTGTTTCTGTATCTATAAATAGGGACATGATAGTACCCAATTCTCAGGGCTGCTGTGGGCTGACCTTCAAGGAGCACTCAAACAGAGGCCTGGTACCTGCAAGCTGATAAAGTTAGCTGTCACTGCTAGAACCCAGGACACTGAAGAGAAAGGCTGCAGGCCTCAGAGAGGCACTGTGGAGGACCAGAAATCTACTCTTGGTTCTAAAAGTTCCACCCCCAACAAACATTTCCCAGAAAGCCATATTTTCGCTTACACTATTGCTTCCAAAATTCTGGCTGCTCCGAGTGGGTGGAAATGGGTCATTTTAATCTCTCCCCCAGAAAGCAGAGAAGCTGAGTTACAAATCTGGATTTTTCCTTCCACAAGGAAGATAAGGCCTGTGGTCCTCAACGTGTTACTGATTACACCCCTCGTGGGCACCCCTCGTGCCCACCATTCCTCCTCTCCCCCTCTCATCAGGTGTTACCTCCTCCCACTTCCCCCATCATCTGTGCTTGTCCCCTGTCATGCATCTGTTCTCAGTCTAGCAGCCCCCAAAACATGACAACCTCTGAGATGCCCCTGTGTGTTTTCAGGGCAGCCTCAGCCCTCACCCCACTCCTGCCTACCAGCACATGCAGCAGAAAGCAGAGCACAGGGAAAGGTTGAGACAGGTGCCAAGGGGCTGGATCTGGCAGGTGGCAGGCAGTGAGGGCTGCAGCACCCGGAAGCAGCTTGACCCTGCTGTGGCTCCTCACCTAGACGCTGGGCTGGTTCTGGCTCAGTGGGTCTGGACTCTTGGATGCTCCAGTTCTTAGAGGCCTGAGAAGGCCACTTGCTTATTCTGGGGTAGATTCTGAGGCCTATGTCAGAATCAGTGAAGGGTCCCTGTGGTCCTCTGAGATGGGCAGGGCTGGGAACTCCAGTCCAAGATGGGGTTGATTTACCTGAAGGCATTGTCTCCTTCTTCTGGGTTATTAGTGAGGGTGTGGATACTTTCCATATTCATGAAGTTTCTCAGGGCCTACGTTAAGTGGGAGGTTTCTTTTTACTTTAGAGGGCACCAGCAGTCACCCCAAGTCAACTCTGGCTGCTATCCAATTTCTGATTAGAATGATTTTCCCCTGAGAGAGCTTTTTCAGATCTTCTGTTTCATTGGGCTTCTGGCTATCCTATGGTAGATTTCCTCTTGAGGACTTCCTTGGAGAGCAGGGAAGCTGCTGCATTCTTCTTGGCTTCACACTATACATTTCTCTTTGGCCTTACACTGTGATGGGCATTAGTTATGGCCTTTGCTGTCTGATTTGTTTTCTTTTTTCTTTTCTTTTGTGTGTATGTGTGTGGTACTGGGGATTGAACCCAGGAGCAATTAACCACTGGGCCCGTTTTATTTTGAGACAGGGTCTCACTAAGTTGCTTAGGGTCTTGCTAAATTGATGAGGCTGGCCTTGAACTTGTAATCCTTCTACCTCAGCCTCCCAAGCTGCTGGGATTACAGGTGTGCACCACTAGCCTGGCTGCTGTCTAATCTTTTTTTTTTTAAATATATTTTTTAGTTGTTGATGGATTTTTATTTTATTCATTTATTATTTATTTATTTATTTTAAATGTTTTTTTTTTTTAGTTGTTGATGGATCTTTATTTTATTCACTTATTATTTATATGTGGTGCTGAGAATCGAACCCAGTGCCTCACGCATGCTAGGCAAGTGCTCTACCACTGAGCCACAGCCCCGGCCTCTGCTGTCTGATCTTTGATGGTGATCTCTACCTAGCTTAAGCACTGACTACATGGCAAGGTATGTAGTACTAGAAGCGGGAGACACAATAGCTTGCAGGACACAGGTTCTGGCCTCTTGGAGTTCATAGTCTACAGGGGAAGAAGAGCAGGCCCCTCCAATTCAGTGTGACACATGCTATGAGGCAGATAAGCACAAGGGAGAACTGGAACTTACAGGAGAGCCCCTGGCCTTGTCCTGGGAAGAAGAGGTAAGAGCAGGCTTTTTGGAAGAGGTCTTCTCCCAACCTGTCAGCAAGGACTGAAAGGAGCAGGAGAGGTTAGTGTGATACTGGTAAGAGACTAACAAGGTTCCCATATTGGGGACACTACATGTGCAAAGGCCGAGCCGCAACAGGGAAAGGGCATCTTCGAAGTGGAGAGACTAGTCTAGTATGGCTGGAACAAGAAAAAGGCACCAGGAAGAGGTGAGTCAACCAGTCACACATATTTTAAAAACCTGTAGGAAGAATATTCCATTCTTTTCTCTACTGAGAACTTCTAGTAAACCCACTGAGTCTTAAATACCAGGAATTTAGAAGTATTGTAATGACATTTTGGAACTGAAGACTTTTAGAGCCCATTCAGATTCCAGTCTCAGTGTTGTGAAGAAAATAAAAATGGGGCCTCTCTCTCATGGGTTCATTGAGAAATGACCCCAAAGGTCAGTAGAGCAGCTGGTCTCTTCTGCAGCACAGCTGAGAGGCCTCTGGGTGTACACCTGGAGTCCCTGGGGAACTGTCAGGTGGGACTAGAACCATTAGTATTTGAGCTGGAAGGAAGAGGTAGAGGAGAGAGTTCTTGAAACTTCAGCCCAGCTCAACAAGAAAAAAAGAGTTTCCTGAGAGAAAATCAAAACAACAACAGGTTCAACAAGTGCAAACGGAAGTTGGAAAACCGTCAGCCACTGTATCGCCAGTCAATCCTTCCTTCATTCATCAATCTGTCCAGGGTGCCCAGATACGGTTGCTGGGCACATGAACTGCTGATACCACACAGCTTCCAGGTCCCCAGAGCTGCCTCCACCAGGCCACTCAGCCCGCTCTATTCTCCTGGCCAACAAGGTCACTTCCTTGTTACCAGGACTTGCTCTAAGGAAGGGCACCAGGTACAACATGATGTTCATGAACAACGCGCACCATGGTCACCGGTGGAAAGTCCCATATAGATACAGGTAAATTTCAACCCATACCCTGAGACCAAAAGTCCAGACTCATTGTTAGCTAACATTACACAAGCCTCACCTTACCCTCAAAGCTATATTTGAAGGTAATTCCTTTATTTCAACCTATGAAGCCAAGCACCATAATCTGTCTGGAGGATTCTTCCCCAGAGGCACAAAGTGATATAAGAGCTGCCTCTGTCCTGACCCATGAATCCTCCCCAAACTATGATCCACCTTCCCTGGCAATATCCATTTACCGGCTTCCTCCTGCTCCCCTTGTTTTTCTTTGATACCCAGAGGTCAAAAGAGCGGATTTAATTCACAGAGTAGTTTTCAATGAATGCTGCCCTAGGACAGAGGAGGAGCTAAATCCTGGGTCTCTAGAGGAAGGACTCTGTCTCTCCTGGCAATCAGCTGCCTAGAATCCCCCAGCTCCCTGAGCTAGGCCTGCTGCCCACCTGGCCTCTGTCCCAGGTAACAGAACTTTCACTCTCATCACTCAAAACTCTTTCCAGCAGAAGCAAACATCCCTAAAAAAGGAATTCGATGGAATAGCTCAGAGCAGAGCTCAGGTAAAGGACTTGTGAGTGAAAGCCAGCTCCAGCTGCTGGGCTGGGCCACCATGTCTGCGGGAGCTTCTGCCAGTCGGCAGCCAATGGGGAATAGCCTGTAGGAGGAAGCCAGAGGCTGTGGCACCTTCCCCGCCCCTGGGGAAGAGGCAGCAGCCCCTCCACCCACTGCTTCCCCTTCTTTTCCCAGAACTCTCCCTGACCTGAAAAACAACTCTGCAACTGGGTTCTTCAGGAGCCCCAGATTGAAGTTTAACAGACAAAAATAATTCCCTTGAGTGAGCTATTTTCTGCCCAGCTTTTGGAATAATAGCTCAGGGTGACAGACACTGGGGGTAGGCTTGGGAGGAGGCTGGCCACAGGCCACCATCTGCTTAGGGCCCTTCCCATGCTTGCTCCCTACTCCCCCCCGGAGCCAGGATTTTCAGGAAGGTGGAGACTTAATCCAGGGCTCCAACACTAACTGTCTGCTACCACCTGTAGGTGGGGAGAGAGGGTGGCAGGATAAGGAAAGCCGAGGGGGCCCGGAGTTTTAAGTCTTCATGGTTCTTGCTCTCTCATAGACTGAAAAAAAGAGGAAGAAATCCCTGCTATTTTATCAGCCGCCAACAAAGCATAATATATCATTTGCCTATCTATCTCAAGGCTGATACAAGATTATTGTATCAGCTGAGAAAAATATTTAAAAGGTATCACAAAAAATGTTACATGCCATAAAAATGTTAGCTATTAGGTCACTGTGATTCCTCCAGGTATTTAAGAGTAATAGGAGCATAGTGTCACATATAAAGCTGAAGCTGTGAAAAGACAGCTTAAAGGATTCCATGGAGCATGATCGTCTCTGCCAGCCTGAGGCCCTCATAGCCTGGGCAAGCCAAGTGCAGCGCAGGGGTTGGGGTGCATTCTGGTGGTGGAGAGCTTGCCCAGCGCTCCTGAAGCCCTGTGCAGGGCTGGAGGTGGGCAGTGGGCAAGGAGGACTTCCCTAGAGTGCAAGCTGTGCAATAAGCACATTCCAAGCCCTTCCCTGGCTGTTCACCTTTGTTTTTCATTTTGTTTGTTTGTTTGTTATGCCTAGAGACCCTTTCCTTGACAGCTGACGGTTCCCTTTTGACTTCTCTCACATGACTTTCCTTCTAGTATCTCTGGGGAAATCCCTGACTGGAAAGACCAAATATTAAAGGAAGAAAGAGGGAGGAAAAGGAAGGAGAAGGGGGCCACAGGGGATGGAGAGAATTCATTCAGGGATATCATTCTGAAAAGTGTCTTTTTTGTTTTTTTGTTTGTTTTATTTTCGGCACCAGGGATTGAACTCAAGGGTACTCGACCACTGAGCCACATCCCCAGCCCTATTTTGTGTTTTTATGTAGAGACAGGGTCTCACTGAGTTGCTTAGCACCTCGCCATTGCTGAGGCTGGCTTTGAACTCGCGATTCTCCTGTCTCAGCCTCCCAAAGCACTAGGATTCCAGGCGTGCACCACCACGCCCGGCTTGAGAAGTTTCTTAATAATTCACCAGAGAGAAACACTCTGCATTATAATGCATGGTGATCATCTATTCCTCTAATGAGGAATTCTTACTAAAGGGGTTTTCCCTATCTTTATATAGCAGTCACCTGTGTAAACAACAACAACAAAATCATCAGAGGACATTGTAGAAGCTTGCAGGCTAAACTTGGCTGAGATGTGTTGTTTACCTGCTTCTCCAACAGAGATTACAGATAGAGATTTCACTTTTGGAAAAAAAAATCCTACAAAAAAAACTGGATCATGAAAGCACAATGGACTGCAGTCCCGGTGGGAAGCCCTCTGGCCTGAAGTGGGCCACTGCTCAAGACCAGGTTCATGCCCCCTAATCCGTCTTATCAGGGTTTGTACCCCACCAGCCTCACTCCCTATCCCTGGCCCTGGTCTCTTTTTTTTTTTTTAGTTGTAGATAGACACAATGTCTTTATTTTATTGCTTTGTATGTGGTGCTGAGGACCAAACCCAGGACCTCACGCATGCAAGGCAAGCGCTCTACCACTGAGCTACAGTCCCAGACCCCTGGCCCTGGTCTCTTGAACCAGCCCACAGTAACAGCAGAGGTCTGTGGTCAGGGACGTGTACTTAAAAGAACAGGCTCTGGAGGCAGCCTGCCTGCTTGGCTCCAATCCCTGATTTCTCCCTGACATTAGCAGTGGGTCTAGTACCAATTTTCTTCACTCTCTAAGCTTCTGTTTCCTCAAATTTTAAGTAAGAAAAATAATATCACCTACCTCCTTGATGCATGAGGATTCAACAAGACAATGCATATCAAATGCACAGTGCCTGGTACATAGTATCTCCTCAGTAAATGTCAGTACTTGTTATTGTGCATAATTGGTATAAACACTGGGGAGAATCCATCTGAGCTCAGCCCAGCTTTGCGAGATGATCTAACCACACAAAGCAATTTCTCTTCAATCCTCCTTTCTAGCTCAGGGGACCCAGTCTATATACAAACACCCTTTCATCCAATAAATATCTTTTGGGTAAATTTGAAAGGTGTTGTGCAGTGATGCTTCAGTAATGGGATTCAGCTCCATTCTCAGGGGCTCACAGTAGAGTGGGACAGCGGACAGGCGAACATACAGTTATAGACTGTCAAGTGGAGTGAAGTATCACTCTTCTCATGCCAGCCCTGCCCACAATGTCAAGCACTTGGCATTTCAGGAGGACGCAAGGTGAGTCTGGCTTCTCTAGCCTCCAAACCTTTCAGGGTTCACCAAGAGACACCCAATGATGAATTAGCTCTGCTTCACCTCCAGTTTCCCAGGCTGCACACTGGATTTCAACAAAGTCGGTCAGATCTCAGATGGAGTTCATGACAATGGAATTTTACCTGAGGCAGCCCATCCTCCACTTCTTAACACCATGGCACCCAAGATGTGGGTGTGCTTGCCAAATAGGCTGGGCAGAGGTAACTTCCCACCCCTGGCAGAAGTCCGGAAATTCAGAGCCATTTGGAACAAAGAACTCTGCCCTAAAGGCGTTTTCCAGCATCTCCTGGCCAGCTTGGAACTGCCCGGTTCACCTTGCACTGCCACCACCTGCTGACTCCTTTTGAGCCTTCCTCAGATGAGAAGGAAAGGGGAGAGGCTGGAGCTGAAGACAGGAACACTACAGGCAAAGGCAGGGTCAAGTGAAGAAGGGAGCCAACCACACTGGACTTAGCAAAACCTGAACTGAAGTTCTGGTTCTGACTTACTACCTCAATGACTTTGGGCAAGAAATTTAGCCTCTTTTGCAGGGGGGAGGGGTTTACTGGGGATTGAACCCAGGGGCACTCAACCACTGAGCCACATCCTCAGCCCTTTTTTTGTATTTTATTTAGAGACAGAAACTTCGGTTTCCTCTTCCTAAAAATAGGGCCAATATTACCTACCTCATAGGATTATTAAGAGGCATAAATTTAAAAATGTATGAAAAACATTTAACACAGTTCCTGGAACATAGTAAGTTATACATAATCATGGGTAATACAATTTTCAGCTATTATATAATATAGTAACCTTATAAGGGTCAAAGGTTGGTGTAGAGAGAGAGAGACACTGGGTGGAGCTGGGGGGGTGATGGGGGCAGAAGAATAGACAGGGCCCTGTCTCTGAGCCTGGCAAGGGCCTGGTAGCCAAGGTGAGGCCCAGGGCAGAGGCACTTGCCTGCCCCTGGAGCTGACAGGCACAGACTGGCTGGATAATGACAGAGTTGAGAGCTGGGGTGGCCCATGCAACTTCCCAGCCAGCCACATTCTTTTGTTGCGTGGGTGGCTGGGTGGGTGGGCAGTTAGCTGTTTATATGACTACCAGGATGCTGGGTATATCTAACACCTCCTTTCCCCAGCACCCCCAGGTAGTATGTTCAACCCTGGGAGGGAGATTCTCTGGAAGGATTCTGCTCTTCTCCATGGCACCTCCTTTGCTCCCCTCGTCTCAACCCTCCTGCTACTCCCTGCTTCTCAGCTAGGACAAGACAGAAGGCCAAGGAACAAGGCCAGACTCTGAACAGCTGGCTAGTGGAAACTATTAAACTTCAGTCTAGCCCGTAAGTGATCAAAAAGCCCTGGACAAGCAGGGCACAGTGGCGCACACCTATAATCCCAGCACTTTGAGAGGCTGAAACAGGAGAATTGTGAGTTCAAAGTCAGCCTCAGCAACAGCAAGACACTAAGCAACTCAGTGAGACCCTGTCTCTACATAAAACACAAAAATAGGGCTGGGGATGTGGCTCAGTGGTCGAGTACCCCTGAATTCAATCCCTGGTACCTAAAAAAAAAGCCCTGGACAGGCAAGTCATGGTGGCACACACTTATAATCCCCAAAACTCAGGAGGCTGAGGCAGGAGGATAACAAGTTAAAGGCCAAACTCAACAACTTAGGGAGACCCTGTCTCAAATAAAAAAATAAGGACTTGGGATGCATCTCAGTAGTAAAGCACTCCTGGATTCAGTCACCAATACCACACACAGACACACATACAAAAGCCCTGGACAGAAGGGAATCTCATCACAGATCCAACTCTATGTACTTTGATTTAGCTAGCACACACATGGTTCTGATACTTTATGTCCTTTCCTCAAAACTGATGCTCGAGGAAAATATATCTCCCTTCCAATCCACTTGACAAAAGGCAACTCATTAGGTATTAATTGAGCATCTAGTATGAGCTCAGCACTGGTACCAGGCTCTTGGCCCCAACTGAAGAAACCACCAAATGTCATGGGATTCCTCACTCACTGCTGGTGAAAGCCCAGAGAGGAAGGGCTTCAACTGTACCTGGAGGCCCAGCACAGGGCTCCCAGAGTAAGGCTGAGGCATAGATGGGATCACCTTTGCACATTGCATCAGCCAGAAACTGGGTCCTTGATCTATGGACAATTCCATTATAGCTAAAAAGGGCTATAGAAACTCATCTAATACAACTCTTTTATTTTAGAAATGCAGTCTATAGCAAGCATTAAAAAGGATGATGGAAAAAATACTCAAAGGAGCATTTTTCATTGCTCAAAGGAGTGCTTTTTAATGTAACTATTGTGGAGAACAGTTTGGCATTGTTTAGTAATGCCAAACACAGAATTCCATGTAAGCCAGCAATTCCATTCCTAGGTATGCGCCTTAGAGAGGTTCTCACATGTGCATCAGGGAACAAGCATAATATATTCCTCACAGTGTTGTCACATCATAATAGCCCCAACCTGGAAACCACCCAAATGTCCATCAATAAGAAGGGGGAGCACATAGAAGTTGTGGTATTCATACGACAGAATACTACATAGCAGTGCAAACGAGTGTGCTGCAGCAATGTGCCTCATATAAATGAACCTCAGAAATATGATACTGAGGCTGGGCACAGGGGTGCATACCTGTAATCCCAGAAACTCAGGAGGCTGAGGCAGGAGGATCATAAGTTCAAAGCCAGCCTCGGCAACTTACTGAGGCCCTAAGCAACTTAGTGAGATTCTGTCTCAAAATAAAAAATTAAAAGGGCTGGGGATGTGGTTCAGTGGTAATGTGCCCCTGGGTTCAATCCTGAGTTTTGGAAAGGAAATGCAATACTTAATGAAAGAAGGACATCACAGCGAATCATGTATGTAAACTTCAAAACCATGTAAAATAAAACCAACATATTGTTTTGTAAAATGTACAGAGATGACACTTACAAATAAAAGCCAGGAAATAATTAACCAAAATTCACCTTGGAGTGGAGAGCCAGGAAGGGGGATGCAAATGGGAAGAGGGAAAGGGGCTTTTAAGAAAATGTAAATGTTCCATTCCTAACTTAGGTGGTGAGTATAGAGCTGTATAATATTATGCTGTAATCTATCTATAAGCATATTATATTCTCTTGTGTGTCAGATGTATTTATTTCATAGTTGAAAAAATAAACAAAGAGAACTGAGGAACTGAGTCCCAGAGAAGACTTTTCCAAGCTCATCATCTAACCAACGGCAAAAAGAGAAATTAATTTACTGAATCTGAATTTAGCCATTCCTGAGTCCTCGTGGGACTTCTCATAATGACGGGTTTGGGGGATAATCAATTTGAAAACATTTACAAGAAAGGGGAAGAAAAGGAGGAGATGGGACGTAGGGGCAAGAAAGATGGTGGAATGTGATAGACAACAATGCCTAGGTTCATGTATGACTGCACATATGGTGTAACTCTATATCGTGTACAACCAGAGAAGTGAAAAGTTGTGCTCCATTTGTGTACAGTGAATCAAAATGCATTCTGCTCTCATGTAAACCTAATTAGAATAAATAAATGAAAAAGAAAAAAACATTTGCAAGAGCCCCCTGCCTCCTACCATTAAATTCCCAATATCTTAAATAGTGCTGACACATGGTAGGACTTTAGCCCACATCTGCTGAATGACTGTACATGCCTTTCGAGGGCCCAGTTTGTGCCAAGAACCTGACTTATTTTATCTAGTGCTCATACAATCCAACAAGGGAGCTATTATTATTTCCAATTTACAGATAAGGAAACTAAGATTTTGGAGAGATTAAGAAATGCCCAAGTTTATCAGCTAGAAAGTGACAGAGCCAAGATTTGAACTCAAGAGTTGAACTTAGACTCTGTGTTTGTCTTGTTCTGCTAGGCTGCTGATACATCATCTAACAGCACTACCTAAAATCTCTCCAAACTACACACTAGAGAGAATGTTGGGAGTAGAGGGAGAATAGGATTTATAGTATTTACCCCAAAGCAAAGCTGTGTAGATTAAAGGAGAATAGAGATCAGGATAGGACCTGGCAGGAGGCCATCAGAAGAAGCTAGAGTCCATTTTTCCTTCCAGAAGAACTAGGATCGGGAGCCCTTTAGGGACAGCCAGGAGGGGAGAAAAGGTGAGCAAAGTGGACAATAGCTCCCTGTTGACCAGTAGGACAATGGTCTTTTTTACCTGTTGCACTTAGCACATGGGAGACTATCAGTAGAGTGACTTGTGTGAAATGGAAAGAGTTTCACATTTGCCTTCCAAGTCATTCAAGTCTTATTTGATTCCTCAACATTAACTTCTCTGCACAATGTTACATCTCTCAGGTTCTTTTTTTTTTCTTTTTCTTTTCTTTTCTTTCTTTCTTTTTCTGCCTCATATTGATATGAGGAATATGCCTAAGACTGCCAGAGAGACATTGAGATCTAAAGCTGCTGGCAGAGGTAGCCTTCTGAGATGCCACCATCCTCAGAGTACCCTTTGGGCAAACTGAGCTTGCTCTCAGGTCAACTTGTTCAAACTAGTTAGTAAACCTGAATCTGCTGCTCGCAAACATTTATTGCAGGCCTGTAATGTGCATGACACGGCACTGAGTGCCCTGTGGCTGTCCTGTGAATGCAGAGGTGGTAGAGTTCTGTGGAGGCTTTGGCAGCCTGCAGACCTGCATGTGAGCCCGGACTCTCTTCCTTACATGTTATGTCACCTTAGCAGTTGCTTAACCTCTCCAAGCCTCAGTTTCCTCATTTGCAATGTGAACATAACAGCGATTCCTGACTCACTGGAACCACGAATGATGGGTCTGGGAGGCCATGCTTGCAATGTTCTTAGCACCACAACTGCCACCAAGTGAGTGCCCAGTGAGCTGCTGTTCCTAGAGCTACAACTCTGGCAGGTGGCACACACTGGATATGCCACTAGTAAATCCTTGAGCTTCCTTGGTGCTCCATAGTGTCTGGAATGTCACATCTTGCATAACACCTCAAAGCTTGTCATCAAAAGACCAGTAAGAGGCAGCAGCTTCCCAGGAACTGGCCCTTAGATCCTGCACCAACTCCACTTTCCCGCTGGTGCAGCTGTCCACACCCTGTGCAGGACCAGGACTCTCCCCTGTGCAGAATGAGGACTTTGTGTGGCATTTGGTTCTGGGAACACTGCTTAGTCTATTCCTTGGCATGGGACCTGCAGGGCAGGTTTGCAAAGGCATGACACACACTCAGACTCAGAGCGCCTACTGCTTCTGCCTCCCATTCCTGCCATGTACCCACCAGTCACTCCAGCCCGCCCTCGCCAGTTCAGGGTCCCGTCACCTTCCCCTCCCCACAAATTGCTTCCCAGGTGGGATTTCCCAAGAGGCCTTCACTTGCCCTTTCCTGTGTCACAATGAAAACGACTTTCTTCCTGCCAGAGCAGAGGAATCACTACACAGTCGTGGAGGAGACTCCGCTCCCGCCATGCCCTATGCCCTAATCACTCAGACACTAGACCTCTGGGGACTCTCCAAGGAGCCTTCCCTGAGCATCTAGACCACAAAGCCCAAGGACTCAGGGAGGGCAGTTTTTCTTCCACATGTCACTACCATGGGATGCTGTCGCTGCCACCAACGCCTAGAGCTCAGGTTGAGCAAGAATTGTCTGTCCCCACCCTGGACCATTTCCCCAACAGTCAGGACTCTCAACAGTCAAGTGTTCAGGGGGACCAACCCCATCTCCTGCTAAGCAGCTTCTCTCCGGCTTTAGTCTCCACCTTGGTTGTCATTTCCCCAGATCTCAATTAAAAGTGACTTGTGTTCTTTATCTATACAGACAAGGTTGACTACCCTTCCCTTCCTGGTTGTTTACTCACTGAGAGCTGGACTTTCCTGTGGGGTGGTAGGGTCCTCAGAGGTCTGGGGAGCTAGAAGGACAAAATGAAGAGGTGGCAGATGGGGGAAAGAGAGAAGAGGAAGCATGAAGTCGAGTGAGTCTTGGCTCTACTATAACTCCCAGTTCCCCCAGGGGAAGCGGAAGAGGAGTTGGCAGGTCTTCCTGTCCCTATCTGAGGTAGGGGTGGGGCAGGAAAACCAAAGGTGAGGCCAGTCACAAGCTAAGGGTGAAGGGAAGTCACATAGATGGTGGGCTGGGTCCTGGGAGAGGGTGACTGGGAGAAGTGCTACCTTTAGGGAGAAGACTGGAATTGGCTGATAATCCGAGGGAGCAGGCTGGGGTGTTGGAGTGGTTCTTAAAATTAAACTACCCCCATCTTTCCCTCAACATTAGGCCTCCATCGTCCCCTTATCATTGTGTGTGACTTCTGCTGGGTTTGAAATGACATTTACCAGGATGATTAAAATTTCTACTTTGCCCTGGACAATCTTGGTTTATGTGCATTACCCTGGCACAATCATGCAGAACATCCCCAGTCACTCCCCAAAGTATCCTGGTTTGAATAATAAATTATACAGTCAATCTAGCATCTTCAGTAGGACACTGACACAAGGGAAAGCTAGGGTGAAATCAGAGAGGAGCGTAATTAGAAATGAAGCCCTCGTGGTTTAGAGCAACAGCAAAGATGGCTTCAGTCCATCTGGATCCTTCCAGAACTGGAAAGTCGTGAAGGGAGAGCCTGAGAGCTGCTGCCCCTCCTGAGGCTTTGATTGTCTTGGGGACAGAGGCCTGGTCTGCTGGGATCTGCTTCCTGTTATTCCTCAGATGGCCTGGCACCATGCTGGGCACACAGAGGCTCTTAATCAAATTTGGTCATTTCCTCACTTTCCTCTACCTGCCTCCCAAACGGACCTGCCACAGCAACTAATGGAAACTGGAGCCTGATAATTCCCTATCCAGCCACAAATCTGAATGTTATTCAGGTGCTTCCTGGCTCTGACTCTGTGGCCAGGAGAACCCCACTGCTGCATAGGCAACAGCAGGTTTCTAACAGAGGTTCCAGAGGCTGCTCTCAACCAGGATGGTCATGGTTTCCTTGGGATGTGGGGCAAAGAAGAGGAAAACCAGAACTCTTCTCATGTCTTAGATAACCACTTGGTTTAGCCCATCAGGTCTTCTTTATCCAAGGCCTAGGCTTTAGACATTGCTATCTGTGCTGGGGGTAGAGGGTAGCGGTCCAGCAGGTCTCTTGAAGCTTTCTCTACAATTCAGTCCCAAAAGGAATCAGTTCTGAGACCAAATAGAGGAAGAAGACTGGAAAACCATAAACCCAAATAACCAACACATCTCCAACAGCACCTGGACCTATCATAATATACAAAGTCTGATGGCCTGGGCTGAAGAAGAGTGAGGGGTCAGGAAAGCTTCCTCACTGTCTGTCTCTCCTTTCTTACTGTATTTTTCAGTCCCTCTTTTATCTTGGTAAGGGACCAAGTCATAGCTAATCAGGACCAGCCAAACCCAAAGACATGGGACCTAGCCAGAGCACAGACTGTGAATTCCCCAGCTTTTTGCAGTTTGAGTCAGCCCAGAAGCCTTGTTGGCTTCACTGAATTCCTCTCAAACAGGTCTAGAGACCCTACTGAGTAAGGGCCATGGGCTCTGTAGCACCTATTTCTGCTCAAGGATCTCTAGCATCCAAAATAAAAGCCAGAGAGAAATTTTCACTCTTACTACCTCCTGGTCTGGCTATATGCCAGTCTTGAAACTACTCCAGAGTCACCCACAATCCCTCCAGCACTCCAATGATGAGGGGATGGGGGAAGTTCCTCTAATACACAATACTCCCAGTTCATAGCATTGAGGCTCCTGTGTCCAGACAATGCATCCCCACCTCAGCAAACCACTCCCAATTCTCTAGACTGGATTAAAGCATTATTTGCATTTTGTGGTTCCAGAATCCTCCCAATTTCTTTTTCATGCCTCCCTCACTAGCAGAGATGGACAGCTACAAGACCACTGAGCACAAATGGGATGAGAAGCTGGAAAATTCAGCAGTGCTGGGATGTACCTCTCAGTCCTAGAGAAGGATAAGAGATGTGGACTTACCACAAAGCCACAATCCCTTCACAGTCAACTCCTTCTGGAACCATCTCATAGCCATCAAATACCCATTGCTGTGTTGGGTGTCTGAACCCCTGCCCACTGCCCAATGGTCATGGGAAGACTGCCTTCCAGCAGGGAGCCACAGCAGAGCTGAACTCTGCCCAGGAGAACTTCTGCAATGCTCAGAAAATGCCTGCCCAACTGCTTGCCTGGGCTCTGGCCCCTCTGGCTGCAACTGAGCCCAGACAGGAGGCTGACTCACTCACCACACGGAGGAGGAGGAGAAAGAGGAGGAGGAGGAGGAGAAAGAGGAGGAGGAGGAGGAGGAAGAGAAGAAGGGTGAAGGGCCTAGGTTCAGAGATTCAAGGTCCCCCTAGCCCAAGCAGACTGTGGTCCATGGGAGGGGACACAGCTGTCCACTGGCACCGGACACCGCACACAATTCCCTCCTAGATACTTCCTTTGAATTCTCTCCCACAACCAACAAATTCTGGGCCCCTCACTCTCCAAGCAGAAACTACTCCTCAGGCCCCCACCGGGCTTACATGCTTGCCCTTGAGTTCCTCCGGACATCTATGGACTGGCCCTGCTGAAAAGTTAATCCAGTGCACCAGTCATTACGTCTCAAATCATTGGTGGTTAAAAAGAGAAAAGAAAAATAATCTATGTAAAAGACCCAACGCCACCATCACAGGTGGCCATACACGGGCTTTACAGGATAATAAATAAAGCCACATACACTCCACCCCCAGAAGTCCTCAGCACTGTCGACAGCCAATCGCACCCTTCCTTATTCTTCCCCTCCATGCCAAGGCTCCGGATGGAGGAAGCAAACAAATGGGTCTAGTAGCCCAAGTGCTAAGCACTGTCCTAGCTGACCACTTCTAAGCTGAGTTGCCTGAGCATCGAGGAGGTGACTGCCCCCTCACCAGCTTGGCACGAACTTCAAACTTTTCAGACTTCAGTGCCCCCTCAGTGTCCCAACCTCATGGCACGACAGCCCAGATCTCAGTCGCCAAGTTATGCTCCTGAGACTTACACTCAAGTGCTTGCACACGGGCACTCAGATGTCTGGACCTCCGAAGCCCCGACCCGGGATCCAATCCCTATCCTAAGATCCCCTTCCCCGCAACTCCCAGGTCCGCACCTGGTCCGGCGGGTGGACACGCGGCTTGGCGCTCCCGGCGCCTCCGACTCGGCTGCTGCCTTTTGACAAGCACGGACTGCCCAGCACCTGGCCCCGCCCCTCGAAGGGACCCGTCCCCGCCCCGTCCACTGGTCCCGCCCACAGGCTCTGTTCTGTCTTGCCAAGCGCTCGCTCTGCGCTGCAACCATCTTGACTTGGAATCAACCACTGCAATGCCGCCTTGGAGTCCTTGCCTGGTGAAACCTCCCACGACTGCCTCCATAGGGCTAGGCATACTTCTGCCCGCTGCGGGACGGAGTTTTCGATGATTTCGTATGTGCAGATCCACGCTTCTGCCTGCGATAATCGATGATGCCTCCCCGCCACCCTTGCTGCGGTGGTTCTACTCAGCCTGCTGAGGACGCCTTAGCCAGGTGCGTCACCCCCACCTGGACTGACCCGGCCCGGGCCTTGACGCCCGCAGGGCGCTGGGGGGCGCCTGCCGAACCCGAGCTCTTCTCTGCGCATTCGTGGGAAATACCGGGCGCCGCGGGCAGCAGAGTTACTTCTGCGGAACGCCAAGGAACTCAACCCGATTCCAAGAATTAGGATAAAACAGCACACTCGGTCGAAGTGGAGCCTGGAGTTGCATCTTCGCTTCCACAGACGTCCCCTTGGCAGTGACAGCCCAAGCACGTTCTTGGCCCATCGCTAATCTCATTCCAGCCGGCGCTCTTGGTCTTAGCTTCTCCAATCCCTGGTCCCGCCTTCCCCACCGTCAAGTTGCTATAAGGGAAGGCAGGGAGTAAAAAGGACACCCTAAGTCCAGGTTTAGTAGATGTCTGTAGAAAATTCGCCACAGAAATTTTTGGCTAAAAATTAACTTCACTCAATGCTAAAAGAGAGGTGAAAAAGACCGGTTCCCCCCTTCTTAGAGCTCACTGTCCAGAAGGAGAATGTTTAATAGTAATCACAACAGAATTGCAACAGCATGTTCCGGAATAGAGATACTCACAAAGTCATCCAGCAGATGGTGATTTCCTTTAGGTAGGGAAGATATTGCTGTTTGCCTCTTGCAGAGAGAGGAGAAAGCCCCTGCTGAGGGCACAAGTCCAACAGACAGGAAATTGAGGCATAGAAAGGGTAAGTGATTTGCCTACCATGACCCAGCTAGTCAGTGAAGGACTAGGACCAGAGCCCAGCAAGCTTGCTGGTGTAACCAACCAATTTGGAGACAGCTATTCCAGACTGATAACCAGTCTTTCCCAGCTCTCTATAGTTGGATCCCAAGAAATGGACTGAGGCTAAACAGAAGGAAGAAACTGCAAATGGTGAAGTTATGAGGTGAAGCCTGAAGCAGTTCATTAAGGCATTTTCTCTGGCAAGGCTTTAAAAACCAAAAAAACAAACAAACAAAAAGATACCCATTGTTTAGCTTGGGAATAGATCATCAATTCCAAGAAACAGATGAATGGAAATGTGCCTTTGAAGGCTCTTCCTGTCTGATGGATGGATTTTCTATTTTAAGGAAAGTAAAAGAAATACCCGCCTTGCTCAAAGCATCCTGAGAAAGGTAGCAATGATTCTCATGGGAAGAAAAGTATGAGAGACATCTCTAACAGCCAACACCTGGGGAAGTCCCATGAGTCTCTGCAAGAGGTTGATCACTCAGAAGTCACTTTTGTGGTGTTTAAAGGGCATGGCATCTTACAAATAAACCTTACCAAAAGGTAATGGAAGATGAGTAATAAGAATTCCATAGTTGCTGACTGTGAGTCTTTGTTCCCAGGTTTTGGTTGAAGCAGTGAAACTTCTGCAGTTTTTAACATGTATAAAAGGCTTTTAGACTATAAAAAAGATTCTTTGGATTTTTTTTGGGAGGGGGGCGGGATACTGGGTATTGAACCCAGGGATGATTTACCATTCAGCTACATCCCCAGTCCTTTTTCTTGCTAAGTTGCTGAGGGTCTTTCTAAGAGGCTGAGGCTGCTCTCAAACTTGCAAACCTTCTGCTCCCAGGGATTAAAGGCATGCTCCACCACATCCAGTCGGCATATTTTATTCAATCTTTGTTATAACCTTCTGGAACAGGCAGAGTAGAAAATACTCTCTGTATTGTACAACAGACGTGCAGAATCATCACATTTGTTCAGCTAGGAAATGATAGAGCCACTTGAACCCAGGTCTTCTCTCTGAACATCCTTACTATTCCACGCTGCCTCGCAAAAAATAAAATATATATATATTCCCATGTACTTTTCACCAGTTGTCTAGACAAACCAGTCTTGGAGAATTCAGAGATTCTGGGCTTGGCAAATTTATAAGATAATAGATATTGTCACTGTGTTTAGCACATCCTATCACAGCCATATCATTATGTCCCTGACCATGTTCTTATCCCCCACCCCATACCTAAATGACTGTCTCTCTTCTGTCTCTCCAGACCTGTTTTTCAGATCCTGTCTGTCGCATCAAATCTTTTGCAACATCTCCAGGCCAAAATGACCCATCATTTCTCTAGTCTTTCTATTATGAATTGCTATATTGCATAGTTTGTCACCTGATAACAAGCCTCTTGTATATACATTGAAAAAGGATGGATTTTTCACCTCAGCCTTATTCTTATGAGGAAGGTTATTTTGCAAAAGTAAAAAAGCAAGATTATATGAGATCCACTTTTCCCTTGCTCTGTTGTCATCACTAATTGTCTCCTGATCCTGCTTCTCTCTAGCCAGGTACTAGAAAGAGGGTTACTTTCCTCTGCTGTTCTCTCAAAGCCTGATGACAGGTGACACCTCTGCAGTATGGATTTGAGTTGGGGCTGTAGTTCAGTGTTAGAACACTTGTCTAGTGTTCATGAAGCCCCAGATTCAATCTTCAGCATCTCGAAAACAAACAAAAAACCTGCACTGCAGATTTAGCAGCTTAGAATTCCTTTAGTTAGACTGCTGTGTAGACCATTCACCAGATCCTCTGCAGAAAACATGAATGCGCTTTCTTTTTCCTAAAGTTAACATTTCTTGTATTTCCACTTGTCCCTGGGAGGAGGAGTGGTGGTCACTTGTTTCAGATTGGTTTTGGTCACCTATCTCTAATCAATTGCACCAGGGGATATTTACTAAATGTCTGTTGTGTTTGAGATGCCACACTCTAATGCTATAGACTCAATGAAGTGTATCAAAAGAAAAGAGCTCTGCCAGGTGCATGCTACCTGAGAGGAAAGGTCACAGGTGCCAGGCTGAGGCCACTCCTGTGGGCTTTATTCCACAGAGTCCAGGGGAAGGAAGAACCTAGCCTCTTGGCTTCTCTGACAGGCTCTGGGAGCCTGCAGGTGCCCCAACAGGTGGGGCTGCAATCAAAGCACAAAGCTGCAGCCTGTACTCAGCTGATGGGCTCTTTTCTGCAGCCTGGATACTGCCCTCAAAGCAGACAGACACTCTTTGAACCTCTTGCTATGATGCCAGAGTTTGAATGAATCCCCTTGTCCCTTTGAGGTTCACAGAGACCCTGTTTCCATAGACAGAAGGTTTAAGCTGTCCAGAAGCTGCTCTCCAGGTAAAAGTATGCCCTTTGAACTCTCTGTAGAACACTCCCATATGACTGTTTGCTTTTGCCATTTTTAGGGTCCCCTTTTCCCCTTAAATATTTTATGGTCATAGTCATGAGAGGACTGAAGAGAAGCCTGTCTCTCAGTAAACTCAAAGAGACAGACACATAGTTATGGAGTCATAGAGGCAGATGGGACAAGGCCATCTTCTCACTTAGTTCTCTTGTTTTATATTTTTAAAAAATTAAATCCAGAAAGTTAACTTATAAAGTTAATTTATCTTTTAGGACAAAAAGGATCTGGGACTGTTCTCTCTGTTTATGTTCCAGATGGTGAAAATGAAATGAATAAATGGAAGAAGCTGTAAACAATGAAAGCAAACCAAACAAAAAGGGGTTTCCAGGACAATGTTTTTCAAGATTTTAAATGCAACCCATAGTAAAAAATGAGTTTTTATCATAACTTAGTATATTCATGCATATGGATAAGGTTCAAGAAACAAGAGTTCCCCTCCAATGTTTTCTATTATTTTCTTTTCCTTTCCTCTCTCCCTCTCTTTTCCCTTCCCTCTTCTTTCTTCCTTTTTTCCTTCCTCCTCTCCTTTCAGTTTAGGGTCCAGCAAACTGATTTCACAAATCATTAATGGGTTGTGACCCAGAGTTAAAATCCTGCCCTAGGTCATGGGCTATGCTGAATTGATTGTTTGAGTAACCAACCAATGGATAGAAGGGTCTATCCAGGCATTCGATTGAATCTTGACTTTCTGAAAGACCTGAACAAGTCCATGTCACCATGGGATCCTCTTATTTAGAACCTGAAACAAGATTCACAGAAAGGCATTTGAGAGACCAGCATGGCTTATAAGAAGCAAGCTCAGAACACCACAATGATTCCATGGTGACTTCAGGCCTCTAAAAGATCCTCCCTCCAAAGTCACACAGTCAGGGCAAGGTCACTGAGGAAGTGACCCAGTGTCACTGTGTCCACTCAGTGTTTGCTTTTGTGGCCTTAACTCTGTGGTGATCTTATCAGCCCCTTGCATTTTCCAGTTTGAGGAGGCTCTTTCAGCCTTAGGAAGCTTTATGGCATCTCAGAAATCCTGACTTCTCCAGAACTAGATCTTCTCTAGTTCTGGGGAGTCGTGTGCCATGCAATGAGAAGTGACAGCCTGCAGACTCAGCCTGCCCTAGAAACAGCTGGGCACTGCCAGATACTCACTCCAAATCCATCTGGCTCCAGGGCTTCATTCCCAGTAGCCTAGCTCATGTCTCCATCCTGGGGGCCTTTGGCACTTGTCTCTCCCCTCTGCTTCCACATCCTAGAGCCCCAGGTTACCAGACTGCTGGCCACACACAGTGTGTGCTGGCATGGTAAGGCAGAGCCTGGGGGCTGGACGAAGGAAGGTGCACCCTCCCACCTGTACCTCCACGCATTGGCAGCTTAGAGATCTCCCAGGCTCCCAGGAATTTACTGGGCTCCTGTCCAAACCCCAGCAGACAGTGATGACTCTTCTCCAAGCCCCAACCCCAACCATTAAGACCAGTGGAATAAACTAGAGGCTTGGGTCCTTTTCCGTTTGTGGCTGTCTAGGGCTATGGGTTTTGCAATGACCATGATCGCTCTTGCAGGAGACAAGAGAACAACATTCCAATACCTTTGGGGGATTCTTGTTTTGCTCCTCTAGGGAAGAGTGTCTTATGGAAGAGCCTAGTGATGAATAAGTGGAGAGGCTCTGTGGCATGAGCATAGGAATAGGTGAGAGTGGAGTTAGTGCTACCCTGGTACTCAAGATGTCAGTAGGGAAAAACTATTGACCAAAGAAGCGCCCCCTTCCACAGAGGAAAGTCTCCAGGGAGGATGATTGGGCAATGAGCTCCTTTTCTTCATACCAATGAGCAAAAGCCCTGCAAGCCTCATCCTGGGCACGCCTGCTTGTTTCTCCAGAACAGGAAGGACATTCCGTAAGCAGCCCAGGAATGTGTTAAGCATCTCTCCCCTGGGGCCCCAACTCCAGAAAGATGTGGCTGTTGACAGCTCATCTCTTTTGCCTTTGGCCTCTGGCCTGGGACAAACACTACAAAGCATGGCTTCCCCTTTCTGTTGCACTTGCCTCGTTGTTCTGGGCCATTAAAAATGTTGCCATTATTAATATTGTTGTTTCTGGCCTCCATCTCCTCTTGCAATGGGAGTCACCCTGGACTGAATGACAGTGGTGTGATGCTGCTTTGCTTTGTATCACTCACATGTCCTACAGCTGAGAAGTAGTCTCAAAATATTTGCGATTTAAAACTCTATTTTCAAAAAGGAAAACTGCCATCTGCACAGATGAATATTATTTTTAAAGTACTGTCATTAGCTAATATCTCAAGTCATATTACATTCTCCAGGTGAAAGTCATCATCAACAGTAATAACCATAAATTCTAATTTCAAATGACAGCCTTGAGACTTTTTGGAACATTTTACTGATTTCTCTGACATTCCTTCTTTGCATTCAGATGCTTCACCCAACATGCCTGACACATGGCCATCTGCTGATGGTGCGGATGTCCCACTGTATAGTTAACATATTAAAGCTCAAATTTTCAAAGATAAAAAAAAAACAAATCAAAAACGAAGTCACCCCAGGTGCTGTGGTGCACGCCTGTAATCCCAGCGGCTTGGGAGGCTGAGACAGGAGGATTGCAAGTTCAAAGCCAGCTTCAGCAAAAGCAAGGTGCTAAGCAACTCAGTGAGACCTTCTGTCTAATAAAATACAAAATAGGGCTGGGGATGTGGCTCAGTAATTGAGTGCCCCTGAGTTCAATCCCTGGTACCCCTCGCCCCAGAAAGGAAGTCACAATATTGCCTTCTCATGCTCAAAGAATCCTGGAGCATATCCTCTCTTGGAGGCCACGGCTCTAGAGAACAGAAAGGTTCAGCAAGTTAGGCACCCATCCAAGTTTATAGTCAGCCACCAAGCAGGGACTTAGAGGCTGTCTCCTGCCTTGAAACAGGGGTCTTGCTCTTCTCGTTACCCTGCCCCTCCTCTTCCCTCTGGAGAAATGGCAACACTCATCTTAGGGAAGGTAGCTAGACAGACTGCCTGAGAGCTGCCATATTCCACACTCTTCCTCTTTGGAAGTTCTTCCCTGGGAGCTGTAGTTTCTGTATTTAGAATAATCTCACAAGGGGCCATGTCTTTAGTTTGGGTCTCTATACCCAAAATAGACTTACCTTTTTTTTTTTTACTTACCTTTGAAATATGAAAGAATTTGGATTAGTGATCTCCATGTGTATAGCGGGGTCCCTGACACATTTCTACAAGGTTCCAGGGATTGATACTGGAAGGAGAGTGGGGAGGCAAAGCATTTGGGTTTGAACTGTTGCTTATTGTCTAAGTGACTTGGGGAAAAGTACTTAATCTTTCTGAACCATCTTACTGATGGTTTTGACATCAGAAGAATGGGGGTAAGTAATACTCTCAGGGTTATTGACCTCATAGGGTTGTTAATTATGTGCCAGGCACATAATAAACATTCGATGAATATTAACTTAATAACTGATATCAGTTCTTTGTAATCATTTAGCAAGTCCCCTTAAAATTGCCATGGCCTCTGCAGTCTCAACAGGGTATGAGACTTTCCTTGCTCTTTAATTCTTATCTCACTGATTAGGAAGAAAAGGAGGATGGAAGGGAAGGAAGAAAAGAAAGGAAGTATGAAAAGGGGGAAAAAAGGAGCACTTCACTTAACTGTGATTTAAAAAAAAAATCTGTAGGACTATCAGCAATATTACCATCTATTCTTAAAATGGTGGCACATAATACCATTTAAGAGTATATTATATGCCAGATACACAAATTAATTTTTTTTCCTTTTGCTCAATATATTTTAGACTTGAACTAACTTCTTGGAGATCTTGACTGGAAGTGAGAAATTTTGATCAATTGAGAGAGGCAGTAGACTCCAGACTGTAGGGTTTTGTGGGGTATTGATTATGAAGACTTTCTAGATTGCCTCCAAGAGGCTACTTCCTCTTTGAGAGATGGGGGAAAGGTAATTAAATATACCTCACAAGAACAAAGAGAATCAACTGGAAAGAATTGCCCAGATTGTAGCCAATGTGCATCGAAGGCGGTCTGGAGGCCTAGCCTCTAATATCTGGTCTGTCATTGCTATTTGAGGCATAAAACTCAAACCCAACAATGGGAGCTGTTTGTGCTAGGGCTTTCCAGGCAGGAGTTGGAAAGGAACATTTGGAATTTTTAGAGTAAAACAATTAAGATGATAATGGTTTTGTGCTAGTTGTACTACTTATCTAGGAAGGACCCAACCCTTCGGGGGAACTAATCTCTTAGTTTCAAGAAGTGAATGACATTTATAGTTTCCTTTTTTGCAGGTAAAGATGAAAGTTAACTGAAGACCTCAGGGTGTGTTAAATGTGAGTTGTACTGCAGAAAATGGTGTTTCTTTCAACTCACTAAAGAGTGAGGTCAGATTGCATTTCTTACTTTTTTTTTTTTTTTTTTTGGTACTGGAGATTGAACCCAGGGGTGCTTTAGCACTGAGCTACATCCCCAATCCTTTTTATTTTTTATTTTGAGACAGGGCCTCACTAAGTTGCTTAAGGCCTCACTATGTTGCTGAGGCTAGCCTTGAACTTGAGCTCTTCCCTCCTCAGGCTCTTGAGTCATTGGGATTATAGGAATGTGACATCATGCATGGCTCTCAGATTACTTTTTTTTTTTGGTACTGGAGATTGAACTAAGGGGCACTTGATCACTGAGCCACATCCCCAGCCCTATTTTGTGTTTTATTTAGAGACAGGGTCTAAGCAAAGTGAGGTTGCTTAGTGCCTCACTTTTGCTGAGGCTGGCTTTGAACTGACAATTCTCCTGTCTCAGCTTCCTAAAGTGCTGGGATTATAGGCATGTGTCACCACGCCCGACTTCAGATTATTTTTTGAAAACAGTTTGCAAGCATCTGTTAGGACTTTAAAAGTCATAGGCTGATGGGCACGGTGGCACATGCCTGTAACCCCAGCGTTTACAGGAGGCTTAGGTGGGAGGATCACGAGTTCAAAGTCAGCTTCAGCAAAGGCCAGTCACTAAGTAACTCAGTAAGACCTTGTCTCTAAAAAAAATAAAAATAGTGCTGGGGATGTGGCTCAGTCGTCAAGTGCCCCTGAGTTCAATCCTCAGTACCAAAAAAAGAAAAAGAAAAAGAAAACCGTCACAGTCTGGAGGCTGTGGTTCTGAGCAGTTAGTATCCAAAGTTAGCATCCTGTCAAGATGGCCCCTCTCAGGCAAAAAGAGTCCTCTTTGGAACCCAAATCAGTTTGCTGTGTCCTTGACCTGTCATAGTGAAGACCCTTATGCTTCTATTACCCAGTCCTACAAATATGTACACTGAATCTTTAAGCAGTTCTAGGCTGCAAGCTAAGGGACCCACCAGGGACACAGGGAGCCCCTGCTGATGTGCTGGTGTGGTGAGTAGATTCGGGTGGCATTCATGGATTCTAGTGGGAGGCAGGATGCTGATATCTGTGACTCTCACAGACCCAGACTGTCTTACCCTATGGTGGACTTCTGGCTCTTGGGGAAAATGCTTGAAATATACCCCCAGAAACATAGATTTTGGATCTGCAGCCCCAGAAAAGAGATCTCATCAAATTAGAACAATGGTGTCCTTTGATTCTATTGTATGTGGCACATACCAACTCAAGTTATCCTTCAGGTTCAGTTTAAAATCGAGCCTGCAAATCTCTAAGGTTAGAAATCAGAACAGAGATACCTGTGGGAAGGAGGCTGGAAATGATGGCATGACTAGGAGAGGGCACACGGGGGCTTCCATAGTGCTGGTCATATTATTTGTTGACCTGGATAGTGGTTATCTGCAAGCATTTGCTTTATGACAGTTCATCACAGTCCTCACTTGGGATTTGTGCACTTGTCTGTGTGTGTGTGTGATACTTCAGTAAAAATTCATTTAAAATCTAGTCTAAGCCAGATATGGTGGGACACGCTGGTAATTCTAGCACTTTAGGAAGCTGAGACAGGAGAATCACAAGTTCAAAGCCAGCCTCAGCAACGGCGAGGCGCTAAGCAACTCAGTGAGACCCTGTCTCTACATAAAACACAAAATAGGGCTGGGGATGTGGCTCAGTGGTCGAGTACCGCTGGGCTCAATCCCTAGTACCAAAAAAAAAACAAACCTAGTCTATGTAGCATTCTTAAGAGACTCATTCCACAATATTCTTTACTACTTTCATTTTACAGATGAGGAAACTAACTATTCAGAATGACAGTCCAGGTGGGGGGTGAGGAAAAAGCACAGGGAGCTAGGCTGCCTCCTATAAAGATACCTAGTAGGTAATGGATGGCATATTGACTGGATCAGAAGCTCCCTAAGGGCAAATACCACATCTTTGTATGTTCCAGTAATTAAAGCAGTGTACATAACTATAGTCAAACTCTCCATAAATGACTTAATGGTCAAGATAGATTCTCTTTTAGACACCTGAGGGAACTGACATTTGAGATGCTAAATCTACTTTGACCCACTTGGCTTATTTAAGTAGAATCTAGGGAAGATGCAGGTAAAAGTCAAACCATGGTATACGTCTGGGACAACAGCTGCCAAATCTCCAATGCCACAGGCCCCTGACCAGATTACACCAGAAATAAACAGGACAGGCTCTCTTGAAAGTGACTATCTGGAGAGGGTGTGGTGGCTACTTAAGGGATTCAGGAGCCGGAGAGTAGCCTATCAATTCTTAGCTTGGCCACTGCCAAGAACCTTCCTTCAACCAATATTCTCAAGAAGAGCTGTCACTCAGTTAGGGTTCCTGGAACCCCTTGAAAGGAGGAGTCTCCAATGTGGCTGACCTTTGAGTGGCAGCTACCAAGTCCCCAAAAAGTGTGGTAAAGAGGCCCAAACCATGAGGGGTTTCCAACTCTTCTTCCAGGACTTCACTCTAGTCAAACTTTTTCCTGGTGAGCTCTCCCTGCCCCAGGCTTCTGCTCAATAGAGACAAGTTAGGTATTCCTTACAGCTTCCCCTTCTGCCCCTCTGCTCTCAGTTTACCTCAAGTTCCCTCTGTTTCTTCTTCATCACCAGGCTTTTCATCTTTCCAGTAGTGAGCAGCTTGAGGGCCATCCAGAGTTGGTGGTCAGTGAGCCTATAAATTAACTAGCACAGGTAGGAGAAAAATATGTCAGTAGCCAACACTGTCTATCCCATTCTCCTTCCTTTCCCTGCAGTGAAACCTAAAACATGGGTGAAGAGGGGTGACAGAGAGCATTTAAGCAAGCAGTTCAGGTTCTCAGACATGAAAACACAGGCTGTCAGTGCCTCACAGGGCTGGGATGGAGGTTCTGAGGATGGTGGACCAAGAACAACTCTAACCAATGAGTCTTTTTTCTATATCTTTGGTATAGAAATCTTGGTATTTTTATCTTTCCTGCCCCCCCTCCCTCTCTCACTTCCTCTCCCTCCTTCCCTCTCTCTCTCTCTCTTTCTTTCTTTATTTATTTCTTTTTCTCTTCCCAGGAACCTTACATTTGATCTGGATAGAAATTAGAAGTGAATATCAGAGGTAAATGACAAAAATCTCCACTTTTTCTTCCTAGAGATAACTGAACTGAGTCCACCATTTCCACCATTTCCACCAAGCTCAAACTTTACAGAATCAAGTGTCTCTACATTCTTAGTTTTCCCTCACCTTCTCCCTGATTCCCAGAGTCTTAAACTTTGAACTGATATAATAAACCCTGTAGGTTGTACCAGTGCACTCTAGTCCAATAGAAAGGCTCCTTTAGTGCCTACTGCCAGTTTATGTCGTTATCAAAACTCCGAATGTGAGGAGACACAAAACCTGCTTTGTGGTTAATAATCATCTTACTTCTAATCACTTGTTATTTTACTGCGTTAGATGATCAATTAAAATTTGATCCTCAGTAATTAAGGATTTATTGCCATGTTTGTTTCTCCCAAGTCACACACACCCTGTAAGTAGAGGGCATTTGGGGGCAGGTGGTGTTAGAACAGAACAACTGACAAAGAATAGTATGTGTCAACGTTGAATTACCTGTGTCTTAATCTTGAAAAAAAAAGTTTCCTTTCCAAGAGTACAATGAATCAGATACCATAAATGATCCTCCCACTTAAAACAACAATTTTCTAAAATCTTAAATCTATCATCAAACTGGCGGTAAGGAAAGAAATCTGCAGAACTCCAAGTGCAGGTAGAAACACAGATTGGTAAGCCAGGATCAATACTCACCTTCACTCTGAGAGTTTCTGTAGAACTCTGGGGGCCTTGAGCTTTCACTTTGATGGCTTCACAGGGTGTAGGGTCAGAAAATAAAGCCAAGGAATCATCTTGGATAAAGCTGGACCCTCAAAAATGTATCTGCCAGGACTCTGTAAGGAGAATGAGAAATAAGCCTCCATATAAAAGATACTAGCAGAGAAACTGGCTTGAGTCATTCTAGGTAGTAAGAAAAATAATAAAAATTCCCTTAGAATTCACACCACAGTCAGTGTGTCTCTGAGTTTACAGTCCAAATTCATATGCTATGTAATCAAAACAAAACAAAAAACCAAAAACAAAACAAAACCCTCAAGCATAAAATTTAAAGTGATTCCAGGTTAGCACTACTCAGGTAACTGAGCAAAATCAAACATAACTCCTCTCTATAGGAACACCCAACCTCAGTACCCAAAGATGTGCCAAAGATGAAATGTCAAGGAAAATTATAGCTCACATAGTCACAAAACACACATGGAAATAAAACACATTGAGTGAGAATTAGCAGAAAGTTTCCCAAAGGTTTCAGATGTTAAAATTCTGAGATGTAAAATAGTTAAGTTTAAGAGGCTTCAAGAAATACAAAAAAAGATTAAAAAAATAAACAGATAAAAAGTGATTGTAAGCAATTAAGAAGACTTGGAAAAGTAAAAAAAAAATTAGCTTTAAAAATAATTAATTGAGACTTAACACTCAATGGACAGATTAAGTAGTAGATTGGACATAGCTGAGGAAAGAATTAATAAACTGGAAGTTTGAACTGAAAAATTAAGTAGAGTGTAGACCAGAAAGACATAAAAACATGAAAGGTTAGGGCATATAAAAGAGAAAGTAAGAAAACTGAACCTTGTTTAATTAGGGATCTAGAAGGAAATAGAAGAATAAGAAAGAGGAATTATTCAAAGAGACAATAACTGAGATTTTTCCAGAACTGTGGAAAACATGAATCTCTAACTAGTGACTCTCCAAAACATAATGTTTTTAAAAATCACATCTAGGAATATCATGGGAAACTTGCCATCAAAGGAAAAAGAGAAGATGACGTCAAGCTGCCAAGGAGAATGTTCTCCTATCATAAAATTGTGGTTAGACTTCTGGCCAGATTCTCAAGAGCAACAAGAAACAGATACAAAATCAGGACAAAGTGCTTAATAAAGTGGTAGCAGTAAATCAAAGTATGTCAATAACCACAATAAGTTGTAATTAAATATGTTCTAGTAAGTGATGAAAACAGTCAGATTGGATTTTTTAAATTCCAGATACATGCTAAGAGTCTATAAGGCAGTTGAAATAATTTAAACTTATATGCATCCAACAACATAGCCTCAAAAAAAAAAAAAAAAAACCAATGGAGTAAAATAGTAGGATGATAAGATGAGTAAATTCACTATCACAGTGAGAAATTTCAACATGACTCCAGGCAAGTGGTAGATTAAGTGAACAAAAAATAAGTGATAAAGAAGACAATGAGTTTGATTTAATATTCATGTACTGAAAATTCCATTTATTGGAGAATAAGTACTTTTAAAAAATTTTTTATTTGTTCTTTTTGGATATACATGACAGTATTTTGATATATCACACATACATGGAGTATAACTTATTCTAATTAGGATCCCATTCTTGTGGTTGTACATGATGTGGAGTTTCACTGATGGTGTATTCATATATGAACATAAGAAAGTTCTGTCTGATTTATTCTCCTGTCTTTCCGATTCCCGTCCCCTCTCTCTTCCCAGTATTCCCCTTTGTCTAAATCATCAACCTTCAGAATAAGTATTATTTGAGCATTGCATGCAATGTTTATGAAAATTGGCCATGTTAGCCCTTAAAGCTAGCCTCAACAGCCTTAAAGGACTGCTTTTACACCAGTAGGATTATTTGACCACAATTCAACTAAAAAGAAGTAATATCAAACAAGATAGGTTAAGTTATGCTGTGGTAACAACATCAAAACTTAAATAGCAGTCTGGCACAGTGACATAGGCCTGTAGTCCCAGTGATTAGGGAGGCTAAGAGAGGAGGATTGAAAGTCAGAGGCCAGCCTAGGCAACTTAAAAAAACACTGTCTCAAAATAAAAGATAAAAAGGGCTGGGATGTAGCTCAGCAGTAGAGTGTCCTAGTTCAATCCCCAGTATGAGAAACAAGAAAAAACAACAACAAAAGCCTTGAGCAACCTGATAGGACAAAAGTTTATTTTTTTTTTCTAACTCAAAGTGTAGACAACCCTCCAGGGCAGCTGCTGTCTGTGTGGTTCTGTGTTCTAGACTACTCTGGTCTAGTACATCTCCACCCGTGTTTTCCCAGTCCCTGTGGAAAGAAAGAGTGTGAAGAATCGCTTGCTGCTTTCTTAAATACCTTCACTGCATTTCACTGGCCAGAGCAAGTCACGTGACCATGACTTCAGGAATCAGTGAACGACAACCCACCCCCAGGTCCAGGAAAGGAGGGTAACTGGAAATATTGATGAACACCACAGTGTCAATAACAGAGTCCAGGAAAAGTCCTTTACAATGGGGAATTTTAAGACATGCTTCTGAAAATAAACTATTATGTGAAAGAGAAAATTCCTAGAACTGAATAATAATACTATATAATGAAATTTATGGATACAGCTAAAATAGTATTTACACAGAAAAGTATAATACTAATATTTACCTCAAATGTACCACATGGCAGGTGTTGTTTTATGCACTCTATATATCTTGCTCATTTAATTCTCATAACAACTTTAAGACAGGTATGAATGAGCATGTTGAAGCTCAAAGAGGCTAATGAGTGTACAACCAAAGAAGTGAAAAGTTGTGCTGCATAAAAAAATAAAAAGAGGCTAATGAGATGGCACAACCAGTGATAGCAAAGGCAGAAAGTGAGTTCAGGCATGTGACTGTGGAGCCTATGTGTTATAGCTGCAAATGGTTGCATTTTTTTTTTCTATTTTTCAATACTAGAGATTGAACCCAGTGGTGCTCTAATGGCTGAGATACATCTTCAGCCATTTTCTTTTTTTTTTTGGTACTGGGGATTGAACTCAGGGGCACTCGACCACTGAGCCACATCCCCAGCCCTATTTTGTGTTTTATGTAGAGACAGGGTCTCACTGAGTTGCTTAGGGTCTCAGCCTCGCCGCCATTGCCGAGGCTGACTTTGAACTCACAATTCTTCTGTCTCAGCCTCCCTAAGTGCTGGGATTACCGGCATGCGCCACTGCACCAGGCTGCCATTTTCATTTTTTAAAATTTTAAGACAGAGTCTCCCAAAGTTGCCCAGCAAGGCCTTGAATTTGTGATCCACCTGCCTCAGTCTCTTGAGTAGCTGGGATTGCAGGTGTATGTCACCACACTTGGTACATTAAAATTCTTCTAAAGTTCAAAATTAATGTGCTAGGTATCCTATTTAAGAAGTTAGGAAAAAAACATAACGAGTTCAAGAAAGTATAAGAAAAGGAAAAATAAAGAAAATGGAAATTAAATTCCTGGAAATAAAGTATACCAAAAGATGTTCAAGTTCTTCATGGAGAAAAGTATACCACTGTATAGGAACATATTGGAGAAGATCAAATAAATGGAGAGAAACATTGCTCTTGGCTAAGTACACACGTCTTTATTGCCCTTATTTACAAAATTGAATTATGTGCCAGGCTCATATCTATAGGTGCATACCTATAATCTCTGAGACTCAGGAGGCTAAGGTAGGAGGATCACAAGTTCAAGGCTAGCTTTGTTGATTTAGTGAGATTATGTCTCAAAACAGAAAATAAAAAGGGCTGGACATGTGTAGCTCAGTGGTAAAGGGCTGGTGTTCAATCTCTAGTATGAATTCAATGCAATTACAATAAAAATTCCAACAATTTCTCTTGGAAGTGCTATTTCTAAGATTGTTTTGGAAAATCAAGGGTCTAATACAGACAAAATACTCCTGATTTGAAAAGAGAAGAAGTACAAGGTGGGTTATTCCTCTGCCCAGTATCAAGTCATGGTATAAAATTATAATAACTTATGAGATATTGAAGCACAGAAAGGCATTAGACCAATAAATCACAATTGAGACATAGACCCACACACGTGGATATTTATTTGTAACAGAATAGGTATCACATATTAGTGGGGGAAGAGGGACTGTCAAATATATAAGGCTGGAACAGCTAGTTATCCATATGAAAGAAGATGACATTGGATCTTACTCCAAACAGTACACACAAACCACTTATAGTTTGACAAGAGACTTAAAGGGGGAAATGCAAAATTAAGAAAAACTCTTAGAAGATAGTGTAGGAGAATGCTGATAGAACTTTAACATTAAAAATGAATTTCTTTTATATTTTAGGTTATAATTCAATACTCCATCATTTATTTGGGAGCTCAAATTATTCCAACTTCGGCCATGAAGAGCTCTTTTATTTGGCTCCTGTATCCCTTTGATGCTATTGCACCCCCCATCATTGTGTGTGTGTGTGTGTGTGTGTGTTTCTGAGTAACCTCTTGCTTGTTGGCATTACAAAATACTCCCTGTCTGTCCCTAGAATCAGCCATTTCTCCAAGGAGCTCTGGTTCCTTTTACTAAAGAATGGTATTAGGAATCAAGATCTGGGCACCAGGCATGCCTGTTGCTATTGGGGTATTCTTGCTTCTAGACCCTCTCAGCAAAGTTAGGAAATATGTGTATATGTATATTATATAGGTGTGTGTATACATATCTATCAGGATCCTTATTAAGCTAAACATGAGTCCATATTCAAGTCTCCAACTCTCTTTCTTTCTCTTTGGTACTAGAGATTGAACTCAGGGGCACTCGACCACTGAGCCACATCCCCAGCCCTGTTTTGTGTTTTATGTGGAGACAGGGTCTCACTGAGTTGCTTAGTGCCTCGCCGTTGCTGAGGCTGGCTTTGAACTCACGATTCTCCTGTCTCAGCCTCCCTAAATGCTGGGATTACAGGCTTGTGCCACGGCGCCCGGCTCCAACTCTCTTTCAAAGCCACAAAGTTCATTCCAGCCTTCTTCCCTTGCTTATCTGTAACATACCTCTGTAACATACTCCTTGTTATGGTTTGGATCTGGAGTGTAGCCCCAAAGGCTCATGTATTGACAGGACGGTCCCCAGTGCAGAAAGATTTCCAGGTAGGACTTTTAGGCAATGATTAGATCATGAGAGCTCTGACCTTATCAGTGGATTAGTCCATTGCAAGCTGAATGTACTAATGGGAAGTGGGACCTAGTTGGAAGAAGTAGGTCACTGGGAGCACATCTGGGGTGAGTTTCTCTCTCCCTGGACTATTATTCTTGGCTACCATGAGCTGAGCATTTTTACTCCTTCCACCACCATGTTTCTGTCTTAAAGTCAACCAAGCATACACTGAATCCTCTGAGACCATTAGCTGAAATAAATATTTCCGCCTCTGAGTTGTTCTTGTTGGATATTCTGGTCACAGCAAAGCTAATAAAACAACTTTCACATATTATAAATAAAAATTCATGATAAACCAATTAATACTATTGACAGAATAAGTAAATAAGCAGAGAAGAGTAGACAAATTTCCTATAAGAATTCCAAACAAGCCGGACGCGGTGGCGCACGCCTGTGATCCCAGCACTTAGGGAGGCTGAGACAGGAGAATCGTGAGTTCAAAGCCAGCCTCAGCAATGGCGAGGCGCTAAGCAACTCAGTGAGACCCTGTCTCTACATAAAACACAAAATAGGGCTGGGGGTGTGGCTCAGGGGTCGAGTGCCCCTGAGTTCAATCCCTAGTACCAAAAAAAAAAAAAAAAGAATTCCAAATAATTTACGCAGATACCACCCATTCAAGGATAACTCCCTACTCATGAGTGCAGCATGTGCATTGAGATTTCCTCCTAACACACAAGTATGGAAAGGGGTGGAAATGTAACTCCACAGTGGAGATATCTGGCAGCTTTACCTCAGCCAGGTGAGCAAACTTAACAATATCAGCAGTAAATAATTATTAATAGTATATACTTTTGATATGATAGGATGAAAATGGGACTTACCTCTGTAGTCTTCTTTCCTAAAACCCATATTTCTGAAAAGTACAAGAGACAAACCCAAATCAAAGGACATTGCCAGTTGTGGTGGCGCATGTCTGTAATCTCAGCAGCTAAGGAAGCTGAGGCAGGAGGGTCCCAAGTTCAAAGCCAGCCTCAGCAACTTAGTAAGGCCCTAAACAACTTAGCAAGACTCAAAATAAAATAAAATAAAACATAAAAGGGGCTAGGGATATGGCTTAGTGATTAAGCACCCCTGGGTTCAATCCCAGTACCAAAAAACAAAAACAAACAAACAAACAAACAAAAAAAAATAGAAGGACATTCTACAAAATATTGGACCAGTTCTCCTCAAAACTGTAAGAGCATCTAAAATAAGGAAGTTTTAGAATCTGCCATAGTTCAGAGGAGCCTAAGGAGACATGAGGACAAAATACAATGTGACATCCTAGATGGAATCCAGGAGCAGACAAACTTAAAAATCTGAATGATTTTTATATTTTATATTTAGATAATAGTAATGTAGCTATATTTTGATTCATTAGTGTGGTGAGTGTACCATAGTAATGTAAACCGTTAACAGTAGGAAAACTAGGTGTGCGGTAAGAACTCTCTAATACTCTCACAACTTCTCTATAAACCTAAAACTATCCTAAAATAAAAGATTTATTGACTATTCAAAAAAAGAAGATTTTCTTAAGATAAATAGGTAAACCCAAAGGAAAAGATGAACAAATTTGACCGTAGTGCAATGAAGAATTTCTGTTATAAAAAGACTGCAACCAAATAGTGGAACAATAAGCCCCAGAGAGGAGCAAGATGTTTGCCACACAGGTAACCAACCAAAAACTAGTGTCAGAGGCCAGGAACAGCTCTGAGTCAATGAAAGAAACAGAAGCAATCACATAAAGGATGAGCAGAAGATCTGAACAAGCATTTCACAGAAGATTACAGAAATGGTCCACAAACCTACAGGGGGAAAAGTTCAACCTGATTAGTAGTCAGACAAATGCAAATTGAAACCACTATTTCACACCTCCCAGATTAAAAAGTCACTACAAGTTTTAGTAAAGATGTGGAGCATTTGGAAATATTGCCCACATTGCTGAAGGTAGGGCAAATTGGAGCCACCCTAAAAAATGGCTTCCTAGTGAAGTTTAACATGCTCCGACCTTGTCACCCAGCAATTCTGCTCCTAGAAATGCACTCCAGAGAATCTTGTTTGTGGGCACCAAGAGATGAGCACCAAACATTCTCTTAAAATTATTTAAAATAACATAAAAGACCCTCTAGAAAAAAATGAATATCCTTCAATGGAATCATGAATAGATAAACTGTGGCATGTTCCAAAAATGGGATGCTACGTGGCAGTGAAAAATGAAAGAATTATGACAACGTTCATCTGTGTAGCGAATTTCAAAAACAGGAAATTAAGGTAAAGAGGCAAGTGACAGAATGTATACAGGATAGATTCATTTATTTAATGTTCAAAACCTATAAAATTAGATAGTCTAATGTTTAGACATAAGCGCTTAACACAGATGACAAAAGTATGAAGGGAACAATTTAACATGAAGTCTAGGAGAATGGTGAACTGAGAGGGGATAATATTCCCTTACTTAATCTGGGTTATTGGGTATTTGTTGCAATATTGATATTTATGTGTGTGTAACCACAGTAAACCCTTTGCATATCATATGTGTGCCTCAATAATCAATAACACTAACGTGACAAATAAAGGACATATTGATGGGTAAGCTGTATATAGACAGATAGCTGATGGTGGATGTGAGCTGGGAACTCAGTAGGTAGAATCTCTTCCCACTTCTCACTAAGGTGGAATCCAGTCTCTAGTCCATTCAATTTTTCATTTGGTGGCGGGCGGCAGATACCAGGGATTGAACCCAGGGCATTTAACCCACTGAGCCACATCCTGAGCTCTTTGTTGTTGTTGTTTTTAATATTTTATTTAGAGACAGGGTCTTGCCAAGTTGCTTAGGGCCTTGTTACATTGCTGAGGCTGGCTTTGAACTCGTGATCCTCCTGCCTCAGCTTCCTGAACTGCCACCGCACCACGCCCAATTTCTCATTTTCAATTTGTGTTTAAAGGTCTTCTCGTTTTTCATTTAGTCATTTTAGGTAGTTGTCAGTGTGCGCCTCTTCATCTGTCATCCTCTGGCCTTTCCTGCTATGCACATGCTTCCTCTAGAGCCTGTGTGATCAGATCTGCTCTTCTCTATTTCTATAGGAAGTAAATTTGTCCATACCCAGACTTTTCTCCAAGTTCCCAGGCCCTGGGCTCTGCTTTACAAATCTGTACTGTTATCCAGGACCAAAGAGCTCTGTGGAATCTTGTCCTCTCACAGGCATCCCAATCTTCTTTTCTTGTTCTGCTATTTCTGTTCTTTTTTTTTGGTACTTGAGGTGGAACCCAGGGGTGCTCATCCACTGAGCCATATCCTCAGCTCTTTTTTGTATTTTATTTAGAGACAGGGCCTCACTGAATTGCTTAGGGCCTTGCTAAGTTGCTGAGGCTGACTTTGAACTCGTGATCTTCCTGCCTCAGCCTTCTGAGTTGCTAGGATTATAGGCATGTGCCACTGCACCCAGCTTCTGTTCTTTTTATCTCAAAAAAAAAAAAAAATCTGGTTTACAACTTTGTATCCAGACCTAGGATGATAAGAGTCCTTTTCCCCACACTACCTTCAAATTCAACAAGTTAAGTGATCAATGCTTTGCCTCCATGTTTTGGCAGTACAGAGTAGTGATTAAGTGCTATGCCTCTGGATTCAAACTGACCTAAGTTTGAATCTCAGGCCTGTCATTTAATAACTGCATGACTTTGAGTTAGTTATTTAACCACTCAAGTCCCCAGTTTCTTCATTTACATAATAGAGATCATTTGTTTTCTACCTCACAGAGGGGTTGTGAAGATTAAATTAAATAATGCACAGGAAGTACTGGGTACGTTGTCTGAAATGTAGGAAGCTTTCAATAAATGTCAGTTTTTATTCCTTTTTTAAAAATCTTACCTATTATTAACTTGTTTGGAAGCCGACTTCACATGACAAAACTATTTCTTGTTAATTTTCCTAGACTCTGACTAATTTCTTAACCCTCCTACTTTCACTTCCACTGCTTTGTATCAAAATGAGATTCCAGGAAGTTAACCCAAAATCTCTCCAGGCAGATGAATTTGTCCATGTTCTAAAAGGTTCCTGAACATTTTATACCATTTCTCAGAAATTCCTTCCAGTCTTACATTCTTCTGCTCATCTTGAGATTCTTCCTGATTTCTGATTTCAATTCCTTTTACCAGGCTCATGCCCACTCGCTTCCACTCTCCAGTGAGGATAAGAAATAACAAGTGGCCTGTATCTTTAACTCCATAATACTGGCCGAAAGACACTCAGACCCCTTGCTCTTCTCTTTTCCCCACAGAAGTATCTTAACTTGTTTGCCCTTCCCTTCTTCCTGACAGTCCATCCTGCTGATTTCAAAACTTTTTTAGGATGTAATAAAAAAGCCAATCATGGAAAAGCAGATTGGCAATAAAATATTTAAAACTTACTAAAACAATAATCTACATGAATAAACTTTATAAGTTTTTAAAATAACTTATGACCACTAGGGCATGTTTTATGATTCAAAATAAAAATCGAGGAAAGGAAAAATAATACTCTCCAATCTGCTAGCTGAAGCCTACAATTTTACATTGGAGTTCTATTCTGTTTAGCCCGTCAGAATGCAAATTCCTCCAAGAGGATGTCAACATTTTGAGAGGGGTAACACTTCAGGTCTGGGTGTTGCAAACTATGTTCTATAGCATGCTAATTCTATGGGATGTTAATAGATATTTTCATACTGGAAAAAAAGTTCTATGACCAACTAAGTTTGGCAAATGCTGCATAAAGTAAATACCTTGTTATAACCAACAAGGTCCTGGATGATATGGCGCCTTCCTACCTTTCAGATCTCACCACACATGCAAAGGTTCGCTCCAACCTCAGCACCTCAGCATTTGCTGGTCGCTCTGCCTGCAGCACCCTTCCCCAGACCTTTTTGTCATGTAAGGCTCAGATCAAATGTCTTGTCCTAGGAAGGGTTTTCCCTGTCTACTCATCTAAAGTAGATAGCCCCACCACATCAGACTTCATGACCATCTTTAGTACTGTTTGAAATTTTAAGTTTTATTCGCGTACTATCTGCTCTTCAGATTAAAATTAAAAGCTGTACTTATCCTATTCATTACCAGAGCTACGGTACTTAGAATAGCATGTGTCCTACGATAGGAACTCAAATATTGGAATAAATGAAAGAATCAATATCAGATCGATTTCTTCAATACAGGACTTCTCAGTGCTTTTCATGTGTGAATTTGTATTGGAGTTGTTTGAGCAAAAGAATCACATGCAGGGTTTTTCAAATCTATTGAAGGCTTTCCCTCAAGCATACAGTGGAAATTTCTTACATTGTTCATACTTTTGGAGACACTGCTTTATGTTTTATAAATGACTTCACACTCAGTTGAGTTTTAGATTGTTTGAAAGCCCTGTAGCAAATTGGAGAGCTGGGAGGATCTTTCAGGCTTTAAGTAGGTGTACAAATAATGGAAGTGGGGATGGAAAAGATCCTAGAAGTAAGTAATAGTAAGAAGGTGGAGACCTTTGCCCAAGGTTGTCCCAAAATCTAGATGTCAGATCTCTGAGGATGTTTTTGAATTAAGATCTCAGTCCAGTTGTTCCTAGCATTGGACTCATCTGGCTTTCTTTATAAACAGAAAAATCAGCACCCTCAATGCACACCCCCCGACACACACATACCATATACAACTTCAATAAATGTTCCAAATTATACCCTAACAGGTAAATTAGAATATAACTAACAAGGATGTTATTTTGTAGCTAGCAAGTATTTCTGTGCCTGGGACCTTGTGGCTGTTCCCTGTTTGAGTGTCTATCATTGCCTTTGTGCTGCATCCACAAAGGGCTAAAACCAGGGTAGGCTGGCAGAACAGGAGGGAAATGGTTTTGTCCACTTTCTTACTTCTTGGAGGAAATACTGCTAGGTCTTTGCAGATGTCTTCCTGAACTTCTTGACTGCTTTCATCTGGGCAGGAGAAGATGAGGTGGGAAGCGATTAGGGAATGGTGGCATGGAGAAGAGGCGGCTGTTATCTGAGGGAATTAAAATAACATCTCATCTTCCTCTTGGATGAACTGCAAACAAGTTCAATACTTGAATTTGCTTGGCAAATAGTTTGGCTAAATGCTTCTAAATTGGCTTAATAGTTCAGAAGAAAGAAAAATTATCTTTACAGAAATAAGGCCCCATTTAATCTGTGTACTAGCTGCAGAAGTATGATTGAGCTTAAAATGCAGTCATCAGAAAACTTTTTTTTCTGAAAGAAGAGGTAAGAAACTGTCAAGATTAAGTCTTTGGAGAAGGAGCTTGGGTTGGGTGAGGGATGTGTGGAGGGAGATTTTCAATTTTTCCTCTTTCTGTTTTGCTTGGGTTTTTACATGGCTTATTTTAAAAACTATTAATGCACCCCAAATCTGCATTTTCTTACTTGGGTCACCAGTCTTCATTTTGGTACCTGGCTCTGTGGTAGGAAGAGAAGAAATGAAAAACATGGGAGACAATGTAGAGGGGCCAACTCAGAACTCCTGCAAGAGGGGTTGTGGATGGGGCCTGGGGGAGCCACTGGGCTTGGAGCTACTTGCCTTATCCTGAGGTGAATGGCTGACCAGGCCTTAGTCCTAAACAAAGAGAAGGACTAGATGGGATCATTGTTTCCACTCCTCAGTTGCTTTAAACATTTAAAGCAAAAATTCTGATAACTTATTGAAGTATATGATTTACCAAATAGAAAAGAACCGAACTTTTCTTATCCTCTTCAAAACATTGGTGCAGAACACAGAGAACTTGCCTAGTTCATATTTGTCTAAAACAAGAAACAGTCCCATACCTTCCAGAATTTGTCCTTTCTGGTCTGTTCTTTTGGCACCTGCCCTGGGGGAGAGGGAATGGCCACTGGAGTGGCACTATTAATGGTAGGCTCCTACTTTGGTTCTTTTGATGAATAGACCATGCTGTTTGCTAGGAAACAAAGGTATAAACTGTAAGCTTTTGCCTCTGGGGTAGTAAGCAAGTGCTGAATCTGAAATTTTTCCAAATATAATTTGAAGAAGAAATAGAGTAGGAGAGGAAGAAGAGAAGGAATTAGAGAAGGAGAAACTAAAAACATTTAGTGATCCTATACTCTCAGTTTTTTATGGAAATGATCCTTCAAACCAGGTAACTTCAGGTGCTTGTCATTAAGTCTTTAGCTTCTCCCCTGCACCCCTACTTCCTTCCTTCTTTCTTTCCTCTCTTTCTTCCTATCTTTTGACAAACGTTTATTGAGTACGTGAAAGGCATTGGTATAAATAAAAGACACAAAGATGAGTTTTTGTTCTCAAAGAGCTCTTTAATACAATAGCATAAGAAGTCTAACAAAGGGTCAGAGAAGAGCTGTTCATTCTGTGTGATGAGACTGAGAAGGTTTTACAGTGGTAGTAACAGGTGTAGCGGAGAAGGTATGGAGGGTAGCATGTTAACACGTCCCGATAACCTTCACTTGCTGGCCATTAGTATATGGCAAAGGAGATGATTATCCAAGTGGGTCTAACATCATCCCATGAGCCCTCTTCCCTGGCTGGTAACAGAAGAATAAGAGAGAAATGAAGCACAACAAGGGCTTAATATGCCATTTCTGACTTGTGGCCACATGATGAGGAAAACAGATTATCTGAGGACCTATGACAGCCCCAGCTAACAGCCAGCAAGAAACATAGGGACTTCAGTCCCTGAATTCTGACAACAATCTAAATGAGTTCAGAAGCAGATTCTGCCCCAGAGACTTCAGATAATAACCCACATGGCCAACACATTGGCTTTGGCCTTGTGAGATGCTAAGCAGAGAATCTAGTGGACCTGCCTGAACTTCTGACCTACAGAGCAGTGAGATAGCAGGTGGGTGTTGTTTTAAGCCATTCCATGCGTGGCACTTATTACACAGCACTAGAAAACCCATACAGAAGGGTTTTCTATTCCGAGGGGGGTGCGAGTGTGATGACAGGGGAGTACTCAGAGGCGTTGGGGGAGAGCAAATAGCTCAGCAACTTGGAGGGCATGAGTTTTGAAGGGATGGCACAGAAAGTCTGCAAAGTTGAGTTTCAGCCGGATTGGGAAAGTCATTAATTTCATGTATGTCAAGGAATTTGGCCTTTATCCTTGAGGACCATGTTCTACATCCTTTCCTCCACCAGCAGCTACAACATCTGGCCAGCATGGGACTATTTCTCTTATTTGATTACTATCTGGGAGTGGTTTTTAATGCACCTGCCTTTCTTTTCTCTTCTCTTCTTGGTGCTTAATATGATTCTTGCTCTTCTCTCTTAGAACCATTCCCCTTAAGGTAGGAGGATACCCAGGAGTCCTGATGTTGTGGTAGGACATAGGTGTGGTGGAGACAGCTCTGTGACCATGGCCTTGATAATGTCCTCCCGTCCAAGTCTACCAATCCCCACCACCAGGTCCTTAAGAAGGGACTGACCAAGGATGAGAGAGAGTGAAATCTGCTTTTCTAAGTGAGAGAACAGAGTGGGCCAGAGCTGCAGCATCTTATTTAGGCAGTGATGATAATGAAGCTTTGAGCCCCTGCCAAAGGACCCTCTTGGTCATAGAAGGGCTATCTGGAAAATGAAGGAGGTGGTATGTATTAGTCAGGGCCCAGGAAGAAAATGTAATTCATCCTAGAGGATTCAAATGAACAGATTTTGAAGAAAGATCAGTTGACAAAGGTGTGGGCAAGGACAGGGGAATGAAAAGGGAGTGTGGGAATGGCAGTGAGTCCCCACCACCTTCACCTGGGTGGCCTGAGGGATAAGGAAGACGCAGTAACCCAGCCCAGTGAAAGCTGGTCCCATGGACAGCAGGGCACCTACCAGGAACTGTAGTCACAGCAGCAAAGAAGGGCCCTGGAGCAAGAAGGAACCAGGAGGAATACTTGAACTCTCCCTCCTTTGGCCCTCAGATCCCATGAATGTGCCCCCTCTGCTGGGCCCGGTGGAAAGCCATTCAGTAAGGGAGCACAGGGAGATGGGTCCAGAAGAAAGGGCCTCCTGTGACATGGAACAGGGCGTAGAAAGGTAGAGAGTGGGCCTGGAGGTGTGAAGGTAAGAACTAGGTTCAGAGAATGACCCGTTTATAAGGAAACCAAGAAGCTCATTCACCTTGCCACGATGTTGAACTTGGCCATGACTTGGGTCATGCATGGACTCAACCAGGGCCATGTTTAACCCTTGGACCTTTGCCATGACTATTCCCCTGCTGGTGGGGACCATAGAGGGAACAATTCAAAGAGGGACATCTTTCCATGAAAGTAAAGCTCACATCCTGGCTCCCCAGTTCAGGGACCCTTTATGAATACAGTCACCTCTCATGACTGCAGAGGATTTGGAGAAATAAAACTTAGGCATATCATATGTCTTTGTGGGAGCATCTAGCCCAGGGACATTAGGGGCTTCCCAGAGATTGGAACCTGAACTATTTAGGGTCTATATATCAGAGTGGTGGGAAACCATTCCTGGAATTGTGGCTGACTGACCACTTCTGCCAGGGCTATGAGGATGGGTTTGGAGGGAGAGGAGGAGCAAAGAGATCACACACAGGGGAAGGATGTGGTTGAGCCCTTATTTAAAAGCACAGCTTGTTATCTTTTGGGTCTAGAAAATTATAGGGGATTGATAAATTTACTAGAACAGCAAGAATCACTCTGGTTTTTTCAGCTTTAAATAAGGACATTCTTTTCCCAAAATATCCTCTTTAGTCTTAGAAGGACCCTAAGAAAGCTTTAGAACAACCAAACACTTAGAAGTTAGTTCTGGGGAAGAGCTAGAGTTAATGCTATTAGGACTGATGGAACCCCAGTGTGACCCAAATCCCACCACATGCCCACCCCATGAGGCTTCCCTGTCCAGTTTGGACAGCCCTTGACTTCCTGTCAACCTTTTGGTTCAAAAAGGTTAAGCATTATCTCTCACCTTTGGCTCATAGCTGGCCCAGTCCTGGACTCACTGGAGTGAAGCTTCTTTAGCTCTATGGAATTTTAAGGACCAGGTCACCGATTGTTAGTAAAGATAAGGTAGACTGACACCCCAGACCAAGTGTCAGGGGATATATCCTTTGGCTAAATTGCCTTCTTCTTCCAGATGATTCTGTGTGGCTTGGCCCTGGACACTGGGGCCTTTCCTTTAACCTCAAGCAGCTGGTCAGTGTGGTTCTTCCCAGAGACTCAGTTTGTTTAGCCCATGACCCAAACTCCCTCTCAAGCCCAGAGAAAACCCCCACAACAGAGGTCTGACCCAAAATTGCACAATCAGGTCCTCTGCCCTGATTTCCTGGTCCCCAGACAAAAGAGACCAGGCCAAGATGGGTGGGAAGCACAGGTCAACATGGCCAGGGCAGAGGGGGAAGCTGAACCCAAAGTCCATGCTGCTTTGCAGCCCTCCTGAACCCCCAGGTGAGACGCACACAGGCGTCATAGCCCAGGCCATCTGTCCTCTATGGCTCCAGAAGCCCATAAGCCTGGCCTGAGGTCCTCAGGAAGACCTTTGTACCTTCATGCAGGCAGGAGAGAGAGTTGGAGGCAGGGGCTCAAATGGGGATCTGTTGCCATCATCAGGACCTCTCTGATTTGATGTCCAGAGACAAACTCAAGATCTGACTTAGAGATTATTAGTGTTGCTACCAGCAAGAAAAACCCACTGTAAGTAAGTGACCCAAAGATGGGGATTTCTGCCCAATGTTGGTACTCCATCCTTGCTCTAATGCCCAACCCCAGACTTCAAGGTGCCCCTGGAGCAGATTCTTCTTCCCTGAGGCACCAGGTGCAGAAGGCTTCCTGTCAACAAGCCAGCTTTCAATTCCATAAAATTGCTTTGTTAGATTCAGGTCTCACCCCTATTCTCCCCCCAAGTGCAATTACAGCTCACCTGCCATGGTGGTAATCAGCAACTGGGACAATTACTCTAACTGCCGGGTGCTGGGGAGGAAGGGACCCACCCACACAGTTGCTACTGAAAAACTTTTTCCAGAGTTGTTTGCCTATCCTGAGTGGCACTGCTACCAGGATGCCCTCAGGGACCTCAGTACACCCGCTACTCTGACAACTCCCCACCTGAGGAGATAGAACCTGAGCCAAGTCAAGGGGGCCAGAGAGTACCTCCACATTTGTTCTCAGCCACCCAGTGTGTGACTTGGGTGATAGTGTAGAGTTTGTTAAAGGATTTGCTTTCTCTCCTAAATTGCCCAAAGAAAATCTGAATCAGGGGAGTGGGGTGTCAAAGGATCCTGAAATTCAGGCACATGCCACCCTATACTGTGGACTGCCACCCCCAACTTTGTGTTCCCACTGCCCTGCTCCCAAGACTGAGTGCTGTCCACACCCAGCTCTGTCCATTCAGGCCAAACTTGATTTGCTAATGCTACCAGGGTTGGTTGTATCTGGACATGCTTTGGGATGAACCAAAGTAAATGAGAAAGTTTCCAAGAGAGATCACTTGGCTGCTGTTTCAGATGCAGAGGCTAAAAAGCCCACACTCCAGGTATCAGCATATGTGGATTTCTTAGCTTTGACTTCGTGGCTTAAACAATAGAAGATGTACTGATGTACCCACCTCCTTGGCTGCTGCCTTTCATCCTGATCTTTTATACCGAAAGCTAAAATGATTGGCCACAGGAAACTGTAGAAATTGTTTCAATGCATCATTTTTGGTCAGTGATTTGCATAGACATATATTTTTTGAGCATATTTTTTGGGACTGTTTAAGCATAACTTAGAGTTTCTGAGAACCCTCTTGTTACCAAGAAAATCTGGTCCTTTCTATCATTTCCTGCCAGCAGGAAGGCTTATAAGCAATAAAGCTACCACTGCCTTTGAGGAGGGTCTCTGATGAGCTGGCCTTCAGAGACTGTCATTCAGCGAAGGCTGGAATGGTAGAGATGGACCTAACAATATTCACAATGTCACAGTGTCATCACACTCCTCAAATTACTCCCACTCTCAGGCTCTGTCACCTATGTCTCCCTGGGCCCCTGTATTTTACCGGGCACCTGATCAGTTCCTAAGAGAGCTCCCTCTTGCTGAGCCGGAAGGTAGAGTGGCATAGGGAACAGTCTGTGTGCCCTATTGCTCATGACCTCCCTTGATGACTCCTTGCACTCTGCAGACTCCTGAGGTGCATGGGCACAGCAGGTCCCTTGCCTCCTGCCTTTCAAGGTGTTATCCCTCAGTTCCCAGAGCACATCCTCCACAGTTTCCAACCTCCAACCAACTATGCTGGAAATTTCAGAAAAGTTACAGCCTCCTCTGTTCAAACCCAGTGTACTCTTGTGAAGTGTAACCTCAGGCTGGACGGGGAGAGAGAATGGAGACTCCAAGGTCAACCCTGTCATGGGCAGGAAACAGGACTCACAACTGAGTCACTATGGATGCTTCTTAAATCTTCTCCAGTAACACTATTTGTTCACCTATTTGATGAAACTACCTATGCTTCCCTTTTCCCTGCTCCTAGCCCCAAATAAAAACATCTACTTTGCTGACTTCAAAGAAATGCAGAAACATTCCTGCCAATGTAACTCTTCAAGAGAAAATTCCTCCCTAGCCAGTTTATCCTTGATCCAGCATAGAAGTCTGAGCGTGTGTGTGTGCGTGCACCAGGGCACATGTGTGAAGGGTAGTGGGTGTCTGCCTTTGTGAAAGGAGGGTGGCAGAGGGAACCATGAGACAGGAGAGACCACAGCAACACAGGGAGAAGAGGAGGGAGGAAGATGCAGGTGGGCAAAGCCTGAGAGCAAAGGGTTTGGCTCAGACTCATGGATATCAGTGGGGCTCATATGTGGCTGAACTTGTGCATCCCTCTACCTGCTGAAGGAAATGGATGCCAAGTTAAATAACCTCCTGTGGATTGTGAAATGGGGAACAGAGGTACATAGGACCCATCCAGAGCGCACATGCAGGTGGATGATTGCATGGTAAGTGCAGGATAAGGCAAGTTCAGGGCCAGGACTCTGGAGAATTGTGGGAGAATAATTCAAGTTTATTCTCCTGGGAATGACAATGGTGTCCTCACTCTTTCTAGATACCTCCTGCTTACAACCCAGGGATACTAAAAAAGTAAATGTGTACAATGCTAATGGGTAGAGTGTATCTACTGAAGGACTGAAGTTTTCAGATTGGATTTTTTAAAAAGTTCATCTATATTTTGTTCATAATTTATAATAACACCAAAATGCTGAAAATGAATTTTAAAAAGTTAGGGTAGTGATATTTATATCAGATGAGATAGTTTAAAGCAAACACAAAAATTGACAAAAATCCCACAAGCATTATAGAGATAAAAAGTATCATTAAAGATATACCATGAAGACATAGTAATACTAAATCTGCATGAAGTTAGCAATAGAGTTTTGAAATATAGAAAGCAAAAATTAACAGAATTACAAAAAGAAATTAATGAGCATACAATTAGTGTGTAAGATTTCCATTCATCTTTTTTAGAAACACAAAATTTAAGAAGTCAAAAATTGAATAAGAATATAAATTATCTTACAATTATAATTGCTTTAATCTGATGGACACATGAAATTTTGCATCACTAACTGTAGGAGACACATACTTGTTAAGAACATACGACAAAATGTTCATAAGAGTAACCATAAAATAGGTCACAAAATGATTTAAAAAATTATATGTTCTGTGACCATAATGAAGTAGAATAAAAATACAATTTCAAGAAGATAAATAGTTAATGGGAAAACTTAAAATGCTCTCTTAAATTATTTACAGGTCAAAGAAAAATAATTATGCTTGAGAAATAGCTACAACCAAGTAATAATGAAAACAATGTACATCAAAAGTTGTGAATGCAGGGCTGGGGTTGTGGCTCAGTGGTGGAGCACTTGCCTGGAACATGTGGGGCACTGGGTTTGATCCTCAGCACCATATAAAAATAAATAAAGGTGGGCTGGGGATGTAGCTCAGGGGTAGAGTGCTTGCCTAGCATGCGTGAGGCCCTGGGTTCGATCCTCAGCACCACATATGAATAATAAATGAACAAAATAAAGATCCATCAACAACTAAAAAATGTTAAATAAATAAATAAATAAATAAAGGTAATGTGTCTATCTACAACTGGAAAAAATATTTTTTTAAAAAAAGTTGTGAATGTAGTGAACACAATTTTTATTGGAAAATGTGTAATTTTAAATATACTGATTAGAAAATAAAGTGAACATTAAAAAAACGAGACTATTCAAAAAAAGTAGAAACAAAAAAATGAAAGCAAAAATTAATCAATCAAGAAGTAAATAATAGGGTCTGGGGTTGTGGCTCAGTGGCAGAGCGCTTGCCTCGCACATGTGAGGCACTGGGTTCCACCCTCAGCACCACATAAAAATAAATAAACGAAACAAAGATATTTAAAAAAGAAAAGAAAAAGCAAATAATAATCAATGAACCCCAAAGCCCGTTTTTGAGAAGCTTAATAAACCTGATGAGGCTTAAAAAGAAATGGCAAGATTCATCTAAGAAGAAAAGGGAAATACAGAGGAGGCAGAAAGAGCCTCAAAGGTGCTGGTACGATAAAAGCCTGAGAGAATATCCTGCTCCTGGGAGACCAGCCTCCCTCCCCTTACCAGCAGGAGACACAGGCCCATGTCTTCTTTATCTTTGTATCTTCCAAAGCTGGCAGCCTGGTACATAATAGATATTCAGTGGTTTGTTGTATAAAATCAAATCCCCTTGTTAAGCATGTCATCTGAAGCCCCAGCACTGGAGTAAACAGAGAGCGTATAGATAGACATCTTCAACCAAGCATTATATGTTGCTATTTATTACTTATTCTAAGTAAAGAACCAAGTTTTGGAACTCTTAAAAAATAATAAAATAAAGAAAATAAAGATCATCCTTACAAGAGTATTCTCATTTACTTGGATGAGATTTACTTGAATAAGAGAGAAAAGGGTGGAGTTATAGCCAAGGCTGGGTGTTCATTGCCCAGGGCACACCAAGGACACCGTGTCCTGCGCATGAGCATCACCTGCCATGGTCATTGCAGGCAGGAAGCAGGCTGAGATCCTTTGGATGATAATGATGGCTCTGCCCAAGCATCTATGTGGCAAATAGGCCAGACCTGCCTGATTTTTACATAGACTGATCAGTCTAAGAAATCACAGGATTTGGTCTCAGGTTTCACAAACACACTCAAGTGGGTCAGAAGCAAGATCAGGAACATGGCAAGGTTTGAAGGTTGCCTACTGAGAATGGAAAATGAGAAGGTATACAGAGCAGGACACTGAAGTCTAGGATTTCTAAAAACACTGCCCTTCCAAAGCTCCAGGGCTTGCAACTTCCCTTGTGGTTCTGACTCCCATCTTCACTGTGTTCCCGAAGGAGATCACCCCTAAGTCTTATGAGTTATTGCTAACTTAATCTGAATTTGGATATCAGATGCATTTAATAAGGGAGAGTTGAGTGGGCTGAGGGCATGGGGTTGAGGGGAGTTGAGGGCATGAGGACACTGGCTGCTTAGGGGGAAAAATGAAGAGAGGAAAACTGCCTCGTGCAGTGTTGGACCCAGGGCCAGCCCAGAGTGTGCGGTTAGCTAAAGGGAGAGCCCACAAGCTTGGAGAGCGAAGAATGCATCCCAGATGCTCCAGCACAGCTGGGAGCCATGTGGCCTCTCTGGGTCAGTGTGAGAAGCACATGCAGACTAGCAATCAGAGGGTGGAGGGAGAGATGTAGAGTATCTAGCTCTACAAATAACAGCTTCCAAGGAAACTGCTTCACGTGAGTACTCCATCAAATGCAAGCTGCTATCATTCCATCAGCCCTACCTGCCAGGTCAGCAGTGCCTGCCCCAGAGTCTTTGAAAGCAAAGCCAGGCAACACCAGAACAATCCTAACAAACATGTGTAAGGCACTTCACAGTATAAAGAGGGTTTCCAGATATGTTATCTCCTAAAAGCTTCACAACACCCTCTAGGAAGTCTGTATTCAAGATTGTTTTTCTTTTGCAAAAGAAGAAACTGAGGGTCAGCAAAGATAAGAACTATGAACAGACCTTGGACTATTAACTCCAGGCCCAGTATGTTTTATACCTTTGCTTCTCAAAGTGTGGTCTGTGGACCAGCAAGATCAGCCTACCCTGGTTGCTTGTTAGAAATACAGAATTTCAAACATAGATCTAGTGAGCCAGTGTCTGTATTTTACAAAGATTGCTGGCAATTCACATTTAAATGCACATTAAAATTTAAAAAGCACTATTTCTACCATATCAGACCACCACTCATCAGCACCTGAAGATCTACTTGAGTGATACACTCTTGAAGAGTCTCAGTATTATAGAGCTGGAAGGGACTTCTCAAGAGTGTCTAGGCCACTGGGTGCAGTGGCACACACCTGTAATCCCAGTGACTCGGGAGGCTGAGGCAGGAGGACTGCAAGTTCGAGACTAGCCTCAGTAGCTTAGTGAGGCCCTAAGCAACTTAGCAAGACCCTGTCACAGAATAAAAATAAAAAAGGGCTGGGGATATGGCTCAGTGGTTAAGCACCCCTGGGTTAAGTCCCCAGTACCAAACAAACAAAAAGAATATCTAGTCCTATCTTATCATAGCACAAATGCAAGCAGGGACAAATGTTGAAAGCACATCCCTACTGGAATTGAGGATATATATATATATATATATATAGCCTTTATATATATATATATAATATAAGCCATATATATATATATATATATATATATATATATATATATATATATATAATATAAGCCTTTTGAGTCAAAAGGCCATATATATATATATGGCCTTTTGAGTCAAAAGGCTTCCTTACACCTGCCCTCTTGCTCTTTGTTTTTGTATTTTGTATTCATATTTGATGCTTTTTACTTGGGATTCTGTTGAAAAGCAGGCTTTCTTTGCCAATTATGTGCAACTTAAACTAATAGTAAATATCACTGCATCTTTTGAACACATGTTAATAGAGAACAGAAACAAGAACAGATGCAATAATGGCCTTTCTAGCTTGCCTCCCTTCCCATCTTTTATACCTAGGGTTAGCTCACATGATAGGGAGCTGCAGAAAACCAGCCTGGTATGAAAGATTAATCTAGATAATCTGGGAGGATCATTGAGTTGGTTATAAATATGTATTAGATATAATAATATGTGGAGATATATATTTAATACCAAGGTGTAGAGCAATATCTATGTATCTGCAAAGATGCAGGCCACCGGAAAAGTGTGCCTATCCAGCCCAAGTGCAAGGTTTTGGCAATATTCTGTTTAATTTGCTAGGTATAGATGGCCAAACCAGACAATTCAAGCCAGTGGGAGATTTCTGTATCTAAATATTGTTTTGGCTGTCTCCATTCATGAAGTGAACCTAATACTTGCCCAATGACTGCTTCGTTCATGTTCTATGAGGGGGAAAGAAATGTAAGTGAACACTCATGTTTTCATATGTGCATGCACATGTAACTCAGATTTGTTGAGATGAGATAATATGGATTTACACATTCATCCCGCAAGTGATTCCTTTAAATATCTCTAGGGATGTTTGGGGTGAGAATCGCATCGGGCTTTCTGTAAGGCACTTCTGGCTTTTAAGTTCCTGGTTTTGTGGACAGCATGTCTTCGTGCTGGCATATGTGTGTGAAAGTGCATGCTCTCATGGGTGACGTCTGGGAGACTTCAAGTAAAAAGTCCAGTGGGAACTTTTTCTGGAGCCAGAGCCCATTGAGGAGGGATGGGCTGCAGTCAGGAACATGGGGTTTCTAGCTATGGATAGTGTCTAGAGCCAGGAAAACCCAGGACCAAGTCCAAGGAGCACTGGTGTTAGAGTCACTCTGAGGAGGAACCTGCCAAGAAGTCTGAGAAGGAGCTGGTATTAAGGCAGAAAGAAGCCAGCTAGGAGAACACCATGGGGAACCCAGGGCAGAAAGGGCCTAGGATGGAAGGCACCCAAGCTGGCTGCTGAGATGGGCAGACACAGCAAAGAAGCGTTCCTGGAATTTGACAAATTTAGTATGAATAGTTGCAGTCCAGTGTTGGTGGTGGGGCAGACGCCAGTCTGGTGAGTGTAGGAGAGAATGGCTATGGATAGGGAAGCAGAAGCAGCTAGTGTCGCCTCACTTGTGAGGAGGGCAGTTGTGAAGAATCAGAGTAATGAGGCTGGCTGGCAGAGGGCATGGATCTTGGAGAGGGACACTTTTAAAAGTGAGAAGTAGAGCATGCTTGTGTGCTTCTGGGAATGGCCTGGGAGATTGCTGGAAAGTGCAGATGCAAAGGTGAGAAAGGTTAACTCTCTCCTCAGATGCCCCTGTCCTCCCCACCTGGGACCTGGCCCTGGGCCCCGGCCCCTCCTTAGGCTGGATGGAGGGGAAGTGCCAGGCCCTCAGGTGGAGGAAGCCCTGGAGGGAGGGCCCGCCTTTGCTCTGGAAATAGAAAACCTACTGGTAACTGAGTAACTCCTGGAGAGGGGAGCAAAGGCACTGGCTGGGTCTGAAGAAACAAAAATAATCTGTTCCACTTGGGCAATGAGGTGAATCGGATGTGGGGGGTGCAGAGGCCTGACCGGCAGGGCCCAGCATGACTCTTGGTCTTACCCTTCCACTGGCTGGGAGCAATGGTTCCTGATAGGGCATCACCAAGAAAAAGTCATGGGCTCAGTGCTCAGGCTGGCAAGGTCCATTCCTCTGCCCCACAGCCACCACCCACTCCAGACAGTGGCTGAGCCCATTGCTCAGACAGACTGATAAAGCAGGGCCCCTCTGAGCCCCAGACGCACAGAGGAGGCCTATCCATGGGAGTCCAGAGGCAGCTCCCCTGCTCCTCAAGTCTCTGAAGACCCCCACAGATCAGCCTCAGCTTTCTTCCCATCCCAGGAAGCAGGTCTTGGCCACAACCAACCTCTCAGATCTCCCCCTCCTGAAGTCCAGACATGTGAACCACATCTGCCCCCATACACACAACTCCACATACCAGATTACAAGTTTCTCACAGGGGATGCTGGTTTTCTTTTATTTTTTTCTCTTCCTTCCTTCCTTCCTCTTTCTTTCTTTCTTTCTTTCTTTCTTTCTTTCTTTCTTTCTTTCCCTCTTTCCTTCTTTCTTTCTTTCCTTCTTTCTTTCTTCCCTTCTTTCTTTCTTTCCTTCTTTCTTTCTTACCAGGGATTGAACCCAGGGACACTTTATCACTGATCCACATCTCCAGCCCTTTAAAAAAAAATTTTTTTTTTTAAATTTTGAGACAGGGTCTTGATAAGACCCTAAAGGGTCTCATTAAATTGCTGAGGCTCGCTTGAATTTGTGATCCTCCTACCTCAGCCTTCTGAGTCACTAGAATTACAGGTGTGTGCCACCACACCCTGTGATGCTGGTTTTTTAACAGCATCTTTGCATCCATTGAGTAAGTGGTTGTTTTTTTTGGTATAAAAGCTGGTGGGAAGGATTGGGACTTTCTGGCTTTTTGCTTCAGCACCAACTGCCTTTGCCTGGGACTGGGGCTCCTTGCTCCTTTTCTGCTTTCCCTTCTGCTCCCAGGTTCACCTGTAAAGTCACAGGGAACAGAGGAAAACCCCCTTCTCCAGCGGGTAATAACAGAAGGCAGTGAGGCCCTGCTTTGGGTTTACCCCCAGGCAGGCCCTCCTCCCCCCTGGAGGACAGCGGAGCTGTGAGGGAAAGAAGGTGCCAAGCCAGGGGATGGGGGTTGGGTCCTGCTCTCCTGAGCAGGAAAGGAAGGATAGTCATTGACCCAAGAAATTTCCATGAACTCTGGCCATGAGAGAGAAAGATGGGGAGGGGTCACTAGGAGGCTGAGCCTGTGCAGGAGGAGGGAGAAACCTCACAAAGTATTTTCCTTACAATAAACTTCTAATTGAATCCCGTAGTAAACAGACACGCTAGACCTGCCCTGAGGAAGAAGGGCTGGGAACTGCATGCCATCTGGGCATAAGAGAAATTGGAGGTGTCTGGAGCAAGGGGGAATCACAGTCCCAGAAACTGGAGGTAACCTAGGTGAGAGGACGCAGCGTGCTCAGGAAGGACAGCCAGGGCTGTGCTCATCCTGCTCTCAGGGCCTCCCAGTCAGAAGCTCAGGTTGCTGATAGGTAAACTATGAGTGGACAGAGAGAAGGGGTCACAGTTGGTCTAAGGAAGTTCCAACTTCTGCTGACTCAGCCACCTCCCCTCTCTCCACCCTCAAAACCTCCCTCTCAAGCTGATGGGAACAAAGACACCGAAAGTTTCCAGTTATAAAAGTCCAGGAGGAACAATCAAGAACAAAGATCAAGGTCTCAGATTTTCCATGACATTGGTACGGGGCGGGGGCACCATGCCTATCTGGCACAGTCCCCATCCCCAATGCCCTCTGGGAAGCAGAAAACTGCCATCTGGGCATGGGCAGTGCCAGCCTTGCCGTTAGCGTGACACCTCCCCTGGGTCAGCCTGGGCAGGAGGCGTGCTCACTGCGAGGCCAGAGCCTCCTAAACTCAGGGTCACTTAAGCCCTAATTCCTCCCAACTCTGAGATCAGACACTCTCAGAGGCCAGGTGCAGAGAGGCAGGGAGTTCAACCAGCAGACCCTAGACCTGTAGCACTGTGTAGAAGTCAAGGGTGAGGAGGAAAGGGGCAGGAGGACTGGAGACATAGGACAGGTAGAGGAGATGTGGACTTTGGGTAGGTGGAGCTATAGGGATGGTGAGAGGGGCAGAGACCTGAAATCTCTTTGTAGGAGGTCAAAAGGCAACTGGCTCAAGGGTGGGGCTGACAGTCTGGAACCAGTCTTCTGGTCCTCCCCCATTCCCTTGGCACTCCTACTCTCTCAGCTTCTGGAAGACTAGGAGAGCTCAGACGCAAGGAGGTGAACCCACTGAGTTAAGCATATGACGATACACTCATTGAATGGGATGCTCTTTAGCTGTTAAAAGTGAAAGAAATCCACTCATATTGATGGTGAAGAAGACCAAAGTACATTAAATAGGAAAAAAGGTGAAGAAGGCTGTAGATGCTGAAATCATTTTGTTAAAAATAAATAGACCCAATCCTACTACATTTGGATATGTATGTCTAAATAATGTAACTATATATTTGTATGTGTTTAGAAAGAAGAATAGAAGAATAAGTGCTAAATTAAAAAAAGAAATGATAGCTGAGATTTGAGTTTGAATTAGAGAGACTTTGATATTTGAACTTTTTATAAGAAACCTGTATAGTTTTATAATTAAAAAGAAAAAGAGGTGAGGGTGGATGAGATGATTCAGAACAATGCGAGTCTGTAGACTGAGCCAGGCATTTGCACACACACACCAAGCACACCTGCCCGCCAAGGAGAGAACACCTGGTAAATCTGGCAAAACTTGGGAAGCACCTGGCTCAGGCATATACCCATAGTCCTGGGTTCCCTTGGCTTGTGCCAGCCCAGGCCCAAGGTTCTCTCTAAATGTGGATCCCATCCCAGATCAGTCCCAGCCCCTGTACTTCCCAATCTCCTGTTGGTCTCCTTGGGCCTCCTCACTTTCCTAACCAGGCACTCACAAAGTGGGATTCTTGGGAGTTAAGAAAATCAACAATGCTGATGGGAGACACCAGCCTGGCCATGAAGGTGGTCTCTCCCTTTCTAGGGCACTGGGGTCCCTGCCTCCACTGCTGCGGATGGCCCAGGGTTTCCTATGGATTGTCGTTTGAGTAATGAACGACCCTAGGACATCAGCCAATTGAAACTACAATCCTGCTTTCGCCATTTACTTGTAGGCTGGCTTAGACTAGTTATTTTAACCTTTCCAAGCCTCAGTTCCCTCATCTGTAAGATGGGAATAATAAGGCTATTGTAAAACTCAGAGATGATAATATCTAAGGAACTCTAAACACTTCAGAAGATAAACAAGGAAATGACAATTATAGAAGTCAGGATACCAGTTCTTTCTGGGGTAAGGGATGGGGCTTGGACCAGAGGTGGACACAGAGACTTCTGGGGTGCTGGAAATACTCTACCTTGACCTCAAAGTGGAAACATAGGTGTTTGATTTGTACTTGTTTCTTAAACTGTACATATGTATTTAATATACACATGATCTGTTTCACAAGAAGAGGAGAAAAGGTACATACTTTGGAAATTTTTGTGCTCAGTACAGTGTAAAATGGCATCAAGAAGTGCAGATCCCATTTTTGTACCCTCCGAGGCTCTTAAAGTTGCCTGGTTTCCCTGGGAAATGGAAGAGGGTGGGGAGCAGCAGGGCTGTGGTGTGAATTAGCAAGGTGGCAAGGATCTGCTAAGTACGGATTTCAGTTAAAAATTCAGACCAGTGTCATTTTCCTTGCTGGGGAACTCCCAGCAGGGCAGAGGTGACTAAGGGGTGCAGATTACTGGGGGAATTTTTTTTTTTTTTGTGGTGCTAGGAATGAAACCTCGGGCCTTGAGCATGCCAGGCAAGCACTCTACCACCAAGCTATATCCCCAGGCCCACTTAGGGTAATTCTGAAAAAGGTTGTCAATTCACTCAGAACAGCTTTGCCTTCCCCAGGTCCCCTCACCCCCACCCCTACCCACCGACTGCTGAGAGCAGCAGGCCCATCTTCCCACCCTGACTTCCTGACTGGTGTCATCCTCAGCCCTGCCAAGCTGCCTGGACCCCAGAAGGCCTCCTTACCACACCTGCCCATCACTGTGTATGCTCCAACAGCACGGCCCCTTCCTGGTCCTCATTCTAGCACAGTTATACTCCACAGACATCCCTCTTTGCTCTGGCTCCGCAGTCACAGTGCAGTGGAGGGAACCCCCAGGAGAAGCCAGGACATGGAGGTCAGGCCCTCCCTGCCACCCAGGCCCAAGACCCCATACTAGGCCCCCCCAGTGCTGGCACCAGGGAGCCCTCAGGGCTGAGCCCACCCTGCCATCAGAAGCCACAGGAATGTCCATGTGGGCCTGGCCAGGGCACTGCTGGTGACCGTCTGCTCCCTCCCTCCAAGTCTAACTTTCTCCCTGTCTCTCTCTGACTTGGCTTTTGTTCGACTCCGTGATTTAGTTTCTCTCCTGTCCTTGAGTTTTCTGTGAGTCTCTGTCTCTACAATCTGTCCTAGCCAGCACAGGACAGCATCAATCTTCCTTCTGCTTATGGGGTGTCCGGGGGGCCTGGCTGTCGCCTATACTGCTGCCAACTCTGGAGGCCTCTGCCCAGGCTGAGGGGAAGGTTCCTCAGAAAGCTCCAAGGCCTGAGGGCTACAGTGGTAGAGCAGGGCTGAGAGGGGAAGGAAAAGAGGAGACCGGGGTTGCAGGAGGTGGCAGAGTGGAAGAGGCTGGCAGGACGTGAGGTGTTAGGTGAGTGGAGGCCTGGCACAATAAGAGAGAAGAATGAAGTTGAGTCTGGAGACAGGGTCTCAAATGAAATAAAAGTGGATTGCAAGCCGGGCACGGTGGCTCATGCTTGTAATCCCAGCACTTAGGGAGGCTGAGACAGGAGAATCGCGAGTTCAAAGCCAGCCTCAGCAATGGCGAGGCACTAAGCAACTCAGTGAGACCCTGTCTCTACATAAAACACAGAAAAATAGGACTGGGGATGTGGCTCAGGGGTCGAGTCCCCGTGAGTTCAATCCCCGGTACCAAAAAAAAAAAAGTGGATTGCAGGGATGCGTTCTGATATTAGGAAGCTCTTTCTAGTGTCTAACCTCAATCCTGCCTGCTGCAAACCAGCTCTATCCCGTATGTTTATTTCTTTTATTCTCAGAATTCAAGAAGGGCATCATGTGAACGAAAAAACAAGGGGTATTTGTGACAGGCACAGTCTTTCTCCTTAACCTGTGCAGCCTCCAGAATGTGGCTTCCCACCCCCAACCACCTGATAGCCCTTGTCATGGCCCAGAGACCAAGTTGTGGGCAGTGGCAGCTCCAGGCCATGTAGACAATCTTCCTTTCACAAGCTTATTTATTATTCTTTCCCACCTCTCCACCCCTTCCCCACCAGCTGCTTAAAATATTTTTCAAACAGAAAAATCCAACCACAGCTGGAAACCAACCCTAAAGTTAGTCCGGAACGTGGGAGCTGCCAGGGAAAATTGCTGGGGCGCAGGCGGGGCTGTGGGAGGAAGAGCCTCAGCCACGGAGACAGGCTGCTCTGCAGGGGCCTGTAGGGGCACAAAGACCAGACGAGGACACAAGAATCCCATCCTTGTTCCATAAACAGTCAGTAGGGCCCTGCACTGGGACCGTGGGGGACACAAATGGCCTTAGGGTATGACACAGGCACAAACTCTCCCACGACCACAACAGCATGCAATATGGAATGTTTAAATGCTGGCACTTTCCATTCAGTGACCCGATTTAAATCCCTGTAAGAAAGGGGGTTTAGGTAGGGTCACTGAATAAGAAAATTATTATCCCTGTCTCATAGAGGAGGAAACTGAGGCCCATAGAAGGTCAGACACTCTCCCACCACCATACAGCCAAGCGGTGGAGTCAGGGGCTGGCCCCAAGGAGTCAGTGCAGAATCCACCTTGGTTCCTGAGTTGTTCTGCCTCTGAGCACTCAGGTAAGGTGAGACACAAGCCCCAGGACAGAAGTACAGCCAGCCCTGGCCCTCCATATCCAAAGAGGATTGATTTTAGGACTCTCCACTGTGAGAAGACCAAAACCCAAGGACTCTCACGTCCCTTACGTATAAAGCGCCCCAGTATTTACACATATAACCTGCACACATCTTCCTGGATACTTCTTTTTCTCTAGATGACTTATACTTAATATGAGGTAAATTCCATAGAGAGTTGTCATACTGTATTGTTTAGGGAATAATAACAAGGAGAAAAGTCTGCACACATTCGGCTCAGATGAAATTTTTAAAAAAAATATTTTTCGTCTGCAGTGGGTTGAATATCCAGGCACAGAACCCATGTACACTGACAGCCAATTGTATTTGGAGGAAAAAAAATGTCTGGACTGAACGTGTGCAGACTCTTTTTCTTGTCATATTCCTTAAACAATACAGTTATTGCATAGCATACAATTATTTGCATAGCATTTACCCTGCATTTGGTAGTAGAAGTAACATAGAGATGGCTTAAATTATACATAAGGATGTATGTAGGTTACATGCAATTACTATGCCATTTAATATAAGGAATTTGGGCATTCTTAAGTCTTGTATCTGCAGGAGTTCTGGAACCAATCCTCAGAGGACACTAAAAACCAAATGTGTAAACAACAGGAGAATTCAGAGAGAGAGACTGTCCCTCCAGCATCGTCATGGAGGAGTAACAGAGCTGCATCTGGAAGGACAGCAAGGCTTCTGAGCCTCTACTCAGGGCAAAGACAAAAGCTATATAGCAGAGAAAGATGAAGCAGAGCAGAGACAGCACCCAACAGGCCAGTTCCCAGTGTGTGGTGCCCACTATTCCAAAGGCTATCCTAATAGCAGCCCAGTGCCCACAGGAGACAGGACCCAGCCATGGTGGCACAGTGGCTTATATTCATGTTCCCTCTCTCCAGTGACCTGGCCTGCTTATCTATCTCCCTGGCACCTCCCTACCTGCTCAGTTCTCTCACTCACTGTTTATACAGGTCCCCTTGCAACCCTGTTCACAGGAAGGAAGACAAAAGCCACAATGCTCCAAAAAATTTTCATTATAAAAATGTTCTTTGGCATCTAATTAGACAAAAATTCCCAAACTATCTTGTTTGGAATGGGTGGGTCCAGTAAGGTGGCCTCACAGCCCTGAGCCCCAGGACCCCAGGGGACAAGGGGGAGATTGGGGAACTGTACTCTTCTTCTCCCTGACTGTCTCCTTTCCTCTGTGACCTTTCCCAGGCATTTGGCGCCTCTGGGCCTGTTCTCTCTGGTTGGCTTTCTTTGCTTGCTTTCAGTCCTAAAGGCTCAGGGACACTCAATATTCGTCGTCTGCATACCTGAGGATTGCCACAAATGACCTGCTGAATGGATGCCCAAGATTAACCAAAAAATGGTATCAGGAGTGCCAGGACACTAGTTCAGCTTATCTCACATGTGCCCTCTGGTGCAAAGTTCTAGAGGCCAGCTGCTGGTAGAGAATCAGCATCGTGGTCACAGCTGACATGTACTGAATATCTACTTCTTGAGTGGCACTACTCTAAAACTCAACTAAAAAGCTTTCATAGATTAACTTATTTATTGTTTTTTAACAACCCCACATATGAGGAAGCTGAGGCAGGGAAAGGTTAAGGACTATGCCCAGGTCACACAGCTAGTGAAGGGTTGAGCCAGGATTCATACCCAGGTCTCCAGGCTCCAGAGCCTGATCTCTTAACCACTGGCAGGGTTCTGGCTGTTTCCATCAGAGGGAAGTGCCTGGAGGGCAGGGACCATGTCCTGCTCCTCACTGTGCCATGGAGCCCAACATAAGGCCTGGCACAGGTGATACTTGGAACTGGGGCCAAGGCTCCTGGCAAATTGGGTTGGCTTCGACTGGCACTGAGGTGGAAGGGGCACAGGATGTGAATTTTCAAGAGTTGCCAGTGTCCAGGAATTTGTGCAAACGACCTCCCTTGGTGCTTATGATGTAATGGCTGAAGGAATTTAAGCCCTTTCCTGGCTCTGAACCAATTCAGCTCCAGCCATAGCCTCCAGCTGAAAGCATCTACCAGTTCCAAGGTGCACCTGGCCTGGGGGCATCCAGATCCCTTCCTGTCCCAGCAGGCAAGATCAGGCCAGGCCAGCCAGGGCCTGCTGTTGCAGGTGAACCAGCTTTGGGTGGGCTCCTTCTCTGATCTTAGCTGCCTCTTGAATCCTTCTGCTGAAGGGAACAACCCCAAACCTCCTGTGGGTTTTAAGAGAAAAGAGCTGTTGCGTCCCCAGGCTGGCTTCTGGTCTCCTGCGCCCCCTGGTGGAAGAAAGAGAGCCCCATCTTCCCAGAACCAAAGTCTCAGACCCACTTTCCGGGGACTCCCCTGCTTCCCCTCAATCCTCTCTCTTCCTCTCATCTTTATTCATTCACCCTGACTGAATTCTCGTCCACTGGGTGACAGGCACATGCCATACGACAGGGACATGGAGGACTGATGCTGTCCCTGCTCCAAGACGCTTTCCAATCATTCACTCAATTCTTTCAAAATTCAACAAATATGTAAGGAGCTTCTACTCTCTGCCAGGCTCTTTTCAAAGACCCCACAAAGTTCACAGACTAAGAGGACATACAGCCTGGTTGACAAACAGTGCTATATAATGGGAAGGACTTAGGTGCTAGAGAGACTCAACCAGATACAATAGTGGCTCTGAATGGAACAGTACCAGTAGAAGGGCAGAAAGAGGGTGTATAGTGGGGGAGGGGGCTGTCTGTTTGTGTGTGTGTGTGTGTGTGTGTGTGTGTGTGTGTGTGTGTGTGTCTGTGGGTCTCTGTGTGTGTGTGCCTGTTTGTATGCATCTGTGTCTGTGCGCGCGCATGTGGGGTGGGGCAGAATATGGGTTTGCAAAAAATTGTTGAAGCAACATCTGGGCTGGGCTTGGATAGCTGTGTAGGGTCTGTTCGAGGGTAGGAAATGGGGTGTGGAGTGGGGTGGGGCTGAGAGAAAAGAACATCCTACCCAGAGAGGCTGGAACAAACAAGCAAGCACATGCAGTACCGGCATGTTTAGGAAGCTACAAATAGTCTTTTGTGGCTGAAGTGTGTGGTTAGCAGGAAGAAGGCAGCAGGAGAGAGGAAAATGCCTGGCAAGCTGGGGTGAGTGGTGGGTGGGTCTTACCCTGGGGCTGAAAGAAGCCATGGAAGGCTTTAAGAAACAGAATGAGATACCCACATTTGTATTTTAGAAAAGGACCATTAGACTAGGCCACTGGACCCACGGATGGAGGAAGGACTGGGAAGGTGAGTGGCCAGAGCTGCTGTGTGTTTGTCCCCCAGTTGTGTGATACTGGGCAAGCCTCATCACTTCTGTGAGTCACAGACATCTCATCTGTTAAATGGGGCTGATGGTATTCAGCCTGTAGAGTTAGAAAGATTAAATGGAATACTGTGCAGGTAGCATCTACTACCATGCCTGACACATCTTAGTAAATTATAATATTTAATTAAAATTAGAAAGTTGACCAGGAAAGCAATTGCAATTGCCTAGGCAAGAAGTGGGAAGGGCCTGAATGCAACCATTGACCAGAGAGGGAGAGGGGAAGAGGACATGGAGTTATTCACACACGTGACTTTGGGGATGGGGTTGGGCCTGTCTAAAAACTTCTCAAAGTGCAGTTTTGCCTCTTGTTCCCCTGGGGTTACCCTGCCTCCCCAAATCTCACCCCACTTCTGGGTTTCTTGATGCTTGCACTTTACAGGATGTATACTAGCTCAGGATCCATCTCAGGCAGAGGCTGCTTGGGCATCAGGCAAGGGCTGAACCTCTAAGTATAACATCAATGCAGCAGTTAACACAGACAGGTGTTTAATGGAGACAGATGTGGTTCAGATGTGGTTCTGTTCAGCCACCAGGTTTATCCCTGAAGCTAGAAAAGGCAGTGAGAAAAGTAAGCTGACTATGAAGATTGCCTGGATTTCAGCTGCTAAAAACATTAATGTGGCTGTGTCACTGTAGTATACTGATTTTAAGTCCTTTGGGTATAGACCAAGGAGTGGGATAACTTGGTCAAATGGTGGTTCCATTCCAAGTTTTCTGAGGAATCTCCATACTGCTTTCCATAGTGGTTGCACCAATCTGCAGTCCCACCAGCAATGTATGAGTGTACCTTTCCCTACAAGCTTGCCAACATTTATTGTTGCTTGTATTTTTGATAATTACCATCCTGACTGGAGTGAGATGGAATCTTAGAGTAATTTTGATTTGCATTTCTCTAATTGCTAGAGATGTTGAATAATTTTTCATACATTTTTTGACCATTCGTATTTCTTCTTCTGTGAAGTGTCTGTTCAGTTCCTTAGCCCATTAATTTACTGGGTTATTGTCTTGTTTTGTTTTGTTTTGTTTTGGTAGAATCAACCTAGGTGCCCTTCAATGGATGAATGAATAAAGAAAGTGTGGTATATATACACAATGGATTATTACTCAGCCTTAAAGAAGAATGGAATTATGGCATTTGCTGGTAAATGGATGAAGCTATAGAATATCATGCTAAGTGAAATAGGCCAATCCCAAAAAACCAAAGGCCGAATGTTTTCTCTGATATGCAGATGCTAATTCACATAAGAGGGGTGGCCAGGGCAGAATAGAGGTACTTTGGATTAGATAGAGGGGAGTGAAGGGAGGGTAGGGGATATGGGGGTAGGAAGAATAGTAGAAAGAATCAAGCATTATTACCCTATGTGCATATATGACTACATACCAGTAGGATTCTCCATCATGTACAACCAGAAGAATGAGAAGTTATACTCCATTTATGTATGATGTGTCAAAATGCATCCTGTCATGTATAACAAATTAGAACAAATAAAAAATAAAGAATGGAGCCAGGCGTGGTGGCTCACGCTTGTAATCCCAGCACTTAGGGAGGCTGAGATAGGAGAATCGCGAGTTCAAAGCCAGCCTCAGCAACGGCGAGGTGCTAAGCAACTCAGTGAGACCCTGTCTCTACATAAAACACAAAATAGGGCTGGGGATGTGGCTCAGTGGTCGAGTGCCCCTGAGTTCAATCCCTGGTACCAAAAAATAAAACAAAACAAAAACAACAACAACGATAAAAAATCTTGTGAGCCTTCTGTTGTATTATCTAATAAGTGGATTTCATCACTCACTCAGTGGGGAGTTAAGATTCAGCAAACCCACCCTCAGGCATAGGTTCCCAATTTCCCCAACCTAGGCGGCCTTCTTCCCACACTTGCCCCTGGGGTGTTGGCTCTTAGCACATTGCCCATGCATCCGGGAAGGGGGATGGTGGGGCAGCTTAGGTACGCCTGCAGCTCACTCACTGCTATTCCTTGGAGCACCTGTTCCTCAGGTTGTCAGCAGTGTAGGGACTTAGATAATTGTTAAGGACTAAGCCCTCAAAGCCACCACTTGATGTTGACACCCTCTCAAAGCCTTACTCTCCCTGGGGACATTTGTTAAGTGTTCAAAGGCCAGCTATTAGTCTCCTTGGTCTGTAGGTCCCTTACAAGAAAGTTTGGTTCAGGTATTAGTTTTTAAATGTTAGTTTGTATTTGGGGAATGCCTGTTTCTGTCCCCTGTTCCAAGGAAACAACTTAGCCCTTTAGATTTCTTTGAATTCTGTGGGATGGAAATTTTATTTTATAATCTCCTAAGGACAGCCCCTCGAAATGTCTTCTGTGAATGCCTGAGCTTCGTGAAGAGATGGTATTAGGTATTACTGAGATTCTGTTGAGGAGCAAAAGGAAAACCACGGGAGAGCAGACAGACTGAGTGCAGGGGGTAGGGGCTCAGAAGGCGAGATTGCTGGCAGGACCTTGGAGGACTAGAGACCCTGATAGCCTTGATATCACTGCCTCCAGGGAATTGGCTACATTGTGCACAGAGCATGCCACTCTGGGGGAATAAGCTCTGCCTACCTGGCCCCAAATTCTCCAACCTTTGAATGAGAATGGCACACACTAATGATGAGAGGTCCTCCCGAGCTCTAGGAAGCAAAGCCTCAGGTAAAATGGCCTCAGTAATCATAAAGATTAAATTCCCTGCCAGCCAGTCAGGAAGGGACTGAGTTTGATTTAGGTTGGCTTATAATTTAAAAAAAAATAAATAGATATATTTTTTTCCTACCTGGGTTTGGGGAGAAAGAGTCACACTTCCTTCTGAAGCCGGGACTATCATAGGAGCATCCCTGACTCAGGTCAATGTGAACACGGTGCAGGTGAGACCCTCCCTCCTTAGTCCCTCAGTCAGCTTGTTGATGCCACTCTGGGAAGGAGCTGAGGAAAGCCTGGCTTTGCAGACTGACTTGGCCAAGTGTGGCTTTGGGGGCTCCCTTTACATGGTATGGTGGGTTGTCAATTTCTTGAAGTTATAAGGCCTTGGGCCTCTTTGGGTTTAACGTCTCTAAGCAGAGATCCCTGTTTATGACTGCTGCAGGTGTAGCCCCCTACCTGGAGCTCTTTTTTCTGTAAGCACCCTCTGTGTCTCCTCTTCCTAGAAAATCTCTGTGAACTCTCTGCCTGTGACCATTTTTCATAGGAACAAGCACAGAAAAAGCAAAAAGAGAGAAAACTTGGGAGCAAAAAACCCACAATATCTAGTTGGACCCTCCCACCAAAGCTGGGGCAAATCAGCTTTCCTGTCTCAGTTTCTCTGCCAGTAAAATGGGAACAACAGCTTCTCATCAAAGAAGTGCCACACAAGTGATAGAATACTCTGTGGCTGTGTGGTGTTCTTAAATGCAAGGGAATCTTCTTTCCCCCTTTTCCCTTTAGACTTTACTTCCCTTGGAGAACTGAACCTGGAACTTCCTTGCTTAGAAACCCATAGGCCAAAGCTTTGGGCTCTGGGATCTCTGATTCACATAAGAGTAAACACAAACTCCATTAAATAAAAAGGTTTTTTTGTTTCCCTTAAATCTACCTGTGTACCACAGTGGCTGCAGCAAAGGGACTCTCTAAGCCTTAGCAAGTCATCAGGTCCTTCTGTAAAGTACACCAAACAAGGAGAAAGAGTACTTGGTTCTGGCCTTGGTGTTTTCACTTATTGGGTGCCATTTAACCTCAAGCAATTTTCTCATCTATAGAATAAACAAAGCGGGACAGAAGGAAGACTTCCAAGTGTAAATCTCAGCTTCCAGTGGTGCAGAGGGAGGTCAATACAGTTCTGAATACCCTCCTGAACCATCCTGTCCTTGTGCATGAGACAGAGTCGAGTAGAGCTCATCCGACCTCCCCTTCCTTCTCAGGGCCTTTTAGGACCAGCAGCTCTTTCAGGGCTCTACTGCTTTCAGCCTGTGGGGCCCATAGTACATAATGGCCATGAGGAGGCTGGAAGGGCAGGGATGCCCAATTGGCCCCACTCTGCCCTCGCCCACCCGGAGAGCCCCAGTGAGCTCATGTCTGCAGTAACTTCACTGCTCATAACCAGGATGGTGAGACAAATCTGGAAGCCTGACACAAGTGAGAAGTGATGGCTGTCTCCTTAGGAATGTACTGCCCAATTAAAACCGTCTCCCAGATGGCTCCAGCGGATGCTGGGACTATTCCCCAGGCCATCCTGGCCAACCTCCAGGCTGTGTGGTTCTGCAAGCATTTATTGAGGGCCTACTATGCATCAGACATCAAGCTGGGTGTCGAGGAGAAAAGGAGCAATAAAAGCCACACTAGAAAGTAGTCTATCTGTCCCAAGACACACTTTTGGAAGTAGACTGTCAGAGATCTTCGGGTTCTGCTGGTGATACCTCAGACTCCTTTCCAATCTCCCATCAACCCCAAGCCCTGCCTCTCCCTGACCACAGGCTCCAAGCCCTTAAGACCGTTTTCCTCTCTTTTGAAAGCATCCAGAGCTTTCTACCTTCTTCTGGGCTCCTCTTCCTCCTCAGCTGATATGGATCAGGCGGCTGACTCATTTCTCCTACTTCTGGGACAGTCTGTAACCCCCCTGTAATGCCCATCCATAATGCAGACGTTAGGTTTATTGCATCCTGTCCATGGGCAGGGTGTCCAGTAGAGGTCATGAACTGAAGTGATACCCATGCAGATAGAGGATGGCTACTCAGTGGAGGTCATTCTCTAAGTGAAATACCTGAAAAAGGCAAGTCCTCAGACAGGAAAGACTAACTTGGAAGACAGGAGTCTTCCTCTTTCAAAGGGCGAGAACCTTGAGGGCTAAAGTTGGGAGAGGATAGAAACCTAAGTGTGGCCTATATGGCATGTGGTTAAAATAGGCTGTCTGCTTGTGTTAAAATACAGTCCTTTCCCTTAAGTAGCTCTGTGTCTGTATTTGTTAGGTTTTCATCCCCCTATGAGAAGATACCCCCCAATCAGGCTTATAGTTATTTTTCTCATGTAATGAGAACTCAGAAGACAGACAGTCCAGGGCCTGATCATGGCTGCAGATGCCATCATGGACTTTTACCCTTCTATTTATCCTTCCTTAGCATGCACTTTCTGCCTCATGGTCAAAGGTGGCTTCCCTATCTCCAACATCAAGTCCAAATTCCAAATAGGAAAAGGAAGATCAAAAGACCAATTGAGTCTCCATCCCTTTTAAGGAGCTTTCCCAAAAGTTCCATACAACTTCTTCCACCTCATTGGCCAAAAACAGTATCACATGGCCACCTCTATCTGCAAAAGAGACCCGGGAACGTATCTTTAGTTGAGCATTTGCTTCCCGCAACAACATAGATTTGTTTAAATAAGGACCATAAACAACAAGGAGAAGGATAAAAAAAAAAAAACAGATTTCAGGAAGAAGCTGTGGCTCAGGAAGAAGGGGAGCAATAGCTCCTTGTTGCTTCACACTGAAGACTCAATGGGCTGACTGTACCCAGCAGCTGGCAGGTGGCTAAACAGCAGCAGGTGAATGAAGAGAATACAGAAGTAGCAGAAATCAGGTGTCCAACCTCACTCTCCATTGCCAAGTGGGTCCCTCATTCATACAGTTTCAGAATATCTCCTCTTCCCACATCATCTTTAGTAAATTCAGCTACTTAGTGTGTGCTGTGGGCTGAACTCAGCCTGGAAGTATGTACAACCCCACCTGTTATAAAAGAGCTCTCTAGCCTTTTATGTCTGTGCCTGTATTGTGGAAGGCTGGGACGGTGAGGTGAGGCCTTGAAGCAAAGTCAGTCTACATTCCAGCGCATCCAACTTTCAAAACTCAGCTCTTGGGTTTGTTACTGAGAGAAGCCGGCAGGACTCCCCCGGGAAGCTCCCCTATGCTGTTCTCGGGGACTCTCCTACTTTTACGCCCTCCAGCCACACTGTAATCTACAATACTGGAGTGGTCTGCCTAAGTGTCTGGATCCTCTACTCGACCGTGGACAGGCTCTGGGTGCTTGACTTTACACCCTCAACGTCTACAAAGCCCCTGTGCAATGCGAAAGGCTTTGGTCTCTGGTGGCGCCTTCCTCCTCCCGCAGCAGAGTCACCTTGTTCCCAAAACCTAAGGCTTTTGCAGTGTTTCTGCGAGCAGCGAAGCACCGCCCTCTCCCTGGGGCAGGTCCTTCCCAGCCTCCAGGGTCACCATCCTCCTCTGCTCTACGCTGCCTTCTACCGGTGAGAAGGAGCGCGACAGCTGCACCGTGGAAAGGAAGTGCCTGAGCTTTGAGGGCGCAGACGCTAGCGCACGCTGCCGTCCCCCGCGCCCACTATCCGTTCTGCGCCTGCGCACCGACTGCCAGCAGCTGGAAGGACCGAAGAGGCAGGTATAAACCCGCTGAAGCGATTAGGTGACTGAGGGAGCTGCCCGGGAAGGAGCTGCCGGAGGTTCGAGCCCTGCAGGTTCGGGGACGCCGGCGTTCGCTCCGCCTGGGCGACTTTAATGAGATCGGAACATCGCTTTTGCAGGGGGCGTGACCTGAGCCCACCTCTTGGGGCTGGGAGTGGAGGAGGATGGGGTTCCCTTAGGCCTGTTATTAATTTGGTTCACCTGTTTGTTCAGGATGATTTTTCTCGAGGAAGATACAGCGTCTGCAGATAGTGGAGAGTAAGGGGAGAACTGGACCAGGTGGCTGGGGCGAGTCCCAGGTCAGTGAGGAGCTGGGCAGATTGGCAGAAGGCAGGCCCCATTACCCCCGCTGTATGTAGAGGGGAGAGCAGTGCTACAAAGTGAGTGTCCGGGTAGAAATTGTGCAGTTGTTGGTCTCATACTCAGGATGGCAACCTCTAATTTGTGTGTGTTCACTTTTCTTACAGAAAGAAGCAATATCTTCTGTGGTGGCCCAGTGTGGACACTAACATGCACTCATTTGCCTCTTTTTATCTAGGACATGACACAAGTGGCACATCTCAGCCATGGGGTCTCAGCATTCCGCCTTTGCATACCCTGCCTCCTGCAAGCGAAAGAAAGAAGATGACAGAGAGGCTTTGCTGACTGATCTAGAGCAGGAAGAAGCCATTGCTCAGTTCCCATATGTGGAGTTCACAGGAAGAGATAGCATCACCTGTCTCACGTGCCAAGGAACAGGCTATATCCCAACAGGTGAGAATTTGGTGATCAGGGAAGGAATGATTCCTGGTCAAGGCAGAGGTTTTCATGTCTGCCCTAACAGCTTTTCTCGGAGGCAACAGTACCTTTATAGTCCTAGACTGCCCTGATTTAAAGCCAGCTCAGCTGACTTGATACACTTGGGCAGATTCCACAACTTCTCTGGGTCTCCTTATATTTGAAACCCTTTCTTTTCTTTACTTCTATCCTTTTACACACACACACACACACACACACACACACACACACACCGCCCCACTGTGGTTTGGAATATTCTTCTCATTCTATGTTACGGGGTTGTTTGGTTCATATCTTTATTGCTCTTGCTCATAAGGACTGGCACAGCTTTGTGGGTGGACCATCTTGGAAGCTTCTTTATAAAGTAGCAGATAGTGAATCAGTAGCCCAAGGTCAGCAAAATGTATCTGGTGAGGAGAAACAAACAAATGTTCAGGAGAGGAGCCTAGGCTAGGTTCAGGATTATCTATTACTAAGTAAGCCCTCGGAGAGTCTCAAGAGTTTAGGTGGAGAGTCACAAAGTTTAGAGCTTAAAAAACATTTACTCTAAACCTTCATATTAAAGGTGAGTAAACAGTGGCTTTGAGAAGTTGATGACTGCCAAGTTGGCCATGCAGTAAAACTAGACTAAGATCCCAGATTTCTCAACTGCATGTCATTGACCTGGTAGTACTTACAGGTGTTTTGTAATTTATGACATTCTCTATTAAGCTACTTATTTCATGTTCATTAGACCTAAAATATGAAGCTAGTACTTTTTAAATGTCTAATCCCAGTAAAAATATTTGCTGTAGCAGGCTACAGTGAAGTGCAAGGAAAAGTACTGTCAAGTAGATGGGATTTAGAAGATATGTGTTTCATTCTTTTCCAGAGCAAGTCAATGAGTTGGTGGCTTTGATCCCACATAGTGATCAGAGATTGCGCCCTCAGAGAACGTGAGTTAATTGCCTCTCACCTGTTAATACCCCCTCCTTTCCCTATTCTTTTTTATTTGTATGAGTAAGTTAATTCAATGAAACTACATCTGTTCTTGTAAATGCCCCATTTCCTTTATTTCTGATTGTCCAAGAAGGAGACTTTTGCCCCCATCACAATCTGGGGAAAGAAATTTGAAGCTAGAAATGTTCTGAGGGCCAAGTGAAGGGGTGATATTGGAAAGAATTGGAGAAGTAGGGTGTCCTGGGAGTGAGGAAATATCTCTGTCCACACAGCTCCTCTCTTTGGCTTCACTTAACAGTGCCCCAACAGGTTTTAAAAGGCTGCCTCTGCTCCAGTTTGCCTGGTTTGTGGTTCCGGGCTATTTATATTCTCCTTTCACTCTCCCCCTTGCTCCCAAGTTTTACATTTAATCTCAGTCGGTTGCACCTTGATCTGACTGCCCATTCAGGCATGTGTTGTATCATTTGCAGTAAGCAGTATGTCCTTCTGTCAGTCCTGCTCTGTCTCCTGGCATCTGGTTTGGTGGTTTTCTTCCTGTTTCCACATTCAGTCCTCGTGGGTGATGATGGCATCAAAGTGGTGAAAGTCACATTTAATAAACAGGACTCACTTGTAATTCTCGCTATCACGGTAAGGCTTAAGGCTTCACTTGTGGGTTGTGCACCTGCTAGCCTTGGACCAGGATGCTTACACTTGTTTCCTCACTTGCCCTGATGCAGGCCACCCTGAAAATCAGAAACTCCAACTTCTATCCTGTGGCAGTGACCAGACTGTCCAGCCAGGTTCAGTACATGAACACAGTGGTTGGCACATATGTGACCACTAATGTCTCCCTCATTCCACCGCGGAGTGAGCAACTGGTAAGCTGTTTTTGGGGGGTCCCTATCCCACAGTGTAGGAGTGTGCTGCAGGGATACACAGCTGCATTCCTTTTCTTCTGGTTTCTACGCATAGGCACCAATTGATGAGAAAGACCTAACGAGCTCTATAATTATGAACAGTTGTGGAGAAGGAGGGAGAAAATAGCTAGCATTTAAGAATTTGGGGAGCAAAAGAACTTGTAAGAGAAAGATTCACCACACATCAAGAAGAGGTGGTATTATAGTCTGAAGTCCACTGGCTTCTCAAAAGGGAAGAGGTCAGAGTAGTTATTAGAGGCTCATAGACTATATCAGGGACAGTCTCAGGGATACATTTTGTATGTGATGGAACAATGGTCCAGGGTCTGAGGGTTGCTGATAATAGTGCTGTCCTGTGTCAAGCCTACTTGGCCTCAGACCGACTCAAGTGTCTTATTTTCAGGTGAATTTTACGGTGAAGGCGGAGATGGGAGGACCATTTTCTTATGTGTAGTAAGGACAATGATCTTTATATGTGTGCTCTTTCTCAGAGGAAAGGAATTCAGAGCAGTATTCAGTTGTCTGGGGCCAGGCCCTGCCTTAAGTCCCAGCCTTTGGCCTGTAGGCTCCCTAGCTTTGACTACCTTAAGGTTTATTTGGAAGAGATAATGTTTTATATGTGACTGAATTGCTGGAATTTCTAAAAGAGATCATTAACCCACTAGAAACATTACCAACCTCCAGCATTTTGGGGAAAAAAAATATCACCATGGGGAAAGATGGGGACGACCGTTGTTGGGGGCTCAGAACTGGTGGGCCTTAGCAGCATTTGGGACAGAAGGGTGGGTGTTGGGAGTCACCCCAAATAATTTGGTACCCTTCTATTGATTCTCCTTTCTTTTTCCTGTTTTAAATCAAACTGCCTGTCTCTGTATTTGCTACTTGGTAGCTTCTTCTGTACATTACCTGATATCCTGGTGCACAACATCGTGATCTTCATGCGGTATGTCCCTTGCTTTCCTACCCTGATAGCTTGAACTGTTGGACCCTGTGAGCTTACTGCCCTTGCTCAGATGCACATAGCCAGAGAGATCCCAAAGCCTCTTGGTGTTCTCTAGATGTAGAGTTCAGATCCCCTGCACAAGTCACTAAGTTCACAGTGAACCATTGAACATGTCAGTTTCTCTATGAAGTGGGATCTAGTTTAACTAAATAGAGATGATCCCTTTAGAATCCTAATGATACCAGTAAAGAACAGAAGAGCTTTCTCAAGGTATAAGTACTAGGCATTTGACCAGACTTAACTTTGTAGCCACACAAATCACCATCTGTCATCAAACTTCAGGATTATTTGTGAACTTGTGACTGTCAGATTTGCAGGTGACAGGTTCTGGTACTGACATTTGAAATGTGAGGATTAGAGCAAGGGTTTTCAGCGTGGCACTGGTGATATTTTAGGCCAGAAATAGTTTTTTTTTTGTTTTTTTTTTTTTGTGGGAGGCTGTCTTCTGCATGTTTAACATGCAGGATGTTTAACATGTAGGATGTTTAACAGCATTGTTGGTCTCTACGTACTAGCTACTGGTAGCACTCAGCCCTGCCCTTGGTTGAAACAACCCAAAATGTCTCAAGCGTTGCCAGCGTTGCTGATGGGGTAAAATCATCCCTGGTTAAGAACCATTTATTTAGAAAATCACCTCATGACACAGTATCTTTGGGTATGGAAAGATCCTCTGACCTCCTGGTCACATAATGATGAAGATACGTGCCTGGGGGGTATTGTTGCCTGAACTTGCAAGAAACTATTTGGGCAATGTTTGCTGCTTATTCCATTCCAATGTTTGAATGCTTATTCCATTTCTTTTTGGTTTTCTTTTTCCTAGAACTTCAGTGAAGATTTTATATATTGGTCACATGACCCAGAGCTCCTTGGAGACCCATCACTATGTGGATTGTGGAGCAAATTCCACAGCTGTTTAGCATCTGCTCTTGGTTCTCCAGTGGCAGTACCTGTAGAAGAGAGTCCAGCATCTGTTCCCAGAGCTTGAGTTCCACACTGATCCCAGGTGGTATGAGAAGAGGAGGAATTGTGCTCTTAGCCCACAGCAAACACTCTTCTGCCCCTTAGGGAAACCTCCTCCCTATAGCACCACGTATGTTTCTCAGAACCAGCAGAATCACTGCCCAGTGCCTAGCCTGTGCCCAGCAAATAGTTGGCACTCAATAAAGGTTTGAAGAATTTAATTCAGATCTTTTTAGCTGTTTTTGAGGCATTATAAGCTGAAATCATACCATGCTTCTAGGTTATCAAACCACAGAGTGGTATGAAGATAGGACTGTTAGTCCATCTGCAGATACATCAGTGCCTCATCTGCACAGAAGTAGCATCAGGGGGACACTTGGAATACCTGAAAGAAGACAGCATGGAACCACTCAGTGTGTGCATTTGTTAGATCTGTTCCCAAATGCCTAGAAGCTTTTAAAAGAAAGATTTTCTTTCTTTTTCTTTTTCTTTTTTTTTTTCCTGTAGAAAGTTACACTTGTTTCTACCAAAAGTCTATGTGGGGCTTGGTTTACCTTTCATCCACTGGCTGGAACATGGATTGGGGGTTTGATAGAAAAATAAACTCTTTTGATTCCTTAGTGTCTCTAATTGCCTAGAGGCCTTCGTAGGTAACCCTGCGGGAACTATAGAATAGTAAGTGGGTCAGCACAGGGTCCACTGTGGAAAGGAAAGAAAAGGAGTTCAGACAACTTGCTGTCCCCACAAGCACTGTCACAGCAAGCAGCTTCACTTATGTGCCTCTCCAGGCAACTGGCAATTGGCTGCCTTATTACTCTTCCAGAATAAAGCACATAGCACCCCCTGGAGGTTGGAAAAGTCAAGGCAGAGATGCCTGAAGAGTGAGAAACTTTCCCTGAGGAGGAATAACTCCTCTGACCACCCCAATGTGGCTTTTGTCCTTAATAAGAGGGACTGGTTGGAAGTTTCCAACCTCTTCGAGGTTGGAAGTTTCTTCAACTGTCTTCACCCTCTCAGCCACCAGAGGATGGGCTGCAGCCACAAGTTTGCAGAGAATCTAGCAAATTAAGGCTAAATTTCGTGGCTGTTTGGCTTACATTGACCACCATCAAGGGTTGAACACTGGAGTTTCAGTATTAACTGGGTGGTGTGAAGAATGCACATAACAGTGGTGACAGTGATAGACCTTGATGAAGGAATATCACTACTGAGGAGCAAATGCATTATTTCTGAAAATGTTGCCCTAATCAGAACATGCCTTAAACTCCTGAAGATGTTCACTCTTCTGTATTTTCTCTTTAGTTTTTCCATTTTCCAAATAGTCTCTGTAGCATATTTTCTTTGTAATTTTGGAAAAGCTACTCATATTGGCACTTCAGTTTTGAGTCATTTTTTTGTGACCATGTGCCTCAGAAACATTTCTTGCTTCTTGACATTAACTTAAAATCCAGTTCATAATATTTAAGTGACAGAAGTTAAATTTTCTAAACATATAGCAATGAGTCTGGTCTCAATGCTATGAATTCTCATACCTACTTACATTCTTAGCATCCCAAACTGCACTTTGGGATGCTCTGCATAATTTTATCATGGTGTCTGTCAATTCTTGAACAAATGCCTAGAATTTTTCTCTCAGTAATCCAAAATTAAGGGAAGTTGTTGACACAGGTGTCATTACCATCACCATTGTTTGCAGTGGGTTGGAATTTGCAAAGAATGTTTCTTAGATATGAGGCTTGCTGGAGATCATTTCTTTGTAGCTTCTGCCTGGCCTATACTGTCACCTCTGGATCTCAAACTATTTAAGAGTTGCTACCTACAGAATTCTCCATTTATTTGTAATTTATTCATTCCAAAAAAAGCATTGAGCACCTGCGATATGCCAAAGATTACAACTTCTGGTGTGTGTGTGTGTGTGTGTGTGTGTGTGTGTGTATGTGTGTGTTTTTAATGATATAGCTAGAAGTCTACACAAGCCTTTTATCTTCACCAGGCCCATGTAGACCACAGTTTACCTCCACTAACTATTCTGTAGCCCTAGTTACCCCACAACAAGACCCCGTGACCTCCAGGTCAACTATCCTAGGGATTATAGCCCAAAGTATGGAACAAGTATTAAAAGAATCAGCTGGGCCTGGTAGTGCCCACCTGTAATCCTGGTGGTTTCAGAGACTGTCAGGAGAGTCACAAGTTTGAGGCCAGCCTGGAAAACTTGGTGAGACCCTGTCTCAAAAAATAAAAAGGGCTAGAGATGACAGAGTGCTACTGGGTTCAATCCCCAGTGCTGGGAGGATGAGATAGAATCAGCCTATTTCTTAAAAGCTGTGCATGAATCAATAAGGTCCCAGATGTGTCCCCCACCCCAACTGCTGAGCAGAATAATTTTTTTCCTTTATAAGTAAAATGTGTCATCACTTTGTCAGCATTCCTTGAAGATTCTGTATTCCTTCACTTGTTCAGAAGTGGACATAATTTCAGGAGTTGTTCCATGATTTATCCAGGATTCAAGGGACTTAAGAGTTAAGTCTTAGCTGGAGCTCAGGCACTGGCTCCTAGTTCAAAGGCTTTTAGTGCCAGACACTATCATAGAGAGGAGGAAGCTCAAGACCAGAAAAGTTGCCTGACCTGGCCCTCATAATCAGTGAGTTTGCTCTGTCCACAGGAACTTGCCTGACATGTTATTCTTTCTGTAGAGACCTACCTTTCCGGGGGCATCAGGGATCTGAGGAATTAGCAATGATTCCAGTTACTTGGTTACCCTTGCCTTGCCCTCTGGGGAGAGCAGCAGTAGGTAACACAGCACTGTATCCCTGCCCTGATGAAGCTTGCGGTTCAAGGCTTTCTGTTCCATATCTTTGTGTCCTGGGGCTGAGTCTCTTCTTCATTGTTTGTAGAGCAGCTGTTATTATTTCCAGATTTTACTAGGCACCTAGAAAATGGGTGTGTTGCAAGGAGTCACCTGGATACCCTGGGACTTCTTTTGCAGAGGTCTAAGCTCAAGATCACAATCTACTGAATTGCTTTATTAAAAATAGGCAGCTGTGCTGCTGTTGCTGTGAGTGGAGTGAGCAAGGAGCCAGTATGGGCTCCAGTTGGATTGATAGGTTAGAACTGAACTCAACTCTTCAACTCCACCTGGCACAGTTTATTAGCTGTGCCAGATCTTTTAAAACTGGTTTTATAAAAATCATCTCAATAACTTGAAGGCTGAGGTAGGAGGATCACAAGTTCAAGGCTAGCCTGGACAACTTAGTGAGACTCTATCTCGAAAATTTAAAAATAATAAAAAATAAAAATAAGGGTAGGGGATGTAGCTCAGCAGTAGAGTGCCCTTGAGACTGCAGAAAAAAATTTTTTTAAATTGTCATGGATTCTGCTTGGTTTCCTATCTGCCATCCACTTAACACATCACCACCAATGGGGCTCTCTAGTGGAAAAGAGAACAACTTGTTCATCTCTACACTACCCAAGGCACTGGAAAGCAAGGGACATGTGGTAGTACAGAGAAAGAGAAGGCTATCCATTCTTAAGCCTGCTATTCAGAGGCAATGAGTGGAAACTTTAAGTGCAAGCCCAGGAAGAGAAGAATGGGAGGTGGAAAAGAGGGATGGGGAGGGGCAGCAGGGGTGGAAATTGATAACCCACCTCTCTCTTTGACCTAAAATTCTCACTGAAAGATGCACATAATCACCCTGATTGCTCATGTGCACTTATCAGGGGTCCCTTCTCGCCCTCCTGCCCTCCTCCATGCTTTTTCACCCCACCTTCTCTCCCACCCAGCAGGATATGGCCCACACATGGCCTTGCCCTCCAAGTTCATGGTGCACCATGCTCTTGCTGCACAGCTGTGTTCAGTGGTTACTCTCAAGAGCAAGGAGATCCCTTTGGGGTGTCTCCCTTCCCAAACTGCCATGCTATGGTTTGAATATGTAGAGTGTCCCTCAAAGTTAAAGGCTTGGTCCCCAGAGTGATGCTAGTAGGAGGCAGTGGAATCTTTGAGAAGTGAGGCCTCATGGGAGAACTGGGGATGTGCTCTCAGAAGGAACTATGGGCCTGGTGTCTTCCTCTCACTCTGCCTCCTGGCTCCTGACGTGAGAACTTGCTCCGAGTCACACCCCTGCCATGATGTGCTGCCCTCACCAGAAGCCCAGATCAATAGGGCTGCTTGATCTTAGATTTGAGCCTCCAGAACTGTGAGCCAAAATAAGCCTCACTTTACTTCATAAATAGCCTGTGTCTAGTGTTTCATTGTAGTAACACAAAGCTGGCTAGTAGACTTAATCTCTGGTCCTGGTTTACCACTGAGTTCCATACAGTGCCAAGTTCACAATAGAGGCATGTTTGTGTGAGGTAGCCAAACAGGGTGATGTGGCTTCAAACTTGCTCAGTTGAAAAGTCCACAGAAGGCAGCCCCAGGGTCACATCTGGGCATGCATACAGAATCGAGGACTAATGGAGAACAGACGAAAGAACAAAGCACAAGGCAAAGTGTACTTTCCAATAATTTTTTTGTTTTTAATATCAATTGATGTTTTAAAAAATACAGAGGTGTTTGACACAGAATAGCACCATTGTGTAGGACACACACAGTTCCTGCGCCCGGCACCTGCAGGGGGGTCTTCTTGCCTGGGCTGGGGACAGTCACTCAGGGGGCGTTTGACTCACACCAGTTAGTTTCCTGTCTCTGCCTTGACCCAAAGGTCTTACAGGAAGACAATAAATAAATAGAACACCGAGATTTTATTTTGCAGTCTGCCCAGTTCAGGTCTCTTAGAGAGGGGAGAACAGTCCGAACTGTGGGAGGGTGAGATGAATGGACACCAGGTCAGGTCAGCCATTCAGTGCAGAATCCTAGAGTGACTGGGATTGGAAAGTACTTGGGTCCTTTGGGTTTGCAATGGATTGTGTTGTTTCTGGGTTCAGGTTTTTACAAGAAGCAGACAGGCCCTATGTCCACACCAAATTCTTGCTCAGGCCCTCCTATGTCCATGGGTGCAATGTCAATGATGGGGAGGCGTGAAGTCTTCTGTGACCGGTACTCGATGACAGTCTTGCCCCACTTACCGGTGTGTTTCTAGAGGGAAAGAGAAGAGATGCTATTCGGTAGATGTTTGTAATCCAGTGATAAATTTCTTGGGAACCCAAAACTGAACTACAGTGTAAAACATACTCACAAGGCTCCCTAGACCTCTTCTTGGCTTGCTCAAGCCTTCTGTGTTTCAAGTCTTATCCTTAGGGGCAGAGCTGTGCTCTGTCTTCCTGTCCTGTCCCTTCCTTCCCCATACCATAGTGGATTCCCCACCTATGATCCCCTCTTCACTTTCTCTTGTAGGGATGCCCATGCACATTACATGAGCACTTCTGCAAAAGTCACTGAGTATGCCACATAGGACCTTATTTCTCCTAAGCCAGGGAGTAGAGAAGCTGATAGAACAATATGTACCTTTCCCTCACCTGTCACTCAACTGGTCTTCTCAATACAACCCCTCAGACTCACACTTCTGATAACATCTTGTCACTTTAGGACTGGGACACCTGTTATAGGCCAACCCTCCATCCCACACAGGCAGCTCCAGGCTCTGGGCAGCTCTTCTCTCTGGCGGCTCTAGTCAGCTCCACTCACCGTGCAGCCATCTTTCAGGGCAGTGTACGTGAACCTGCTGTTGCCCTCAGCCCGGATCTCCACATCATTGGAGCCCTGGATGAGCAAGGCCTTCTTGAGGTTGCCAGCTGCTTCATCCAGGTAGGCAACACTGTTCTTGCAGTGGTAGGTGATGTTCTGGGAGCCCTCAGTTGACAGCAGGCGCAGGAAAGTCATCTGGACGTTGGCAGTGTTGGGAGCCAGGTTGTCATCTCCATAACTGAACTGTGGGGCAGAGAGCCAGGGTATGAGGCCTGGGAGCCAGCATTTACTGGAGTCAGGGGTTTCAGAGGTGACAACTATTCAGGAATCAGAGGAGCTGATGGAGATGTTGGGTGGTGGGAAGCTGAGAAGACATTTCTGCTTCCAGGGAATGGAACAAACTTAGAGAACCTATTTTCAACTGCAAATGGGGAAAAATACTCTTCCTCCTCTCCTCAAGCCCAGAGGGAAAAAAACTGGTGAATGTGGGGAAGGTGCTAAAAACATCCAGGGAAAAAGAAAGCCTGAGGAGCCAGCTTGGGCCTGGAGCACCCAGATACTCACATGGAAGCCACCATTGATGGTTTCTCCAAACCAGATGTGCTTCTTCTCCTTGCTCTTGCTGCTCCACCAGTTCTTCTTGGGCACATTTGCTGGGTTGGGGTAGACACAGGTCTCGCCTGTCTCCATGTTGCAGAAGACCTTCATGGCGTCTAAGGTGCATCCCTGGTTGGGGTCAATCCAGTAGTCTCCTACAGGAGAAGAGGCAGCACCCCATCAGGCTCAGTAGACTCAGACTCAAAAGGCCCAGTGGGTCAGACTGAATAGGAGAGACAGAGGGCCTACAGGGAAACTGGGTGTTGGGGGGCAGGCTTGTGTGTGGCCTAAAGGGAGAGGAGACAGAAGAACATGTCAGGCAAGGAGATGGGGATGGACAGTCTTATAGTAAAGAGGAAACGAGCATAAAAGTCAAGACCAGAGCAGGATGGAATCCACCGTGAAGTCACTTCTGCCATGGCAGGAGAGGTGCCAGGGCTGCAGCTTCTCTGCTGTGAAATGGGAGAGCAACCATCTGCCAGAACCTTCCAGTCCTGGTTCTGCCCTGCACCAAAGGGTGTCTCTTCCTTGCCACTGAAGGTGGCCATGCCCAGTGGGCTGACTCTTCACTCTCTGGGACAGGAGACCCTGCCCTCCAGGCTCACCGCTCTTCCATTCAGGGTGGCAGAGTTTCAGGTCCCGGCAGGTACGAGCAGGGTTCTTGCGGGAGCCCTCAGGGCTGCGGATGCTCTCAATCTGGTTGTTGAGGGACTTGAGTGTGGCATCCACCTCGGCGTCATGCTGTCTCAAGGTACCAGCTGCCTGGTCAGCCCGCATGTACTGCAGGGGGTCAGGGCCCTTCTCTCTCTGGCCTAGGCCAGCGAAGGCAGACATGTCAATGCCTGGGCCAGGGGGACCTGGAGGGCCAGGGGGTCCAGGATTTCCAGGAGGACCCTGCCGTAAGGAATAGAGAGATCAGCCAGGAACCATGGGAAGGAGCTTCATGTCTGTCCCAAGAGTAGGCCAAAGCATCCTCTTCCCAGTCCCATGGCAGGGGCAAGGACAGAAGCTCAGGACCAAGAAAATCTCCATTTCTTCCTTATACCCTCTCTATTTCCAGACCAAACATGGGTGCTTAGAGCCCCTCAGGAGACTTCAGGATAAAGGTGACTTCACCACTATCTACAGGCTAATGCCCCAAAAGAGACTGTGAGCTGGGGATATCTCAGAGCATAGGGAAGGAGTCAAGACACTCACAGCAGGACCAGTTTCGCCTGAGCGTCCACGGGGACCAGGAGGCCCAATGGGGCCAGGGATTCCATTAGCACCGTCTTTGCCAGAGGGACCAACAGGGCCAGGTGGACCCTGCAGGCCAGGAGAGAGAAGAAGTGGTGAGAAAGGAACGGCCCTCACAGAGACAGCTGAGGATAACTGTAGCTACTTAGGTGGCTATTATGATGGCACCAGCCATTCAGCCCCCAGTCCTTCACATTGCTCAGCCGTAGCACCCTAAATTGGCCTCTATTTGGCCTTGCACCCTAAAGTGGCCTCTGTTTGGCCAAGGACTGGCAGATTAACTCCATGGCTCTCTTATCCCCCTTAACTCCTGTTTATAACATCCTGATACCTAAGAGTCTGACAGCTGTGAGCTGCTCTTGTGATCATCTATGGCCACAAGTGATGCCAAGCTGGTCCTACCCCACTCAGGGTACCTCCTGAGTGAGGACCCCTGAGCCCAAGTTTCCCCCACCAACCATTGGAAACCCTGGTCAGTACACTGGCCCACCCCTCCAGAAAAGCTCTCTTCATCCCCCAACTCCATGTCACTTACTCTGGGGCCAGAAGGACCAGCAGGACCAGAAGCACCTTGGTCTCCAGAAGGACCCTGTGTGGAAGGAAGTGGCAAAGGGCAGAGGTCAGCACAGACACGGGGACACACACACACACACACACACATACACACTCCTTTTCTACCTCCTCGGTCACCCTGAGTTTGTTCAGGGAGTTTCTGAGGATGACCCTAAGCTATCATAGCAGCCAGTGAAGCCCTACTGCTCAGGCCTCTGAGTAGCAGGAGGCTTTGGGCAGACCTGTGCAGACAGTGACACTTACAGGAGGGCCAGGCAGACCCTGCAGGCCAGTGAATCCACGGTGTCCCTTCAATCCCCTCTCGCCAGGCTCTCCAGCTTCTCCTTTGTCACCTCGAGGACCTTGAGGGCCCTAGGAACAAGATAGGGCCATGGATTGGGTCATGTCAGAGCCAGCAGAGCCCTATGTTTATGCAACCTAAGCCAAGAAGTCCCAGGAACGACAGTGTCCTTGCTGTCTTCCAGGCCTGTAAGGGACCCAGCATAGGAGGCTCTAATACTCACTGGGATTCCCCGGGCTCCGGCCGGTCCTGAAGGTCCCATGGGGCCTTGTGCACCCTGTGAGGAGAGAGTGAGAGCAGAGTCAAGAAAAAGCCAGGACAGGGAGTGCCCTCCTCAACATTTACCCCTGGGCTGGGCACCGAGGTTGCTGCCTCCATGGTCCAGAGACCCCTGGATGCAGAGTTCCTCCAGCCGCGTAGCATGGGGGATGGCCATCATGGAAACACTCACTGATCACTCAACCACTGTGCCCACCACCAGCTTCTGCTGAATGAAGGATACTCACAGCCTCTCCTCTGTCTCCCTGCTTGCCAGTTGGGCCAGCTGGGCCAGGAGAACCAGGGGGCCCAGGGGCTCCGGGAGCACCCACGGCACCAGTCTCACCACGATCACCCTGTCAGGAGAGAGGGCTCCAACTCAGAGAAGAACATTCCACAAGAGGCAGGGACAGAAGCTACTTCCAGTCTAAGACAAGGCTGATTCCAACCTGCCACCCAGGCTGACCTATTAGGCTAAGTCAATGTCCTCCCCATCCCAGCACAAACAGAAGACACCAGATACTCACCTTGACTCCCGCTGCACCATCTCTGCCAGGTGGACCATCAGCACCTGGGCTTCCCTGGGCAAAGGAAACAAGAATGCACTTACAGCTCTCTCTGCCATCTCCCCTTGGCCCTCTCGCATTCCCCCCTCCCTGGTTGTCCATCTCATGGTCTTTGTGCTGCCCCTCGCCCACCACATACATACACGCAACTGCACCAGGCTCTTGGGCCCGTCAGCCTACCCTGCTACCCGCTTCTCCAGGGCCCCAGGACTTGGATGGACTAGTATAGAGATGCACTGGATCCCTCCCTTTGGTCAGGACCACCCCAGGGGGATTCCCCACTCACCTCTCGTCCCGGTTCACCTGCAGGACCAGTCAGGCCAGGAGGCCCCACAGGACCAGGAGGACCTCGATCTCCAGATGCACCAGGAGCGCCCTGCTTGCCGGGCTCACCCTGTTGGGAAGAAGGCCATGAGTGTACCTGCTAAGTGTCCTTTCCCAGGGCCCCACCATTCATTTTAGGGGATAGACATGATTCAGGGACAATTCTGAGGGTGCTGAGTGGGTGAAAGCCCACTCACTCTGAGCTTAAAAGCCTCAGGCCTGAGCCAGGAGGGACTCAGCTAGGCTGGAAGGAAGAGCATCTCTCACTCACCGATGGGCCAGGCAGGCCAGGGAATCCTCTCTCACCACGCTGTCCAGGCAGACCAACAATGCCTCTCTGACCAGCCAGACCCTGAGGACCTGGAGGACCATCGGCACCCTGAGAAAAGAGGTAGGAAATGAGAACTGATGTGTCGCCTCCACCTGGCCATGATTTTTCCTGCCCTCCTAGTACAGTTCTCTGTGCAGTTCCTTTCCTTCATTTCCACAGCCCCTGTTCCCTTCTATCCTTGCTGGACAGCTCAGGAGCTTCTTATACTCCTGTTCTCAGGGACCCTGGCACAGGCCTGGTGAGGCACTTACAGGAGGACCATCAGCGCCGGGCTCTCCCTTCTCGCCAGGGAGTCCTACAGGACCTTGGAGGCCAGGATCACCAGCTCTGCCAGGGGAACCATTGTCTCCTCGAGGACCTTTGGGACCATCTTTTCCAGAAGGACCAGGGGGACCAGGGGGTCCAGGGTTGCCCTAGGAGGAGAAAATGCAGAAAGTGAGAATTCACCTCACCCTTCTCATCCAGGCTTCCAAACCCAATGTGGCCTCAGAGACAGCAGCTCCTTTGAGGGGCTTCCATATTCCCCCACTCCATACACACTACGGGAAGCTTGACACCTCTTGTCTACCTCTTTGTTCTCCTCTCCTCTGTGAGAGCTCTGGGCAGCCAGCCTGGGTTCCACCAGCCCCTGAACACCTTGCCTTTCCCTATCCCCATGGAATCCCTCCTGCTTTGTCCTTTATCCTCAATCCCCCATTCCTAAAGGGATTCCCTGACCTTGCCCCTTGGACCCCATGCCTTCTGCTTGTCCCAGCCCCACTCCTTCTGCACTTGGCATTGGTGCACTGAGTGACTTTTCCTTGTAACCACTCTCTCACTGCAGCCCCCTAAGTGTCAGATATGGGATCCGCCAGCTTTCTTATAAAGCATGGAGCCAGGCGCACAGAACTTGCTCAAAAAATGTGTCCAGGTTGAAGGCAGTCATGCCAGCCTTCCTGCCCACTGAACCAGATATTTGAGGGGTGAGCCCATGCCTGTGCAGAAGATGTATGGTCCCAACCCTGCTTCCAGCCGTCTGTGGGGACGGACCCTCATGGCCAGTGAGCTCCTTCTCAGAGGAATGGGAATGAGCAAAAGAGAAATGGGAGCCAGCCTGGAGCTCTCTTCTACCCCTGCCTGAGCCTCCTGTGCCAGGAGTGGGGTAAATACTCGCCAGGAGTGATACTCACATTGGAGCCTGGGGGTCCAACACGGCCAGCAGCTCCAGGGAATCCAGTGGCTCCCTATGTGAGAAGAGAAGAGGAGAAAGGAAAGCCCCTGAATACTTCAGTCCTCAGAAGGGTCAAGAGTCAAATTAGCAGAATGCATAGGGGGTATCTCAGAAGTGGGGATGGGCAATGGATAAGGGGTCACAAAACATCAAGAAGGGATTAGAAGGAGAAAGGGCCCCATTGGGCCTGGCTGTGGAATAAGGTATGTGTGGCTCCTTGGTCTCCTGCCCACGAGGGCCATTCAGTGCTTGAGTGAGCCTAGGGTGCCCTCTCTCCCACCTAAATGGGGGATGGACTTAGGCTGAGAAAGGAGATGGAGACTCTTGAACACTGCCTGCCCCAGAAGCCTAGGGCCTAGCCTTCTTTGTAAGTGGTGGGCGGGGGGGAGGGTGTCACTCACGGGGGGACCTTGGGCACCTCGGGCTCCTTTAGGACCAGTCACTCCAGTAGGACCCTGAGAAGGAAAGAGAAAAACAATGAGGCCCATAGATTGGGGAGAATAGTAGACTTCTATCTGAGCCCCAACATCAGACTCCAGAGGACTAGGTTTTCAAAGCACAGCATCCTGCCAGTATGATCCCATCTGGGAGAAGCTGTCACAGGTAGACCTGTCAACCCTGCCAACAGGAGACTCTAGGAGAAGCCCTCCAGGCACCTATGGAGCTAGTCCCAGGTCTCACCTCCCAGGAAGCCCTTCCTGCCCTCTCACCCCTCTCTCCAAGAGACCAGCTGCTTTGTCCTTGCTGTCTGCGGTCAGTGGAGATACAGTCTGTACTTTGTGCAGGTCCCCCAAGAGGCCCACCCAAGTACCTCACACACCACACCCAAGACAGTGAAAACCCCTTCCACTGGCTGACAGTCTCCTAGTCATTCTCTGCCTGTCCAGTCTAGCAGGGCCTCTCCCCTGCACCCTCTCAACCCTCCCTCCCAAGACAACTCTTGGGGAGCTCAGCTCTACCCACCTGAGGCCCAGGAGCTCCAGAGGGTCCCTGAGGACCAGGGGCACCAGCGTCACCTTTCTGTCCAGCCTCTCCTTGCTCACCCTTGGCACCTGGTTGGCCATCAGCACCCTGCAATGGGAGAAGTGGGTGAATAAGAGAAGGGAAAGCCAAACACTTGAGGTTCTGCCAAAAGGGCAAGAGACTCTGGGAGTATGTGAGTGTGTGTGTGTGTGCCTGTGTGTGTTTGTGTGTATGTGTGTGTGTGTCCACTCTGAACCTGAAAATAGAGTCTAAGACAGGATTGCTATAGTCACAAGGGAGTGTGAAAGGAGAGGAGAGAGAACATTTCCCTCTTCTGTAAACTCGATGCCTCCCTCTCTCCCCAAAAGGTTAAAAGATGCCATTGGGTGCTGGATGTGGAGCTGGTCTGCATGCAGGGGGCTGAGAGTGGGTTGGACAGAGATTCTTACAGGAGGTCCAGCGAATCCAGCGGGTCCAGGGGGCCCAGTCTCTCCACGTTCACCCTGTGAAAAGAGTGAGCCCAGGGAAGATCAGTCCCCGCTGCTTGCCTGATTCTGTTCCCTCCTAAGAGCTCAGAGCTCTCTTCCCAGTCCAGCCCAACTTCATGTCCAGTCACCCCCAGAGAAAAGGTATCTGAAAGTTGTCTGATCCTAAACAAAGGGACCAAAGGCAGAAAGCCTTTCTTGGACAAAGGATCTGTTGACTCAAAGGACCTGTGCCCTGACCACATCCTGGACCCATGTCACTTCTCCCTTCCCTTCCCATCTCTCCTCCCACCCCTAGATTCAGAGGATCTAGGGGTATAAGGAGGCAGCTAGCATTGGACAGCCTGCAGTGTGAGGCTGAGGGATGGAGCTGCTTCCCAGCTCCTGGAGGCTGCAGGCCTAGCTCAGAGGGGCAGATACTCACCGGGGCACCTCGAGCACCAGCACTTCCCGCAGGGCCAGGAGGGCCAACTTCTCCCTGTGAGGGAGAAATCAGGGATGAGGAGGTGGGGAACCAAAGTGGGACCCTCTGAGAGCCAAGTGCATCCAGGAAGCCTTGATGGTGGGAAGGGGACTCTGGGGCCCTAGTAGATCCCAGCCTGCTTTCTCCTCGTGATTTCAGGCACCTCTACAGCTTCTTTAGGACCTTCACTGAGGGTACTTCTGCCTCCAGTCCCACTGTTCCACCCCACAGGGCACCCAGTGGCTTTCCACCCTTGAGAGGACCCCCACCCTTCACGCCAGCAGCCCCAGTGGCAGGGGCGTGATGATTGGTGAGTGAGGAGGAGATACAGCATCTCTGGCAGGAGGTGAGGAGGTGGCTTGCTGGAAGAAGGCAGGCAGAATGAAGAGGACCAACCATGACTCACCTTCTCACCATTTGCACCTGCCGGGCCAGGGGGGCCGATGGGACCAGTCAGACCCTGGGAAAGTGAAGGCAAAGGTTAGAGAGGCAGGGGGCAGGGCCAGACTGTGGGGCCCACCCCAGTGGGCTGTGGTATACCCTCCAAGGTTCCCAGAGTTCCCACTCACTGTCTGGCCCCCACCTTTGACAGATAAGTCTCTGTTGGTTCTCAGTCCCAGATTCTTCCCTTCTCTGATGCCAGAGATTCATGAGGTCCCCTGTATCTGTCCCCACCCCAATTCCCAAGTCCCACAACTAGCATTCACTTACTCGTCCACCGTCCTTTCCAGGGGCTCCCTCGGGACCTTTCTCACCAACATCACCCTGGGGGAAGAGAAAACCAGCGGTCTCAGATGGGCCCACCAGGACCTCTTGGCCATCTTAGTCCCACCCTGGCTGGAGCTTCAGGGCTTAGTTCCTGCCCAAGAGGTATTTGCTATGGTCTCAGGGTGTGTGACAAAGTGTAACAGGACTAAGATGAAGAGATGAGAAGAGGGTGGCCCTAAAAGGCAAAGTTTTGGAAGTGAGGTCTCCAAGTTCCTCAAGAAAAGGGAACCAAGACTCTCATCCAGAGAGGACGGGACATGAGTACGAGGGGCAGGAATGGGGCAAAGTTTTGGCTCTGCGGAGAGGTACTTCAGACCTAGTACTTACCCTGTCTCCCTTGGGCCCAGCAATACCAGCTGCTCCCCTCTCACCGGGCATTCCTTGCAGACCTGGAGGGCCCTGAGCCCCGGGGGGGCCAACTGGGCCAGCTGTGCCCTGGGTAGAAAGCAAGAGGAGTCTGTGGTGGACAGCACCTCCCCAGGGCCTCATTGTGTAGCCTGGGAACCAGTGTCCCAAAGTCCTCTTTCCTTCCCTTCCTTCTGCACAGACTTCCCTTCCAGTTCCATCTCCCACTTGCCTCTGCTACTCTGCATTCCCTCTGAGCAGGCCACCTTCCTCTCCACCCTCAGTGGGCCCTCCCCAGGCTCCCAGAAGACCTCTGCAGGAACCAGTCTCACTTACTTTGGGACCATCAGTGCCAGGAGTTCCAGGGAGGCCACGGGGACCCTGAAGGCCTTGGGCACCGGGAGAGCCACGTTCACCTGGGAAACCTCGTTCACCCTGGGAGAAAGACATCAAGATGCCATCAGGCAGGAGTGGTGGGAAGGAGACCAGGGAGAAGTGGGGAGGCAGGAAGGGGAGTGGGACCCTCCAAAGCAGGCTGTGGTTCTGGGAAGTGTTGGCAGAACTGCACAGAGAGGGTAGGCCCAAGGAGGCCCCAGTAATGGCCCACAGGATACTCACCCTGGGACCCACAAGGCCAGGCGCTCCAGCTTCACCAGGAATACCCTGGAGAACAAAGAAAGATGTGAAAGAGTGAAGACAGCATGATCCAGAGCCTGGATCATTCCTCCCCTGGAGACAGCCTTCTTATAGGAAGGCTGAACTCAGAATATGTCATCTGTGGAGAGCTAGGATGTGGGTCTGGGACATTCTTAGTCCTCATGGGCTCCTCGGGTCCTCTTGCCCATGTCTCTTGCTCTTCAGCTGAACAGGTTGCAGGCTCAGAGATCACCATACTCACCTGATCACCTACTTTGCCAGCTTCACCTGGGGGACCAGGAGGGCCAGGAAGTCCCTAGAAGTTAAAGTGACAGGGTTAGCAAATGAGTGAGTTTTCTGCCTCAGTCCTCCATGGAGGCACAGCATTGGGCAGACCCAAAGGAAGAAGCAACAAGAACCGGGTTCAGTGAAGCTGCAGTTCCCTGGCACCCCACGACAGGGGTGGGCCCTCTATCCATGGTGCCTGCTGCTACCCCACAGAACCCTAGGTGTGGGAAGGTGCTAGACAGCCACCTACCTGGAATCCAGATGGCCCAGGAGCACCCTGTTCTCCTCGTTCACCAGCAGGTCCCTGCAGAGGAAAAGAAAAGGTAGGCTGAGCTAGTGTTCCTAAGAACCCAAGAGCCACAGCAGGCAGGGCTCTGGGGCAGTCAGCAGAGTGGACAGGACCAACGCCTTCCTGCATGGTCCAGTCGACGTGTGAGTGCGCACCTCATTCCCGTCAACTACCTATTCCCCCGCAATAGGGTGGGGTCCACGCTGCCTCCTGGGATACCCCATCTCAGCTGATGGGCCTAGTATCCTGGTCTAACCCAGATCTGCATCTGTCAGCTCCATTAGTGGATGAATCTCAGGTTCCTCTGCTCCACCCTACAAGCTCCTGCCCATGGGGCCATTGGGAGAGGCTGGAAGGTACTTACAGCAGGGCCAGGGGGTCCTGCAGCACCTGTCTCACCATCTTTGCCAGGAAGACCCTAGAGGGCAGGGAAAAAGGTGACATAATGACTCACACTTTCCTTCAGTTCCATAGTCCCCCCAGGACCAGGCAGACGCACTTTTTGACCCACGGATTCCAGACCTCCATGATTTCCCAGTTGAACTCATCTCCACCTCTGTCTGTCCCTCCTTCACTGGTCCCCACCTTTTCTTTGCTGTTTCCTCATGGAAGCCTTCCCCATTTCCCCAGCCTGCTGACCTACAGCGACCATAATCCCAAAAGGCCCAGATCAGCATGGGCTCAGCCACAGAAATCAACTCTTGCTACCCAGGGATCCCAAGATCACACCTAAGGGAGTCACTCCCATACCCTGATGGTGTCCAGCCAACACAAAGCCATAGGCGGTAGAGTGGGGTACTTACTCTTAGACCAGGAGCACCAGGCAGCCCCTTCTCACCAGCTTTGCCAGGCTCACCCTGGAGAAAGAAGAGAGCAGGACCATGAAGTGGAGGACTGTAGAGAGAGTGGCCAAGAGGGGTTGATAGAATGGGGCTTGGACAACAGAAGATAAGGCCAGGTATCAGCCTTTCCCTTGTATTCAGAGGCAACTGGGCCACTGGGCACTGCCCTAGGGCACAATGTCATGGCCATGATATCCTGAGGTCTAAGGGGCCCTGGGTGTCCCCCAGATCACACATTCTCTTGCAGGACATGTAGGCTGGAACAACTCATGGCACAGAGATCCCACGCATCACTTCCCTAGGTTAGCTCTGTTCAGGTTCTAACCTTTTCTCTAAGGTGCAAGGAGGGAGACAGCACCACATGGAAGAAAATGGAATTACTTACATTGGCACCTTTGGGGCCAGGGAAACCCATGACACCAGGCTGTCCACGGGCCCCCTGAGGACCTGGAGGTCCAGGACGACCATCTTCACCAGGGGCTCCCTGAAAGAAGGGGTGCCATTCTCAGAACATAGACCTTCTCACCACATCCATCCATCAGTATCTATCACAAGCCTGGTGTATGGCAGGTACAGGATGGGGCACCAGCCACATACAGGATTGACAAAGGCTGCAACCAGCAGCCCACACTGTACACATGGGCCCATCTGTAGCAAGGTGCTGCTAAGTTCAGAAGTCTGTCCCTGAAAGTACACACTGGACTTTGTCTCCTGCCCCCAGGAGAGATCCAAGTGCATGAAGGAGTAGCATGGTTACTATACAGGCCACACATGTCCCCAAACCTATCATCTATCCCCTGACCCAATTCTCAAAAATTTCATGGTACTCCAGGCTCTCTCCACCCATACTCCTGTCTCTCTTCCCACTCACTACACCCCCAAGGATACCCGCCCAACAGTCCTAGGATGATGGACTTACTGAAGGGCCAACTTTGCCTTGAGGACCAGCATCACCAGGGCGACCAGTGAGACCCTTTGTTCAAGAGAGAGAAGAGGGTGGTGTCAGGGACAAGCCCAAGACCTCCCGATCCTGAGCACAGGAGAGAGGGAGGCAGGGTGTGAGGTTCAGAGTCTGAAGCCAATGGCAACAGAAACTCCCCTACCTACCCGGGCTCCAGGGAGACCAGGTTCTCCAGGACGGCCAGGGTCACCATTGGCTCCCTTGGGACCAGCAAGGCCACTGGGCCCTCGCTCTCCAGGGGCTCCCTATACCAGAGAAGATGGAATGAGTAGAATGCCTTATAACCAGAGACGTAGGAGGAGGCCCAGCCTCTCTTTTCCCACTCACCTTGGGACCTGCCAGACCGTCCTGACCTGGGAAACCACGGTTGCCAGGAGCACCCTGGGAAGAAGCAGGAAGGAGGCAGTGAGTGAGAATGTTCCTAACACAACAGTGCCTAGAGAGAGCCCAGCCAGGCTCTGGGGGGGTCCATCCCATCCACCCACCAAGACAATTTATTTGGAACAGTAGCTGTGGCCTGCAAGATCCCGAAAGGTTAACTTCCTGGGCCTGCCCCTGCCTTTTGAGAAAGAAGCTCACTGCTTTGTGTCATCCTGGGGTAGAGGGCACAAATAGAATAAGGATCCCTGTCACTCTGGTGGTAGATGAAGTAAAGAGGAGTTTGCTTTCAGTCAAAGTCAGGGAATTGGTAAGAACACAGGGCCGGATGTGAGATGGGAACTTCTTGCCCACTTACTCTTTCTCCAGGGGGACCAATGGGCCCAGCACCACCAGGCTCTCCACGAGCACCTCTTTTCCCTTCTTCACCAGCAGGACCAGGGGCTCCCTGGGGGCCCGCAGGACCCTGAGGACCAACACAAAGACAAACAGGGTGAGTCTTCACTGGTGCTGGGAGAAGCAGGGACCCTGCAAGTAGAAGTAGCCCTAGCAATGTTCTAGGGCTGGGGTGCCTGAGCAAGAGAAGCCATACAGGAAGGGGAAAGAGATGGCGTAAAATTAAAACTGAGAGCAGAAACTGCTCCAGGGTCTTCTCAGCCCTGTTAAGTCCTCCAGGCCCAATGGGAGAGGGCCTGGATGGGGGATAAGCTCTGGGGGAGGGGCAGAAGGGCTGAGGGAATGCTCTGTACCCCAGGACAGCAGCAGAGAACACAAGAACTTGTGGGCATATACTCACAGGTTCTCCCTTGGGGCCTTGTTCACCTTTGAAGCCAGCAATACCAGGCTCACCCTAAATGAAAGAGAGAGGTAGGTACTCACACTGGGTTCTCTCCCACCTGCAGAATCCAGTCAGAGGACACTGGGGTGAAGTCAAGTCAGGAAAGTGCAGGAAGGACAGGCTCTGGGATCTGACTCCAGGAATGTAGGTAGGACTTGGTGGCTACTTCAGGTTCTTACCGTCTGACCTTTTGGACCAAGAGGACCAGTTGCACCTTGAGGGCCAGGAGGACCACGGGGCCCAGGGAAGCCAGGAGCACCAGCAATCCCAGGAGCACCCTGTCAATATGAGCAGAAGAGAGAGTGTCAGGAGGAAGGCTAAGGAAGACTGAACCCACCAGAAGAAGCCCCAGGGCAGCACTCACAGCAGATCCTTTGGCTCCGGGAATGCCATCAGCTCCAGGGTTTCCCTGAACAAGAAGAGAGTGTCATTGTGAAATAAGCAGCAAAGAATGAACCCTAATCATCTCCATGCCCTCCAGGCCCCATTGCAGGGTCGTTCACTTCAGGGGTACATTGTTTCAAGGGAAAAAATGAAGACAAAGACATGTCTGGAGGTGAGACGGCAGGCGTTGGGCCAGAATAAAGGTCTGGTGACTGGGCCCACACTCCTCAGAGGGTCCCATGGAGTCAGGAGTTACAAGGCTATAGACCCTGGACCCTCCAGGCCAACAAGAAGCTGTACTTACGGAAGCACCAGCAGGCCCAGGGGACCCAGGAGTGCCAGGTTCACCTCGAGGGCCTTGAGCGCCTTCAGGACCACGGGCACCAGTGGGGCCAGCCTCACCCTGGAAAGAGAGCAGAGGTTGAAGAGAGGAGGGTGACACAGCAGGTCAGGGCCAGCTGTGTGCACCCACCTTTGTGTGTGAGTACACATGTCCATACCTGCTCATATGTAGGCCTTGTGTCATTTTTGTCCCCACTTGACTGAGCTTGATGACTTAGCACTCCTGCCTCTGCATTGTCAGTCCCCAAACACAATCACACAGTTGCCTGCTTAGTTATAGCAATAGGCAGCCTACAAGATATGTCTGCACCCATCAGAGAAGCCTGGGTTAGAGGAGCTGCCATCTAGCACCAGAGGATGATGGACAGATGGTCTGGGTGGGCAGACACTGCTATCTCTCCCACCACCTTCTATTTTTCTGTTCCATGAAGGAATGGAGTTTTATGGAGGTGAATTTCCAGTCACCTGGACCTCTGCTTTTTTGAGTTTCTTAGCTCAAAGTGCTGTTGGATCCTACTTGGCTACTGGGGAATCGGTGCAGCCCAGGTTCTGGCCCCAGCCTGTCTGAAGTACCAGAAAGGCAGAGCAGAAGTAAGCTAGGACAGGAGATCAAACTCCTTTTTCCAACCCTAACAGCAGCCCAATTCTCCATCTCTAATAGGCCTCACCCTGCAAAATAGCCTGTTTTTATTTTCATTTTTTTCCTGAAAGTTACAACTTGCTGAGATCTGGGTTTTCTGGATGGAGACTCCCTGGGGAGGGCTGCTGACCTGGAGAGAGGTCAGAACTTCCTCAGGTTTCTTCTCAACATTCTTGCTTCACTTTTGTAATTATTGTTTTCTAAAGGTCAGGCCCCCTCACCTTCCGCTGTCCCTCTTCACAATGGGTCTCCTTCACCAGGCTCCCGGGGCCTCAGACACTGTCTGGTTGCCATGGAAACCCCCAGGAGGGGAAAAGCAACCTGATGCCAGTGACACACGGAGGCTCCTTATTCATTCCCAGGGACGTTCACACTGGAATCCCTCCTGGGCTGCTGGGCCTTTCCCTGAACTGGCTGGCCTCCCACTGGCCTCTATTCATCTTTGGAAGAACTCCATTAACATGGCTTAGAAGAGCCCAGCACCCCAAGTGAAGTAGAAACAAGAGGAGGGCAGAGGACAGCAAGGAGCAGTCTATTTTGTCAGTGCCCCCTTCCCCTGCCCATTTCCCTCCAGCAACCCCCAGGTCTGCCAGCATTTGGATCCCTCCACAAATGTGTCTTCTTCCTTCTCTCCCTGCTCTTCTTCTTCCTCCAGGGGTTCTGGGGTATCACCATCTTTCTCTTCTGTCTGCCTGTCCCCACTCTAAAGCTCTAATAAGACCTCCAGCTTCCATCATCCCATCTTCCTCTCCCTTCCAGTGGGTCACTCTGTAGACACTGGACTTTCTTCCTTGCCTTGTTGGGAAGCCACAGTGGGTGGGATGGGGGAGACTTCTCAGAAGGGAAGGGGAGTTGTCAAGGGGTTCTTTGCACAGGTAATGGGAAAGGGGAGTGTCTCAGCCCTCCAGACTCCCAGCAGGGCACACACCTTGGCACCAGGAGCACCAGGGAATCCAGGACCACCGGCAGGACCAACAGGACCCTGGAGAGAAGCAGCGGGAGAGGCAGGGGAGGAGAGGTGAATGCAATCCATCTGGACAATCTCTTCAACCCCCAAAGGGAGACACCCCACCTTATACTCCTTTCCCCCTTTGTACTGATTTTGCTCTATGTCTATTGTGGCTTAGAGTCCCTGGATAGAAATTGTCCCCACTGCCTGTGTCCCCTATGAACTCCAGAGACACCTTGCTTTGCTTGTCTTCAGAGTATATGTGTGTTTCTGAGTCTATGTGTGGTGTGAAGCGGTCATTTCTTTGATCTCCTTGCTCAGAAAAGATTGCTGCAAGATGTCTGAGAAAAGTGCAGCTTCTAAGCTTGATCGAGTTGCTCAAGGAACATTGCTTCTCCTTCTCCCTCCTCTCCAACAAAAATCAGCTGCTGCTGTGGTTATACCAGGTACAATGTGCACCCTGCAGTCTTTGTGGGGCTACTCAATAGGACTGAACAAGCTCAACCTCCTGCTGAGGACAAAATGAACTTACCGGAGGCCCAGCAGGGCCTGGCTGGCCATCATTGCCCCGGGCACCCTGCAAGCAAGGAGAAAGAAGCAGCCATGTGAGAAGTGCCTGCAGGTCCAGTTGTCCCGCCCACAGTCCACCCTCACAGAAAACGTGGGAGACACTGTGCAGGGGCATCACAGGGCTGACCATGAGGAAGGTTAGGTGTGAGCTACAGGTAGCCTACCAAGGGATCCTGTCTATGTCGTCTGCCCCCAGTGGGTGTCAGAGGGCAGCTGTGAGCTTATTCTCATGGTTAATGACGCTTAGGTGATTTCCCAAGTAGCCCATCATTCCTTCAACTTGAGCTTAGACCCCAAGTATCCCTAGCTTTAAGTCTGAGTTATCAATTACAGACTTGGTGAATTGAGTAAAGGAAATGCAAGAGCCCAGCAGTGCCCTTGACTCCGTGTGTGCTGCCTGTGCACAGAGGAAGCACTTGTAAGGCTTGGTTAGCCTGCTTGGTTAAGATGTGGTCAGGTCTTGGTTAAGGTTTCCTCTTGGTAAACTCCAGGCTGCTTCTGTGCTCTGGCCCCTCCCCAGATAACCTGACCTTAAGGAAAACAGATACTCAAAGGATGTCTTCTGGTGGCCCAAGCAGCAGCTCCATGATGGGGACAGAGCACTGGATTCACTGAGCTCCTGCCCTCGAAAGACACAGCTCTGCAGAGCCAGGCCTGGGACCTGGGCCTCGGCAGAGTACCCCAGCAGGCCAGGAGGAGACTTCCCTAGCTGAGCATTGCTTGTCAGTCTCTGTCTCTCCTTAGAAGCCAAAGGAGAAGGATGCTTTGTGGGAAGGTCCTGCTGTAAATAAGACTCAATCTTCCTCCTGGCTGTGGTCCATTTCACCTGCCTGAGACTCTCTGGACTGACCATCAACAGGAAAGCAAGACAAGACTTAACCAAAGAAAATGTCAGAGGGTACATGCCTCAGGATTCCTGCAGCCCTGCTAGGCTGCCTGGCTGCTTTGGAAAACTAGGTTACTGGGGAAGCCCTGGGGCCCCCTCCCTCCAGGGGTCAGCCAGCAGAGCCCAGGGCTTGGCATTAGCAAAGGGCAGCTGCCTCACTGCCCTGAGAGGCCAAAGCTAGGCCAGCACCTGCCAGCTCTCCCTGCAGCAGGGCCAAGGAAAAGGCACCATCTGGCCCAAGGAAGGGAACTCATGAGACAGCATGCCACCTTCTGGATGGCCAGGCTCAGAAAGCCACTGAGATGCCTCAGAGTAGAGACATAGGCAGTGGGAAGAGGGGCAAAGAAGAGCTCAAAAACAATGGTAGTCGATCTTCTAAGCCCAATCTTACAAACTCACTGCCAGTCTGACTACTGTGGGAACTGGAAACAGCAAGGAGAACAGAGAAGCAGGGCCTTCTGTACCCAGGAAACAGGAAGAACAATAGCAGGGGATATCATCTTTATCCCTCATGAGTGAATCACTGTGGCTCAGAGTCCTGCTAAAAAGCCCCCAGCCAGGATTCTGCTAGTCTAAAGAAGCCACAGGGTTTCTTGGTAAGCCTGGTACCCTCTCATCCTCTTACTCAAAGTGACCCTGGGGAGAGGCACTTCAGCAGCTCTGACTGACTAATGGGGGTCAAGATGGCTTGTTATTTCACTGATCTGCAATTGAGGAAAGTTTCTGCCAAATAAATATACCGTATAGACAGCAGCACCACTGAGTGAAGCGATGTATTTTGGCTAGACCTGGGAGGAGGGGCCTCTGAGCTTGGGTGGTTGGGGTAGGAACCAACAGAAAGCTTAATCTTTCCTAAACACGGCTTTCATCACATCACTCGCCTGACCAAGCACCTACAAGGCCTCTCTATTGCAAAGGGATCCAAGCTAACTGCCTCCATCTGGCACCTGCGCCCTCCATTGGCTGCCAATCCCCTTGCTAGTAATTTCCCACATTAACTAGAGGCCAGCAGAGTCTGAGTCTGCAAAGCGCCATTTATCATAAGTAATTTAACCTTTCTGTGCTTCAGTTTCCTCTGGTATAAAATAAGGAGAAGAATAGACCCTACCTCACAGGATGTGGGGGGAAATTAGATGAAGCAAAGCATAGAAGGTATTAAACATAGGAAGGGCCTAGAAGAAGGAGGCCACTGGTATCATATAACACTAGTGGCAGCATCAAGTGCACATGCCTATGAGTCAAAGCTAGACTCTGGTCATTATTTTCTAGGACACCATCGTCTGAGCAACCAGAAAGAGCAGATTAGCATGGAGCTAGTTAAGTTTCTCCATAAATTCCAAGTGGAATTACTGGGGAGGGGTGGAAGTTGCTGAGTTACCTGAATAATCCAGACTGGTTAAGAGAGAACACTGCTCTCTCCAACCAATCCTCCTGTATCCCTCCCTGGCCCTCCACTGTGCAGGCCCAGCCTAGAGATTTTTGATGGTACATTCAGGATGAATTCTTCTGGGATTACAATACTCCCTATACCTTGGCTAAGTTGTTTTGAGTGTCAAGTGTAATAAGCACGTAAACTCTAAAGTGCCGGCATATGGTGGCATTTGGCTTTGTGGATTACTTACCGCAGCACCAGCAGGGCCAGTTCGTCCTCTCTCACCAGGCAGGCCACGGGGACCCTGGAACACACAGCCCAAGTATGAGTTGGCTCAATAGTGCTCTGTGTGATGATTTCTACCTGCAGTGCCTGCCCATGTCCAGGAGGCTAAAAGGAGGAATTGCTGATGGTGCTGCCTTCCCGGCGGCAAGCCCACGACTCCCCAGCGCACACCACAGGGTTTTCTGCCAGGCAGAATTCAGAAGTGCTCTTGTCGCTCTCTACGGAGAACCTTGTTAGGGGCACTTCTTCTTAGAATAGATAAGCTTCCCCAAATGGTGAGAATACACAGGATTTTAAAACCTGACATATAATTCAAATGTGTATTAACAGGGCTATTCCAAGGAAATGTTAGTAAAATCATGAACAACCCATCTATCTAGTACATGTTGCTTTTTGCTCATAATCAGATGAAAGCTACAAAGCTGGATATCTACTTTGCACAAAGGGAAAACTGGTGTTTGAAGTGTAGCCATCTGATAGGCATTAGGAGGGCCCTGAGAGTATCTGGTGGCCTTCCTGCCAGTGACATTCATACTCACCATTGGACCTGGAGAACCATTCTCGCCGGGGGAACCACTCTCACCCTGGAAAATAGACACACGGGGTCAGTGTCTGGGGCCTCAGCTTCCAGAAAATTCCCAAGAAAGCCACTGAAAGGCCTGGCCATCTCAGCTCACACTGACATACTATAACAACTTCAGTCCTATGAGGGACAATTCCCAAGCTGGAGGGCCTACTGTTCATCCACCAGGATGCAGACCTGGGTATTCCCAACCAACACTGTTCTAATGTTCTAACTCCATAAATTCTGCAGCATCTTCTTGGCTGAAAAGAAAGGATTTGTGTTGTTGGCCATCCCCCACTGTGTGCTTTCTGGTTCCTTACCTTTACACCCGGAGCACCAGCTTCTCCCTTAGCACCATCCAGGCCTGGGTAACCCTAAGCAATGAGAGAAAGCATTTAATCACACTTACAGGAACTCAGGCAGGAAGAAATACACATTCCTTTCTCCCAGGCAACTCCTTTCTTCCAACCCCCATATCCACTATACTTACTCTGTGACCTTTGATACCAGGAAGGCCTGGAGTTCCTGGGAAGCCTCGAGCACCCTGCAATCCAAGGAGAAGATGCTCAGGACACAGAGTAGAATGGATGAAGGCTGTCCTGGGCTGTTAAGAGCCTGCAAAGCCAGCTCATTCCAGCCGCCAAGGAGTAGCATGCACCCCAGCACCTAGATGGTTCATTTAGCCAGACTCTGAACCCCACCCCTCATCTTGTGTTCACACAAACATGACTGCCAGCATAAAGGCATGACACAGGCAGGCACCACCAGTACTTGATTTTAGTTGGACATAACCATTGGGCATGTGCCCAATGGTGCAAGAAGGGAGACTCCAAGAAAAACGTTTGAGGTCAGGAGAGGTGGGATTTACCTGAGGGCCAGGAGGACCTCTTTCACCAGATTTTCCAGGTTTTCCAGCTTCGCCCTGAACGAAGAGAGAGGACCTCATTTTTCTTGGAAGACACATTAGCACAGCTGGCATGCCCCAGAGCAGTATCTCTCCCCAGCCCTCCGTGCCTTTGCCCACTAGCTTATTCATGTCACCCACCTCCCTCAGATTCCCATTCCCCAAATGCTTCTCATGATCACAGTTTATTCTTTTGCAAGCCCCTTGGTTCTTGTCAGCCTCCAACGTCCCCTGGCTAGCTCTCCCTCTCCTCTGCTGGGCTCTGCTGACTGGGCTAATATGTCCTAACCTCAAGAGATGTTACTGTCTAATGCTATTCATAAAAGCAGCTTGAGAGCGCCAACTCTTGTCTCTTCACTTTATTTGCATCCTTTGTAGACATCCTGACTCAGGCTGAGCTTTTTCTAACTCATTTACAATTGAGATAATGTTGGGGCGTTGAATGATTCTCTCTTTGTTTGTTCTTCTCTACATCTTTCCGCCTTGTGTTTTTCCTCTCCCTTCTCTCATTTCTCAATTTCCCTTCCTGAAGCTAATGATGTTTTAATTATTTCCCTTCTCATTGGATCCAAACAGTCTCCAGGAAACTTGAAAGCTAAGTCTCAAGTGGGCATGCACATGGAAGACAGAACAGTGTTGTTCCTCAAGATGCATATCTACCTGAGTGCCTCCCCATCATCCCCCAGAACACACTCTCCTCAGGCACTTTCAAAGGAGGCAAATTCCCATTTGACTATCCAGGTATACTCACATCATCACCAGGTTTTCCAGGGGGGCCAGGAGGACCACGGGGACCCATGGGACCCTACAAATAAAGTAAAGATGGTTAGAGAGGGAGACACATAATGGTGGCCAAAACTCAGGGCTAGTAGTTTTGAAAGCCCATTCTCCTATAAGGAAGGAAGGTCAGAGTCAAGGTGCAGAACAGATCATTGTCCAGGAAGTGATGGACAATGCAGGCTGGGGCAACCCTCAGAAAGAGGACTGTCATGACAGAATTCCTGATGGTCTGGCCACATTTGGTTCTCTTCCAGAGTTCTTCCTTAGCTAGGAAATGACATCTGAATTTCTCCTGGGACATCCCACTGTGAGAAAGAGCTGGCAGAATGCAGAAGGGGATGGCGGCTGGGGTCTGAGGGGTATCTCATCAGAGGCTCCCCAGGTTAGGTGTGGGGCCCCTGCTGCTACTCACTGAGACGCCAGGTTCACCAGGTTCACCAGGGTTGCCTTGAAATCCTTGAGGGCCCTAAAAGGGAAAGTGAGGATATCAGGTTGACCCCCACAAACTGTGCTAAGACACCAAAGAGTTTGACAAGCACCTACAACACTCCCAAGAGGAAAAAACCCAATACTTACAGGAGCACCGGCAGGGCCTGGAGGTCCTCGAGGTCCCATGGGGCCCTGCATTAGAACAGAAAATGGAAGGTTTACTGTATATACTTCACCAGTGGCCTCTAAGGTGCCACTTTCTCCCAGTCAAAAGCCTGGACAAAAGACAAGAAGATACTCTATGGGCAGGGGGCCCACAGTGGCTGCTCCCTCCCATTTCCCACTCCTCACAAAACCATCCATTTTTATTTATAGGCTCCATTTGGAAAGAGAAGTTGGCCTTGCTTTCTCCTGGACAGGAGCCATGTTTACTAAAGTCTGAGTTTCATTTAGCATGTGCCAAGTCAGAACTGCAGGGTTGAGATTTCCTGCTGGAAGTCTTGTGGATGCTGGAGAACAGTAGCCGCTGTCTGCATTCTTCAGTTCTCTTTCCAAGAGCAATAGCGACTGGCCTTCTAACACATCAACTATATGTATCTCTCCATCTTCATTTTTCTTAGTCACTCCAGTGCACCATTAAAACTGGCATCCATCACCATTAAAAAGCAACTGTGTTGGGCTAACTAAAGGGGAGGTTACATAACTGAAGGAGAAGAGCTGCTCTAAGCAATTATCTGCAAAACAGAGATTGTCACTCTCTGGCTCTGCTAAGGCCACCTCCTGCCATTTTGGCTGCAAAGAACTGGTGTCTTTTCTTACCATTGGTCCTTGCATTACTCCCATCTGGGCACCACCAGCCTTCTCATCAAATCCTCCGGCCATCTGGGCAGCAAAGTTCTGCAAATCAACCCAACAACATTAGGAGGTTGAGGGGAGATAGGCTCTTCCTACTTGGTAAGTAGCTGTATCAAGAGATAAGAAAGTCTACTTGGATGATCTCTGTTAGAGACTAACTGGGCATTAATCAGAATTACCAGTGATGCCTGAGAAATAGTTTTGGGAATGTTACTAAATGACAGTGGCTGCACTTGATTAAATCCTATTCTTTTCACACTTGAAAAATAAAATTACAGTGGCATAAACATTTCCCTAGAAGATGAAGTATTGTTTGGAAGAGTGTCAGTTCCTTGTATTTCATTGTATAGAATTACTTGTATACCCTAAAACATTACTTACATTATTTAACATATATTGAGAAATATAGCTAAAACATCACTTTTAAAAGGTGGTCTTTATTCTCTAAAACTTTAATGCTCATCAATTTAAAGGACTAAAATCAACAGTCTTGAAATATTTCAGTAAGGGATATAGTAGGCGTCTGTGAGCCCGTTTAAGTTTGAGAATTTAAAACATAGCAAACATCAAAATAGCAAACCTGAAAAAACTGGGCAATAATATAATTTGTTGACTGGTTTAATTCCAAACATGACTTTAACCATACACCTTTACTCAGTGGGGCTCTTTCATGAGAATGAATAGTTGCTTGGAATGTACTTGGCAAGGACCAAGAATAAATGTCTTCCAAGGACAGTGGTCACTCCTCTTCCAAAAAAATACAAGTGCCCAGTCTTCCTTTCCCTAAACCCCTAAACCCACCCCCAAGAATCAACCACATGGCACAGATGCCAGGAAGAACTTTCTTTACAGAAACCCAGTGAGTCGGGTTGGCAGGGGAGGAGTCAGCCTGTAGCACCATAGTCTCATGCCTAATAGGTAATTCCATGCAATTATAGGACTGGGGGCAAAGCCCATGGATGGACTATGTACACACTGCTGGCAGCCCTGGGAGCCAGCCAGATAAGTGCAAGTAGCAATTTAGAAGCCACAGGAAAGGGGAAATAAGGATACTTACTCCACCAAGGCCAGGGGGACCAGGAGGCCCAGGAGGACCAGGGGGGCCAGGATTACCAGGGGTTCCAGGCTCTCCATCTCTGCCACGAGGTCCAGGAGCACCCTTGGCAGAAAAAGAAAAGGACATCAGTGGAAAGCAGTGTTTCATTAAGAGCCAGCTGATTATAGGCAGCTCTTGAGGATGTAGTCAGGCACACATAAGCCTTAGAGGACCTGGGAGTCTACAGAGGTCAAGTAGTGTTTTCTCTACTTACTTTTTCACCTTTGTCACCACGATCACCTCTGGGTCCTTGTTCTCCTGCAGGTCCCTGAAGGTGAAGAACACGGTGAGATGGCCACAGATCAGTATCTCGGATGCAGCAAGGCAGGGATGGAGAAAGGGACTTCTCCCTTTCTTACCTGAGGCCCAGGAGGTCCTTTGGGTCCTACAATCTGTGAAAGACCCACAGGATGGCGGTTAGAGGAATGTACAGGCAACAACCATTTAGAGCAGCAGATGCTCATGATGTGAAAATAATTTGTACTTACCTCCTTGATGTCTCCAGGTTCTCCTTTCTGTCCCTGAAATATCAAACATTCAAACATTCACGGGATTAAGCTGAGTAAGCCAATAAACCCCAAGTCCAAAACCATGCCCAGCATCTCAATATTGAGGTGCCCTCTGCAACAGACATCTTCTGATGACTAAAGAAATAATCAGAGCTGGGGATGCAGTTCAGGAGTAGAGCCAAACCCTGGGTTTGGTCCCTAGTACCATAAAATAAATAAGTAAATAAATAAAGAATCTCAGGCTGGATCAGCCTAACATTGCTTCCAAAGAAGGAAATACAAAAGCGAATGAAGAAAGCCTTTACCTTTGGTCCTGGTTGTCCTGCAAGGGAAAAAAATAGAGAACATAGTAAGATTCTTAAGAGGGATAAGCTCTTGTCACTCAAACACTCTTTTTTAGAGAATCAAAGGACATAATCAGGGAAGGAGACTGTTTCCTGTTACTCCACAGAACCCCTCTGTTGGAATGTTAAGGTCACAGTGGCCCTGAGGTTGTTGAAGACCCATGAGAAATAAAGGTGTCCCAGACTTTGTTATTCAAAAACCAGGCAGCATGCAAAAGAACCAGCTGGGCAAAGAGAAAATAAAGAGCCTAAGATGGAATCAGCCACCGAGGAAGAAAGCATGGGAAATTCCCTTTTCCCCCAGAGGGCCAAAAGCCCTCCCAACACTAAGCCCTCCCAGAAGAGGAGTTAGGGAGAAGTTAGGGACTTAGAAAGTCTTACATTAGAGCTGTGTCTCCTTGAAGCAAGCACAAAAAAAACAGTAGGACAGAAAAGTTACCAAAAGCACTGCAGCCAAGGCCATCCCAAATCCCAAGTCAATCTCCCTCCCCCACCACAGCAGCAAAATCCTATGGGCTAACAATGCTTCACTGGCCTGGACTCCTCAGAAATGTTGGGGAGCCCGTGGTGGGGAAGTATTAAGGAAAGGCAACTTCTCGCTCCCTTTTCAACTGTCCTCTCCTCTCGGACAGGAGAGGAACAGTAAGGGCCACCCAAGAAGCCTACACATGTGTCACCACTTACTCTGCAGTGATCGAGGACATTTGTTTGAGTGCTAGGGAGGGGTCCCCTGTACACACCATCATCCACCAGCACTGGCTTTAGCAGGGAGTTAACTACCCACCAGAGTGCAGGCACATGGGGCTCTATCCTAGCCCATCTCCACTCTTTATCATTGAACTCCAGAACCCAGCCCCTCCTCCTGCTAACCTCTTAATTAGTGTTCAAGTCCAATGTCATACCTCAAAGTGGAATCCTCCTCCTCTGTCTCCCTACTCACTGGCAGAAGTTTCTCCATATTAAGGACCATATGCTTGGAGGTCTTCTATGGAGATGACAAGGTGTAGGTGACAGAGGCGGAATTAACTGATGATTTGCCAGAGTATTTGCTCTCCATTGTGGCTCTAGTAATTGGCAGATATGATTTCAGAGAAGGTATTTTTGTGGAATTACATCTGTACTTCCATATGTGTTACAAGCATATTTTTTTGGAGATGTTGGGTGAGAAAGGACCCCTCTAATGTCCCAGCTCACTGGGTTTCAACCTGCAAATGAGAAGTGGCCTTTCCTTTCTGCCCCTTCCTGCTGCTGGGGTCCCATGGATAACCAGCCCCTCTGCTTAGCAGAGATGACCAACATCCATGGTGGGGGGAGGGATATTTGCTGTGCCTGCAAGTAATTTATTTATGTTGAACAATAAATAAATAAATTACGACCACTGGTAGTGGCGAGGTCAGCTGGGCAGATGGGGCAGCACTCTCCGAAGGGGATCTCAGGGCTGAGGCAGTCTTTCATGTCTTCACAGATTATGTCGTCGCAGAGGACAGTCCCAGTGTCACAGACACAGATCCGGCAGGGCTCAGGCTTCCATACATCCTTATCATTATACCTCTGCCCATCCTGCAAACAGCTGCCAGCCTCCTCTGCACCAAGTGGGGCGGGGCAAGCAGAGAGCGAAGGGCAGGTAGGGAGGGGAGCCAGAAGAGAAAGAGAAAGAGGTTGTGGTCAACTTGACATCACTCAAATGCTGAAGAAATGTGGGCCACAACTAAAAGAGAGAACTTAAAAATTATTTTTTCTAAAATGTCATTCATTCTTCCAGGTATTCCACAAATATTTAGTATATGCCTTGCACTCAGCTGTCTATTCACAGTGAAAATTCTGACCCAGCAATGCAGATGAGGGGCGGTCAATGTATTATATTCTTTCCATCGAACCAGTATGGGGGAGACCTGGTGATGGAGTGATTTGGAAGGTGAGCAGGAGAACTCTGAACAGTAAGCCAAGGAATTTAAAGGTAGAGGACACAGAAAAACGGTGAGAACACAAAGCCAAAGAGCAGAGAAGTCTTCTTTTTCACCTTCCTCTAGGAATTGTGGAATTTGCTAAATACAACTGATCACTAAAACTTCAATAAGAATGTATAAAATTCAATCCACAAAAATTAGAATCTATGAACAGCCAGGTTCCACAAAATGGATATGTAAGGAGAGGGGGCTATTAGAATTAGCATACTGTCACATTGTTTAAACCATGTTAGCGTTAGGACCGATTTAGGAAGAGGAGCAGGTACATTTGAACAACACACTTGGGGCCAGAGCAGACTAATAAATGACTTGAGAGGTAAGCGGAGCTGAAGGACCCCCGCCTTCCAGTGCTGAACTCCAGTGTGGCCCTCCCTGGAGAGGCCCTGTCTCCATCTTCAGGTAGCACCCCAGTTTGGGAGACAGGAGGCTTTAAATGTCTGGCCTGGGCTAAGATTGGCCAGTCCAGGCTTGGCTTCCTCCAAGAATGCAGACGAAGAATAGCACCGGACTGGTCCCTCTCCACCATCGCCCTGCCGTCTGGAATTTATGCTGCAAATGAAACCTGTGCTGACAAGAGCAGTCCTTAGAGCGCCAAGGGCTGAAGAGCCCGCACCACGTGCTAGGGAGCGCCCAGCACTGTTTTTCTCATCAAAATCCCCAAAGCAATGGCAACAGCAGGGGATGAATAATGGGACAGAGCCACAAACCCAGTAATCGTGGAGAGCAACGGGCCTACCCACTGCTCTTGAGAGTACAAATCTCAAGATAAATGTTTCTTTTTTCTTTTGCACTAGAAGAAATCCATTTACCCTTTAGGTAAGATAGTCAGCGGGAAGATGAGGGGATCCCAAAGGAAACGTCGAAGCTGCTGGGTCACACCCACCGCTAAAAGAGCTGGAGGTATAGAATGAAGGAGATGAGCAAGGTGAAGGAGGAGAGGGGGTGTCGGTAATGGTGCTCATTCTAGACTACGGAAGAGCCCACTCTCCCTAGACGGCCCAGGAAGGAAAGGGGAAATGCCCGGAGAACCGGGTGCGTGGAGAAAGCGGATCAGATTTCTCTAGGACTAGCCGCCCGCGCGATGCGCGGGCTCAGGAGCGGGGCGGGGCAACGTTGGGTGTGAGAGCCACTGGCTGATTCTTTGTGGCTGAGGCTCTGGACACGGCTCGCCCGCAGACACTGGGAGAGTAAAATGTGGGATTAAATGACTGCCCCTGAAAGGAGCCAGCACCGTAACCGGATCCTCTAGGTGTGGACGGAGGAGACCAGTACTACCATAATTGCTGCACGAAAACGGCTGCAGATAGCATCCCAGCGCGCCTGATCCGGTTCCCTTCATTACCCAAGCGCCGTATAAGTGATTCTTTGTGGCAGGCCAATTAAAAGCTACCTCTTTCGGGGAACTGTTTTGCTTTGCCGCCTCTTCGCGCAAGGCTGGAGCCCGGGAGGTGGCGGCGGGCTGTATAGGGGGGCATTGTGGGAGAGGGGGTCGGAGAGTCCGGGGGAACACACCGGACCTCGCCTCTCATGAATGAGGCTTTTCTCGAGTACATACAGAGCCCAATTCACAGGTCTCCGCGAGGAACCAGTTTAAATAAATACGGGCAGGGTTTCAGCCCCATCTGGAAGCCATCGCTGCCAATCTCCTAACGCAAACAGCCTCACAAAGGAGGATTGAGGTCTCTCCCCTGAGCCAGGGGCACATTCACAGGCGAGGGCTGTGAAATGCAGATGTGGGTCAAAGACGCCGACGCCAAGAAGTTTCTCAAACTCGTGGAAAGACTGGAGGAGGGGCGTGGCGGATTCGAGGTTTCTGACATTCCTGATGTCCACGCGGGCTGCGCTTTTCCCCCACGTCACATCTTTGGGTCTGCGGACCCCAGGCGGCGGGGCGGGGGGATACACCCTGAGTTAATGGGACGAGCCTGTGTGTAAAATCAGCGGTTCAGATGCTGAATAACTTCCCTTGGGAGGAGGAGCAACGGCTGGAAGGTTTGGACCGAAAGAGCTGTGGAATTCACTCCATGCTGGAAAAGATGCAGCGGTAAACGCTCCGCCACTTAAGCGAGCGCCTCCAATCTCAAATGGAAAATTGGGGAATTATTTTAGTCACCCTGTTAAATTTCGTTGGGCACTAAAGCAGAGGTCAGTCAAGAAGACAGCTTTGTTGGGTGTGTGCTTGCAAATTTTGGACAAAGATACAGTTAGTCTGAGCCCAGACCACGTCCAGACACCATATTCCCCAAACGCTTCGGAGCGGGACTCAAGCTTAGTAAACTACCGGGCGATGCAGCCAGCCTTTTGCCCCTGGCTTCTTGCTGCATCGCGGACTCCAGCCCTGCCCCCGCCGGAATCAGTCGCTCTAATGAACGGAAAGTCCGCCTGGATCCACTGCCTTCCAAACCATCTCTGGCGACAGCCTGGTGGCAGGCGAGAGCGCACACAGCCTCCAAGGCAGAGACTTTGATCTCCCCCCCACCACCAAAAAAAAGTTTCACCTGCGATTGATTTACAATCTGTAACATACAAAGACAGGGCTGGAATCTCAGCCATCGGAAACGTGCCCAAACACGTGGAAAAAAATCCTCTTTACCTAATACACTTTCCAGGCTTCGTTTGTTCTGAATGTAATCCCAGACAGTGGACTTTTTCAAAGGGGGCAGTGGGAAGGTGCGGTCCGAACTGCTTTTGGATCAAATTGTAAAACTGCCATCTCTAACTATATTCCGCTGAAACAGTTACAACAACCAACCAGCCATCTCCCCTTACACACACACACACACACACACACACACACACACCAGCCTGGCTCAGTGTGTTCCAGAAGCTTGGAAAAGTAACTCATTGTAGTACCTCGGAAAGAATGGGGCAAGACCTCAGGGTAGGGGTGCTATTTTCAGTGCCATTTGAAATGCAAGGTCTGCTTGGAATGTTATCGCCTTTCAGAAGGCCTGTCCTACGGGAAGTTTCTGTAGCCTCCACCAGAAGAGAGGAAGGGAGGAAGCCGAGATGAGGACTGCACCTTACTCTGGGGCCAGCCAGGAGGGGAGGAAACTCAAGAAATGCTCCGAGGTCCCGGAGTGCCTCTCTGAAGCCTTTCTTTGTGGCCTCAGATTTCAGCCCACCAGTGTCAGTCAGTTAGTCCTCTTTGTCTAACTCTTCTCTGAACTCCCTAACCTCCAACCCCTGGAAGTCTATGAAGTCAACCTCTTCGCGTTTGCTTGCTCCTTCCATCGATCTCAGTACTAGTTCTTCTAAATTCGATGGGCCATAATGTGTTTTGCTGACCTCTGCTTTAGCGAGGCTAGTTGAACCCTTGTGCACCTATCAGAACTGATGGAAAAGAGTGCGTTTATGTCGGTGTGCAGACTTCTCGGATCTGACACTTTAGAAGTTCAGTATTCTTGCTCAATATAGAGATCCGCGATCCCTACTGAGGCCGCTGGAACAGAGACCTTCACTTGCAGAACTCCCTCATATCCTGAGCCTAAATCTCGACGCTCTACTACTCCGAGAGTCTCTCTAACCCCAACTCATCCGCTCCAGAGCTGCAGCAGGCTGGGGACCAGGATGAGAAAGGACGCACTGAAAAGAAGCAGGTAGGGGCTGTGGACAACTTACGGACATCCTGGCCCTGACACCGAAGGACAGCGGCAACGAGCAGCGTCAGCAGCACCAGCGTCTGGGGAGCCCCGAGGCGGATCATGGCTCACCGCGGGGCCTGGCGGAGCCGGGCCGGGGCGGAGAGCAGCAAGGCGGCAGGAGCGCGGCGCGGGTCCGGGTCTCTACCGCGCCCTCATGCAGGAGTCCCTTGGTTTAGAAGGAGAAGGCGGGAGACCCGGCAGCCCAGCAGCGCTCTGCGCCTTTTCCCCGCAGCTGCGCCCGTTATATGCACCCGGTCCCTCTCTAGGCTGGCAAATTCACCCAAACCGCGGGCCACCCCCCCGGCCCCCTGCGGGACTGTAACCTGAGACCCCGCCCCCGGAACCCGCCCGGGCCCAGCCAGAGCCCGCACCTGCCGGAGCCCGACCCCCCTCCCCACCGGCCGGGCTTCTCGCCCCCCACCCCTGTGTGCCCAGTGGCCTGATCGGGCGGGGCGATGAGATGGTCCCCGGCCCCCCCTCCACCTGGGACTCTGGCACTGCCCCCTCCATCCACAAGCGGGAAGGGGGGCCTCCCGACTCTCCTCTCGGAGTTCTACCGAAGTTGGGAGGGAGGAGGTTGTTTGCAGAGGCACATGCCATGAGCCCTAGACCCAGGACCGAAGGGACAGGGAGGAAAGAGGAAAGCAATAGCAGTATGGGGAGAAGGGGCACCGCGTTGGCGTTTGGAAGCGGTGGCAGAGGGGAGCCCACGAATTGTTCGGAGTCCTAAATCTTGAAGACGGGTTGGTAGGGCCAGTTTTGGAGATTGCCCCGACCTATCTTCTAGCACTTTCCCGGAGTACCTGGACTCCCACCTGGAGATTCAGAGCGACGTCTCCCCCACCAACCCTCCCCCATCCAGCTAAGCGATGAAAGAGTGTCCTCTGGAGACTAGGCAGACGTTGGCCTGAGCAGACCGCCAGGAAAGGGGCCTGTATGTTCCCGCACAGAGAGAGACCTGTGTGAAGGTGTGGGGGCGGGGCAGGCCCTAGGAAGGGGCTGAAGGAGCCCCAGAGAAGCTAGGGAGCTGAGACAAAACGGTGCACGGTGCACGCTGCCCGGATGGAGGAGGGGGGACTGTCTACTTCCAGGCTCAGACGTGGTGTCTACTGTTCCTGGCGGGGTCCGGGAGTCCCCGCGGGGGAGTGGGCGCTGCTAGCAGGACTGGCCAGGAGCGGTTGGTCACTGTGCGTCCCGGCCAGGGAGCCAAGAGGCCGCTCCAGCTGGACCGAGTTCTGTGAGCTAGAGGAGAAGCGCCAGAATTTCCTAGTTGATCCCTTGGCCCTCTGCTTCCCACTTCACCTCGCCTCCCCCGGTGACTGCCTTCCCGCAGCAGCTTAGCCCAAACAGCTTTCTCCCCAGAGCCCAGCTGATTTCCTCTTTTGGTCCCTGGTGTCTCCTTGATACCACCGAGGAACATTTCCCATATACACCTTCTTCATGAATGAGATGATGCCCCAAAGAACATAAGGCAAAATGAAAATCAGACGTTAGAGAGCTCTCCTCTCCAGATAGCTGGGTTCTGGGGAGATTTCCTCCTAGAAGCTGAGAGCACTTTGAAGAAGTTCCTACCATCACCCTGGTTCATGCTTGCAGGAGGGTTTTGGGCTTCCTCCCACCCCACCTCACCCTTTGAAGCTTAGAGTAGAAACAAAAGCTCAAAGTGTGTGACAACTTAATTTCTGTGCAAGTATGCTGGCTGGAAAGGAAAAAGCTGTTGTTGCTTAAAAGATTATTCCATGTTTTGTCCAGTTTGGATGGAGATGTTGAAGGATTAGATCACTACAGAACATCTCCTTTACCTGCCATGAACCTGCCTCGCCATCCTTCTATCCTCAAGGCCTTGTATTCAGCTCTAGGCCCTTCCTCAGCCCCAGCCTCTGCTAGAAGAAAGCTCTCCTCAAGCCTGCAGGGTCCTATGTTCTTCTTGGGGCCATGGATCTTATCTTCTCCACCTAGAAGGTAGAATGCCCAAATTCTGCACACTTGTTAAGATCGCCTAGGATCTCTGAGAAACCTTTCCCAATATCTATCTGTAGAATGCCGTGTCTCCCTGCCTTTCTGGATCCCTCTGGTGTCTATAGCCTATATCCACACTTGTACTCTAAGCTACCTACATATTTTGTGTGGTTTTTATTCCCCACTCTTATTTTTACTGGTCTTGTCTCATCAGTGAGCATAGAAGCTCCCTGAGGACAAGAACTGTACTTAACACAATTTTAGCACTTAGTTAAGACCTTGTGATCTTATTAGCACATAGGTAAGAGCTTGTGGGCTAATTAATTTAGATGCAAAGTAGAATTTATTTTATGATACAACCAATACATAAGCAAATACAAGCCAAATGTGGTGGTGCATGCCTGTAATCCCAGCAGCTCAGGAAGCTGGGGCAGGAGAACAGCAAGTTCAAATCCAGCCTCAGCAACTTAGTGAGACCCTGTCTTTAAAAGAAAAGAAAACGAAACAAAACAAAAGAACATAAAGAAGGGCTAGAGATGTGGCTCAGTGGCTCAGTGGTTAAGCGCCCCTGGGTTCATTACCTGGTGCAAATAAATAAATAAATAAGCAACTCCAAAGACAGACATCAAGCAATTGTCCTGAAATACAAATGGTCAAAAAAAATTCAGCAGAAAAAAAGAGTTTGGGAAAAAACACTAAAATATATGAAAAAAATTGAAATTTATCGCTAAACAACCTAGGTTGGTGGGCAGCAGAGTGGTACATACTTGCATTACTAATGTGCTCTTAATTTCATTCTTCAACTCTGTAATTCATCTCTGCCAATAGTCTGTATTTACATTTAAGTGTTCTGGATTCTTTCCAATAATCATGGTCCATCTGTAAAAAACAAGTTTATTTCTCCACTTCTTCATTGTAAGATGAGAACGCTGAGGACTATAGGGCCACTGACTCTGTACCCTGTTGACCCTAAGCTCCCATATTTCATATTCACTGGTGATAGAAATTGACAAGAGCAAAATAAAATTAAAAATTTAAATCGACAAATCCAAAATAAACTATTGAAATTTTTAAATTCTAAAGCCAACTAAACATCAATATTAATATGTTACCTGTCCATGAATCCAAGCAACTACAATTTTAAATCCTCTAGTTTGTGATTCAAACTAGAATTGAGCCTATATGTAGCACAAAAAAATCACTGATTTGAAGATATTTATCTAGTCATCTCACTATCCAGAGCATTACCATGAAATCTCAAATAAGAAGAAATAATCTTTGGCGTAGCCAGAATTTGGATTTTTGTTTGTTTGGTGGTGGTGCTGGGGATTGACTCAGAGCCTTGTGCATGCTAAGCAAGTACACTACCAACTGAACTATATCCCCAGTCCCAGAATTTGTTATACACTAAAGTGTATGCATTTTATGCATAGTAGAATAACTTTTACCGTGCCTGTGAGTCCATAGTTTACATAATGTATTAACAAGTTGCATCATCTGACCTCACTGATTTGAAGCAGATGATAGACATAAGAGAGCACTTGTTGGAAGACAGTGCAATAAAAATGGGAAGGGGAGACAAAAAGAGAGGAGACAGAGAAACGATATGAGGTTGACATGATGAACACAAGCCATGGAAGCCTAGGGTCAACAGGGCACAGTGTCAAGGGCCCTGTCGTCCTCATTTACAGCATTTGCTACAGCCCCTCTGGCTGATAATGATGAACTTAAATGCCCAGTAAAGTGTTGATTTAGGTTTAATATGGCCTCTCAGAGGAGACAGGGAAATATTATTCCATTTTAAACATGAAATTAGAAAGGAGATCAATAGAATAGAGGAAGAAAAACAGCGGAAGGAAACAGAGGAGGAAAAGGGAAGGTACTGGGGATTGAAATTGACCCAATTATGTTATGTGCATGTATGAATATGTCACAACGAATCCCATTATTATGCATGATTATAATGCACCAATAAAAATTCATTAAAAACATAATGAAAATAAGTGTTCATTCACCTAATGTGAAAAACCTTATATGAGGGTCAGATAGATGGGAAAGTGCCACAATCTCTGGAGTTATTGTATTTAAAACAAAGCTCTTTGTCTTCCCTATTTGGTAGAAAATGGACATGAATGCCTGAGGAGAAGGTCCAGATGACCATGATCATTCAGTTACCTCTAAGCACAACATGTATAAGAGTAGGTGGACCGGTTAGCAGTTAAACAGATACGATCAGTGTCAAATTAGACGAACTCAGAGAAACAGATTAAGTCAGTAATTTTGTGATGTGTAGATAAAAATAACCATTTCACTATTTTCTCTCTTTTATGGGCATATTAAATTTAGACTTATGTAGACATAGTCTCATTGAGAAAGATATTTGTAGGCAGACCCTAAAGAAAAGATCCCTTTCTATTCCTCTACATAAATCCCATTTAAAAATAGTGATAAAGTGAGGAAGGATTCACATTCCAAAGAGTTAAAACCACCCCAAATATGGCAGGTGGTGAATGCACACACTTCACACAGACAGCCCTGGAGAGGGGGTGGGTACAGCTCCTTCTGTGACACCCAAACTCTGTTGGTTGGGCTGGATTCAGACAGCCTTTCAAGATGTGTTTATGTTTTCCTTTGGCATTTTTGGGGCAGAGTAACAGGATCAGGACTGTCCAGGATAGGGTTTTTCCAGATTTATGGTGTACATTCCATTCCATAGGAGCATAAATGTGTTACTATGTATTCTCAAATGCAAACAGCATTAAGAATCCCACCCAGTCTCTTTAGTCCTGTCGCAGTGCCACACAAATTCATTTAGCACTTGTACTTAAACACCCACTTCTGTGTGAAGTGGGGATACAGAGAGGATTCAGATGCTACCGCCAAATCTCTAAGGGATACAAGAGAAAAATGTTGATGAAAAATATTGCAAGAAAGGTACTCTGTGTGAGAGAGAGGGAGAAAAGAAGGGAAGAGAAGGGAAGGGAAAGGAAGGGAAAGGAAGGGAAGGCAAGGCAAGGCAAGGCAAGGCAAGGCATTGATGGTTGAAGAAAAGAAAATAAAGGGAATGGAGGGGAGAGGAGACCAGAGGAGGGGGTGAGAAAGAGGAGTGGGAAGGAGGGAAGGGAAGGGGAAGGAAACCACAGAGTAAGCTGAGGAAGGTTTCCTGGGAGAGTCTACTAGGATGGATGGGGTTTGCAAATGCAGAGGTACACGGAGAGGGTAGAACAGGTCCTGTTTGCGACCAAACAAGTGCTGGTGAGGGGCTGGGATTGTGGCTCAGTGGTAGAATGCCTGCCTTGCATGCGTGTGGCACTGGGTTCTGGGTTCGATCCTCAGTACCACATAAAACTAAATAAATAAAGATATTGCGTCCACCTACAACTAAAAAAATTTAAAAAAAAAGAAGTGCAGGTGAACCAGAAGACATGGCAGGGGTTCCAGAACCGTGGAGAGTTAGCCATGGAGAGATCCCTAGGAATAAGACACAGAAGCAAGGGGTGAAATTAAGGCCAGACATGTAAGACTCCTGGAAGGGCACTAGTCACTGCATCTGGCTCAGACCTGCCTTACTTCTCGCTATTCCCTTTAACATATCTCCTACTAGCCAGGCTTTTTGGGCCTGTGAATTAAGATTTCTGGGTTTGTCAGATTTACTTTTTGAAAACTGGCTATGTTTTTATCCATAAATGATCTCCCCATTTCATTAAAAAAATCTTCTCAGGCAAAATCTTGCATTTTCTTGAAGTTCATAGCTTTCTGGCTTTAAGGAGCATGTGCCAGCTCTTAATGGTTCTGGGGTGCAAGGAAGAAAACACATACTCCAATGCAGAGATGTTCAAGCACTCCCAGCAGAAGTTCCATGTGAAGCAATTGGTTCCACATCAGACTACAACCATTTCCAAGAACCAGAGAGCACCAAGCAATGGCACAATGAACACCTTTGAGGGGCCAATTACCTGTGAGACATGGCAAAATGGGTGGCTTCTACTTGCCACCTGTCTGGCTTTTTGAAACTCTGAATGAACTTGTGTACAACTGGTACCATGGAGTTGTGCCTTAAGTCATTCATGCATCCATCCATCTACCCCTCAAATGTGTAAGAAATCCCATGTGAGTCTATTCGTTTACCTCCTTGAGAGCAGGGCCCATAACTTAGACACTGAGATTTAACCTACAAAGTCTATCTACACAGTATTGTCATGTAGTGCATGCTCTAAATTCTGCAAGAAGTTTGGGCCATGGACCAGCAGCATTGACCAATCCTAAGTTTGTAAAACAGAATCTACTAAATCAGAATTAGCTTCTATCAGCCGGGCGCGGTGGCGCAAGCCTGTAATCCCAGCACTTAGGGAGGCTGAGGCAGGAGAATTGCGAGTTCAAAGCCAGCCTCAGCAATGGCGAGGCGCTAAGCAACTCAGTGAGACCCTGTCTCTACATAAAACACAAAATAGGGCTGGGGATGTGGCTCAGTGGTCAAGTGCCCCTGAGTTTAATCTCCAGTACCAAAACAAAAAAAGAATTAGCTTTTACCAAGCTCTCCAGATACCTCCTCTGCCCATTAAGATTGGAGAAATGGTAGGCACCAGGGCACACGCCTGTATTCCCAGCCTCTTGGGAAGATGAGACAGGAGGATCAAAAGTTCAAGGCCAGCCTCAGCAACTTAGTGAGGGCCTAAGCAACTTAGTGAGATCTTGCCTCAAAATTAAAAAAAAAACAACAGAAAAGGCTGGGGACGTGGCTCAGCAGTATAGCACCCCGGGTTCAATCCCTGGTACAAAAGAAAAAAAAAAAAAAGACTTGAGAATTCTGGTCTAACTATTGGTGGACCAATAGGTAATGTCTAGCTCTAAACAGAAATGGTATGATTGGCATGGCCAGCAGTTAGGATGCCTAGGCTCACGTGTGCCCTAGATGCAGGTAGCTCAAGCAGAGGGCTTGAGTTTAATGTGGCAGAGAGGAGATAGAAGTTAGGGAGAGTGATACATTTTAAATATAGCTTCTCCTACTCCCCAGATATTTCATGTTGAAATTTGTCATCATAATGGAGTTGGGAGGTAAGGCCTTCAGGAGGTGATTATGTTAGTAAGTGGATTAAATGCCTTTCTTGCAGAAGTGAATTCATTCTTACAAGTGGGTCTTCTAAAGCAAGACTGGCTCATTTGTTCATTCTTTTCCACATAGACCTGCTTGCCTTTTCCCTTTCCACCAGGAGTTGAAGCAACATAATGCCCTCACTAGCACCATGTTCTTGGACTTCCCAGTCTCCAGAACTGTGAGTCAAAATATACTTCTTCCTTATAAATAACCCAGTCTCAGGCACTTTGTTACAGCCACAGAAAACAGACTAAGACAGAGAGGGATGGAAAAGCCTGCTGCTGGGTGTGTGGATGTGTTAACTCTCAGGCGATTGGCTCCTTCTGAAGTAGGTAGGAGGTCAATTTCCTACATTCCATTTTCTCCAATAGGAAATGGGATTGTGCTAGGAAGAGACTGACCCACAATTAGAACTTGATATCTGGATTCCATAGAAGTGTCAAGGCAGAGCTAGGAGGGAAGTAGATTTGTTACCTTCCCCTCCTTCCAGCTACAGCCTTAATTAATGTGAAGTTGTGCCCTTCAGGGACTCCTGGCAGATGAGTGCTTCTGAGTGGGCAGTATCATTGAAGGCAAGGAGTTAACTGGATCTTCTTTGGGTCTAGCAGAGTATGCACTACTCCGAGAAAGCCAGGCGGCCCCTAGAAACCAAGTTTATTCTGCCCTCTGGGGTGGGCCTGCCCTCCAGGAAGTCCCTGAAAAGCTCAAGGGAATATGTGGTAAGTTTCTAGTTGGCTCTGCAGCCAAAAACAACCTGGAGAGGGAGCAGAAGGACAGTGTGTGCCACAAACTCAGTGAGGGACCTTGTCTGCAGCCACGCCACCAGAGGCACCTGTGTGGGGCAGCCAGGGCGTTGCTGTCTTCTGCACCCGGACTCCAGCCTGTGGGCCAGCTCCTCAGCTCACAACCCACCCAGTGCCCTCACTCTTCCTCTTTTTCTCCCCGACTCTGCCTTCCCTCCTGTCCCCTTCCCTGTCTCATTCCTAAGCCAGCATTTCTTTAGCTCCACTGTACAGAGCACTCCGTGAACCAGCAAATGCAGTAACATGGGTGAAGCCTCAGCAGAGTGCTTTACCTGGGAAGCTCAGAGTAAAGGTTTATTGTCATTAGTGTCTTATTCCTTGGTCTTCACCCTCTTTATTTACAATCTCTCTCTCTCTTTCACACACACACACACACACACACATACACAATAAAGACAATCTCACTTCTCTGTTTTTAATTTAGTTGGGTCTTGTTAAAATTTTTGTCTGAACGGTTATGTTTTATGAGTTTGGATTACGACTGATAGGGTCTGGGTTGATTGACGGGTATCCTGGAATTTAAGGTATGAAGTTGACGTTTTAATTATTGTGAAGTTGGTAACACAAACTCTGGGTTCACAAACTTTCAATATTACCTGGAAAGGAAACTTGGCACTAAGGATAAATAGACCCAATATTTTAGCATGACTTTTCCCCAAGAAGGAAAATAGGACCTCCTAAGTTTATCATGAAGCTTAGCTAGGGAAACCCAGATAGCTATCAATAGCTACCAGCTTAAACCAAGGGACAAGTTGGATATAATATGAAAAGACCAATATTTGGAAGAAAATTACCTGCAAGCCCTTTTTGTTTATTTGATTAGAAGCTCTAGAGGATCTAACTCAAAAAAATGAACGGGAGAAGTGGGTTCTTCTCAAGTCTAGTTAACACCGATGCTATGTTTCACAATCAGAGAACAGTTTAAATAAATGCAAAAGATACCTGAATGTATCTAGGTGTTTCTGGTTCTTTAAGCCTTGCTTGGAATCATGTATTTATTTATAAATTACATATTCTGATTCTCTATGACTTATATACTTAGTTGTATTAGTAAGGGGTTCTATTTATAAGGAAGATGAAATTAAATGGAAAGCTACAGATGACACATTATTCAGAGTCCACAGATAAGACAGAGCGTCCTCCTGGTAACAAAGGGTCCCGATTGCAGGCAAAGCCCCCAGGAGCAAAAAGCCTGAGGAATTTTGGCTTGGCAAAAGTGACCTAAGAGCAAACATAACATCTTCTCTTCTGCCAGTATTATACATATCTAACAGTTGTGAACTTAATAGTTCAGGGGTTTTTTGGGGAATTTTTTTTGTTTTATTTTTAACTTTTGGTGAGATTATACTTACTGATCATTTAGGGAAGTTTATATTTCTCTATTAGTAATGCCTTGGAAATGTATACTTTGGTGTATTTGTCTTTTTTTGTTCTTTTTTGTTTGTTTTGGAGTTTTCTTTGGTAGTGATAAGGATTTATTCCAGGGCCTTGCACATGCTCAGCCAGCATTCTACTACTGAGCTACATTCCCAGAACTTATTTTATTTTGAAACAAAGTCTTCCTAACTTATCCAGGTTAGTCTTGAACTTGCAATCCTTCTACCTCAGCCTCCTGAATAGCTGGCTTTACAAGTGAGCACCCCAGCACTGTGTTTGTCTTTGACATTAAACTAAAGGTCAGGGCTTACCTTTGAATAGACAGTCTCAATAGAGAGAACACTCAATGAGAGCAATATTGGAGTGGTTTTCTAGCCTGTAAGTAAGTAACTTGGTCAATACTGGGGTAGAGAAAAGCTAAGGAGATTTTGACAAATGTTGGCTAATGTAAGTTCATGCACTTGATAAGAACTGACTGAGACCACCTTAGTATCTTGGGCTGCTTTGACTTGCAAATGTCCAGGAGGGCATGTCTGTAGACCCTCAAAAGAAGCCACCATTGTCTTCTTCAGCAGCTTGGGGACACTTCCTTTTTGGTGATGGTGCTCATAGCTTCACCTTCCTTTACTCATGGTGAGTAAAGATATTGCTTTATGGCTGAGATTGTGCACAGGGTGGAAGAAGGGTTGGTTGTCCCCAGAGTACACAATGTGAATCCAGGAGTAGAATGTAGTGGGTGGGCATGAGAAGACAGGAAAAAGCAATTTCATTATCATCCTTCTCAGAAAACATTTAACACCTACATTGTACATTGTATGCTGTGTTTTTCCTTCTTTTCTTTTTTTTTCCAAAAAAGTGGGGTGCACCAGGGGCACAGTGGCACATATCTGTGATCCCAGCGGCTCAGGAAGCTGAGGCAGGAGGATCGTGTGTTTAAAGCCAGCCTCGGCAAAAAGCAAGGCCCTAAGTGACTCAGTGAGATCCTGTCTCCAAATGAAACGCAAAAAGGGCTGGGGATGTGGTTGAGTGCCCCTGAGTTCAATCCTCAGTACCCTCCCCCCCAAAAAGCTGCACAGAATATTTGTAAATAGATGTTAAAATTAAATAGTCCAAATCAAGGCATGTCATTTCTTCATGAGTTTAGTGAACATTTTTCTGATCTGAAAAAAAGGTGAACATAGTCGAAATATTACACTTGAGAAAATTTACTATGGCGTTGAGAACTAGGGATTTACAAAGTTTAATTTTGTGTGTTTGAAGATTCTGTGTTGCCATCTGGTTCCCTGATCCGGTGTGCTGTCCTCAGCACCCCTCATACAAGATGTGTTTCCATTAGTTTTGCAGAGAACTAAACAAACCGTGCAGGTCAGCTTTCAAAAATTGACAACACCGGGTTGCTGAGAATTCTAGGGCTGGGAGCTCCCAGTGTGCAAGAAGTCATGTGCATCATATGCTACTGGTGAACACATTGCTGCTCTGTTTACTTTTTAAATGGTGTGATGAACAGAATTATACCATGTGATGATTACTCGATGAAAAGTCATAAGCCAATTTTTGGACTGAAAAAATAGGGTGCAACAATTATGCCATAGTGACAATAATGTGGTGAAATATAATACAAATGTATATAAACTTCTATTTTTATTTCCATTCTACTTGAGTAGGTTATACATTCTTGAAAATCTCTGGGGCATAGAGTAGCGAAAAGAACACTGTCCCTAGAGTCAGGAAACCTCAATTTCACACCTAACCTGCTGTGTGATTTTGATCGTGTTGCTTTCTTTTGTAGCCTCCGGTCATCAGTAAAATGAGGTGGCTGCATGTGATGAGAAACACCACCTCTAGTTTCTTTTCTACTACCTCTCCAATCTTAGTGGAATTTAGTTTTACAGCAACAATCCATGGATTGAGTCTGAAAGTCAACCACTGTGAAATTCAAACAAGAGATCACTTGGCTGAAGGTGTAACTTTCCCACCCCATATGACTACAACAGATGGATCCTCCCTCTGCTTCGGGGTCTCAGCATCCCTTGCCCAGATACATCTATGTCCAGTTGCCCAAGAAGAAAAGTACCAGGAATGGAAGAAAACCTTCTCCAGGCATTTCCTTAGCCCAAGACCCAAGAAACATGCCTGTGGGTGGGGGATGTTTCAATTTTTCTCCTCTGAATTGGACTTGAGAAATGAAGTTGCACCTGGGCATCTTAGCCACCTCCAGGGCTATAATGATGAATGATGAGTGGCGGGCAGATGCTCTAGTAGGGGAGACCACATGCAGCCTTGCTTATTCTGAATCATGGGCAAGCCAAGTGTAAGGGAGATATTCCCATTGCAACATGGTCACTTACTGGTTTTGGCTGCAGTCACAGAGTTGATTTATAATAGTTCCCCAAGTTATCTAATATGCAATCAGCTTCAGAACTGCTGTCCACCAAGATAACAGGTCAATTGAGCTGTCCCGGGTACAACTCCATGACAATGCTGATATCCAAACAGATATCAGTTAGTCAGTTAGTGCTTATTTTGACAGTAGTCTCTGTCAAACATAAATGCCCTAACCTAAACTAGTATTAATTCAGCACCTATTATGTATATAGCATACAGGCACTATGTGATCAGTACCAAAAAAAAAAACAAAAACAAAAAACAAAAAAAACCTGCTTCATAGTCCCTGCCATCAAGAAAGCTTCCATCCACATTCCAACTTGAATAGAAGTTCAGAGACAAGCAGCTGCTTTAAGGCCTGTCTAATAGAACTTTCTGGGATGATGAAAATGTTCTCTGTATGCGCTATAAAATATTGTGACTTCAGCCACACGTGCCTGTGAGCACTTGAAATGTGGCTAAGACAATTGAGGAAATGAATTTTTAAAGTTTACTTAATTTTAATTGCTTTTAATTTTAATTAAGTAGCTATATATGGTTGGTAGCTACCATATTAGACCATACAGCAGGACCTTGCTACTCAAAATGTGGTCTGTAGACCAGCAACATTACATCACCTGGAGCTTGTTAGACATACACAAGTTCAGGTTCCTCCTCAGACCTAGTGAATCATAATCTACATTTTAACAAGATCCTGAGATCATTTGTTTGTACATTGAGGTTTGAGAAGCGTGGATCTAGGATAGTGGTTCCCAAAGTTGACTGCATATTTAAATCACCTGGGGAACTTTTAAAAATCCCAATGCTGTGACTGCACCCCAAACCTGATAAATCAGGATTTCTGGGAGGGGGGACCCAGGTATCAATAGTTTTTAAGGCCCTCAGGTGAATCCAATGTATGCCCAAGGCTGAGAACTGATACTCGAGGGCCATGCAGCCAGCTAGGGTCACACTCTGATGGATGAATCCATGTGAAAGCCAAAGACTCACTTCTTAGCCTCTAACTTCACTTGTTGGGCATGGCTGGCTGGGAAGCCAAAGGGACTTATTCATCCCTCAGCAAGTGTAAGAATTGGCTGCGGCTTATGTTTGTTTCCAGCATCTAAGCGAGATGTTCATTAGTTTTTGACAAAATATGTCCAAATTCCACACCACCAAAGGGTACTGAAGGGGCCTGGATGACTGAAGGTCGGGAAGGGCTGATTCACTTCCTCGCTCTGGGACCTGCAGAACCCTGGCTCCCAGTGCAGTCTCCATGAAGGGAGCTATTCTTCCCATCCAGGGTGGAGGCCACTGCTTTTTCCTATGCCACGTGTCTTCAACTGCCCCTCCTACATCCAGCTCAGCAAGCAGCTGAGAAACACTAGGGCCAAAGAGAAGAGGTGGGTTTTCCTGAAGAGTTAGATACTCTTGTTATTCTAAACAGGACCTCGGAGTCCCCAGTCAAATGTGATGTGATGTAATGAATGACGTTTCAGAGATAAGTCTTCATCTCTCAGCTTGTGAAGGTTCAGGAAATGTACGTCTGAAATAGGCTCTAAGCAAACTGGGTCCCATGAGCAACAGGCTGTCCCAGTGGGTGGAGCATCAATTTCCAGAGCCTCACTGAGAATATCATCTTGACTTAGGTGATGTGGAGATGCAAGTGATTCACTTTGAAAATAGGATTCCCCAACTATGTGATTATTAGCTTATTTGTCTTGACATGGCCGTAGAATTTCGTAAGCTTTGTGCTCACAGATCTTCTCATGTATTCATGTCATGCCAAACTTAGAGGGTCCAGTACAGAAAAGTGTCCTCAGGAAGGTTATGAGAGAGTAGACCATGATGATTTGGCCATCCCTGGGCAAAGGAGAAGGGTGGACCAGTACTGATTCTGTCCCAGGTACAGAGCAAGTTACCTCTGCAGCCATCCCCTCCATGTGCAGGTTACAAGCATCCTGCAGATAGCCTTAGAAAGCTTTGTTAGCCACAGGCCCTGGGTCACAAGCTGAATGAACCTTCTCTGAGATTAAACTGGATATGAGCCCAGCTCCAGAGTCAGGAAAGAAGGGAGGAAGCATTGTCTCCTTCCCATTGCTGGTGACCTGTGCCTAGTGGCAAACAGCAAGAGAAAGCTGGCCAAATGTCTTTATCTCCTCCAGCTGCCTCAACTCTGTTTTGTCCCCTGTCTCCACTAAGATGCTATGTCACTCCACCAGCACTGTTGTCTGGGCTACACAATTAGCACTTTGTTAAATGCTCTCTCATTATTCAATGGCACTTCATTACCAAGCCATAAAACATCAGGGCCCAGCAAGCTCCTTGGCGGTCAAATGCCTTAATCCTCTTGACTTAGAGATGGGGAAAATGAGACACTGAGGACAGTGCTGTGACCAGCCAAACTGGAGCCCAAGGCAAAAAGAAAAATCAGTAATATTGACCTGTCTTTATTTAAAATGCTGATATTTTGTTCATCATTGATTTTCTGCATTAGTTTTTATTTTTGAAATGTTGCAATAAAATCATTTTTTCTTGATGACTGAGCTTTTGGTGCCCTTTAAAATTTGCTCCCTGGGCCCTGCCCTGGCAGAATTCTTATCCAAGGAGTAACTAGTTTGGGTCAAATTTTAAAGGAGAGCGAGGGCCTTCTCATTTGTCCACTTTCTTTTTCTCTGTCAGCTTCAAGCGCAAAGTCCTGTTTTTCCAGGTAAGTGGAGTGCTCTGAACTGGTGGCATAGTAACACTCCTGCATGGTTACTGCCCAGCCACAGAAGCAACTATATTTAAAAATTCAGGAAAGAGCAAGTCTATTCTCTGAATAAGGCATTGATAATAAATTCATGAACTAGCAAGAGATCTAGAACACATGCCAAAATGTGGACCAGTTCCCAGCTGAACCCTCTGTCACCAGCACCACTTTAGAAACCAGGAAGCCCCTTCTATTCCTTCCAAACCCCGTTAACATCTTCCAAAGATCTTTGTTTCTTTGATCAAACTTCACCACACTTGTATTTCTTCTGCTCACCTGTTGCTCAGAGCACAGAGCGCAGCCTTGGGTATACACAGGGTGAAGAATAGCCAGCAACAGATCACAAAGATCCCCTCCTTTCCTAAGTAGTGACTGCACAGCCTGGCCTTCCCCCGAATGGATGAACCATGATTTACCAGTGGCCTGTTGGTGAACTTCCAGTTGCTTTTTTTGCATTTTTTCTCTCTCTCTCTCTTTTTTTTTTTTTCATTTTGGATGCCCCTCCCCCTTTATCCCCTCTCCAGTTCTCCATGGCTAAGCCATGTGATCCTCCCAGGTTTCACAGAGAAGGTACAGCGCAAACGCTCTATATGGTCACAGTTACCTTTTTATTTTATTGTTTGTGATTTTCGTTCATAGAATCAAGAAAAAAATTCTCATGGTTCTTTTGAGTTTCTTTAGTGTTTAATTTTTACATTTCAACCTTTGATCCACATACAATTGATTCTATTTTATGGCATGAGGGATGAATCTGAATTTACCTGCTCCCTACCATGTCCATTCTGTTATTCTGGGACATTCATTGGAAAGTCTGTTTTTCCTCCCTGGCTGATGAGCTCTTCATTCTGACAATTCCAGGGTGTTATCGGTGCAATTTGCAGCATTTCCTTGTGTGGAATTTCCTTGTGTGCATTTCTTTCTCTTTAAGCACCATGCAGATTTGCCCCTGTATCTTCAGGCTCTGGGGTGGGATGTGGAGTGGATAGGGAATAGCCAAAGGGCTGGGCATTCAGGTGGGATCACTGCTTGGCTCTCTCTGAAGAACTCCCAGCTTCTAAAACAGCATTGTTCCCATACATTCTCTCAAAAGAAAAACAACACAGAAGTTTGTTTCCTCACTAAAAAATCTGGCTATTGTCTACGCTGGAGGGAACTCCTCTCCTCTCCTGGTTCATCTCAGCACCCATGAAGGCTTCAAAGACCTCAGATCCATGGCTTTGTTCAATTGTTGGAAGGGCATCCCCAACGGCTCCCTGCGCTCACTCCCAGCCACACTCGAATGTTGCAGGTAAATACACGGTCTTTGTCTTAAAGATATTACAAAGACCCTAAACAAACACTTGAACAGCTGATGAGAGCCCTTGTGAAAGGGGGCCAACAGAACCCAGGAGAGCTATCATGGAAGAGGCCACCTTCCTTGTGCTCACCTGGTGGGCTGATCACTGTGAGTGCATGTGGGTCTATGCTGGCCTTGACCTACTTCCACCATTCCCCAAGATAACCCAGGACAGTTGCCACGCATTCAGTAAATTCCTTAAATACCAATTGCAACTGAAATAAGAAAGTACATTTCCTTCAAAGAAAGAGCTAACAGCTCTAAAAGATAGAAAGGAATGCTTTCCTTAAGAGCTAATGATTCCCTATGGACCTGCAGTTTTGTTTTGTTTTGTTTTGTTTTTTTGCACTGGGGATTGAACTCAGGGGTACTCAACCACTGAGCCACATCCCCAGCCCTATTTTGCATTTTATGTAGAGACAGGGTCTCACTGAGTTGCTTAGTGCCTCGCTATTGCTGAGGCTGGCTTTGAACTTGAGATTCTCCCGTCTCAGCCTCCCAAATAGACCTGCAGTTTTAAATCTCAAGTCAGTGGGTGCGCTTCAGAGGTTCCTCAAGTCTCTTCAATGATTTGCAAAATTTATAGCTAAGCAGTCCAAAATTTGTAGGGCCACGGCCCATGCCTGTAATAGCAACTCAGGTAGCTGAGGCAGGACGATAACAAGTTTGAGGCCAGCAATTTAAGCAAGGCCCTGTGTCAAATTTTTAAAAATTTAAATAGGTCTGGGGATGTTGTTCAGTGGGTAGATCACTCCAGGTTTCTATCCCTTTAGCATGGGTGATGATGGATGGATGGATGGATGGATAGATAGATGATAGATAGATAGATATGGAGCACTAGATCTAGAGGGACATTTTTTCTAAGTATGTGGAAGGGAGTGATTCCTTGATGTTCATGAATTCAATACTGAAACAAAAACAAAAACTTGATACCTGTGATAACTTGATAAAATGATATGATGGCTGGGATTTGCTGCAATATTCCAGTTGAGGGGCAGGGAGTGGGTGGAGTGGGTGCAACTATAGATTGAATAGGATTGGCCATGAGTTTATTTTTATTGGATCTAGGATTGGGTGCTTGGGAATTCATTATAGTATTCTCTCTTGAAAAAAGTGTAAGATGGAGGGACAGAGGAAAGAGGGAAGGAAAAAGGGAGGGAGGAAACCTGCTAGACTGCACTTAAAGAACCAGTCAGCTCCCAGTAGGAATCTCCCATTCTTTTGGTTCTAGCTTTTTAGGAGCAACTGCCCAGTGGTCTCCCTGATCAGTGTCAAAAGCCTGGAAAATTTGCAGGTGCAATGGTGATTTTTTTCCTTCACTATCACCCCATGGCTCTATCCTCAGTATCACCCAATGCCAAGAACCAGAGTCCATGAGGCCATTTTTGACCATCTGTACACTCTCTGTTAAACCTCTATCATCCCACCCTAGGGCTGCAGGCAGGCAGGGAGGTGGTCATCTGAGGTCTTTGCTCCAGGGCGGGACAGATAGAACCTCCACTGCCTGGGTGAGCTTGTGCAGAAGGGGCTAGGGCTGCACCTTTCAAATGGGCTTGGAGTAGAAAATTCACAAATTCCAAGCTCTGTTCCCAAAGCAAATTTCCCCAGCCCAGGTGGCTGCATCCTTCTCTTCCCCTCCAACGGCTCCCAGGCCTGAGCCGCCAAGCCAGAGACTTTGAAAACCCACTTGTGTTTGAGCTGTGAAAGCCCCAATGTCTTCAGTGTTTGTCCAGCAGAGAAGAGGCATATTTTCTCCCTTCCAAATGCAAACTCAGAAGATGCTCCACGGGCTTTTCTTCAGACTTTCCACAGGAAACATAAATAAGGAAGAAAAATGACTGTAGGTGCTGAGACTTGAAGTGGAATTTCAACCCTGAAGGAATTGCTTGGAACAAGCGCTGTCTGTCCTGGTGAAGCCTTTGGGAGCCTGGGTTCGAGTTTTTTTGTTTTTTTGTTTTTTCCCTCCAAGCAGCCTCTACAGAGGAGGCACTGGGAGTAATTGGACCAATTTTTAGGTCTGACTGTCAGCCAGGTTTTTGCTCCATCCAATAGATGGCCTGAGCCTGGGCTCATCAGCTGCTGAGATTCCCTAATGGCTTCTCTTTTATCTTTCTTGATTGGGTTACATTAAAAAAAAAAAAAAAAAAAACACTGGAGTGCCCCAAACCCAGAGGCCCGGCAGCACTGCTAGCCAGATGCTATGTAGAATATGAAGTATGGACAAGTACCTGGTGGAACCCGAGGCCCGCAGTCTGCTGCCCTCTCTGCCCTAGTCTCCATTTTGGAAAGGTGTTCTGGTTTACGGTCTCTGCCCTCAGAGGGCAAAGCCAACACAGAAGCAGTCATAAGGCAGAGTTTGAGAGACACACATTATATGCATGTATGATTCAGGGTTTCGAAAAATTTTAATGGGCAGAGGATCAGCTGTTCATAGATAACAACTGACTGCTTCTGGGTTGTATGTTTTCAAATTATAAATTAATAGACCAATGGAGCTGGGCATGGTGGTGCACACCTGTAATCCCAGCACTTAGGGAGGCTGAGATAGGAGAATCACGAGTTCAAAGCCAGCCTCAGCAATGGCGGAGGCGCTAAGCAACTCAGTGAGACCCTGTCTCTACATAAAACACAAAATAGGGCTGGGAATGTGGCTCAGTGGTTGAGTGCCCCTGGGTTCAGTCTCCAGTACCAAAAAAAAAGACCAATGGAACTTGACAAAAGTCTCTAGACCTAAGAAACATGGAGTTGAAGTCAGTGTAGCTAGTTCTAGTGGTTGAAAGCCATGTGCTGATTGATTCGTTATGAGCTATGCACGGAGTGTTTTTCTAAGGCCACAAGTGTAATTCTCCAGGCCACTGTTGGGCCGAAAGATGATGGCTAGACAAAGGGGGGGCTGGGCATCTTAAGTTACCCCTTTCGTGCCAAGATTTCCTGGGTGCCAAACGGTTGGTCGACTGCTCACCGCTCTGACGTCAACCAATCATCAGTGAACACGCTGACCTCTGAAATCCGCCCATACCTGTCACTGGGCCTCAGCCAACCAAGAAGAGATGCTTCTTTGTGAGAATCCCCCTCCTTCAGCCTACCCATAAAAATGGCCTCTCCCTGTCTTGGGCGCAACTTTGCTGGCCCACACTGGTGGACCGGTGAACCTCACCGGAAAACAGACCCCAAGAAAGCCGTGCTTATACCCCTTCAGCTAGTGATCGTGGTCTTTACTGCCAATCTGACCTTATAGCCACCGCTTCTGTCTCCCAACAACTGAGATCTTTCTTTATGAGGCATTTTCCTTTCTTAGAACATCCTTCTTTGTGTAGGCCCAAGAAGGTCTTTGAGTATCTTCCTTTCTGCTTCTCAGCTAGAACTTGTCTTTGATGTGCCATTCTGAGAAAGACCCCAGAAGCCACTGCATTTTTGGCTGAGGTTTACTTATCCTGTTTATCTGAAGCCAGGCCAATAATCCAAGTGGCTTTCAGTGGCTGCAAAAGTTTCTTAGCATTGGACTAATCAATCTGTCTCATCACAGGAAAGTCAACTGATATGAGAACAACCTGCTCTATTCATGGGTGGGGCTGCTCCTGGGGGGTGGTGACCTGAGGAGAAGGGATTTTTTCAGAGAGGCACTAGCTGAGGTTAACTTTGAGAAAAGATGCAGAAGAGGGACAAAAAGCGGGGGCATGCTGATAAGGGTGAGGGAGAGTGTAATATAGCAGAAGATGCCAGGGTGTAAGTGACTCAGAGCACGGGCTCTACAGTCACACAAATCTAGGTCCATAAGGCTAGCGAGGCCCTTCTACTTAGTTACTATGCAACTGGATATGTTTACATGTTTCCTGACATGTGAAAGTGACAGAGTATTAGTACAGGTTGAGTATGTCTTGTTCAAACAATCCTTGGGACCTGAAGTGTTTTGGATTTTGAAATTTTTCAGATTTTGGAATATTTACATATACATAATGAGGCATCTCAAGACTCAAGTCTAAACATGAAATTCATTGTTTAATATACACCCGTATGCATAGGTAATTTTCTTTCTTTCTTTTTTTTTTTTTGTGCTAGTGACTGAACCCAGGGCCTTGCACATACTAGGCAAGCACTCTACCACTGAGCCACACTCCCAGCCTCCTGAAGGTGATTTTGTACTGTATTTTTAGCACACCTGAATTTGGACTGCTACCTATCACATGAAATCAGGTGTGAAGTTTTCCACATGTGGCATCAGCTCGGAGCTCAAACTTTTTCAGATGTGAGAGCATTTCTGATTTTGGATTTTTGGATTAGGAATGCTCAACCCATATCTACCTTTCATTTGTGTTTTTTGTTTGTTTTTTTGGATTCTTCATTTGTTTGTTTTTGTCCCTACTTTTTGAAGTGCTTGTAAAGATTAAGTTAAAATAGAGAAAAAACTTAATACAGTGCCAGACTCAGAGTCAGCACTCAGCAGTTGGAAGCAGTTCTAATCATGATAAAAAGAAAGGACAAAGAGAAGGGAGGGCAAGGAGAAGGGGATGCTGGGAGGGAGGCACAGAGCTCTACCCTGCAGCAGCCCCTTGCCAGCTCCACCTCTGGGTGCCTGGGACAACACAGCTCCCAGTGCAGACAGACTGCTCCGATATTTATGAAGAAACCATCCATAAAAATTATTGGGAACTTTACATCCGCAGTGCGTCTCTGCACACCGCCTGGCAGCCACGGCCTCAACAAGGCCTCATTCACTTCTCCAGACTACACTCTCAGCTGCCCTGTCCCCTCAGGCTCACACCCACCTGGGTCCCACGGGACTTTGTTTACCAGCCCCCACCCCACAGTTCCTGGCCTCCTCCCACAACCCCTTGCACTGAGTGACTTGCCCTCTCCAAATGTGAAATCTTCAAATGAGGTCACTTCAACTGGAAGAGCAAGGGGCCAGTTACAAGGCAACATTTCCTAAATGCAGAGGTTCCTGGGTGATTTGGGATGGAACCTGGATAAAAGTTTCTCATTTTAATAGTTATGGTAAAGCAGAAGTGAATAAGAAAGTTGATTTAAGGAAACTACTCAGTCAAGAGCAATCTAGGTAGTCCTTAGATCTGGCAGATGGATCTGGGAACATGGCCCGCTTGGGCTCAGCCCTCAGTTGAAGATGCCTAGACACAGTAGTCTGATGGACAGATGCAGTTTTGATCTAAACAGGATGGGAGTGCCTCTCTGGGCTGCCCAGAGAGAAGGGCTGCTGCACTTCTAAAGAGCTCCAGTGACTTGTCGTCTCACTCAGTCATGGTTCTCCTGTCTGCAGCAGCCAGATCCGCTCCCCCAAAACACTGTGCTTATTGCCAGCAGGAGAGAGGGCAACTCCACAGACCAGGTTGGCCCTTCCACTAGGTCTAGGGCATAACTTGCATGGGACAGGGGGCTCCAGCCTCTGGTGTGTCCTCTGCTCATATTGCTCTGTTGTTGGGAATTGTCCAACAGCCTCCAATCTTTTTTTTTTTTTTTTTTTTTGGTACCAGGGATTGAACTCAGGGGCACTTAACCACTGAGCCACATCCCCAGCCCTATTTTGTGTTTTAAGTAGAGACAGGGTCTCACTGAGTTGCTTAGTGCTTCGCCATTGCTGAGGCTGGCTTTGAACTCGCGATTCCCCTGTCTCAGCCTCCGTAAGTGCTGGGATTACAAGCACCCACCACCACACCTGGCTCAGCCTCCAACTTTTTCCTACTCCACCTTGACCTTCTCCCTGAAAGTGGGACATCTAGTACAGCACATGCTCAAAGCCAGCTGTGAGTGTGATCCTAGTACTACTGCTCATCTGTAATGAGGAGTAACAGCAGCAACATCTACCTCCTCCCAGATTTCTTGGGAGACCAGAATGACATGCTTCTGGCACAGAACCCAATGCACAGCAAAAGCAGGCAAACAGAGGAGATTGAACCTTCATTGAACTTACAGTTTAGCTCCTGCCAAATGCAGCCTTTCAAAACTCATTTTCCAGGGAGCAGGTATTTGATAAACATTTGTTGACTGCTTGTGAATATTTCTGTGATGCATTTTCTACATGTTCTCTTAATCAGAGGCTCCATGGAACCTGAGAGCAAACTCCCTTTCCTGAGTCTAATGGCCCTTTGCAGACTTGAAGAGTCTCCATTCCATACCATCCCACAGCCTTCTGTCCTCTGGACACAGCTATGTTTGGTCCTCAAGGCTCTTTCTGGAGCTGCTTCTTCCATCAAGTTTAACCTAACATCTAGAGTCTTCCCAGGAGCAGGCACGGCTGGTGGAGGTGGCACGTGAAACTTCCCCAGTGCAGAAGGAGAGAGATGGTACCTGAGGATGCACAAAGCCATTTGCTCTGAAGCCACCTGCCTGGGTAGACTAGAGAAAGGCTATCAGCATATGCTTACCCAGCATCTCCTTGTGCCAGGCACTAAGCTAGGTGTGCCCCACAAGAACAGGCCCTGCTTATTGGTCCTGGCTCCTTCAGTCTTTGCTCAGGTGGCTACAAAGTGTGGGGGCTGGGATAAGTTTTCCAGGTACCAACCTGTGACTACCCTAGAGCAAGCATGCCAGAGGGAAATTAGGGCCTGCCACATGCATCCCCCCTCCCCCATTCCAAGCCTTTTCTAAAAGAAACCTTGTGTCCCTCCCTTCCCCCTTGCCACATCCCCTTCCTCCCACAGAGCCCGGGTCCCCCAGGCTGCAGTCCAGCAGTTCCTCTGTGAGCAGACTTCCAGTGACACATTGCTTTGTTAGAAACCTCATTAGCAGAGACAGAAAGGGGGGAGACAGCTCAGCCAGACGATCCAGGTGTCAGCTAAGAGGGGTAGCAGGAGGAAAGGCCATTAAACCAAAGGTCAGCCCCCAGTAGAACAAAACATAATAAACTGACACCTGCGAGAGGGTGGAAGGTAACTGGAGAGTTAATGTGGGGTGGTGCCCCCTGCTCAGGTCTAGGAAGGAAAGAACCCCGATGCTCAGGAATGAGGAGGGGGATGCCAGCTTCTCTTGCCTGATTCTGGCAGTCCTGGAGGCAAGATCTGACCAGTTTCCATCGTGGAAACTCCTGAGGATAGTGGCAGGCCCAGGACACTGTCTAGCACCCATCCCAAATTCAGCATCGGCACTCCCAAACCTTGAAGAATGAAGATTTAGCTGGGACCCGGGGAGGAGGGCCAATAACTCCACTACTCTGAGCACTCATGTCAGACCCTGTGCTTAGCACTGCCTATCTCTAAGCTCTTAGTACCTCAAAGATGTATTATTAGCTCCATTTTAAAGATAAAGAAATGTAGATACCAGAATGTTATTTTGGGGCTCTCTGACTCTTGGAGAATTCACTGGAACTCTACCTACTGATGATATTTGGAACTTCTGAAGCAGGGACACATTCCTTCATTCCACGATTAGTCATAAAAAGGTTGAATGAATGTTGGGACTGAGGCCACACATTAAAACTTGCTTCTATTGAAGAGCAATTAGTGTGAATGTCTGGGATCAGGAATTCCTTATCCTGCTGAGGACGAAGGGAGGAGGGCTCTCTGGAGTGAGGGGACAAGCCGAGCTGAGGGAGGCTGAGGACAGTGGCTGGTCTGTGTGGACTCCCAGGTAGCTCCAGGGATCTGTTTGCCTTCCCTGGGCAGGGACCCACAGGGGCCGGGTATTTTTGTCCTGCCTGACGGGGAATGCACATGATTTATGAAGTTTTTTTTAAAACCCAAGGCTTCCTCATAAAGGAGCTTTGAGAAGACTACAGCGAAGTGAGTTATGAAAGGCCTTCCTTTCTGGGGCTCAGAGACGAGGTTTTGCTGACTGCCCACGCTTAGGATTAGGGAGAGAACCGTGTGGGCCCCACCTAGGTCTGCAGAGCCCAGGAAAACTGCACGTGGGTTTGTGCTCATTCCCCATCCCTTCTCAACTTTTCTGTCCCTCATGCCCCCAGCTGAAATTCCTACCCCAAGAAACCTGCCTCAAGACATCTCTGAGTCTCTGATCCCAGAACCCTTAGCTTCACTGGCACTAGCTTCCCTGGACAAGTCACTTAGCCTCAAGTCTTAGTTTTCTCAGCTACAAAATGAAGAAAAAATATCTGCCTCTAGTTCTTTTAGTACTGTATGGAGTTAAGGCCTCTCCCACCAGTTGGGAAGCTCTCAGAGGACAGCCCTCCCATGTCTTGCTGATTCTTGTCTCTGGCACCTAACACAGTGCCAGGCACATAGCAGTGACTACTAAATAGCAATTTGTAGAGCTAAATTCTACTAGATTCAGTGGATGAGGAACATGTGATATGTATTTGAAAGCTGGCCCCTGGTCAGCATTTAGAAAATTTGGGATAAGACTGCATGTGAGCTGGGTGTGGTGGCGCACGCCTGTAATCCCAGCACTTTGGGAGGCTGAGACAGGAGAATCGTGGGTTCAGAGCCAGCCTCAGCAATGGCGAGGCACTAAGCAACTCAGTGAGACCCTGTCTCTACATAAAAACACAAAATAGGGCTGAGGATGTGGCTCAGTGGTCGAGTACCCCTGAGTTCCAAAAAAAACACAAAAAAGACTGCATGAACTAGAGCTCTTGGCCCAGACTGTGAGGTGCCCCCAGGGTCTGGGTCCGCCTGTCTCCTCTGGCCTGCTTGGGGAAAGCTGACTCCCTACTCAGGCTCCCCTCCCCCAACCTAGACCCCCTGGCTTCTGGGAGCAGCAGCCCCCATGGCCCCTCTGGGGCGGTGGGCGTCCCTGTGTCGGCTCAGTCAGACTGAGCCCCTCTCCAGGGAAGGGGCTGAAGGGTGTGAAGAACTGGTGTGAGTGACTTTGTTTATTTTCTCTGAAGGATCCTGCCTGAGCCCTGCTATAAAAATAACCTGCCTGGAAACCTCATCTCTGAGGGGTAGAAAGAAGCTTTTGTATCCAGAGAAGTGGTTCTGACAGCCTCCCTGTGCCTGCCTCAGCCCCAGGCATCAAGGAGGGGCGGTTAAGGTGATGAGGGGCAGGGCCAGGGAGAGGGCTGCGGAATGGGGGTGGGGAGCCCTGGGAAGGGCCACTCAGCAGCCCCTCTCTAGACCCAGAAGGCCCAAAGGAGGAACTGAGGGAGGGAGAGAAAGAGAGAAAGGGGAGGCCAAAGAGATAAAAGCCCAGATGCACTGAATGTCAAGAGAGAAAAAGAGGTCAGGAGGCAGAAGAAAATCAAGTTCAACAGAAAGAACAGACATGGGGAGGGTCGGTGGGAAACTGAAGGCAGAGGAAAAAGAAAACTGAGAGATGCACATCCAGAGATAGGGAGAGATATGGAGCTCAAGGGATCAGAAAGAGACTGAGGCCATGTTTATAGATGGAGCTAAGGATTTGGTCCCATTTCTGGGACCCCTGCTGTGTCCCTGTCACTAAGAAGGCAGCAAGACAGGGGCAGAGTACTCCCACCGCCCACTGGGTTCCTGCTCTGCTGCAGGAACCCAGATCTGGGAAACCCAGATCTTTCCCAGATCTGGGAAAGCTCAGGCTGAGACAGAAAAGACAAAGATTCCCCAAGTACCAGGCCAGGACCAGCACTAGGCATGAGATGTGGCTGACTCAGTTTCTCAAGGTTCTCCTTTCCAGGAACCAGGCCCTGTTGGATCCAGAAGACCTAGATTCAAGTCCCAGGGCTCCCACAGTTTAGCTGGGTGTTCTTTTTTTTGCAGTGCTGGGGATGGAACCAAGGGACTTGAACATACTGAGCATGTGTTCAACACTGAGCTACCGGTCCAGCTGGATGATCTTGAACAAACCACTCAAAGCTTTCCAGCCTAGTTTTCTTATCTCTTACCATAAATAATAACCCCCTTGCCAACCTCACTGGGCAGATCCATGGCAGGGTCTACATAGGCTAAGTTGTATGATGCCAACAAGACAAGAGGGAATGCCCCATTCAGCCATGTTTCTCTAGGTGCTGGCAATGAGCTGGTGCCAGCCTAGAAGCTTAAGCTGCCTGTGCTACTTGTGCCCCCAGAAAGCTGCAGAAAAAGCTCTCTCTCATGTACAAGAAGACCAAAGAGAAAGCCACAGAATCACCACCTGGAAAAGAGTGGATTCAACATTAACTATGTACATGAATTCTTTGCTTATAGAACTCTTCCACAGTTTTTTGGAAGGGAGCTACATAGAATTAGAGGTTGATAAGGCATGTGCCCTTGAAGATGCTCCTGAAACTTCTGTCTTGAAGAGAAGGTTAATCTCCCCTCAGGGACAGTGGGACCAGCAGAGGGTGGGGCTTGGATCTGGGTTTTAGTGACACAAATCTGGGTTTTAGTGACACAAAAAGAAGGAGAGAACAGAGCTGGGGCTTGGGATGCCTTAAAGCAGTTCTGGGAGGCAACAATTAAAATTCAGAGAGACTGTAAAGGAAGCTACGTTGGGGGTGCACACACAGGCAGCACCACTGTCCTGTATATGGGAGAGGGCTTGGAGGCTTCAGAAACCATAATCAAGAGTGGGCTGGTAGAACCAGGCACCGTGGCACACACCTATATCTCAGTGGCTCAGGAGACTGAGGCAGGAGGATCAAAGCCAGCCTCAGCAATGGCGAGGTGCTAAGCAACTCAGTGAGACCCTGTCTCTAAATAAAACACAAAATAAGGCTGAGGATGTGGCTCAGTGGTCGAGTGCCCCTGAGTTCAATCCTTGGTACCCACTCCCAAAAAAAAGAGTGGGCTGGTAGAGCCACAGACCTAAAGCGTTCCCAATGGCTTGAGGCTGAGCAGATGGCCAAGAGAGAAAGAAACAGGGAGGGAGTTGCTTCTGTGGAATAGAAAGGTGATCATAAAGGATGAATGGATGAAGTAAAAGTGGTATCTATACATAATGGAATATTAGTCAACCAGAAAAAAGAACAAGATCTGGTCATTTGCAGTAATGCGGATGGAACTAGAGGATATTCTGTTAACTGAAATAAGTTAAGCACAGAAAGACAAATGCTGTATGTTGTCACTCATTTGTAGAAGCTAAAAATGTCAATTTCATAGAAAAGAATGTATAGAATAGTGGTCACCAGAGATGATGAAGGGAAGGTAGGGAGAATACAGAGAGATTAACTAATAGGTACCAAGATATAGTTAGATTAAAAGAATTATTTTTTGTGTTCTATATAGCACAGTAGAATTTTTGAGAGTAGTATCAATTATTTTTTAATTTTTTTGTAGTTGTAGATGGACAGCATCCCTTTATATTATTTATTTTATTTATTTTTATGTGGTACTAAGGATAGAACCCAGTACCTCACACATGCGAGGCAAGCACTTTGCCACTGAGCTACAACCCCAGCCCATCAATTTGATATATTTCAAAATAACTAGAAAAGAACCCAAAGTTTCTCAATATATACAAATGATAAATATTTGAAGAACTGGAATGCTAATTATCCTGATCTGATCATTACATGTTGTATACATATATTGTTATTCTACTGTACCCCATAAATATGTACAAATATATGTACACAAATTGGCCTCCAGCAAACATTTGAAAACTAGTTTATGGTTTGTGCCCAGGACACCAGTAGCAATAATAGTTCATAAAAATGGTTAGCACTCACTGCATGTGAGGCACTGCTCTACACGTTGAATGCCTTAGCTAATTTAGCCCTTATGAATGTCCTCTGCAAATAATTCTGTGGTTGCCATCTGTCACACTTCAACCCCCACTGGGAAGCAAGCTGGATAGAGTCAGCCTTAGTCCCAGTCCCCAGGTAGGCCCTGTTTGATCTGGGCCAATTGGGCTAAGCCCATTACTCATAGCACAGAAGTTCCTTAGGATTGGTTCACATGAAGTATAGGACAAACCTGGTTTAATGATAAGAGAAGAAGATAAACCTCTGTCCTTTTTGTGCAAGATTCTGATTGATATATATAGCTATAAGACCTGGAACTGCTGGTGGCCATTTTCAGAATCATACTGAGATGAATCAAAATATCAGGAAGAAAAAGCCAAAAGATTTGCGGAGAACAGGCTGAAGCTTGATCAAACCATTTCCGCAACCAGAAGACCTTTAGATTTTCAGATCTGTGAATTAATAAAGTCCATTATTGTTTAAGTCAATTGAGTTGAATTTTTAATAACTTCAAACTGAAATGATTCAAACTAGCATAGAATAAAGAGTTAAATAACTTGCGTTAAGATCAAGTGAGATACATAAGATGTGATGGAACTGGGATTCAAAGCAAAGCAATATGAATCCAGAGCCTAAGCTCTTAAAACAGCATCAATGAGGCCAACATGGACTGCATGTGGACCATACACCAGCTCATTACTTTTCAGCTTCTCTCATTGCACCCTTACCTGGCCTTTGGAGATGAAAGCTATCAGTATCCCTATTTTTTCAGATGAGGGAACAGCATTTAAAAAAAGTCTGTGCTTACCATCAAGTAGCTCTTAAGCAATAAAGCAGGATTGGAATCCAGGTCTCTATATTCAGAGTCTGAGACCCAGGGTGTGGGGCCTTCTCTCCAGTCTGGTGGGCAGAGGCTGCCCTGGAATGATTCAGAACAATCTGTGCCACTCCCTTTGAGGGCACCTTGATTCTTCTAAGAGGCTGTGACCTAGCTCTCTTTATTGCTGTGAGCAATAAAGGAAGGCAGGAAACTGATTTGGCACATTAGGAAGAACATTCCTATTATTCCAGAAATGGAGTGAGCTGCCTGGGAGGGTCTGAGCTCTCCAAGGCTAAGGCCAAACACCACAGTAGACCACTTTTGGAGACGACTGATGCCCACACAAGGCTTTGCTGGACCTAACAAAGGAAATCCTGATATTCCATGCTCGTTAAACCTCCCCTTCACTGGACCTCAGTTTCCCCATCTTGCGAGTGGTTGGGGCACGACCAGGTGAGGGTTGATGTCCTGTCCAGCCCTAACATTCTAGCTCTCTGGAATTCCCGGCAGGACTCCAATCCCCATGGGCTGGCCAGGAGCACAGAGCCATGCTGTTTGGCCGGCCTGGAAGAACAGTGGAGCTTATTGAACTCACAGTTCCCTGAAACAGGAACAGCCAAACGGCGCATGTAGAGAAGATAAATTCATCCGTGGGGCTGGGGAGAGTCGCTGAAAAAAAAAAATGCAGTGCTTGAGAGCCATCCAAGGAGAGCCAATTTCAACTCTCAGGCTGCGACCATGGTGTGCCCAAGGAGGAGCACACTGGGCTTCATTCTGCCACGGCTAGAGGGAAGATGGTGGTCGGTGATTGTGTAATGACAATTCTGATCAACGTCACAGTAACCAAGCAGCCCTACAACGTGGCAGAGACTCCTTAAAGCAGCTTCACTCCCCTTGTGGGACTACTGGAGTTTGTAAAGCTGCAAGAGCCCTTGTAGAAATTTACCTTGAATGAAATTTAAAGCATCATTGGTCATGTGACCAAAAGCTGTTCATTTCAACAACGGAAAGACCACTTTTCACCAGTTGAGCCCAGAATTGGAGTGAGGACACTGGGGGTCTCCTGCCCTGGGTATCTTTGGGTTGGACTGGAGGCTGAAAGGTTGACAAGATGTTTCCAGTGGTCAGACCAGGATTTGCCCTCTCTTCTTTGTTCTAACGGTGACTAATGTTGATGGGCTGGCTGTTTTTAATGTGCTTGGACATCTGCCATCCCATTTGCTATCATTGCAACTTGCTAAAGTAATCTGATAATAATATCATGTAGATAGAAGAAAGCTGGATATTATTACACCCATCTCAGAGCATAAAATGGAGGTACAGAGTAGGGTGCCGTGCATGCCTGTAATCTCAGCAGAATTGGGAGAATGAAGCAGGAGGATTGAGAGAGAGTTCAAAGCCAGCTTCAGCAACTTAGCCAAACTCTGTCTCAAAATAAAAGAATTTTAAAAGGGCTAGGGATGTGATTCAGGACTAAGCACCCTTGGGTTCAATCCCTGGTACAAAAAAACAAATGGAGGTACAGAGAGGCTTGCTAGCCTAAGTCCCCTCAGATAGCAAACAATGGCTTTGCAGCTGGACGTTAAGCTTCTTGGCTACATATTCTGTGCTCTTTTCTATGGCACACTGTGTTGCATCCCTCTACCCTCATTTTGGGGGCCTAGAGAGCTGACTTTTCCAGGTTTTTTTTTTCTTATTTAGGGATAATGCAGAGCCCTTGGTGTGGGATTAAAATCTTTACAAGTGTCAAGCTTTGAAAAGATTGGTATTCAAAACAAAACAATTGCAATGAGAAAAGTGTGAAGAAGTCCAAAGTTCTGACTTTTGCAACAGTGATTACTTTGACACCAAAAATATCAAATATAGAAAGAGAGCAATTTTTTACATAACACTCCTGCCTTGTGCTGAAGCCACTTGTGCCGGAGCAGGACGCCTGAGAGGTATTTGGTGCGAGGGAGGAACCATACCTATCTGGAAACAGCCCCATGCTCACTCTTGCAAAGGCAGGGTAAGGGACAAGGAAATTGAGGCTCCCGTGGAGATATGAATTATATTCTTCCCAGGCTTGGGAAATTCAACAATGACTACCATCCCTGCCCTCGGGAGGGAGGAAGAGCCCAAATCTAGCCAGGTGTGGTGGTACACGTCTGTAATTCCAGCAGTTTGGGAGGCTGAGGCAGGAGGACTGACAAGTTCAAAGCCAGCCTCAGCAACTTAGTGAGGTCCTAAGCAACTTGGCAAGAACTTGTCTCTAAATATATATATATAAGGGCTGGGTATGTGGCTCAGTGGTTAAGGGCCCCGGGGTTCAATTCCCAGTAGCAAAAAAGAAAAGAAAAAAGCCCAAATCCAGAATGGGAAAAGAATGGAGTTTGGGGGCGTGTCCAGCAGGAGGACCAATAAAGGAGTTTGAGGTTTCCCAATTTCTTCCCCGCTGATTAAGTTGGCTTCATCCTTCAGAGCTCCTTGGGGCTATGGGCACCATCCTGCACATTGTGGTTCCTTTTAGGTTCCAGCCTGAGATGAGAAGTGTTGGCTTTAGGTTCAGAGGTGTCCATCAGGAATCCAGTTGGCATATTTTCCAGTCATCTCCACTCTTTCTGATGCTGTAGAGGCTGGAATGGGGGTATGGAGGGATTACAGGAAGAAGAGGATAGAGGAAGAGGATCAGGGAGTGATTGGAGACATCCTGAGTCCTTTAAAAATGAATAATAACTAACAATTAAATAGGCAAATAAAATAGTATTTAATATTTGCTACTAATTTTAAATGAATAATAATTTGCAAAACTTCTTTTTTCCCTCAGTACTGGGGATTGGACAAAGGGGCACTGTATCATATAGCTATATCCCTAGCCCTTTTATTTTTTGAAACAGGGTCTTGAATTGGGGATCCTCTGCTTCAGCCACCTAAGTAGCTAGATTACCAGTATGTGCCACCAGGCCCACTACAAACTCTTTAAAGTAATATAAAAATAAAAGCTGATAACTCTACTTCTCTGCCTCTGAAGGAAGTAAATTGTGCTTGATTTTGCGGGGAGCAAAAGTTTGCAAACCCTCTCTAAATCTCCCTGACCCAGCCCTTCCTCCCACCCAGTATCCCTAGCAATCCTGCTTTTTGTCTCTGAGCCACCCATACTTTCAGAAACCCTGTGGAATGGGGTGAGGGGCCGGGGGCTGGCTGTTCTCTAGCTGAGGGTGGAGGGACTGGAAACCCTCATATATTTGTGGAGCAGCCTAAGGTCCCTGAGGACCAGGGGATGGAGTGTTCTTCTTAGAAGCCTGAGCAGTGAACAAAGAGGGCTTTGAGCCAGGCCTTGGCAAGCACTAGGAAGAGCTGGTGCCCCTGGCCCCACCTCCTCACTGCCTTCAACCCCCTGGGACTGGCTCAGGCAGACTCAGGGCTCCACCTTCTTCTCCTGAAAGGGGACTCCTCATGCAGTGTTGGGCCCCAAAGTCTGCAGCATGATGCCCAAGTCATCTGAAACATCACCAGGAATGGGGGCATCTCCTCAGTGTCCTCTCATTCCTTCTTTTCCAAGAGTGAAGACATTGGAGCCACAGACCTGTATCAGTGCTAGTTTCTATTAGTGAGTGAGACTGACAATCTCCCCAAGCCTGTTTCCTCATCGGCACAACTTGATTTGTTAGTGACACACAAGCCTGGCATGTAGTAAACACACCCATTGACATAGTATCATGGTTATTGTTCCTAATATCCACCATCTCCCATTGGCCCCTGCTAGGCTTGACCCCATCCAACAAAAGGGTCCATCAGATGGGAGAGTGTCAGTCTGAGCCTGAATAGGCTCTTTTTTAAAAATATTTTTTAGTTGTCAATGGATCTTTATTTTTATTTATATGCAGTGCTGAGAATCGAACCCAGTGCCTCACACATGCTAGGCAAGCGCCCTACCACTGAGCCACAACCCCAGCCCCTGAATAGGCTCTTGGTGGAAATGAGGGGGGAGTGTGGTTCCACAGCCTTAGGGATAGGAACGGAGGTCATGGGGGGGGGAACTCTAGGCAGTAGGGGCAATGAAGTTGACACTGACCTTAGATGACTGAGTGGACTATAATGGCCATGTTTGCATCACTTACAAATAATTCTACTCACATAGAGTCCTAGAATGTTCAGGAAGTTCTCTGATTCTGAGGGGGCTCATGGGACCTGTGAGAAGCTGGCTAAAACCTGTGAGTAGCTGGCTGATCATGAGTTCAATACCAGCCTCAGAACCCTGTCTCAAAATAAAAAATTAAAAGGGCTGAGGATGTGGCTCAGTGGTTAAGCACCCCTGGGTTCAATCCTGATACCAAAAAAAAAAAAGAAAGAAAGAAGAAAAAAGGTGCATCTGTCTTCCTCTATTGAAAGTTAATGTCTCCATGCTATTCTTTGGCTAAGATTGTGTTTAATTCTCTTCTCAGGGCTTCTTGGAAGCTTTGCAAACTCAAAGTGGGCTGCTTAGGGTCCCGAAGATGCTGTTTAAGGGTTGGCTCTGGTGGGTCCAGGGTTGGTAAAAGGGACCCATAAAGGCAAAGCTAGAGCCCAAACCAAGAGCCACTCTGCCTGTGGTGGTGAAGGGTTAAAAGAACTTGAGTGTGATTTTGTGTGCGTGTGCTCAAGAGCAAGGCTGCATGTGCAAGAGCGCACGTCGCTCACTTGCATGTGTTGGTGGTTCAGGACCAGGACTGTGGGCCAGCTTGGGAGAGGGGCGGCAGTGCTCCTGCTATGAATGGGCTTCTGTCTCCAAGGCTGGGTGAGCCTGTGTGTGCCGGTCCCATTAACTCACCCTCAGCCACATGTGGAAAGGGGAGGAGAGGCTCAGAGAAGCCCAAACCTCGCAGCATTCTTCGGATTTTAGAATGAAGTAATAGATGCAGAAGAAAGACATCACACAGACCCCGACCCATGTATAGAATAGCGTGAGCACACCTGTGCATGCACATACACACCACCTGTCTGGTGCCCCATCATTACCTTCTCTTCTCAACCCTATTGCCAACTTCCAGCTGGCACTTTTGGGGAAGAATCTTTAGTTAACATTCTAAGACAGTTCAGCAAGCAGCCCCTATTTGCTTGTGTCAGGCTCACACCATATTTGCCTGCCTTCTCTGTGCCACTGAGTCTGGATGCAACTCTCCCCTGCCTCACCTGCAGCTCACACTGTGCACGTTCACATCTCCAGCCAGCCAACAGGCCACACTTGCACCATTGTGCCTGTGATGGTCAGGCTGGCTCAAATCCTGTCCTGGGCCCTATGTTCCCACTCCCCCTTTCAATCCTTTCTGGGCCCCTACTGCCCTTGGCTGTGGTTTGTTTAATGGAGTGACTCCTGTCTGGGAGCAACCCAGAGCTCAGGACACAGGGAGACAGTTGTCCAAGCTTGGTATTTTTTCACCAGCAGAGCCAAACCACAGTGATGGGCTCAGTGGCCTGGCTGGACACCTTCCTCCTTCCTCTAACCACCATCCTGGCCTCTATTCTCCTGGCTGGCCCCAATTACCAGTGGCTTTTGGTTTAGGACTCCTAGTTACCCACCTGGGACCTCCTGGGTTGGAGTATGGTCCCCTACATGAGGGAGAAGGGAAATATGGGTTCTGAGGAAGTATCTGAGGCTCAGTGAGGTACCCTGGGGGACCACAGACACCAGAAACCATATCTTATCTACTCCCCAGTGCTTGGCACTCATATCCTAAAAGAAATAGCAAGTAGGCCAGGTGTGGTGGTACACGCCTGTAATCTCAGCAGCTCGGGAAGCTGAGGCAGGAGGCTCACAAGTTTAAAGCTGCCCTCAGCAATTTAGCAAGGCCCTAAGCAACTTAGCAAAACTCTGTCTCAAAATTTAAAAACAAACGAACATAAGAAAGGGCTGAGGATAGGATGTGAGTCAGTAATTAAGCACCTCTGGGTTCAATCCCAGGTTAAAAGAAAGAAAAGAAATAGAGAGTAAATGAATGAATGAGTTAGATGGGTAGATGGATGGGTAGAAGTGTAGAAGAGTGGGTGAGTAAATAAATAAGGGGGGCTGGGGTTGTAGCTCAGTGGTAGAGCGCTTGCCTCGCATGCATGAGGCCCTGGGTTCGATCCTCAGCACCACATACAAAGCAATAAAATAAAGACATTGTGTCTTTAACTAAAAAAATATATAAATAAAAAAATATAAAAATAAAAAAATATAAAAAAAATATAAAAATAAAAAATAAGTAAATAAATAAATAAATAAGGGAAGAAGACTATTACATCCATGTAGACCTTCTGATAAAAATCTAATCAGATAGCTTGGCCCAAACATGGTCAGGAAGGTGCCACCATCTTGTGCTTGAATCTAAGAGAAATTTCTAGGCCAGATCCTTCAGGGCTTGTCTTTGAGATTCCCCTGGAGGTCTGGGGTTGGGTGAAACTGGCATTTTCTATATCTTCATGTCTACTTCCCAGGCCCCCTCTTGCTGTGCCTCCATAAAAGGTGCTCTGCAGCTGGCCAAAGCAGCAATGAGTTGGGGGGCAGTGAGTGGGAAACGAGCTGAGACACAGCTCAGACTGCCAGGGGCTGGGGGCCATGGAAACTGGGCATGACACTCTAGGCTGTGGCTATAGAAAGGTTGTTACATGCTTGGACTAGGACATGGAAGAAGTTTCTTATATCTAACACAGGGGCTTGGCATAGAGTAGGCATTCAGTAAATATTTACTGACAGAATGAATGAAAGAATGAAACATTTTTATGACCTCTTTTATCTGGCTGACATCCCCAAATCCTTTTCCAAGGGGTAGATAAGACTCTCTAGGGCCCTTCCCTTGGGGTTGAATGAATCAGGATTAGCAGCCCTTGGAAGGAGAAAGAAACGTGTGTACCACCCTGCAAGCTCTCCTCATCATGCACTATCCACAGTCCCTCTCCCACAACCTCACCCTCCATCCCCCGCCTGCCACTAGTCACCCTGGCATTGATCCAGAAGCTGGGGGTACCAGGAGAGAGCAATACAAAGCTACCCTGTGTGTGCACAGGAGTGTGTGTGTGTGTGCGCTTGTGCGCATGCACGCAAAAGAGAGAGAGAGAGAGAGAGAGTGTGTTGAGGGGAAGCTGTGATGGTCTCAAGGCTGTGATGGTCTCAAGCTCTGAGCAAGGTCTCCTTGCTTCATCAGCTGGGAAGTGACCTGGCATGTGGGACTGGGCTTGGGCAGGGGTAGGGCTGGTCTTCTGGTAGGGAGGGGTGTTGGCTGATGAGAGGCAGCTCTACCCCACCAACGCCAGAGTAGTGGGGCTTAGAGGCTCCATTCAGAAGTCCTGTCCCTCCCCCAGCCAGACCTCAGAGATCTCTGCTGCTGAGATCTCAGAGGTCTTCAGGGGGCCTTGCTCCTCAAGTTTGATCACTATTCTCTGCAGCAATTATCTTTTGGGAGAGTCCAAGTGGGAGCCTTCCCTCTAAATTAGATCTAGAAATCCAGGGGTTTGAGGCCCAAAGAGACTTGCGTCTGGTTCACTGTGAGTTGAGCCCATTTTCTCAGCAGACACAGGAGAGCTGTTGGCCCAAGGCAGGCTAGGACAGGCTTCTGAGCCAAGAGAAAACAATTAGGAGTAATTACCATCAAGAAAGGCCTCCAGTGAAGGCAAGGGTGGGAAAGGCCATCTGTTTGAGAGGAAGATGAAAGTGGCAGGCTGATTTCGGGGAAGGAATAAGCAAGAGGGTGGGAGGAAGGGGTGAGCGTGCCCAGTGTTTCTTTCCCCCTCAGAGGGGCAGAAGCCTTCCCCCTCCTCCTCAGCCTCTTGCTGGAGCTAAGTTCTGCCTCTACGGGGCAGAAGGGTTCATTGTAGGGGGCAGGAGGTGGAGCACGGAGGGAGGGCACTGGGCTCTGCATTCCTGAGATTCTCAAACCAGTAGGAATGGCAGAGAAAACGCCACACCGCACTGAGTGTGAGATGCAGAGGTGAAAAGAAAGAAGAGACCACTAGAAATGTCTCCAAGTGCAGTGGAGGCTCCTGCCCATACACACCCCACCTGCATGCCTGATTCTGGGTCCCCTTGTGGGGATGGTTGGGATCTGCTTAGTACTTTCCTACCTTACCACCCTCAATCTTCAGTCTTCTTCTTTCTAGTTTAGAACCAGAGACCTTGAAATAAAAGAGTTTTGCTAATGTGGGCAGCCTAGAGCTGAGGGTGAAAGGGGGAGGTGAAAAGATAAAGGATGGTTAGGGAGAGAGTTGCCTTGGGAGGGGTAAAGGGAATTCCTTGTTATCCCCTGTGTAGGGAAGTCAAGAGATCAATCCAAAGGCAGAGTAACCCTACTGTTCCTTAGTTTGGCCCTCCAAACTAAGGTGAAAAGATGAATAAGGACCCCAATCCTACTGAGGAGAGAAGAGAGAGGATGGCTGAGTAGGCTTCACAGAAGATTCTCTTATTTGGTTTTACTCTAGGAGAGCCCCCGTGAAATCTATGTCAGGCATTTTCTGTGGGGATGAAATAGTGGTCATGTGGAAGCAGCAAATCTTAGCACATTTAAGGGCTTTGGAGTCATGTGCTCTTGGCTTGGAGACCCTACTGATCAATGAGACCTTGGGCGGGTTATCCAATCTCCCTGCTCCTTGTTTTCTTATCTGTGAAATCGGGATACTGGTACCTACATAGTAGACCTGTGAGGATCAAAGAAGTAATGCATATAATGTGTTTGGCATATAAGACTGGGGACAGGGCCTCAATAAATGTTCAGCATTGTTATGAATACTCTTGGGAAAAGATGGCTGTAACTGCAAAGTGGAACATGAACTTGAAGCCAGAGACCCTGAGATAGGAAGCACTGTGAAGCCGACATGAGGAGGGAAGAATTAGGAATAGGATGAAAGCTATTCACTTCAAAATAGAAGTGAAGCACAGCTCAAGAGATGCTAAAAAATGGTAATTCATTCACTCCTTTAATTATTCTCTCCTTCATTGTTCTAGGCATTTGGATGAACATTTTAATAAGAGACAGATGAAACAAATCAGTAAATAATGCACTCAGATGCTGCTTGATAAGTATTACAGAGAAAAATAGGATGTAAGGGAGCTAGGTAAGTGTGCAAATTTTGGAGTGTGGGTTGACATTCCACCAGAGCCCCGAGGCTCTGTAAGTCCAGTAAGTAGACTGACCTTAGGTGAAAACAGCTGGGCTTGTTAGACCAACAGCAGAGGCCAGGGTGGCCAGGACAGAGGAGCAGTGGGGAGGGGTAGGTGACTGCTGGAGAGGTGGTGGGCTAAATGTTAAGGGCCTGACAGCCCATCATTGGTGTATATCATTGGCTGGTGATGGGTAATGGGAACTGGGCACCTGTAGGCAAGAAGTAAAACATTTTTCCTGGGGTTTAGGAAGAGTGTCAGGAGAGCATTTCTTTCTTCCTTTCTTTCTTTTTGGTACCAGGGATTGAACTCAGGGGCACTCGACCACTGAGCGACATCCCCAGCCCTATTTTGTGTTTTATGTAGAGACAGGGTCTCACTGAGTTGCTTAGCACCTTGCCTTTGCTGAGGCTGGCTTTGAACTTGGGACTCAGCCTGTCTCAGCCTCCCAAAGTGCTGGGATTACAGGCTTGTGCCACCGTGCCTGGAGAGAACATTTCTTAAGAAATGGGCACCCACTTTTCCCTTTGGGCCTTTCTGCAGAGCCAAGACTGGAGCAGGCACCCAGAGAGCAGTGGAAGAGAGGTAGAAGACTCAAACTAGGGTGCATGTCCCTGCTTTTGGGGAGTCTTTTCTCTGTCGGTGACAGAGCAGACCCAGGTGATGTCCAGCTACCTCTAACCACATTCAGAAATTAGAACAAAAGAGTGGCCTGAAAGTTTCCCTCCTCACTCCAGCCATTATCAGAGGGCTTAAAAATCTACATCATGCCTAAAAATAGTTAGAAATCGAAAACATCCCAGGGAGTAGGGCTCTCCTAACCCAACAGATAAAGTTTCTCTACCACAGTAGATATTTGAGAAGTTGGCACTTATATTTCACTTTTGTGTGAATTTTACAGGTAAGGAAGTGGGAAGTACTTTGGTGATATGCTGAGGGGAATGGGGTGCAGGAGAGGAGCAAGGAGACAAGGGACACAGTCAGCCAGAGGCTGGAAGTCCTGACTAGCATGGCTGGCCTCAGGAGGGTTCTCTGGCAGGCTCCAGACAGGTTTGGTTTTTAAAAGTGCCAGAAAGTCACAGATTTGCATGTTATTTGTGTTCCAGGCTTCACTTCCAGGTATGTGGAATGAAATGAATGAATGAACAGTATTCAGACTCCTGGTTAAGGGGTGGACTCAGAAATCCAGACCACACTGAGGATCCAATCACTAGTCCAGCTCGGATCAGGAGACAGACATTGACAGAGACAGAAAAAACAGTCAGAGAGAGACAGTCTTAGAGAGACAAACATCGAGTCCTTACCAGGGAGTTTCCAGTCAAAGCAAGGAAGCAAAATCTACAGAATTTATTTTTAAATAAATCAACTTTTAAAAAACTAGGGAGAGTCACACATAGATGGGCAGATAAAGGCAACATCATCCCTGACTTATCTCTACCTCTAACCCACCATCCACTCTCAGATTTGCTCTGCAATGTGTGCCTGAGTCTGACTTCTCCATAAGATGCATCACTTGTGTGTCCACTTTGCCTCCCAAATCAGCCAAAATACACTCCACAGATGGAGAGACCCTGAGCACAGGTGGCTTTTACTTCCTTGGTCAAATATCTCTTCATTCCACATTCCAGGGACCCCAAACCCAGTGCTTAAATACATGCTTAGGAAAACACTTAGCCTACTGGATTCCCTGTAAGTTTAAGGTAAGTGCCTTTATAGGACAAAACACAGCCTCGGAGTCTCAATCTAGAAAGGAGTGTAAATATCTTTGGCAATAAAAATAATGGAGGAAAGAACCTTCACCAAACTATTAAAACACAAGATGTGTGGTTAGAAAAAGTACTGATAAGCCCCTTGGAATGGAGCTGGAATGTTCCATAAGGCATGGAAGTTGCTTCTGTCACGGGCAGAATGGGGCATTGGGTTTTGAGATCAGAGATTAGATGTTTGGGACCACAAAGGAGATTGCAGCCTGCTTTGAGCAGTCCTTCCTCCTACTTCCACAATCTTGTCCTTCAAATCAAGGTTTAATTGATTTGACCCCCACCTCAACCCTGGCAGGACAGAAAGCAGCAGCTTGCACTCCTGGTTGGAAAAAAGGCATCAAATCATTCACCTATTCTCAGTAGCTTCATGTCTCTTCATGGCTAGATAAGGAAAAAGTACTCTTATAGTCAACCTACACAGGACTGGGAACAAGTGTCCCAGGTGACAAACCGGATGAAAACAGTCCATTCCTGATGTAAAAGGTAGGTGATGGTACAAACACCACATGAAATCATATTATCTCCTGACAGACCTCCAGATAAGAGATTTTAAGATGACCAGGGAAGGCTACTCCAATGTATGTCTTAACCCTAAAACCAAGCCAGTTATAAGTCTGGCCTTAAATTTTGACCTGAATTTCTACCTGGACAGGTTTCTATTCCTGGTGGCCATTATAGCCCTTAATTCCATTTCAGAATCCTAGACTTTGACCAGGCCCTGGACATCTGGTCCAGCCACCCACACAACTGCAATTAGCCCCATCATCTTCCCAGCAGACCAGAGAGGAAGCCTGCACTAAGATTTCCTCAAGGTTCATCTTTGAGCTCAAAGTTCTCTGGTTTCTCTTTGCTTTCTCACAGGGATGTGTGTGTCACTTCTCCCTCCTTTTAATCGGTGGCCACATTTCCCTCTCTACTTCCAAAGAATGGTAGTTATGTCCTTCATAGACAGTTGTTAGGGTTCCGCATAGGTGAAATAAGGCGCTAGACTCTAAGGAAGTATACTGAGCTGAGCCTTTACTTATCCCTTTATCCCTTTCCAAATTTGGGGATAAATTTGAAACTGTGACTGCATTGCTCCTGGGCAGGGAAATATGGCATCTTTCCCAGGAGCTCAGCAGGTAGCTTCTTTAACAGAGCCTGAGAACCTAACACTGTTCTGACTTGCTTGGGTATGTGATCTCCTAGAGAGAACCCATCTCACTCCAACTCACTGTGGCCCATCCAGGTGGAACAAGGGAAAAGATAAACCCCAAGTGTCCACCATCTCTCTTACTCTGGCATTTTCAGAGACAGAGGGATGGCACAGGACCAGAAATTAAGATATTACAAACAGCGATGCTCTTTAATGAACCCTCCTTCTCTGTACCCAACACAGCCTTTCATGGACCATATAAAATAATAGACAGGCTGTGGGATGGGGTTGGTAAGTGCTTTTCCAGGTCATGTGTTTTTATACCAGGACCACCAAAACTTAGGGCTAACAGTACTGGGGGTAGTGGGTAGAAGATGCCAATATGATTACAGTGGCTTAAGAAGTTGATGCTATATAGAAGCATGAAGTACCTCATACATGGAGTAAATTGACACCAGTCTCCAGGCTAGATAAGGAAAAAATACTCTTATAATCAATCTACACAGGACTTCTGGGAACAAGAGTGTCCCATGTGACAAACAGGATGAAATTAGCCTTCCTGCCTCACACCATGTGTTCTCAGATGAGCAAGAACAGTCTAATTTTCTTTGTCTAAGGTCCATGAATGATTGTTGGATATGTGACATCTGTTGAAGGATCATGTTTATCCCTCATGTATTCCTTATTAAGGGGGAGTAGGTGACTGTGAGCACTGAACACAGGGGAAAGGGAGACAGGAGAAAATCAAAGTAGTAGGTCCAGTTTAAAGCAAGTTAAACAAGATCTTGGTACCATGCCATTGGCCATGAATGCAGCAACATCTGTTTTTAGTCCTGGTTATCAAAGCCCAACCCTAAATTAAGAAGAAAGTTTCCATATACTAGTCACACTCTTGTGAGTTAGTTCTCTGGGATGAATGGTTCATTCTATAAGTCTGTACATGGCTCCACCCTGAGCCACACCTTGGACTACTACCTACCAGGTCTGGGACAGTAGGGTGGCCTCAGGATCACTAACTTCTACCTAGTACAAAACTGCACTGGAGTAAGTGGGGGCAAGTTCAGACAGGCTCAGTAATTCCTTATATATTTTGCAAAGTGCTTTTGTTGCATGTTTCATTTTCTGCTATACATGGCAATAAATATCTGTTGCTTTGGTCTGTACAAAAAGTCTCTGAGGAAGACAAGACAGATGTTATCTAAATAAACAAACAATAAATACAGAGCACTATCTTGTTATAAGCTCCCGGACAATGGTGAGAGAGCCTGAAAAACTTAAGTTTTTTGATTCATAGTTCAAATATACACCATATTGCCACCTTTCAAGTTGTCACTTAAATACAGTAAGTACCAAGAATCAGACAATATTCCAGGAGTCCTACAGTGAATCTGCGTGCCATAGCTTTCTAAAATGAACGTGAAAGGTCCCAGCAACTTATATAGAGAAAGCTATTTATTTCCTATAGAAGAGAGAGACAGAGAGAGAGGGGTGTGTGTGTGTGTGTGTGTGTGTGTGTGTGTGTGTAGAGAGGGAGGTGGGGGGGGAGAGAAAGTGAGAAAGAGAGAGAGTGAGAGAATAGAGCAAACACACAAAAGGTGGTCTTCCCCAAAAGGCAAGCAGTTATGAAAAAGGTAGGACAACTGGTTGCTGGAGTGGAAACAGTAACATTCAATTAACAATGGAATATTTAAAAAAAATAATTTTCTTTTCAAATTGTAACTGTGGTAAAACATAGAAAAATGTACTAAACAAGCCTGGTATAAAACAGAGTAAAATTTTCAAATAAGCCCACGGAAAAAGCACAATGCTGGAAAGGAGGGGGTACAAGGGAAGAGGAGAAAAAGATTTTATACAAAACTACCTATTACAATACAGAAAAAAGTATAAAATGTTCCTATTTTGGAACTTAAGTACAAAATGACACTGGCATTGGATCATTTCACTATCTAAACCATAGGAGCTCTCAGAGAGTGGGAGAGATGCTAGAAAGAAAAGGAACAGCAGTTTTTAAATCCCAAGTTGATCAGTCCAAATTCCACCCGTTTTTCAGCTGAAAATCTCACCTCCCTCAATAATATCTACCCCTAACCAAAGTTCATCCAGGCCTCAAAATATTCTGTAAGGAAATCCACAACTCCCCTACACAGAGGGGGCTCGGATTTGTGTGTGCTGGAATTTGGAAAAATGAAAATAAATCTACAGGCTAAATGGTGAACACATTCAGTCTTTTTTAAAAAAAAAATCTCCCTGTGAAATAAATAAATATATATATATATATAAACATATATATATATATATGTATAAAATCCTCTGTGGTTAGAAACATATTTAAACTAACTAGCCACAGACCAACTAGACCTGCACTCATCCAACACTGGAGTTTTATACTAAAGACTGAGGTCCTTCTTCTTGGTCAGAAGTAGGCAACTGTAGAAGTGGGGCTTTGTGGCTCCACTGACCCCTCCTCCCTGGGTGGGTCTTCCCCATAGCATGTGTAGTTAGCACATGGAAACCCCTGCTCTTAGGGAAAGGACTGCTCAGGACTTTGAGGGGTCTGCCTAGGGCTCGTGTGCTGTGCCTCATGATGGGACAAAGCTACCGACAATAAAACAGCCTTGTAGAGAAGCAGTTACATTTTGCATGGGGCATAAGAGGAAGGGTCCTGGAGGAAGGGACTTATGCATGTGCCCCAAAGTCCAGTTTACAGTCAAATTCCTGACCACACATCTTGAAAATCAAGTGTGTATGTATATGTGCATGTGTATGCTGGTGGTTTTTGTCCCTATCTTTTGTCCATGCCCTGTCCTACTTCTTAGTAAGGCCTAGCAACAAGAGTTTACATGAAACCAAGATTCTTCCCACACTTTTCTCTGTCCCCTACCTAATGAGGGACTGAATGAGGCTGGAGCCCTTGGAAAACAAGATGGCAGAACTGAAGAAATGAAAAGCAGTCTCTCTCTTCAGCTTAGGGATGTCCCTCACCCCTTTCACAGCACCAAAGTTTCTTTGCAAAAATAGTATCTGAGATACAAAAGGAAAGGCAGATGTGCTTGTGAATGCATCTTGCCAGGGCCTGGTCCAGGATCAAGGGCGTTACAAGAACAGAGGGTTGGGAGCAGCTATTTCCAAGGTCTCTGGCTGTAGACAACAAAGGGCTGGTCCCCCAGAGTCAGGTGTCTGTTCACTGAGATAATCTTCACAAGAGCTTTCGGTGGAGGATCTCCCAGACCATTCGCTTCCGGAAATATGGCATGTGTTGCTGTAGGGACACAGAGACACCCTTAATTTTCAATTACCTAGACCCTACATTTCTTTCCCCATACTCCTTTTCTTCTCAAGGTTCTCAACTAACATAGTTTTCCATGGTGTATCTAGTCTTTTAAATTGTTCATTCTTTTCTTTTTTTTGGACTGCTATTTCTATTGCTATTTCCCATTTCTGTAATCTTAGAAGTTATATTGGGCATCATAAGAAGTCCCCAAGAATTTTGAGAATGGTGTCTAGAAAGTATTCTATGTTGAACTTTTAATATGAGACTGAAGACTGAAAGCGAAAAACTCAACTTTTATGGGAAAGAGTTAAGGGACTCTTCAAGAGTTAGCTCAGTCTGGTTTATTTTTTTGGTACTGGGCATTGAACCCAGGGACACTCTATCACTGAGATCACCCTCAATCCTTTTTTGGGAGGGTTACCAGAGATTGAACTCAGGGGCACTCGACCCTTGAGCTATATCCCCAGCCATATTTTGTATTTTTTAATTTAGAGACAGGGTCTCACTGAGTTGCTTAGCACCTCGCTTTGAACTTGCAATCCTCCTGTGTCAGCCTCCCAAGCCACTGGGATTACAGGCATGTGCCACCATGCCCAGCTCAATCCTTTTTATTTTTGAGATAGGTTCTCACTAAGTTGTTGAGGCTGGCCTCAAATCTGTGATCCTCCTATCTCAGCCTCCCAAACTGGTAGGATTACAGGTGTGTGCCACTATGCCCAGCTTCAGTCTGTTTTGAACAAAGGGCTACGATGGAAAAGGCATTGATTCAAACAGAAGTAAAGAATCAAGTAGAAAAGAGTGATAAGCCATATTCTCTAGCCTCAATCTACTTTGGTCTCTGAAGGACAACATGCACAGAAATGACTAATCATACAGAGAAGACTGACCTCCTGCATTAAATAAGGGCACAGGGGATAGGGTAGCCTAACAAATTACACTAAAAGATTAAGACAGCCTACTCCAAAACCTAGATGCAGACTAAATTCAGGGAAATGGAAGAAAATTTGCTCAGTTCCCAGTTTTCTGTTTCCTATAGGATTAGAAGTAAGTGAAGGAGATGGGCAGAGAATAAGGCTCTGCTTTTACCCAGGATCCCTTCGCTACCATATGTGACCTATGATAACTCAGGAGGTGGCCTTTCTTTTTTTGGTGATATGTCAGGACACAGTCCACAGGGAAGAACAGGTGGAGGGAAAAACACCTATGGCCAGCTTGGAGACAAAGTGTGCCTGTGCCTCCCTCCTGAAGGCGCCGCTCACCTGTGTAAAGTTGATTGGTCTGTCTTTGGTAATACAGTCAGCATATTTGCAGGCAAACATCCCACAGTCACTACCATTCATCTGTTGTGGAATTTCCTGAAAGACCAATAACAACAACAAAGCAATAGCTTTTCTTCTTTGATTAAAAATAAGAACCAAAGGATACAAATTTTACAGGTTCTCCTGAATTTTGAACAGATGGCCCCAGGCCCCAATTAAGAGCAGAAGCTTAAAAAAAAAATACAGCATTTCAGTCAGGTTTATGTCTTTCATATTAATCACACAGAATATCTCAGACTTCGATGGCACCTAAAGGTATAAATACTGGCCCCTTCCCCAAGGGCCAAATAAGCAGCAAATGTTTTCCACAGGAGTGACAAACTTAGAAAAACAGCTGGGCATTTAGAAAACTTGTTTCCACATAAGAAACACATTACAAGTTTTCCCACAAAGAAGTTAATCTATATTTCCCAAGGAACCAAACAACCAAGATAAAGCCACACTAGAAACTAAGACAGAAGGTCCTAGGGAATCAAGCACTACAATTCTTTCTTCCGCAGATAGCCTACTTTTAGAACATCTACCGCATCAAGATGAAATGTACCTGGCTTTTCTTGCTGAAGAGTTGCCAGCCATTCGTGTCAAACTCTTTCCTTTTCTTGTCAATACTTTCTTGCTTTAGGTATTGCCTACAGGTATTGGAAAAGAATGAGACAAGCTGTCAGGAACTCTGATGATAGTCATACTAAGAATGGGGCTGATAATCCTCAAGAAGAGTTTCATCAGCTCTTCTGAGGAGAACAGGATATAGAGCTGGGTAGGGAATCCTTGGACTGCTGAGCTTCTTCTGGAGCTGAGCCAGCTTCTCACAACTCCCACAATTAACTTATTTAAGAGAAACAAGACCTCTGCCTCTGATAACCAGGCTTCTTTGACCTGCTGTTTCTGCCGAGTAACCTTTTTTTTAAAAAATATTTATTTATTTTTTTAGTTGTAGGTAGATAGAATATCTTTATTTTATTTTTATGTGGTGCTGAGGATCGAACCCAGCGCCTCACGTGTGCTAGGCGAGCATGTTACCACTGCGCCATAACCTCAGCCCGCCGAGTAACCATTTTTGATGATTGGTTTAAATAGTTTTTTAAAAACTGAATCTAATGGATAAAACATTTCTCTAGCAGTAAGAAGTTTTTATTTACTATTGGTAGGCTTGGTTCTTGTGTGTGAAAACTCAATCCATGTCAACAATTTATTGAATGCACACCTCACGTAGAGCACTCTTTTTAAGTACAAACTGTTTGCCATTCTGGAACCTATCTTCTCCTGGCTGGCCATCAGAATAGTACAGTAAAGAATAGGTATTTTAGAAAAACAAAGAAGTGGAGCATAAAGAGATCTGAATTCTGTTTCTCAGCTGAGCCACAAACTAATAGAACCTGGGCAAATCAAAATCATCTCTGTGGAGCCGGGCGCAGTGGCTCAAGCCTGTAATCCCAGCACTTAGGGAGGCTGAGACAGGAGAATCGCGCGTTCAAAGCCAGCCTCAGCAATGGCGAGGTGCTAAGCAACTCAGTGAGACCCTGTCTCTACATAAAACACAAAATAGGGCTGGGGATGTGGCTCGGTGGTCAAGTACCCCTGAGTTCTATTCCCAGTACCAGAAAAAAAAAAAAAAAACAAAATCATCTCTGTGGGCCTTGGTTTCTTCATCTGAAAAATTATTAGGCTGCGTTATATGATTTCTAAGTAGTAACTGCATCTCTATCTTTATGTCCACTCTATTTTAGTGTACTAGGACAGTAATTGCCCCATTAAGGCATATTTTTGGTGTTACTGCATTATTATTAAATTTTATATGGACTTAAATAAAGGTGGTTAAGATGATTAAAGGGGTTAAGGTTACTTAATATGAAGAATTTACTGCCTGCTCTTGTGAAGGTATCAAACAACTGAGTTTAACTGATGGAAAATCAAAGCATATACCCAACAACCACACTCTTCCATCCTCAACTTCCGACTTACAAAAGGATTCTGCAGGCTTCATTGTTTATTCCACCCATAGAATCATAATAAGTGATATTCTTCTTTCTAAAATCCACAACCTGGAGATAAGAAAAAAATTTGTTTATAAAGTGAAGAAAATTGGTTTCTCAGCTTTTCCTTCCCTTGGCCTTGGAGCTTTTTCCCAGACTTTCTGTAGAACAATGAGAAGTTTGGTTGATACTTTGTATTATATTATGCTTAATCTGCAGAGGAAAGGAGAAGGAGATTATGTACATATAATTATGGGGGAGCTGACCTACTGGTATATCCAATATTGTCCTGCAACCTTTGTCTGGTGTTTATTTTCTCTTTCTGCAGGGTGGGCAACAGTAAAGAAAAAGCATGCACTTGAGAAAATGTAAGGTATGTCAAGATCATTTTCACAGAGTTTCAGAAAAACGGTGAAAAGATTTGGGGTTTTCTTTCTTTACCTTGAGAATTTCCTTTTGGATTTATGCTTATTAAGCAAAATTCAAAACAGACTGTGAAATAACTTTTATTAACACACTGAGCTAATGCATCATGCTCTCAGAGTCATAAAAAACCGCTACATTACCACATATGCAAGGCAAGCCGTTATTAGGCAGAAAATAACAGTCACAGAACCTGAGTTGGTAGCATCATTGAGAAGTCACTTTTTCTCTCTATGCCCTGCCTTAAGGCTGCTTAGATATCCTATAATTCCCTTATATATTTCCAGAAGAGGAAATTCCACAGCTTTCTCAAAGTCCAAGTATTTCCCTCTTGAGACAGGAAGTTCACTGATCTGATTTTTAGCTAATCTACTACTAAATAATACTCTTTCTTTCAATAATCAAGTGAAGATGTAGAAGTACCACTCATGACCTCCTGTATGTTCTATAATTATGTAGATTTCTTCTAAATTTTATCAAAAATAAGAAGGTACTATAAGGCTCATTTACTATATCTGCCAACAATTTCTATTGGTAAAAAAAGATTACTTTTAAATATGAAAACAAAAAAATACACTTTAAAAAGTAAAAACAAACAAACAAAAAAGGTACTCACAGCTAGACACCAGTGCACTCCCAGGTGAATGGGCACCAGAAGAATGTCCACAGAAAATACATCCACTTTCTTTGTCCAACGCTTCACCGCCTGATAACCAGCCGTTTTTAACTTAGTGAAGAAAAAGGTATTAAATGCATGCACACTTGGCAATCCCTTCTCTTTACTTCGCTCCATTAGCATATTCATGTAGAAATTGATGATCTGTGGGAAGAAGTCATACATGTTAAAATAGACACTCAAAATAGCTGTTATATGAGGAAAAGCAGTTGCTCTGTTGAACAGCAGATGTTACTGTTTCCTAAATTATTTAATACTTCAATACCCAACAGCCTCATTTACTTATATCAACTTGTGACTACAAGGGAAAGAGTTAAGGCAGTTAAAAACATGGAAAAGAAAAAAAGCTAGTGCATATATGTGTGTGCACACGTGTGTGCCACATAAATATGGCTGGGGATACAAATGGGCAGATGATGACCAAACTTGTAGAAAACTGAAAGTTAGGTCAAGCAACAAGAAAATAAAGAGGAAGTGAGATTAGTAGGCCAGGCTTAGAGAAAAGGAAAGGAAGGAGTGCAAGCAGTTTAATAAGGCACATTAGCAGTTACTTCAATCATTGAGACTATATGAGCAATTTAAATAGATCCTGAGCTCAAAGTTCAGTGTTAATCAAGCTAATATCAAGAGTCTAAACCTTACCTTAAGGGTTACCTGATTTTTTTAAAAATAGTTTTTTAGTTGTTGATGGACCTTTATTTTTTTTTAATATATTTTTTTTAGTTGTAGATGGACACAATATCTTTCTTTTATTTATTTATTTTATGTGGTGCTGAGGATCAAACCCAGTGCCTCATGCATGTGAGGCAAGCGCTCTACCACTGAGCCACAACCCCAGCCTGATGGACCTTTATTATATTTATTTACATGTAGTGTTAAGAATCGAACCCAGTGCCTCACACATGCTAGGCAAGTACTCTACCACTGAGCTACAAACCCAGCTCCTAGAGTTACTTGATTTTGCACAAAAATAGAACTTTGTGTTCCATGGCTAATGACTGCCTTTTCAGCCTCCTAAGGCCATACTGCAGAGACCAAACTGTTTTAGTCTCAAGTAGAACTAAGTGACAGGACAAAGCATTAATGGTACTAGAAAAGCACCTACAAGCCGGGCGCGGTGGCTCAAGCCTGTAATCCCAGCACTTAGGGAGGCTGAGACAGGAGAATCGCGAGTTCAAAGCCAGCCTCAGCAATGGCGAGGCACTAAGCAACTCAGTGAGACCCTGTCTCTACATAAAACACAAAATAGGGCTGGGGATGTGACTCAGTGGTCGAGTGCCCCTGAGTTCAATCCCTGGTACCAAAAAAAAAAAAAAAAAAGAAAAGCACCTACAAACTTAGAGTTGCTTGGCAATGTCGCTTTACGGAGACAGACATGGATGGAGAATAAAGACCTACATTACATGAGATCTAAAAGTAAAGTTATAAACATGAAAGATAAAGGTCTCCTTCAGAATCTATATACTTAGCTTCCTCAGTTTTACTGATTTCATTTACTCCTTCAATATCAAGTGTGAGTGAAAGAAATTAAAAATATCTGACAAGAGAGGTACGATTCTCTGTGTTAATGAAACAATGTCTTCTCTTAATAGTGACTACATTATCTATGGTTTCTTCAGGTCCAGGACTATCTGGTACTGAAGTCTGAAAATTACTGTGCCAAAAGTTACTGCTACTTAACTTTATGTGGCCAGCTGAGACCAGGCCAATGTCTCTCAACGGCAAGAAATGAATGGGCTAACTGAGCCACAGTTTAGAAATATGACTAAGAAAATAGGCACATTTTTCAGAATGCTTTTTGAGGAATGGGAAAATGCCCCCATCCTTTGACAAATATTTACACACCAGGATGCCAGAGAAATGAGCTACTTCTCCACAGTAGGCAACTACATGCTGGGTAGGCAGCAGGGAACACTGCCAGGAACATACCAGAGCATGGTCTAGACTAGAGAAAGGGCCTATAGATGAGGGTGCCTAGGCAGCTGCAGGGAAACCACATACACCATAAGGCAAACTCTGAGGTGGGGGAGGCTAGGTCTCAAGAAAGACACTGTTCTGCCTACAGCTCTGACAACTGAGCAATAAGCCCAGAGGACTCAAGTTGTAGCTAATTCTCTGCCTAGAGTATGATGCCCATAGCTACCTAGAGCTTAGTTGACTTAAATGTTAATGAACCATCATCATGGTATAATAATCATCTAATAATGACATTATAATGACATATTACTCAAATCTAGGTTTTCAATCTAACTCTGCCCAAGGACAATACTAAAGGATGCCTTTAGTTGTAAAAACTGCTACTAATATAAGAGGATCTGCCCAGAAAGGACAGATTTCTAAACTGTAGACTATGCTTTCTAGTGAGAGAAAATTGTCCAGAAAGGACTGATAAGATTCCTCTGGCATTCTACCCATTCCAAAATATTAGTCATGTTATGAAGTTAAACCCTTCAATCCAAGGGATAAAGTGAATAGGGAGATGACCCACCAGTCACTGTAAGCCAAACCTTCCATGGGACAGATTACATATTTTAAAATGGAATAAAAACTAAAGGAAAAGGTGAAAGGAAATCAGGCAGAGAGGTAAGGACAGTCAAGCACATGGATGTCATAGAGATATATCTCCTCCAAGTACCTATCAGAGAGGTACTACCTTTGGAATCAGTGTGAAGTAAAAAAACAAAAACAAAGAAGGATAACATAAACAAGTATCATACTATACATGGCTATCCTGTTTTTCAGGAGGCAAAAGTTCCAGAAACTAAAGAAATTTAGCTGAGTTGCATATGCTCTCACCTGAGGATGAATTATAAAGACCAGCACAGTTAAACAAGAACAGAGAACTAGCAAGTGACTATCACAGTATCTTTCCTTTGAAAATTCCTCCTCCACTGCTTTTGTCCTCCTTCAACCAAAGTTTTTTTACTAAGAGGCAAATGATTTCCTCCGGAGTTGATAAATTAATTAGGTCTAAGAGAGATCTAGGTTCTTTTTCATTTCCCCTATATCCTAGTAGGAGGAAGTTTGGTGATCTCAATATTCCCTTCCATTAGCTAAGGATGTGTAATCTGACATCTGAGACAGAGTTTAGATCCAAGTCTCTTTCTTCAGTTTTTCAGCTATTACTCTGTCCAAATGAGAAAAACTGCCATAGTTTAGCCAAGACATAATCATACCCAAAATAAGCTAGGAATTACAGAACAAAAAGAATACATGTCAGGCTGAGGTTATGGCGCAGTGGTAGCGTGCTCGCCTAGCACGCTTGAGGCACTGGGTTCGATCCTCAGCACCACATAAAAATAAAATAAAGATATTCTGTCCACCTACAACTAAAAAATAAATATTTTAAAAAAAAAAGAATACATGTCATCACACAGGACAGCTGAAGATGAAGGAAAAGGAAATGAGAGAAGGGATCACAGTGTTCAAGATGAAAGAGAAGCAATGATGGCCACAGCATTTGCTTGTATTTTGTGAAGACAAGAGTCTCCTCTTTCCCACTGGCAAGAATCTTTTCTTCACATAAGATTCTCCTAGCTCCAGCAGATCTTAAATTCCTTTTTGAAATAGGAGGTTCAAAGTATAGTAGTCTTGTGCCTACTGTTTCTTACTACTACTATATCACCATCTGAAGACTACTGCCAATGTTAGCCTTACTTGTTACCCTTTCTGGGACCCACATGACCACTTCTGTATGCTTGCTGTGGCTCCTGGTGCTCAAAGAGCTGCCCTTCCTGCTGCCTTCATAGTCTTGGACATGAGCGTCTGCTTGTCTATGCAGTCCTGCTTAGGGATGGGAGGGTTGTTTACAGTGTCTGTTCCCTTGTGATTTTATATGACGAGCTGCCAGGCTGAAGCTAAAAAAAAGAAGTTTCTTTAAAGGAAAAACCTACCATATTTTCATATTCAAGATTCTATTTATTTATTTATTTATTTTTATATGTTTACCACAATGACAGAAATGACCAGTGCTATTTGTATCTTCCTTCTTGTCCAGTGAACCAGACAAACTTATTTTCTCATGCATCTGAAGTACAACGTCCCCTCACCCCAGGCCCCCAGTATGGGGGACTGAACCTAAGGCTTTGTACATGCTAAGCAAGGGCTCCACAACTGAACTGCATCTCCATCTCCTTTTTAAATTTTATTTTGTGAAGTCTTGCTAAGTTGCTGAAGCTGGCCTTGAACTTGCAATCCTCCTGTCTCAGCCTCCCTAGCCACTGGGATTACAGGCACGTGCCACCATGCCTGGCTTAAAGTCTTGGTTTTGAATCTCTCCCACATTTACACTCTGAACCCTTCTATTTAGCTTAGGAAAAAATATTCTAAACGTTTTGAGTATGGCAGTACTCCCAGGCAGACACCAAGAAAACTTGGGGGACAAAAGCCATTTTAGCAATTTTATTTCTTGACCTCCCATTCAGATTTTTAAATTAGATTTAAAGCTTACCAAATTTGTGACTTGTTGACCACAAAGCCCAAAAGACTAACCAGACTATAACATCTGACTATTATGATGGTTCAAAAGGTCACTCAATCATAAGATCTGACCCAATAATATTATAGAAACCAAGAAGGCAGGCGTCCCTATGTACACGCACACAGGAGTTTCTCATATGCAAATTAAAATAACAAATTATTAGGATTACTGGTAAAATTTTAGAGAAAAGTAGGCAAGACCTGCCTTTTTATGGAGGCCATTTATGAATAATTATTACTGTTCTCTATTTATTCTCACATAAATCCCTGGGTTATTGGGGTTAGTTCTATAAAGAAACTTAGAAAGCTGGGTGCAGTGGTGCATACCTATAAAAATCTAGTGGTGTTGGAGGCTAAGGCAGGAGGATTGAGAATTCAAGTCAGCCTCAGCAACTTAGCAAGGCCCTAAGCAACTCAGCAAGACCCTGTCTCTAAATAAAAGAAAAGAAACGAAACTCTTAGAAGAAGTAAACTACAACAATGTGGAAGCCACTGAGTCATGTTGAAAAAATAAAACTTTGCTCTTTTATTTCATTCATTAGAGTTTGAAATTCACTTTCTATGTAAATCCATCATATTCATTTATCTCATTTTGCTTATATTTTTCCCTTTTTATGTAATCAGTTTAAGGAAAACCTATTCCCAGTATTAGGTTTTTCTAGTTGGACTTAATGTTTTACAGGCTATTTCCTCTCTCTCCTTGGAAACAATTATCAAGCTATGACTATTACTCATTCCCCATTTCCATTAAATATCTGTGTTCTGAGAGTTAGAATGCTTGACAAAAAAATATGTGCTTTGACTCCAAATATTGATTCTGTGATAAAAATCAGGTGACCATAATACTGCTTATAAAGTTTTATAATTCTTACTTTCCCACTACCAATCAAGTAGGAAAACTTTATACATAGGCTATTGTTACAATAACTGAAAGACATCTCTTTCCTTTGAGAGACTAGGCTTCAAAACAGATATTTAGTCTGTCTGGTAAAATGTCACTTCAGTGAAGTTAAAGTGTTATGCTGATTCTATCTTAATCCCTCTTTACTTCTCCCCTATCTCTCATGTTTGCTATGAGACTGTTCCCTCATGCCTTTTCCTTCACAGTTTTAAGTTAGAAATATAGTATTCCAACAGTCTAATACTTTTCCATTTTGGAAACAACTAGTAATGATTAATATGGGTTTGCAAAGAAGAATCAAAAGAAGATATGTCTGCTTGTTATTTTTCCAGTTCACCTGTGTAAATTAGTAGTAAGGAATGATAAGGAGAATAGGGTCCCGGAAGGAAAACAAAGATAGGAAATTCTGCAGTCATTCTGCTTCTCCATATGGAATGGGGTATATAGGGCTATAAAGGAGAAAGTGCTTTAAGTCAATAAACATGTGGGGCACATGGGATCTACCCACCTATTCCAAAGTATATCCTTACTGATTTTCTACTTATCAAGTATTGAAAGAGAGGAATTGAAAGCTCCAACAGTAAACACAGATTTGTCTATTTCTCCTTTGCTTCATGTACTCTGAAACTGTGCTTAAAGTGTGTACATATTTAGGCTGTGAAGCCTTCTGAATGAACTGACCTCTTTATCATTATAAAATGTCTTGATCCCTGAGAATATTCCTTGCTCTGAAAATATACTTAGTATATTATCAATAAGCCACTTTATCTTTCTTTTGATTAGTGCTTACATGGTATGCTTTTTCCATCCTTTTACTTCTGAAAAAGTTTTGTCTTTACCTTCAAAATTCTTTGCTGTAGGGTTAAGGACATAGTTTAACAAACTTGCCCAGCATGCCCAAGGCACTGAGTTTATCTCCAGCAACATCTCCCCAAGCAAAAAAAAAAAAAAAGTTTTTTTGCAGATAGCTTTTTTACCCAATCTGATTCTCTTTTAACTGGATGTTTAACTCAAGACTATTCAATATAGTAGCCACTAGTCAATTTGACTATCAAGCATGTGAATTATGGCTAATCCAAACTGAGATGAGCTTTAAGTATAAAATGTATATCACATTTCAAAGAGAAGGCAAATTGACTACATGCCAAAATGGCATATTTTGGATACACATGTTAAATAAAATGTTATTAAAATTCACCTTTTTTTAAAAAAATGTTACTACCAGACACTTTAAAATTAGGTATTTTGATCACATATTTTTACTGGACAGTGTTAGTGTATATCATTTACATTTAATATTGGTGTGGTTGAGTTTATATCTACCATCTTGCTCTTTTTTCCTATTTGTTCAATTTATTCTTTGCATCTATTTTCTTCTTCTCTTGCCTTTGTTTTGATTGTATTTTTTATTTCATTTTACTTCCATTACTGGCTTATTAACTATATTTTTGTTTTTTTGTTTTTTAGTGGTTGCCCTAGGATTTATGTCTAACTTATCAGAGTCTATCTTCATATAAACATTATACCATTTCAGGTAGAAAGGAATAATCTTACAACAGTCATACATAACTTCCATTTTGTCCTCTCCTTTGTGCTATGATTGTCAAATATTTTACTTCTACTTCGACATGTTGTTAAGCCCCACACTACATTGTTTTAGACAACTGTCTTTTTTTTCTTGGTACCAGGAATTGAACTCAGAGGCACTCAGCCACTGAGCCACATCCTGGCCCTATTTTGTATTTTTATTTTGGGACAGGGTCTCGCTGAGTTGCTTAGTGCCTCACTTTTTGCTAAGGCTGGCTTTGAACTCACGATTCTTCTGTTTCAGCCTCCCAAGACGCTGGGATTACAGGTGTGTGGCACCGCGCTTGGCTGGACAAGTGTCTTTTAGAGATATTAAAAAATAAGAGCATTTCCACTGCTCTTTATTCCTTTGTGTAGAATGATATTTCCATATTTCTATTTTGCCTGAAGAATATGTTGTCTTTTTTTTTAAATGGTAACTGGAGATTGAACTCAGGACTTTGCATGTGCTAAACTACATCCCCAGCTCAGAATATTTGTTATAATACATACAGGTCTGCTAGTGATAAATTCTATCAGCATTTGTCTGAAAAAGTATAACTTATTTTTGAAAGATGTATTTACTGGGTATACAATCTTACACTGACAATTTTTTTTCTTCTTCAGTACTTTAAAAATGTAGATACACTGTCTTCTGGCCTACATCATTTCTGACAAACAAAATTACACTCCTTATTTTTGTTCCTCTATACCTAATGTATTTTCCCCCTTTGGTTGCACTTACTATTTTTCTCTTTATCACTGATTTTTGGTAATTTTATTATTATTTTAGTATGGTGCTACTTCTACCTGATTTGATTAGCACTGCTGGGGGTGTGCTAAATTTTTTGAATTTCTCAGTTAACAGTTTTCAAATTTGGGATATCTTCCACCATTAATTTTCAAACATTTTGTTGATACCACCAATGTCCCTACCTTCCTTTCTGAGACTGTAATTACATGCTTAGACTGCTTGATATTGTCCCAGGGTTCACTGATGGTCCTGTCATCCTTCTTCAGTGTTTTTTATTTTTATTTTTTTGTTAGTGAGGCTTTAACTTGGGGGCACTTTAACAATGAGCCACATCCCCAGTCCTCCTTTTTATTTATTTTTTATTTTTGATACCAGGGATTGAACTCAAGGGTACTCTATCACTGAGCCACATCCCCTGCCCTATTTTATGTTTTATTTAGAGACAGGGTCTCACTGAGTTGCTTAGCGCGCCTTGTTGTTGCTGACACTGACTTTGAACTTGCAATTCTCCTACTTCAGGCTTCCAAAGTGCTGGGATTATAGGTGTGTGCCACTGTGCCTAGCCCTTTTTATTTTTTGAGACAGGGTCTCACTAAGTTGCTGAGGATCTAGCAAAGGTGCTGAGGTTGGCCTCAAACTTTTAATCCTCATGCCTCAGCCTCCTGAGTTGCTGGGATTACAGGTGTGTGCCACTGTGCCAGGCTATCTTCAGCTTTTTTTGTTTACTTTCTAATGGTTTCTATTGCTATATTTTTAAGTTCACAAATGGTTTTCTTCTGAAGTGTCTATGTCTACTCTACTATAACACCAGCCTGTGTATGTTTTATTTCAGATACATCTTCATTTTTGTAAGTTCAATTTGGACCTTTTTTTAAGTATCTCCATTTCTTTCCCCAGAAAGTCTACTTTCCTGAATATAATTAATATCTGTTTTAACATCCCTACTTGCTAATTTTATCATTTTGTTCATTTCTGAGTGTTTGTATTGACTGGTTTTCTCCTTTGTCATAAGCTGCATTTTTCTTTCTCTTTGTGTAGCTCGTAATTTAAGAAATTTTTTTGTTTAACATGTATTATTGGACACTTCCTGGTAATTCTTGATTGGATAATGGACACTGTAAACTCTTATAAGGATTCTATTCATACATCCTCTGACTTAGGAGATTTTTTTCCACTTTAACCGGCTGAAACATGAAGCATCCATTTTTTTCCATTATTAGTCTTTTGAAGCTATACATAATTTAACAAAATTCATCTATTAATAAATCCATTCATGAAAAGATTTTTGAAACGCTATTATATAAACACACTGAGGTCTATTTTCCTTTCAGGAAAGCAACCAGGGGAAAGGTAGCCAAACTTTTTTCTATACATAGTCCAAATACAGGGTTTCTAGATTTTATTTTATTTTATTTTATTTTATTTACAAACTAATCTGATTCCTTTCATTTCCTAGCTCTTACATTCTTTATTAATGGTAAGAATAATTTATCGGTCATCTTATTTTGAAGAAAGTTTATAAAACTGACAGGATATATAAAAAGAAATGATTATTAATAAAAGCATCTATTTGGGGGAAAGAACAGAATAGGAAAGGGCAAATTACTTGCAAAAGAATGAGTGCTGGGCTGGGGATATAGCTCAGCTGGTAGAGTGCTTGCCTTGCATGCACAAGGCCCTGGGTTCAATCCCCAGCACCACACACACACACACACACACACACACACACACACAAGACAGTGTTCACAACTGAGAAACAAAATTTTTTAAAAGTATAAATATGTAAGGCTGTGCACTAATACTTTAGAATACTGACTTCTCAAGGATAATAACTTTGAAAGCCTAAGAAGTTTGATGTTTTGAAAATGATGCTTTTTAAAATAGTTTTAATCATCATCATAGCTGGCACCTGTTTTTAAGGTTAACATTATTCTGAACTCAAAGAAAAGCCCTTCCTATAAAGTTATAGGTAGGTGTGATAAGGTAAAATAGACAAGGAATATTTCTTTTTCATCTCTAAATAATGTAATTTATATTAACTTTGCTTGCTAAAAATTCAGATTCTGATGAGCCCAGGGAATGGAAAATATGTCCTGATGAATGCTGCTTCTGTAAGGTAACTGCTACAGTCAATAGCAAAAACCCAGTTCATATCCTGCTCATTGCTGCCCCCACAAGGTTTTGTATAATTTACAACAGGCTATAGTCCCTTTAGAATAACTACTTTCTCCTCTAGCAATAGCAGGCAAAAATGGCAAAAAACCACATGTCAAAAACAATTTTACCAGTATAAACATGTAAAGCTGTGCACTAATACTTTAGAATACTGACTTCTCAAGGACAGTAACTTTGAAAGCCTGAGAAGTTTGATGCTTTGAAAATGATGCTTTTTAAAATAGTAAAAAATTCTTAATTTTATAGTAAATTCTTGATTTTAAAATAGTAAAATATTCTTGATTTTCATCTCACCCTTTGGTTTGGTGAGGTTTTTTAATCCTTTCCCCCATTATTTGATTCAATGTTCTAATATGTGAGGAGCTAAAAGCAGCAAGGGGATTTTCCCTAAATACAGTATCAAATCATGTGCTCCTTACTATTCTTGGTCAAAGAATATCACAGGGACTAAAGAACATCTGAAATTCTTATTTTATAAATTGAAGAGATAATGGGGCTAGTCCAGCTGGCCTCAAAAAAAAAAAATCAACACTCTGAGCATGATATATGACTCCTAAATTCTATACACCTGATTCTAAGACAGGATCCAATTTAAGATTCTGACGCAGTAGGATATAGTAGATAAAAACTCAATGCTTGGATCTGAATCTTGGCTGGGCTGCTTAACAGCTATATTAGCTAGGAGTTTCTTAACCTTCTTATGCCTTGTTTCTTTATGTATAGAATGGGGATGATAAAATTATAGCATCTTTTTAAAAAGATCCCAGTATAATTAATATACTTAGTTGGAACTGGGAGGTGAGGGCAATAGCCTTTTCCCTCTAATATATCAAACTTCTTCAGTAGCAGTTTTTAAAATATCATGTATCAATGAAGACTATTTTAGAAAGTTTATCATTTATAATGTAAGTGACCTAAAACAAGTAGATGCAGAATTCTGGATTCTGGAATCCAGAATAGAAATCTCAAAATATTCCTTCATGCTGCAACACAGTTATTAAATACTTGCTCAGAAGATGTGAATTACAGGGCAGATGCCTTAAAGAGAGGAAGAATACCAATGAATGCATGTCCTTTCCTTCAGTATCCAAATCTTTCAATACAAGAAATCAGAAGTTATCAGACTTTTTAAAGTACACAAAAATCACCTGAGATTTCTGTTGAAAATGCAGCTCTCCACCATATTCCTTCATACTTAGAATGAAAGAGGCCTATGAGAGTTAATTCTGATGCAGATAATATAAGGACCACATTTTGAGAAATGGTGAGATAATGTCTTGATTAATGTTCACATACTATTTGTATATAAAATAAATTCAAGATTACCTCATCATTGAGCCAATTCAGATGATTTAGAGTTTGAATATCTTTGCGTGTAATGGTCAAGCGGAATGCTTCACTGAGAACTTCATCTTGGTTCCCATTTCGAAATACATTCTTTATTTCTTTCTCCATTTCCTAGGAAAACAAAGGGTGTCAGAGTTCAAACACACATGGTTTAGACAAAGCCAGATTGCTCACCCATTCCCCACGCTATACATTAATCAACTGTTTTATCGATTTACTGTTAATCAGCTTACTTCTACCTAACATTTTGGTTTCTATTTCATTCTAACACTGATTACTTCCTTCCATCCCATTTAGTTCTCCCTTCTCTTTTTTAGCACAACATCCAGATACCTGCTTTTTATATTAATTTCTAAAGTCTGAAACAATCTTTTGTTATCAAATTTCCTAAGCCTATGAAAAGTCCTCCTTATGTTTTATATTTCTGGTTCAAATGATTTCCTGAGAAAAATCTTTCAAAAAGGTAGTAATAGATAAAAAGTGGTGTATTTTAGACATTATTTTCCTAGAAAAATTGTGCTTTTTCTTTATTTTTAGTTGTAAATGGACAAAATATCTTTATTTCTATGTGGTGCGGAGGATTGAACTCAGTGCCTCACACGTGTGCACTCCACCACTGAGCTACAACCCCAGCCCTGTGTTTTACTTTTTAAAATATATAATATGATATGGAATCCAGTGCAACTATAATAAATGTGTTATGTTCACCAACTACATAATGTTTTTTTTTGGTTTTGTTTTGCTTATAGTGCTAAGGATTGAACTCAAGGACTTGCATAAGCTAAGCAAGCATTCTATCCATGAGTTATATCCTCAACCCCCAAATTTTTTCATCAACTTTCAATACTTCTTTAAAAATTACGATTGATATATAACAACATGAAAGGAGAAGTATGCAATAAAATCTAAATACAACATATTCTATTACTTTATGTTTAAAATTGTCCAAAGCATTCTTTCTAAACATAACGCTTCTAGTGCAGGAATTTATAGCATGTACTTTACCTCTGTAATTTCAGGAAATTCATCTTCACTATTGGTTAATTTATGACTTTTTTTTTCTATTTCTTGGGCAATTGTGACAGGGATCTCCTTTTCAAGAGGTACACGAAGATGCAGTTCTACTGAATCATGTAATGAATGTTCCTGTTCCTGCAATCTCTGAAAACCAGAACATCAGAGTAAGTGGGACAAGGAAATCTACTATTTGACTTATGTATACTGAGTAGTTCTAGTTGGAAAGATCAAGAACATATACCACTCATTATAAAATGCTACGCCACCACACAATCCTGCAATCACAACGGCCATTACTCAAATCCAAATAACCTTCCAAACTAGTTTCAACTTGGACATGCTATTTATTTATAATCTTATCCCATTTTTTTTTACCTGATTTTGAAGCTGTAATGCCAGTGCTTTCTGCTCTTCAATCTGGCGCAATCTTTCCCGAGCTCGAGAATCATAAACACTAGTTCTAGAAAGTGAAAACAAGTGACACAAATGAAGATCACCCTCTTACCATTAGAAACACTTCTGACATGTATTGAATAACAAATATAGAACCCTCACATAGAAAGTCCAAAACCCTTACACTAATTTACACCTTATCGCATTTATGTTTTCAGACACAGAGTGAAAGAACATGGGGTTAGTTATTGAAATTATCCTACCACTTTCACTGAAATGACAGTCTCTAGTGTGCTATTCAATGTGAATAGATGACTTTTGTGGATATTTATGGTTGTGTAGCCCCTTTTTAACATGCTTCTAAAATTATGTGAAAGTGAAACTTCATTCTGAACCCCAAAGGAGGAAATGACATATTACTAAGGTTTTAGTTAAAATATACTGTATTAAAATATATACAAATTGTATTTGAAGTATTGTAAAAAATCACAAAGACCAGAGGGTTTAGAAAACTCAAAGTTAGTTCTTGGCACTGGAAACTAAATGCCTTTGGTGATATGCAAACTCAAAATTACTAAATAAGTTAGTTTTACCAGTGTAAAAATAAAGACATATGCTGTCCTTTATACACAATGTCTAACTCTGAAATATTTAGCTTCAATTCAATTCAGCTTCAACAAATGTTATAATAAACATGAAAATAGAAATATCCTAATCCTAAGAGATTTTTAAAACTCAATAACTTAAGAGTACAAGTAGGTAATTCTTAATGACAAAAACATAAGAATAATTAGCTAACTGTTTCTCTTCTTCTAACTGAAAATGAAGTGACTGAGAAGGAAAAATCATACCAAAACAAATAACTTACAATTCTTTGATCCACAGCTCTGCCTGGAAGAAAGTAGGACTATAGGTGGGGGGAAAAAATGAGCCAGAAAGATTTATGAGAAAATTTCAATATTTTTACCAACAAAAGCAATCATTAACATAGTTTATAATACTTTATAATTATACAACAAGTAAAAGGGATCTCATTGACATAAGGTAATGGTAATAATATTACCTGAGAATAAAATTGTAAAATTATCTGAGAATGAAAGAACACAAATGAGTCATCTGCTTACACACTTGTTAAAAAGATCGTCCAATTAAGTTTAGAATAGTTCCCCACTTGCATGAGAGAACATTATGTGAAAAAGCACATTACTTCTCAAGATAATATATAAAGCTAGAATTTTACTCTTACTAAATTGATTTATGCTGACAGATTTACTAATGATTTACTCAAATCTTAGGAATTCCTAGACTTCTTGTCAGTCTAAGTCAAAAAGTATGCAACCAAATCATAATAGATACTGAACAATCCCATCCACCAAACATTCCCTATCAAATGGCTAATAAGTCAACGAATGCCAAAGCAGAGAAAGAGCTACTCCATTCCAGAACTAAAAGATCAATTCCATCCTATTCCATTGTGGTTCCTACTGACATCCAAAGTGAATAATGCAGCCGGGTGTGGTGGCGCACGCCTATAATCCTAGCACTTTGGAAGGCTGAGACAGGAGAATCGCGAGTTCAAATTCAGCCTCAGCAACAGCGAGGCGCTAAGCAACTCAGTGAGACCCTGTCTCTACATAAAAACACAAAATAAGGCTGGGGATGTGGCTCAGTGGTTGAGAAGTGCCCCTGAGTTCAATCCCTGGTACCAAAAAAAAAAAAACCACAAAATGAATAATGCTTAATGGCATCACAGGCATGAAAACTGTCCTAATAGCTTCTTGTTTTTCTCAACTTCAACTCCTTGAAAACCCCTAAGGGATCTATCACAGAAACCAAGAAAAGTGAACACTTTTCTGAAGAAAACTTTTAGATAGATAGAATGAATAAAAAGAGCATTAAATTGGGTATTAAAAGATCTATATCTCCTGGAGCTGTCCCCATTCAGTTTTATAATTTTGAGTGAAAGACATGGGCCCTGGTTTCACGATTTATAAAATACAGAGTGATTATAGAGTCTATCTCAGTCCTTAGATCTCTATAATCTTTTCCAGTAAGTGCAAGAACAAGAGTTCAGAGGGCATCCCTTGCGCCTTAGCCTAACTTTGGAGAGTTTGTATTCCCAATAACCCTTAGGTTGCTATTCTACTGCCTCTGCATTGTCATTGCCATTAATGAGAGCCTATCCCCCTGGCACAATGAACACCTGATGTAACAACCAAGATAGAAAGCCATAGAGAACAGTGATAGCACTGTGAGGGCTATTTAGTGTATGGTACTAAAAACAAATGAACATGAGAAGGTGTTTATCACACAATATAAAAATGTGACAAGTGATCACCCAGAATTTCACAGTAATCAATCATACTATTAAAATCTGGCTTCCCTGATTAAAACAAAAACTTGATGAGGATAAAAATTTATTTTTTATTTTGTAAACTATCATATTTTCTGCAACTAGAATAGTGCCTAGAATATAGTAGACACTTAATACTTGAATAAATGAATAATGCAGGGACAAGTACTACTTCTGCTGGCTCAGGAAAGACAAATACAGGGGAAATATCCTTTTCCAAAGAGATTTTTACAAATGAGGCATATGGTAATAGTAATAACTACAACTATATATAAATACATATTTTTAAATTTAATTTATTTATTTTTTGAGACAGGGTCTAAGTTGCTGAGACTGACTTTAAACTCACCATTCTCCTGCCTCAATCTTTTGAGCTGTTGGGATTACAGGTGTGTGCCAAGGTGCCTGGCTAACTACAACTATATTTTGAACACCAATTTGGTGCTCTACATGTAAAACTCTGTTCTATGTGTTTTACATACTAGCTAAGCTTCATGATAAGCCCCATATTATTTAATTCATAATATATATGTAATATATGTATTACTCATACTATACAGAAAAGGAAACCCAGGTTCAGAAGGATAATTTGTCTTGGAATAGCCAGGATTAGAAATCTTATCTGTCCAATTCTAAAGACTGTGTTCTTTATACTAGTGGCTAAATGTCTTTTAGTAAACCAATTCATTAAGCAAAAAGGGGGAAAAAATGAGTACTAGGGCTACTCAAGAGAGTATTTCAGGCTCTCTAAGAAATTCTTTTTTTTTTTTTTTTTTAGATGAACAGCATGCCTTTATTTGTTTCATCATTATGTGGTGCTAAGGTTCGAACCCAGTGCCTCGCACATGCTAGGCAAGTGCTCTACCACTGAGCCACCACCCTAGCCCTCTAGGAAATTCATTTATTTAGCAAACATTTATTTACTAAGCACCCATCACAGACCAGGTACTATGAACAGTACTGTGTGATGACTAGGTTCCATTTTCAAAAAATAGTATCATGTCATCAACTTTACCCAATAGACCATTTCTCCTTTATCTCTTTTTTTAGTTGCCACTAGATACTATCCATAAAGGAAAAGACTTAGTAAAGAATCATTCAGGATTCTTGTTACATTTCTAGCAGTGCCAGGGACCAACCTCAAGACTTTACACATGCTAAGCAAGCATGCTACCACTGAGCTATACCCACAGCCTAGTGAGAGCACTCTTTATCTTCAATTAACTTCTTCCCAAGAGAAAATACCTACTTCTTTTGGGGTACTGGGGATTGAACTCAGGGGCACTTGACCACTGAGCCACATCCCCAGCCCATTTTTGTATTTTATGTAGAGACAGGGTCTGAGTTACTTAGCATCTTGCTTTTTGCTAAGGCTGGCTTTGAACTTGATATCCTCCTGCCTCAGTCTCCCAATCTGCTGGGATTGCATACCAGGTGTATGCAACCACGCCTGAAACACTTTTAAAGTGCTTTATAAGTTCTTCTTCACACAGTTCAATAGTAAAGTACTACTACTGGCATTTTATTGATTAGTAATTTGAGGTTCAGAAGAATAACTTCTCCAAAGTTATAGGAAGCTTGAAAGAGCCAAGATCAGAAGTCAGGCCTGACTCTGAATAAGAAAGTCTCCCTGAGACACTCAACAAATAGAGAATTTTAAAGAATACCTAAAGCTTAGAATGAATGGGGGAGCTGTAAAGAAGTAAAAATGAAATGAAAAAGAACATTTTATTATCTCTAATCTTCTCAATGGAAAACTAATATTGCCATTCTAGCAACTGAAATGCCAAGACCATAATACGGCAAAGACAGCAATCTAAGTAATAACCTAGTGGATTACAGAGGAAGAAGTACTTAATACCTTCCAGAGAAGTGAAGTTTCATATGAAAGTCACTTTTGAAATGAAATTTAAAGATAAAAAAGAGACTACTGTTAGACCAGTTGAGAGGCTATTCCAGGCAGAAGGAAACACTGAATTGGCAAAAAATAAAAAATAAAAAAAAGCATATATTTATAAACTAAAACCAATTCAGCACTTGAAAACACATGAAAGAGTCTCATATTTCCATGTGGTTTCCTCTCACTTTTATTATGTCTCTACTCAACTGGCACTTGATTCAAGACTTGTCTCAACTACCCTAAATATGTAGTGTTCTCCAACCCTAACCTATACATTAGTCTGTTTTTCTTTACAGCATTTATAGCTACTAGACATATCTGTTTATTTGCTCACTACTTGTGCCCTATCACTTCCCTCATCTAAAATGCGGCTCCTTGAGGGCAAGGACTCTTTTCTCTGCTATTATCCGCATTTTCTATTCCAGTACCTGGCACACAGTAGGCTCTCAATATTTAAATACTTGTTATAAGAAAGAAATGTGCAATAGAAGGTAAGGCTTGTGGAGAAAGTGCTCAGTTCACCATACTAATGAGTTTGGTCTTAATTCTATGTCTGATAAACCACCCTTGAAAAAGTTTAATAAATGGTCATAAACTCCTTTAATGAATGATCAGATATTTTAGAAGGATCACTCTGGCTATAGCATGAAAAATGAATTAAAGAACAAAGTAGAAGAATTTTAGAAAGATCACTTTGGTTGCAGCATGAAGATGGATGGATGAATAAAGTAGAAAATGGATTAGAGAACATGGTATGGTGGAAGATGAAATGAACAAAAGGATAGCTGGAGGAAAGATGATCAATCAGAAAGTCACTGAAATTCAAATAATACATGAGAAAGGTTTGAATTGAGCAATTTTGTGTTATACAACTGTTAGTGAAGAAATTTGGTTAAAGAAAGGGAAAAATCATATGTTAAGAATGACCTTATTCCTAAGTTTACCTGGGAGTTGGAGTCTGAGAATCTTTCACTTTGAGTAAAATCACAGAGTCTGATCCTAAACAAAGAAACACAAGAATATTTCCTGATTAATAAAATTTCACCCAGTTATATTTTTAGATGTCTTAGTTCAAATTTCTAAACTTTATTATATTCCATTTCCACAAAAATAACAGCATAAGGACAAAGATAGGAAAGAAGAGAAAGAGAGGCAAGTCTCTTTTCACTGAGACCAGAAATAGGTCTTAGTGAAGAGCTTGTCTTACAAATAAGGAAGTCATTCTGAAATACAAGCATATTTGCCCTTTAGCATCTACTCCTGGGCTGTGCTTGCTCCCTATGCTTCCTTTTTCTAGGAAATAAGAACATGCAGGATTTCTTCAAAGCCTTGAGTTTGTGAGAGACCCATGAAAATGAATTAGGTGGAAGGAAGGGAAGGGAAAGGGGAGAGGAAGATAGAAATAGTACTATAGAAGGAGTCTATAATGTACAAATTTTATCATTATATTATTCACTTTCTGGGATAAATACTCATTAAGGGCAGGAATCATATCCTTCTAAAGCGCTATGATTAGAACCTCATTTCGAGTATTTATTAAGTGGTACAAGGAAAGTAATTAAACAGTGCAATGCAGTATATCTGTTCCAGTCTAGCTGTATCTAAGTATCTGCCATACAGTGTATGACTCTGAGGTTAAAGTTTACTTCTGTTTTGTTTTGACTTTTTTGTGCAGTCCCAGGGATCAAACCCCAGATCTCACCCACACTATACAAGCACTCTACCATCCCAGCACTGTGCCCCCTTTTATTAAACAAATGACTCCAAAAATGTAATACAATGGGCTGGGATTGTGGCTCAGTGGTAGAGCGCTTGCCTCGCATGCGTGAGGCACTGGGTTCGATCCTCAGCACCACATAAAAATAAATCAATAAAGATATTGTGTCCACCTACAACTAAAAAATATTTTTTTAAAAAAATGTAATAAAGTTTTCATGGGTATGTATAATTGTATAATGATGCCACCATAGTGATATCACCAAGTTTTAATATTCAAGTAAGAATTTTCAAAAAATATAATGATTAAAATAAAATCAAATGAACTGAGGAAGGAGGGAGTCTTAAGAGATTGGTGCTCAATCTATCAAGATTCCTAATGTCTAACCATTTAACCTACAACTTGTTTTAAGTTACTTAAATAAATATGTACAAGTACATACATAATACATACCAAAAAACAGGGAGAACTACCACAGCAAAACAAATGGCCAACGCTGAAACTGAATATTCTGGTTAGCTGAAAGTTAGGGAAAAAACTATTTCCAAAACTTGCCGACAAACACTCTAAAATGCATAAACCCATAAAGGTTTAGTATTACATGTCAAATACCTATATTCAATACTTATTTGATATCTCAAAACTTCTAGAACTTCAGTTTACTTGATTTTCATTGCAAAGTAATTAAGAAACAGAGAAAGTGCTGAAGCAATTGGGTTGGATGTACTCTGACTCTAGGTTCTGCTCAGGAAGTTGGTCATTTAGATATTGTATCATCTACATTTTTTTAAAATATTTTTTTAGTTGTCGATGGATCTTTATTTTATTCATTTATGATTTATACGTGGTGCTGAGGATCGAACCCAGTGCCTCACGCATGCTAGGCAAGCACTCTACCACTGATCCACAGCCCCAGCTCCTCATTTACATTTTGATGTAAGAAAAGAGTATCCTTAAAAAAAAAAGAAGGAAGCCGGGCGCGGTGGCTCACGCTTGTAATCCCAGCACTTAGGGAGGCTGAGACAGGAGAATCGAGAGTTCAAAGCCAGCCTCAGCAACGGCGAGGCGCTAAGCAACTCAGTGAGACCCTGTCTCTACATAAAAACACAAAATAGGGCTGGGGATGTGGCTCAGTGGTCGAGTGCCCCTGAGTTCAATCCCCAGTAACAAAAAAAAAAAAAGGAAGGAAAAAAATACAGTGCATATGTATGTTATATGTATGTTATATATATATTATAATGTTGCTGGTAATTAGTCCAGATAAAGTTAATTGGCTATTAGAATTAAAAATACAGTTATACAGTATCATTTTTACCTTCAGATTGTGTATTTGATGCTGGTAAATTATCTGGTTGATGTGGAAGATGATGGCGAGGTTGATGGCAAGGATCAGAATCTGTGGATCCAAATGCAACATCTGTGGGATATGACGATAAGGAATATGTACTGTGAGACCGCTGTTCCTGGGTAGTTAAAATGCTGGCAGATCCAGTTGATGAAGTGTCAGAGCCAATGATATGAGATGCACAAGAATTTCCATTTTTAAATAGTGAGTCTTTCAAAGTATTCTTACTGGAACTAAGACATCGAGACCTAGCAAGACAATGATATAGTTTCAGTATCAAACAGCAAATTATAGAATTAAATTAATCTAAAAGATACTTCTGTAACTCACAGGTGTAAAGGAAAATGTGTGGTGGGTTTTGCTACAGAGAATTGTTTCCCTGTGACCATCTGTAGCAGCTGTCTGTAGATCTCTTTTTCTTCTTCTTGAACTGTCTACAAGAGAAAAAAATAAAGATCTTAAATACATACAATGAGACAAGTATTTCTCAAAGTAGCATCTAGATGAGATCCTAGCAGCTCAATCGAATTTCAAGCAGACTCCTAAAAGATAATTAAGAATTGTGGTACATTAGGCTGAGAGGTGTACACCTGTAATCCCAGTGACTTGGGAGACTGAAGCAGAAGGACAGCAAGTTTGAGGCCAGGCTCAGTAACTTAGCAAGGCCTTCAACAACTGAACAAGACCCTGTCTCAAAATAAAGGGTTGAGGATGCAGCTTAGTGGTAAAACACCCCTGGGTTCAATCCCTAGTACTCCCCGCCAAATATATACGTAAAAGAATATTCTAGATTGAGGAATAGCAAATGCAAAACTGAAACAAGAATGTGTATGATGTGTTCAAGTAGTAGTGTCAATGTGAATGAAGGGAAGAGTAGAAAGAAAGGTCACCTAGCTGAGAACTACAATGCATAATAAAATAATATTAGTGATATTATTATATCAGTTCATTACATCATTATTTACTGTAACCATGTAAAACATCTACTCTATACAGATCCCTTGAAGCAATGGACTGTGTTCAACAAGTTTGTTATTTTTTAAAAATCGTACAAACTGTTTAATACAACCACCAATCTTCACAGAATAATTTTAAACACTGTGGTAGTGTTAGCAGCACCTTGCAGTGACATTACAATGTGCATAAACATTTTATTCAATTACAAATTTTTGTTAAAAGCCAAATGAATTAAGCAATTAATTACAAAGGCAAATAGATAACTAATTTTTTTTTCTCCTTGGATCTTTAGTTGTTGCTACAGAGTAAATTGTAATTACATTGCCAATTTAAGGTTACTCATCTACTAGAACACACTTGAACTGTTATGCATGAGAACACCCTTTGAGAAAAAACTATCCTTAAAGGTGTATAGCTGACTTAGAAAAAGAAGAACAGACCCAAGAGGAAAAACAACAAAAACAAACAAAAAACCCCCAACAACAAAATCTTGCAATACTCTATGTGGAAAAGAAAACTCCATTATTTTATCCCTTAGATATTAATACTGTACCCAAGATGATGGTGACCTCCTTTTCTAGAGTTTGTGAAAATACTATTTATGGTAATGAGCTGGCACCTCAGTGATGGCACAAAAATAATGCTAGAAAAAGACAAGTACGAGGTACAAATTAATATCAGTAACCAAATCTGTTATTGTGGCTATTCTACTGAAAACACTTAAAAAACAAATGTAAAGGTAAAGTGTCTCTATAATATAATTTTTTAATTTATTTTTTATGGTACCAGGGATTGAACTCAGGGATACTCGACCACTGAGCCACATCTCCAGCCCTATTCTGTGTTTTATTTAGAGACAAGATCTTGCTGAGTTGCTTAGCGCCTAGGCTGTTGCTGAGGCTGGCTTTGAACTTGCGATTCTCCTGTCTCAGCCTCCCAAAGTGCTGGGATTACAGGAATCCACTGCACCTGGCTTATAATATAATCTTAAATTGCCATTATGAAGATTCTTTAAGAGCAGAATGAAGACACATTATTATAGATTATTAGATGGTAAGAGCAGTCTTTGCTGATCAACTCAACAGTGATCTTCTATATGTAGGAAAGCTGTGTCACCTGGCACTTTATGGACCAGGAGTTTTTGTTTATCCCCAGTTTAAGTCTTAACTCTTCTAGTATACTGAACAACCTAATCAACATACATTAAAGTTATCAATCAGCTGTTTCCAAGAGTGGTTAAGATGACAAAAGGGAAGGGAAATCAGGCCACCTCGGTCATAAAATTAAATCTTAATTAACCAACTCTTTTAGTACATTTCCACTGTCCCACCAAACTAGATTTTAAAAATTCCGTTTATTTATTACATCAGAAAGGAAACAATATATATACCCCAGTGTGAGAAGTTACTTTGCAGAACATCTCTTGATACCAAGAGAATGTTAAAAAAAAAAAAAAATCCATCACATGAAGATCTCAAAAGAACAGAGTGAAGTGAAACAGAAAATACATTTGTTCCTAAGACATCAACCACAAAAGTTAAAAACATTTCTTCCTCACATCACAGAGTAAACTATTTTCTTAAAATAAACTTTTATACTTATAAAATACAAAGAATCAAGGGATGATAAAGTAATGCAAATGAAAAGAAATCTAGATTAACTCAATGTGAAAATTAATTAAAAAGCTAATTTAGGGGCTGGGGATATAGCTCAGTTGGTAGAGTGCTTGCCTCATATGTATAAGGCCCTGGGTTCAATCCCCAGCACCAAAAAAAAAAAAAAAAGCTAATTTAACACATACTGGTCCCCCCACAAATCATTTTCTCAATAAATGTAACTTCAAAGAAAAGCTTCTAACCCCAAACAACCTCATACTTACTAGTGGACATAAAATAAACAGGAATAAATTATCCCTATTCTAAACACTTAAAGCCTCATATTTGCAGTTTAAACTAATTTATGGTTTTAAAAGTTTAAAGTTAAGAACTTTTCATTGTTTTACATGTTAATTTGGAGGTTACAAGGACTTGTTTTTTTTAAATGATGGTAGATATTTTTCTCTTTTGGATTTCATTAAAACAAATGAAAAAAATGAATGTTATATTCTGTTTGCAACTATTTCTGACAAAGACTATTTAGGAAACTTTCAAAAGAACATATATAACATTTGGTTTCATCAAAATAATGCACAAAAGGCAGGTCACTTGAAACTTCAAATACACTCCTGTTTTAAAACATCTAGTACTATAAAGTTTTTTTTTTAAATCACATTTTTCTCTATATATTGTTAAATGGTTTTTTTTTTGTGTGTGTGTACCAGGGATTGAACTCAGGGGTACTCGACCACTGAGCCACATCCCCAGCCCTATTTTGTGTTTTATGTAGAGACAGAGTCTCACTGGGTTGCTTAGCGCCTCTCCATTGCTGAAGCTGGCTTTGAACTCGTGGTTCTCCTGTCTTAGCCTCCCAAAGTGCTGGGATTACAGGTGTGCACCACCGCGTCTGGCTTTTGTTTTTCTTTTATATTTAAGAAAAATTCATCCTAGTGGGAAGGACAGATATTCTATCAAATCGTATTTTATCAAAACAAAAATTGTTTAGCAAGGTCAACAGTTTTGCCATTGGAAATAAGAATTTAAGGAGTGTCCGAGAAAAAAAAGAGAAAGAGCAAGCAAGAAAGAATGACGAATTGGTGTATGAGAAATCATTCAGGCAATATGGAAAGTAAAGCCAGTCATACAATAGGAACAGAAGATGGTAATAATGAAGTCCTGATAAAACAGGTCTTTAATTTCTTTAGCCAAGATGACAAAATTCAAGAAGAGTAAAAAAGGAGAAAAAACACAGAAAGGATTAAGTAAACAGAATAAGTATAAACATCTAAATCAAAGGTAGCAAAAGACTCAAGGTAGGGAAAGATCCTTTTAGCAGCTTTTGTTTCAGGTATTCCTTACCTCTTCTGCTGTACTAACATGTCGCCTCTGAGTTTTCTTAGGGCTTAAAAGGCTTCGACGACATGAACCACTCCAAGATGGACTTGGAACAGGCTTAATAGGAAAAGACTTTTCATATGCAGACATGTGGCAGTGATGGTTTGACTTTCCTGTGAAACTGTTTGATATTCCACTAAAAAATAAAAAGTTTATAAGAAAGATAAAAATAGTTAAACAAACTAGTCATTATTTACTTTCTAGAAATAACTAAAACAAAATTAACAGAATGATAGATATACCATTTGTGGGAAATATACAAGTATCGTTTGGGATTGTAACATCAGGTTCCACCACTTAAAAGGTCTTAGTCTGGCAAACCACATAATCATCAAAAATAATCATGTTTCTTAGATCCATAATGTACAATTTCCTTTAGTTAAGAACCATATAGTGGTATGATATGACAGACAGCAAATCAGACTAGATTTCTTTGGAAAACCTGAATTCCAGGTATGCTAAACATATATATATGAACCAATGGCATTGTGCATGCTAAGTAAATATTCTACCACTGAGGTACACTTCCAGCCCTATACATACATGTTCTATTACTCTCCATAACCCTGTGTCCCTTTGGATGGAATTCCTTTAAATATTTAAAAATTGGAAGCTGGAACCTCACAATTAACTTTTGAACTGACTTTTATATTTCCTGGAAGACCAACAGAGGGCTCCCGTCCTTCGTTAAAAATAGAACACTTTTTATTAGGCTACATTACTAAGAATTCTTTTGGTTTTACCAGTCTCTGAAGAATTTTGGTTGTTTCTTTACATTACTTGTGCACTATTAAATGGGAAAAATTGCAAGAAAAATTTTTTTGAACTCAAAAGCCCAGTCATATCTCTAAGGCTTAAAATTTTAAGTTTTTTCTATGTGGTATTTTTTCATCTATCATTACCCAGCAAGTTTGTAGTACTTACTCTTACCATAATTAATCTTTCTTTTTTCTTTTTTCTTCCCTGTTGAGGATTCAGAATAGTGTTACACCAGTGACTAAGCTGAATTCAGTGTAATCAGCTCTTTAAATCATTACATGTGGTCTGAATCCAAATGAACTAACTAGGTCTAATGAAAATCAAAAAGCACATAACATGCTCTCTTAACTTTTCAAATTCTTTTTTTTTCCCTCTTAATGTGTGCTAGAGTAGAGAAAGGAGCAAGGACTTGGGCTGGGAATGTAGCTCAGTGATAGAGCAAGCACTTGCCTAGCATGTATAAATGAGGGCCTGGGTTCAATCCTCTGTAACATAAGAGGGGTGGAGTGGGATCAAGGATTCAATTTCAGGAAGAGGCTTATTTTCTTAGGCTGGGTAGGTGCAGCTAGAAAAAGATGACAAAGGCAATATAATTGTTTGCAAAGGATACAATGGATTCTTCACAATGTCTTTTGTTACTTGTACCTACTAGAATGTGCACGTATGTGTTTTTAACATAAAAAACAATATGAGGGTATCATGCAATGCCAGAATGCCAGAAAACAAGGGTACTATCAAAAACTAATGAAGTTGGGACAAACAGAGACAGAAGCAAGCTTGAAGGGAATCCTACTCCCAAGTTGTGAGAAAATATTAAAAGCATAAGAACTGTAGTGAATTAAAACACACTGAATCCATGATACTCAAAAAAGAACAAAAAAAACTGATTTACATTATGTGCAGTGACTATTATCACTTATCTTGCTTTTTCCATAGGTAATACATTTCACAGTAACCAAATAACCATGAAGCCGGGCGCAGTGGCTCAAGCCTGTAATCCCAGCACTTAGGGAGGCTGAGACAGGAGAATCGCGAGTTCAAAGCCAGCCTCAGCAATGGTGAGGCGCTAAGCAACTCAGTGAGACCCTGTCTCTACATAAAAAACACAAAATGGGACTGAGGATGTGGCTCAGTGGTTGAATGCCCCTGAGATCAATCCCCAGTACCAAAAAAAACAAAACAAAACAAATAACCATGAAAAATCAAACTGCCAATGATATATAAACAAGAAATAATAAAATTAGAAAAACATTACTTCATTAACTACAATAAAATTACTGTCAGGTACAGATTATCAATTCATAATAACTATTAGATAAATGACTAATGTAAAATTGGTTCTTCCTACAATGCTAAAATAACATCATTTGAATTACATTTCTAAGTCACAAGGGGAAAACTTTCAACTATACAATTAGAGACTATACTGTCATTTCCATAAATCCAGAGTCAATCTAGTATCACTAATGATAGGAAAACCAGCATAAGATACTGTTTGTTTTCTAATGTGCCATAATATAGCATCATCTTTTCTTCAAGCCAAAAATCAAGTTAACAAAAAATACAGCAGGGATAAAGGACAAAATAATGATATCATAAAGAAGCAACCTGTCAAATTCAAAAGGTGGAACATTATGCAGAAAAATGGAGACATTAAAAAAAAGGAAAAAAAGCAGCTGGTACAGACTACCAGAGACTCACGGGAATAATTACTACATGCAAACCTAGATTAGATACTGATTTGGACTAACTTGATATAAAAAATACTTTTGGGTCAACTGAGAAAATTAAAACAAAATTTAGTGTGTAAGACCAAATTGGAAAGGAAGAGAAGATTAACTAAAAAAGCAGATTACATTCCTATCAACTTGGGAGGCTGAAGCAGGAGGATTGCAAGTTTGAGAGCAGCCTCAACAACTTAGTGAGGCCCTAAGCAACTGTACCAAAATAAAAAAAGTTTGGCAAGGAGGGCGGGGGTGATGTAGCTCAGTGGTAAAGCGCCCCTAGGTTAAATTCTCAGTACCAAAAAAGCAGAATACAGAAGGATATGTACAATAACAACTAATTTAAGATCATACATGTAAAGGCAGAGAAAATGATCTGAACAGACATATACAAAGATATTACAGAGTTGCTCCTAAAGTTTGTAGAGATGTGATATTTTGTTTTTATTTTTGCCTATCTGTATTTTCTAATTTTTTACTAAGCATATGTATTGTTTCTGTAACAATTTTATATTTAAAATTATCAGTATGGCATTATTCAGTTAAAAAAAGCAACTTACTGAATAATGTATATAGAAAATATTTAATGAAGACAAAAATCAAACATTTCATAGTACACATAGCATATAAATCATGCTATATATGAAGGAGAAAGAATGAGAGAGAAATAAGCACAGAAAAATGTTTGGAAGAAAATGCTTACTGAGAAAAATGAGATCGTGGGTGGTGGAAAGAAACCGTTTTACAATGTAAATATGTTAATTAATTTTTATATAATTAAAAAAATTAAAAAGTAGTAAAGTACTTGATGCATGTTCCCAAAGTCCATGTGCTGATAATCATAAAAGTTAAAAAAAAAAAAAAGGCATGCCAGGCACAGCGGCGCACACCTATAATTCCAGCAGCTCAGGAGACTGAGAAGAGGACTATGAGATCAAAGGCAGCCTCAGCAAAAGTGAGGTGTTAAGAAAACTCAGCTGGGGATGTGGCTCAGTGGTCTAGTGCCCCTGAGTTCAATTCCTGGTACCAAAAAAAAAAAAAAAAGAGTCATCTTGTTGGTTTCAATCAACATTAGAAAACCCTGATTAAACAGGAAATTAAATGATCTCATATTCCTGAAATTCGTCACCAGAAGTTTAAGAGGTCCTAAATATTGTTTTAAAAAGACATACTTTACTAATGTAATAAAGTACTTGAGGTAAAGTTTCTAAACTAAATTTCACCTGCCTTTAATAACTAGTGTAAGGGAACAGGTGGGCTTATAAATTAGAATAAGGTTCTCTGTAATTCTCTAACAGAATTAATCTAGGTGTAGTCGATTAATGCATGAGGTGCAGATCTGCTTTGGTTTGTTACGTCTCTGTTCATGTGAAAGATTATAAAATGTGCTGGGTCATTGCTTCTCAAGTTGCAGAAACTAATTTTTCACTTTAAAATTCCTAATATTTATCTCACAGGATCCTAATATGCTCATATCCACCAAGATTTCCCTTAAAACTCTATTCTTTTTTTTTCATATTTAATTTATTTATTTGTTTTATTTAGGCTTACATGATAACAGAGTGCAATTTGATTCATCCTTAAAACTCTATTCTAATGAAAAGATTTGGCTATCACCAAAATTTAGCACCCAATAAACTAAAACTTGAAAAAGTTTAAAATGTCTTTGAACATGTAAGTCCAAAAATGGTACTACTCATTTAAAATGCCAATGTAATGACTATCTTACAGCCATTTTCCCTTATATTTAAGGAAAGGTCTGAGAATAGGTAAGTAAACAAAATACCGACCTTGAGGCCTTTCGGGTTTCGAGGTAAAGACTTCGGCCGTTTCTGGATTTTTGTAAAGTTGAGCTTGATGATGGAGTGGAATTTCTCCACTGGCCATTTGCACTCTGGCCAAAGGTTCTTAAGTCGCCTGAGCCAAGAAAATTGTCTGAGGAAGGGTTGTCTAAAAAAAATAAATAAAAGTTTGAATAAATTAAACCAATAACTAGAGCTGGTTCTCTTTATGACTGCAACCATGTCCATCATTGTATTCCAAAGTAATGTGGCATTATCACCAACTCTCTCATGGACGAAAGATCTCAGTCTCAACTGCCAGTAAAGTCTGCAGTAAGGAAACTTCTACAAACTATAATTGATTCAGCCATACTAACCTGAAAATTGATGAAGGAGCTGAATCCTGCCACAGCCATGTGCCTTATCTGCATCAATGTGACTCCGTGGTGTCCACCAAAAGTCAACATTTTACCCCAACTATATCTTGCAAGCACTCCCAGGCCTGGGCCTGAAAGAAGGTAGGCCAGACCAGTAAGAAAGCAGGTGGAGGGCCAAGGAGAATTGTAATTCAAATGAACAACAGTTATTGCTCAATAAGCAGCTGGTGTCACTTTCTTCTTTCTAGTTACCATTTTTAAGACTCAGGGACTCTCAAAAAAATACAGATAACCTAATTGCTGCTTATACTGGCCGGCTAGTTTCAGGTAGAATAATTATATACCCTCCTCTGTCAGCAAGATTGGATAATATAAAACAGCTCCTTCAAAATAATTTCAGACATTAGGCTATGGAACTCTGAGGAGCTTCAGTGAAAAAACAGGAATGACAATTCTCTATTTCCAGAATTTTTCTCTAATACTGACATCATTTTGAAGATTCCCTTTCAAAGCACATTACTATAGAACTTTGTACAACATTGTATATTTATGGCATTTAAAATATCAAATATGTCTTTTCATACTCTACCCAAAAAGTAAGGTAGCCTTCAAAAGTAAAATTTTGTTGTTTTCTTAAGTTAAACAAGAAATCAGGATTCAGAGTAAACAGGGAGGATAAAAGGTAAGCAGGAGTAGTGTTAGTACTCACTGATCAACCAATGCATAAACTTAGTCTCTAAATTAAAATAAGTTAAATTTACTTTCAAAATGAAGTCTAACTTTTTTCCTTTGTAATCACTATCCATGTTTAACATCTACTACTATTACTTTAAAGATAGATATAAGACTACTGCAAATGAGTCTCAGTAAAAAACCAGAAAATGATGATCTTTAAATGAAAAGTAATAATAGTAGAAATCTTTGTCTCTCACAAAATTTGGCTACATTTTGATTAGGGAATGGTCTGCTTAAAGATGTCTATTTGAGCTGGGCGCAGTGGCGCACATCTGTAATCCCAGCACTTTGGGAGGCTTAGGCAGGAGGACCATGTGTTCAAAGCCAGCCTCAGCAAGAGCGAGGCACTAAGCAACTCAGTGAGACCATCTCTACATAAAACACAAAACAGGGCTTGGGATGTGGCTCAGTGGTCAAGTACATCTGAGTTCAATTCCTGGTACCAAAAAAAAAAAAAAAAAAAAGATGTCTTTTTGAGAAAAAAGTCTGTACAAAAAGCAAATCACCCTGACGTTGTAAAATCTGAAACCAAAGATGAGTCAAAATAGTCTTCTCAATAGCATGTGATAGTCTTCAGCTTTAAAATGCAAGGGAAATGCATAGAATCAGGCACTCTGTTTAACCAGAATAAGGTGGTTCCATTCACTCAATGCTTATCACTGAATAGTCCTCTACTACTGATGAGATCAAGCAAAGCTAGAGAGGGACCAATAGGAGGCTGCAGATATTCTTTTTTAAATCAAGATTTAAGCTGATATTCTGCCAGTATTAAGAAATAGAGTTGAAAATGCCACAAATAAGATCATTTATAATGTGTACATATATACACAAAAAAACTAAAATACACTGAAAATTTAATTGTGTATGTATTATAATGATAGAATGATAGATTTTTGTAGTTTTCTCTACAAATTTTCTGTAGCGACAGGTAATTTATGGACATAATAAAATTTATATTAAAAATAAGAGTGTGTCAAATAATCATTTCTTATAAAAATAATCAATTGCTCCTGTTAACTTTAGGACTTAGTTAACACAGTAACAGGATACTTTAAATTACATTTTACCTACTGTTGGTTTGATGACTAATTTAACAAATTTTCCAAAGAAAACATACTGATAAGATTCTAAGCATAGCAAAATCATTTCTTTTCACCTAAATATATTCATTTGTTTTGTTGTTCAGGACTAAAAAAATGTATTTTCTTTTCATTGTGCTCTTGATAAAACTGAAGGTTTTGAAGTCTGACCATCATTAGTTATTAAAGTGAAACAGTGCTGCATTTTCTATTCTAAAAATTCTTTCTAAAAATCAATTATTTTTAATAGTCTAACCTTGAATGAACTGAGAAACAGGTTTGTAAAAGGCTTGATCTAGACAGGTAGATACAATAAAGTTAATAAGTGAGAAACTCCAAACCCTCGATTTAAATGTTTGAGCTTTCCTGCTCATTTTCATCTTGGTGGAGGAGAGACAGTAAGGTGGAACAGAAGATAAACAGCAACAGTCAGGATCAGAAGACTAAAACAGGTAAACTGGGAGTCCATGTCTAGCCCAGTCAAGAGGTTAGAATCAAGGTGACTGACCACACAAATTAATGTGAAGATTAGAAAAGACTATATCCAAAGGATCTAGCAGAGACAAAACTCTGCAGGACTTGCATTGAATTGGAATTGGTGTGGCAAAGGAAATAGGTTTCTAAAGTAAATGGTAAAACGTAGCTTTTATTTTCATTTTTGGGGTGCTAGGAAGGGGACCCAGAGCCTTGTACATGCTAGGCACATAGTCTATCAGTAACCATGTCCCTGAACCCAAAAGCAGCTTTTAATTAAAGACTTCAATATATGAAAAAAGTATCTAAACTCTTAGTGTTCTTCTGATTGTTAGGCAGCAACCTTGGAGGTCTGTGACATGACAAAACTTATTTAATCAGATACTAAATGAGATTTGGTAAAGGAACAAATTTGACTCCTCTGTTTCAAGCTGTAAATAATTTAGAGAATGAGTCCAAGAGACAGCTTGGTATTCCCATTTCAGTATGTCTTTATTATTCAGTATTGTTTTCTATATTTATTGTCATGCATATAGTAATTATTAAGAATTTTTTTCCTAAAAACTTTCTAAATTCAAGTGAGAAGTACACTTTAGTGTAAGAGTTCTGATGTGAGAATCAACTTGTGGTATGAAAATGAACATAGGAAAGCTGAAACAATCACATAACTGAGTAGAAAACTGGGAATCTAGTTCAATATCACCACAGTCAAAAATGTGAGGATCTGCAGTGATTTATATTTTGTAAATATAAGGGGTCTACTGAAATTTAAGAGAAAAAAGGTACTTACACAAATGTTTTTAAGTGAAGTTACTAATAACAGCTGAAAATGGCTAGAGTGATGCAGACCTAACCACAGGAAAAATAATGAAGCAAATGAAGGCACAGGCCCATTATCCCAAACCATAAACTCTTGGGGTCTACTTTATTTCTGAATGTAAAAGTTTCGGATTTTAGAAAAATAATCTGATATACCATATAACACTTCCAAGTATAATCTGGAACAGCATCCTATAAACAAATTTACTGATGTATCTTCAGCAAAATATGTAAATACTCATGTTTACAGAGATAAATAAAGATAGAAGCAGTTTATGTCAATTAGTATGTTTTGTCAAGGAACAAATTCAGTTCAAGTCAGGTCAGGTTTTGATGTCAAATGAGTTATAAAAATATTTTTGGTGTTCAGTTTATTGAAGTTTGAAATTGCACATAAGGGATTATGGATGTGCTTCTCAATTCAATGGATTAGAAATCAATGGAAAATAATAAATATGAGGAAGAATATGTGAACAGATGGCAAACTAAAAATATAAACATTGATTTAAAGAAATATTTTATGTTTTGAATCATACAATGTGTACCACGAATGTACACAGATAAAAATCATAAAAGGCCAAAGAGAGTTCAGTTAAATAAGAACTGAGGTACAGTCTGGGGACTTTTGAGTACAATTTTCTATTCAATTGGTTATTATTAAGCAATTATTTTAAACCTGAAGCAAAGATTCTATCCAATGGTAAAATGGCACATGAAATTGTAAGCAAACACAGCTGGCTTCAATTCAAATGGAAATACTAATAATCTAATTTCATTAACCACAACTGTCCTATCTTTAGGATTACTTAGTGAACTATCAAATTGGATTTCAGACTCTCCATTCACAAGGCCTTTTCAATAATAATGAGATATTATAGTAACAATGAATAATAATAAGTTACTTTCTGAATTAATTAACTGATGGTTCTCTAAAAACTGATTTTTCCATGCACATACTACATGGAGGTCACTGCCCACCCAAAGAGAAGAAATCCAGTGCCCAGGGTAGATAAAGTACTAAATCACATTTAAATATAATATAAATCTAAAAGAGCATCATACTAACGTCTTTTTAGGGGAGGAGATCTCATCTTGTTGACAAAGAATCCTAAGGAAGCCAAATAACAAGAATAATTATTATTTACAGTTCATATTTATCATCTGTTTATCCTTATAAAAATCTCATATATGCAGATTCAATGGTATTCCTGTTATTCCCATTTTTTTGTGGTAAAATGAGGAGACTGAAATATAGAGTGAGAAGACCTTCTGAGTTATACCGCCAAGGGACTAACCAACAAAAAAAATTCTTCATTTCTAAGGGCAGAGGCAGAAGATCATTGGAAGTCTAAACCCTAGGAAGGAAGATGATAAGTCAGGCAGGTCAGGGATAGGAATAACCTAGAAAATGCTGACTTCTGTCATGGATCACAAGTTGAATAAGTAAGCCCTTGAATATGCAAGTATATGGCTGTGGCAGGTGCTAAATAGAAACATGTAGTTAACATTTCCTGCCCTGATGGAGGGACACGCTTGGGTGGAAATAAATTTTCAGGTATGTTTAGAGCAGAACACAAATAAATCACCTCTTTGGTTTGAATCAATGCAAAACAAATACCTTTTATATCACATACACATATCCAAAAAGTCAAAACCAAACAAAGCCACACTGCTTTCTACAATGGCAAAACAGACAAATAGAACTGATTCCAAAAAAAAAACCCTTTCACTAAAAAGTTAGTATCTGGCTGAGACTAGGTCCATAAAGTATTATAGCAACTACATACATACACATAAAATGATGTTTTAGTAAAGAAAATGCCATTTTGCTTTTGCCAATGCTTTTGTGTGATAAACACAAAAGATTTGCTAGGAAGAAATCTGAAAGGTATAAGTACCTTGACTACAAGTAATGTATCATACCTGAGTAATAATTTGAACTATAAGCTGCACTTCTTGTGGAACATGTAAAAGATCGGTCCGAATTTCCTTGCCTGGAAGGTAAAACCTAAACAAAGCAGAAAAGTTTTCTTAAATCATACTTTCCACAATAAAAAGGAATAAAATTTTATATTAAGAAAAACATAACATTAATCATGAGTATGGCATATTTTGCAACTCAATTGTATTATATTGTGTTTATACACTACATATTATAAGTAAACTATAAGCATATAAACTGTGAAGAAAGAAAGAACAATTTCGTGAAATAATTCAGGTTTGGGGGGGAAATGGACAAAATATCTGCTATAAAACTTAATTCAAAGAACATGCATTAGAATATAAATACGTGGAATGGAGGCACACTCCTGTAATCCCAGTGACTCCAGAGGCTAAGACAAGAGGACTGCAATTTCAAAGCCAGCCTCAGCAACTTAACAAGATCTTATCTCAAAATAAAAAGGGGTGGGGACGCATCTCAGTGGCAAAGCATCCCTGGGTTCAATCTCTAGTACCCACCCTTCCTCCCAAAAAAGAAAGAAAAAAATAGAAGGTGAATATGCATTTGGTACTTTCTATCTGAAAGCTACTTGCAACATATGTATAACAGAGGCTGAGAAAATCTTTTGAAAACTCTGCAAAGATACTTATTAATTGGAGAGGATGTTGTATCCCCAGTACAAATCTGAAATGTGCAAATCATACTCATTATCTAAACAATTATGGTGGCGGGGTGGATGCTACAAATATTTAGTGACTTTCCTGATATGCTTAGAATAGATTCACACAGCAAAGAAATATCACATCCAAATTACTAATGGCTTTCCTACTGAAAAAGACAGCTTATTAACAGTGCTCTCCTCACACTTTAATGTGTACATAAATCAGTTGGGGATATTTTTAAAATAGATTCTGATTCAGTGGTAGAGGGTGATACCTGAGATTCTGCATTTCTACGAAGCTCCCAAATAATACTGATACTGTTAGTCCTGGGTCAGACCTTAGGAGACTAAGATTTATAGCACAGACAAACCTCAGAATGGTTGTATTTTATACACACAAAGAAATAATGCTCAGTAATTTTAAGACACTAATTTAAAAAGAACTGATCTATATAAAGACAGTTATAATATCCAGAGAAACCATGAAGACTTTTCTGAAAGATACTTTTCTCAAGTAACTTATACATATGCTGTTGTCTTAACTTTGTCATGTCTTTAATATAACAAGCAGAATTCCGAACACTAAAATTATTGATTGTAAAAAGTTCGCATGTTTGTATTTTTGGAGCGAGGCACTTATTACTACATCAGATGAAAACTTACAATGAGCAAATTAATTAAATAAAGGAAGAAAATTATTCCTAACCTGCTGGTCAGAAAGTGAAATCTGGTCCTCTGGAAAACCTGATTGTGGCAGGAGGTGGGTTTTGAAGATGGAGTTGTGGTTCACTAAAGTTACTTCTCCAGCATCCATCCTCACCCTATCAGCAATATCATCTGGGGAAAGAGTTCATATTAGTGCAAGTCAGACAATTCAATAACTTTTTTCTATGAACAAATATTTTCACCTGGTGATTCCCAAGGAACAACTCTAGTTCAACAATACCCCTCCTTCATAGCTAACAATTGGCAAGAAATTTCAAAATGTCACTGTCAAAGGGGGACCATGCAGAAATTGGCTCATGTGAAACTGAGATCATCTACCAAATAGTTCAGAACTTGTACAAGAATAAAAAGGTTGATTTCAAGTTTTAAAAATATTGAAATGTCCTCAAAAGAAAAGTTTTAATGTTTGTTTTTGTTTTTGTCTTTAATATTTTTTTAGTTGTAGATGGATGCTAATACCTTTATTTTATTGATTTATTTTTTATGTGGTGCTGAGGATCGAACCCAGTGACTCATGCATGCGAGGCGAGCGCTCTACCACTGAGCTATAGCCCCAGCCCCAAAGTTTTAATGTTTTAACTGCAAAAAATTTAATATAAAAAGTTGAGAAATCAGGCACAGAAGTGTATACTGGAAGAATGAGCTAATGGGAAACAGAGGCAAGAGTATCTTTTGAGCCCAAGAGCTTAGAACCAACCTAGGCAACATAACAAGACCCTGTTTCTTCAAAAATAAATTGAAGGGCTTGGGATGTAGCTCAGCTGGCAGTACACTTGCCTAGCACGCACAGGACCTGGGTTTGATCACCAGCACCACATACATAAATTAATTATTAATTAATTAATTGGAGCAGGGGTGTTTCATCATTTAGAAACAAACACCATCCTCACTGGTTTATTTCCTGTTTTAACTCAGAAAGGTGCTTACATGACTCTTAACAGGTATCAGTTCTATTACTATAATATCATGGCATAATCTTACTTCAGAAACATTTTTGAAACCTCTATTACTATGAAAGAGACAAAACAGGAACAAATGATTGTTAAGGGAACTTAATGACTTACTCTAATAACAAAAATAAGAAAGAATAGAAACAAACAACCAGCAAAAGAAGGCTGACTAATCAACAGGAAAATAAAGAAGTAGACAAAAGACCAATGTAAATTTAAAAGAAATATATGAAATGTTATAAGATCTTACTGTATAGATTTTTTAGCTTATTTCTACATGGGCTATTACTTCTGAACTTCTATGGATTTCTTTTACAGACATGAAGTATTATAAATGAAACAGTGGAAAATGTCCTAATCATAATGAATTCTCAATACCACTAGCTAAATGAAACATTTACCTTAATCAAATAATTTATCACATAGAAGCATTTTAACATAGTATTAAAGAATAGGGTCTCCAGAATCAGAGTGATTTAAATCCTGGCTCTACCTTATATAGTACATGACCCTAAGCAAGTTTCTTAATCTATGTGTCTTGTTTTCCTTGATTACAGGGAAAATGACAGTACTTCTTTTGTACGTACTATTAGGTATCCTTGCAAGGTGGCTTAAAGAATTAAGTGGATTAACATTTTAAATACTTAAAAGAGGCACATAGAAAACATGGCAAATATTAGTGTATGATTTTTTTTTAATACAATGAATGAGGATGCTCCTAAATGACTCTCTAAACAATGTCCTAACCTAGAGAAAATTATGTGTGGTATATAGTATTTCATAATTAAGTTTTCCCTTAAAATTATTATTATACAAAAAGATACAACTATTGAAAATATCAGAAAAACTGTTCAGTCCAGCTTAACTCACCAGAATAACTAAAATGACTGAATGAGTACTTTATGGTTAGTCTTACCCATGTCAGGTCTTTTCACATCACTGACTTTGGCAAAGACACAAAGTCCTATTTAAAAAAAAGACAAAACAGAAATATTACATAGTGAAACATCTACTTAGAAAACAGGAAGTCATTCAGAAGTGACAATTTGTGTTTTTAGTGAAGAAAAATCTAAAGTGATTGGGAGAGTTGACTTGATGGGAACAAAGTAGAAAATAAAATTGGCCCTGAATGCTTACAAACATTTGTGGAAATTGTGCTACAATCAACAGCAATTACAACCCAATCATAGAATATTAAAGCAAAGCAAGTTGGGACAGCCAGTCCTCAGGAGATTGAATAGTTTGCATAAAGTCATGGTCAGTGACTACACTGAAATTACAACCTAAAAATTCTCCCCAATCCATTGCTTTTTCTCTTACCTCATGCTAAACCATTTTATAAACAAGTGACAGATCTTGCTTGTAATGATCCTATTAAGGCTTCTCTTTCTATATATCTTACTCAGTGACCAAATATAAAGCTACTGATTTGTTGAGGACAATGAAGGAATACTTTAAGATAGTATAAAGTATTCCTTTCACCCTGTTATCCATCAAACTGCTAAAAACCAGGGCTGGGGATGTAGCTCAGACATCTGGCATGTGTGAGATCCTGGGTTCAACCCCCAGCACTGCTAAGAAAAAAAAAAAAAACCTGCTACAAACCAAAGCTCTTATACCTGTATCGTAGTCCCCCTTATCAGCAGGGAGTACGTTCCAAGACCCTAAGTAGATGCCTGAAATTGTAGATAGTACTGAACCCTGTATATACTGTTTTTTCCATCTATATATGTATGCAAAAAACTGTATATATAATTTATAATAAAATATATACTGAAATTTACACATTGGATATACTGAGATTAGTAACAGATTAACAACAATAGACAATTATAACAACATGCTATAATAAAGGTTACATGAATGTGCTTAAAATATGAATTGTTCATTTAATTATTTTTGAAACACAGTTGACTATGGGTAACTACAGAAAGTGAAGCCACAGATAAGAGGAGACTTTTCTTACTTTCTTCTGTGATATGCTTTTCCAGAAAAAGTAGATATATCACAGAAAAAAAAAGGGAATTTAAGAGCCTAACTACTTGGGACTAGGTTAATAAACACCCTTGGCACATATGCTTTTTTTGGCAGACTTCCCAGAGGAGGAAACTAGGGATGGTAATAGTCATACCTGTATATATTCATAATCTTATCACTTTATTTTTTAAAAGATTGAGCACTTCATCAAGTACACAAAAATACTAGGACTTCAATGTATTTTGAAAATTGTGTGATGATAATAGGGATTCTTTGTGGTCACAACAAGAGGTGCACATGCAGAGTAAGGCTGGTTGAGTTTTTCTTGGCAGAGCTTTAGACTAGGCAAAATAATCATCTGATTACCTACGCTTGCCAGGGAGGATCCCCAAATAGTTTAGGCCTTAGATTTACCTCCAACTATTCAAATGGATTTCCAAATGCTCAACTTAACAAAGGTTTTCTATCTGGAAATTCTTCAGGTTATTCTTACCCTTCTTTCTTTTTTAAGAGAGAATTTCCTAGGTTCCAGATTAAGGAGGGAAAAATTATATCAACCAATAAAAAAATTGGCAGTACTTTTTTCACATTTCACTTTTTCAGGTCACTTCTTAATTATCATCCCTAGCCTTTTTTTTTTTTTTTAAAGAACAATGACAATTTAAAACTCTAATGCCTAGTAGAAAAACTCCATGTTAATTTACTTTGCATTTTGATGAGAAAGATGTGAAGAGGGAAACAAGCCAAAAGTTCAAAGAATTTTAGAGATTATATCCAGAGAGGTTAAATGACTTTTCTGAAATCACACAGAGGGGGTAAAAGGAAGACAAGAATCCAAAATCCTTGACTCTTCAGCAAACACACATTTCAAAAATAGCACAACTTTACATTCATTAACATATGTTCATTCAAAGATTCACATTGTCAATTTCAAAATAATCTCCAGCTAGTTCCAGGGACTCTACAATGATATAATTTTAATAGTTAAAGCATCACATTTACATTTTAATGCAAATGCAACTAGCTTCTTCAGTGTGCTTACAGTACTTTCTTTAGCAATTACATTGGAAGAAAAGATATTTTACCCTAAGATTCTGCATGAAATTCTGGATCAGGAATTTTGATGCCACCAAATTCTTGTAAGGATAACAATTTTTTCTTTTAATAAAATTATTCTAATAATTCATTTCCTAGTATACATTGCTCATCCAATTTACTGAAAGAACACAAGCGTTACAGTTATTTAGGTGAATCATGTTAGTGGCTGAACTCAAAGTAATGGGAAATCCGAAAGGAAAAAAAAAAGATGAAAACGTCCTGACTGTAAAAAAAAATTAAGGCGCACTTCTGTAATCTCAGCACTTAGGGAGGCTGAGACAGGAGAATCGCGAGTTCAAAGCCAGCCTCAGCAACGGCGAGGCGCTAAATAACTCAGTGAGACCCTGTGTCTAAATAAAATACAAAATAGGGCTGGGGATGTGGCTCAGTGGTTGAGTGCCGAGTTCAATCCCTGGTACCACAAAAAAAAAATTTAAGAAGTGTGGCAAAACATTTATAAACTTACCTGCAAAGAGGTGATCATAAAAGAAAATGTTTAGGGCTAGGATGAAGTTACCAGAAAATTTATATTGAGAAGAGGCATTGTACAATGGAGTTAGAACAATTTGTGATATGAGGAGCCTGTAGAAGTAACCATGTGAACCAACCTGAGCTCTGGAAAATAATTATGAATGAGATACATTTTATACTATATATTATGCATTTCAAGTTTTCCCCCTCAGTATTTATGTATGTAGCCTCTCCCAATTAGATTCTAAAACCTTAAGCACTTTAACATTCTAGTCAAACAGGAAATATTTAATTTCTTTCACACACATACATTTATTATGCACTTAAGTGCAGGGTACTGAAGACACAAAGATGAATAATAACTGGTCCCTGCACTGAGAAACTCACTGTCTAGTAAGGGAAGCCAAATCCATAAACAGATCCAATAAAACAGTAAAACTGGTACAACTGGTAAAAGATGTGGAAGTCAGAGGGGGAAAAAGGGCTGCCAAAGCAATAATCAGGAGTTACATCACCTTAGCCACAAGTAGCAGAACCTGTTTTTGTATCCATCTACTCCAACTTAATTCATCAGATAGGTGATATGAATACCATCTTTGCAGTTGGACTAGTTAACTGAAATCAGGTAAAAATAAATGAAGTTTCCTAAAAGGGAAAGGTTAATGGATTGTGCTTACTGAGATGCTAAAACTGAAAGGTTAAGGGATTGTGCTTACTGAGATGCTTAAGGTTTCACTGTAATTTCAAAGTCAGTATAATCTATATTTCAACACAAGTCCTTAGCACAAATTTTCATGAAGAATTAAGATTTAGGTGATGATGTGATGTATTTCATTCAGAATATCCAATTACAACCAAGATCCTAAGTCAAACAGTCAGTTGGTAGTCTGTATCAGGCTTCATATAAATTTTACAAGAATCACCACCACTCCAAATACAATAAGTGTACCAAATGTGAACTGAAATAACTTTAACAAGTCTGACTTGAAAGTGATAAAGGAGCAAGTTATTGCCAACAAGATAATGGAAATACTGCAGAGGCACTGATAAACAGAAATCACCAAGCTCAAGACAAGAGTAACTGGTCATATTATCCAGAGAGATCACGTTAGGGTATACCAAGAAAGAGACTGTTAAGGGAATTACCGGGAGGCGATGAGCCAGGTAAGCAAACTGTGGCAATTAAGGGGATTTTCATAACCTGGGCAGGAGGGTCCAGACGTTCTTTCTGGTGGTGGCACTAGCGATATCACATCTCAGGGAGATACCACAGAGTAAAAAAGATTTGGAGAAATTGTTTACGTGAGACGCAGAAGTAGCGGAGAAATATCATTCAGGTCTCAAGGAAGGCGAGAGGTGAAGCAGGTGTGCTAGAAAGCTGAGCTTCCCGGTGAAAACAGCTCTCCCTTGAGAGAAGACCCTGCTCTGGCGGGAAAGTCCCGGAATCCCAACCGGCCTTTTCCCGACAAGTAGACTGGGCGTTAAGATGCGGCCTACTCTGACCGCAGTGAGACTGCCCCTCCGCAGTTCAGGAGGAACAGGCCTGAAAGAACGGCCTCAGGAAGCCCAACTAACGGCCACCCGCCAGACCGCGGCCGCTGGACAGCAGGGGGGAGGGGAGGTGGTCCCAGGGGGCGGGGCAGAGGAAAAAGCGCCGTCCCCACAGCGGTCCCCGCTTCCGCCCAGCCCTGCCTAGGCTAGTGTCCCCGGTCCCACACAGCCTCCAGGCCCAGGCTCCCTCCATCCTCACCCCTCCCCCAGCTTCCCGCCGCCACTCACCGAACCGGAACCGGCTGCTTTGCAAAGGGGTTTCCGGCCGGCCGCGGAACGCAAAACCCGGGAACCGCCGCGAACCGGAACCGCCTTCACAACACCGGAAGAACGCTGGGTGGCTGCCGAGGGGGGGGGTGGGGCAGGAGGTCAAAGAGCAGAGCTAAGGACCCGTGGAACGCCTGCGCGCTGTGGCCAGGCCGGAGACACCGAGGGAGCGTTTAAGGCTATAGTCATAATTTCCCTGTTGCCCTTTCAGTCTGAGCTTTTTCTCTTTCTCGTAGTCGGAATACCGTTAGTGCGTCCTTCGTCCTTTGCTTTTCCCTGTTCCCTCGGCCCGCGTACCCGCCGCCTTCTGGTTCCGCACGGCGATTTTTGCTTAAGCTCAAGTTTCTTTGGTAGCTTTTTGTTGTGGCCCTAGGTGTTTGGGAACCTGTGCCTTCCCTGAGACATATCAGCTATCTGCTGATATTTTTATATGAGATTTAAGTCGATCTCAGGCTATATTATAGCTTACTGAGAATCACAGAACGTTAGTGTATGTTGAGGTTATTGGAGATAATTTAGTCTAACAGTTTAGTTAAAAGCTAGAAAGTGTGCGGCAGATCTAGGACTAGGAAACAAGTTTCTTAACTTGCAGTTCTTGTATGCTGCATCACATCTTGCTTGACTGACGATTCAGGGGGGAAAAAAAAGCAACTTGGGGACAGCTTAGGTTAGACTTCGATAACATGTAAACCCTTCCTGCACTTTGGAGGAATTTGAAACACAGGCAGTGATATCTCTAGTGGGACTCACCAGAAATACATACTTTTCTGGGTAGAGATAAGAAAAGACCCAAGACTCTTGAATTCTGAAGGGTTCCTTCCACTGTTACAGGGACCACAATGATTAACCTGTAGTTTCTGCTATATTTTTAAAGAGAAAATAATGGAAGAAAAACGTTTGTTCATTTAGTCTGTTTACCAAGCCTCTCAACTTGTTTGGCCTCTGGTGGAGGCCATGTGTAGTAAGTTTTGGAGAAATGCTTTTGATAGGCACTCTAGACCTACAAGACAGCCAACAATCTGAGCTCAGTCTTGAAGGAAAGGCTCTGGAAGCTCCCAGCCTTTCCATTCTCAGCAGCTGGGAATTAGGAGAGCTTGCTGAGTTCAGAGGATCCTGCCCTATTAAATGTATAAAAGTACACTATTTGAATCACCTCATAGGCTGATTTGAGGGACAGTTAGGGGCCAGGGTTGCCTCACACCAAGCTACACCCCCAGTCCTTCTTTCATTTTTATTTTGAGGCAGGGTCTCTCCAGGTTGCCCAGGTTGGGCTTGAACTTGTGATCCTCCTACCTCAGACTCCTAAGTAGTTGGGGTTACAGTATGGGCCACCACGCTTGGCTATCTGCTGATATTTTTATATGTCAAGTCTTAAGACCTGCTAGTATTGAGCATACCTAATCCACATTAGTTATGGACACCCTAATCCTTCCACAGATCTATTCATTTGGATTAAACTCTATTTATTTCTAGGAAATAACCATGCATAAAGAAGAATTTCATCTGAAATTTTTCATGTGTGTGATTCAATCTCGCCGGTTAGTCAGGACTTCTGAGGGAACAGGTATCATTGTCTTCTGATCATACTACAGTGACAGGGGTTGGGTTCTCTCACAAGGATCCTCAATACAAGATATGAACTTTATGGACTTAAGGGGTCAGTTGCCCTTGTTTATTCCATTCCCATTATGATATTTGTCACCAAGTCATTTCTTTCCCTTGTAAAGGATAGGAAAGAAGTTGACCCAGGCAGACAAGAAGGACTTGGAAGTTGAGGGAAACAAGATTTATAGCTGATGAAGTAGGTTTTGATTTCTGTGTCCTTTGTGAAATATTCCAACTTGTCTAGGCTTATCTGTGGAAGTCATGATTGCCATTATAATTGACTAAATATAATGTTGGCTAAATCAAATTCATTTAGTGACCTTCAAAGTGACCTTCTCTTCTACCCTAGCCTCAAAGTAGTAGTAATGTGTTCAGATTTGCCTTTGTTTATGTCAAAGGAATGGAATCTTTTTGAAGTGAAATAGTTGAGAACAGCCTTCGTTTCTCTTATTTTCCACTGTATTTATTGGAAAGAAGGCTATGGATAAATGAGAGTCATAGGGAAAATGAAAGGAAGTAAGGAGTGCTCCCTTCTCTGAATCCCATGTTGAGGGTAACCTAGAGCTTTTGCTTCTCAGCTGGAGAAGCTTCAACCTCCAGCATGCTCATCCCAAAGCCACCAGCAAAGACAGATAGCTTGAAGAATCTAGGCACTGTGGAAGATCCAGACACCGTGGGAGGCATACCTATTTTCAAAACTGGTGAGGCATGTGGGTCAATAAGGGGGAGGAATATGGAAAAGAATATTGGAAGAGAAAAGTTTATACATAGTGTTATAAATTAGAGTAGATCTGTCAAAGGTGAAGTATGAGTTAAGACAAAGGAGAATGTGTGTGTGTGTGAGAGAGAGAGAGAGAGAGGAAAATCATTTCAGAAACTGCAGAAAGAGGAACACTTATATGAAGAATAGCTTGCTTTACTCAATATTTATAATTTTTCTATTGCCATAACAAAATATCTAAGGCTGGATAATGTATAAAGAAAAGAAGTTTATTTACTTCACAGTTTTGGAGTCTGAATACTGAAGATTGGTCAGCATCATTTGTTCAACCTACTGTGAGGGCTCCCTTCGCTGCATCACATCATGGAGTTGATATCATGGCAGGAGTATGTGTGAGAGGGAGAGATCACAAGGTGAAACAGGAAACCAGAGAGTGGAGAGGGGCCATTCTGGCTATTTTATAACAACCCTCTGTCATGGGAACTAACTGGGGTGCTATAAGAACCTACAGTTGGACCAGGGCAGTGCTTCCAGTGACCTAATCACCTTTCACTGGGCTCCACCTCTTAAAGATTTCACCACCTCTTAACATTCTCACACTGAGAACTAAGCTTCCAACACTTGGGAGACACATACAAACCACAGCTATATTAAATCAATTGGTTCCCTCATTACTGTAAACTTCTAATCTAGCTTACCCTACCATCAGCAACCTTGGTATATAAAAATGTGGAACTTAAAAATTGATTAAATTAATGAGTTATATTATAAAATTATTCTAAATACTGTAAAAATTACCTTAGGAATCCATTTAATAAGTGTCTCTTGTGTATTTTAAATAATGTTCAGTTCACAAGTTATTATATGAACTTTCAGAAAAACATCTATATATTTCTTCTCAATTTAAATACATCTGTATTGGAATCAGTTCCCTGAAAATATGCTTTGAATTCCACTATGTGCCCAGTAATATACTGGAAATGATAGAAATGTTATAAAACTTATGTATAATACATATCCTTATCATTGTCCCAGTACCTTACAGTTTGGAAATGTCTTAGAGATTATTTAGCCCAACTCCCTTATACTTTCAGGAGGAATTCAGGACCAAAAAGATTTTCCTCAAGAAGTTACCAATTTGCCAGATTGGTGGTGTGTGCTTATAATTCCATCAATCGAGGAGGGTAAGGAAGGAGGATAGCAATTTCAAGGCCAGCCTGGGCAAAGCAGCAAGACTCTGTCTCAAAATAAAAAGTAAAAGAGAGGATATTGGAGTATAGGTCAGTGGTAGAGGACCACCAGATTCAATCCCCAGCTCTTTTTTTAGACAGGGTCTTGCTAAGTTTCTGAGGGTTTCCCTAAGTTGCCCAGGCTGGCCTTGAAATTGCTATCATCCTGTTTCAGCCTCCCAAGTTGCTGGAATTATAGGCATGTGCCATCATACCCAGCTGAAATTCAACATGTTGGCCCAAAATTATCAAGTTCTTAACATAACATTGACATGTCTTATGTTATCTCCCCTCTCCTTGATCATCAGTTTCTGGGGAACATGAGAAGTGTCTAGTTCATTTTCTCATCTCCTACTGAGTCCAATACAATGATTAAAGTAGTAAGTGCTCAAAAAAGTATGAATGCTACTGCTATTTCAGAGGTGCTGGGAGTAGTTTCTGTGTGTGTGTGTGTGTGTGTGTGTGTGTGTGTGTGTGTTTTATGGGGATTGAACTCAGTGGTTCTACATCCCCAGCTCTTCTGTTTTATTTTTTATTTTGACACAGGGTCTTGCTAATTTGCCCAGGCTGGCCTTGAACTTATTATCCTGCTTCATTCTCCTCAGTTGCTGAAATTACAAGCATGTACCATCACATCTGGCAAATTGTTAACTTCTTGAGGAAAACCTTTTCATACCTGAATACTTCTTTTCTGTCCTTCCAAGGAAATTTGTTGAGCACATATATGTTGATCACTATGTAATACTTGGAATAAATAGTAAACAAAACAGTTACATTGCCCTCATGGAGTTTATAGTCTTGTCGAAGTAAGATAGTAATAACGTAGTCACACATTATTATATAATTAGTAATCAGAAAAGCTCTCAGGAAGACCTGAGAGGATGAGTATTCACTAGCCAGGCAAAAGGGAAAGAAAATCTTTCCAGATAAAAGGGATCATAGGCTCTGAAAGAGGAAGGAATTGACTCATTGGAAAAGTAGGATGTATTCGTAAGACTTGAATGCTGGGAAGACAAGCTGAAGAGTAAACAATAAAGAAAGTAAGTATGAGAACCAGATTGTGGTGTGCCTTCCAGGTCTTGTTAACACTTTTTCATTATAGAAAATCACTGAAGAGTGACAGGATAATGTTTCTATTTTAAAATAATCTTTCTGGCTCCTGGATAGAGGACAGATTAGAGGAGAACAAGAGTGGTGAGCTGCTCTAATGAGGCAGATGGCACTACCTTGCTTCTAGGTAATGCAACCCTACAGGGCATCATGAGCAACTCATGTTATCAAATAACATGGTTAGAAGAGGTGAGCATAGAGGTACTGATACCAAAACGTGCAAAAATCCTGGCCTGATGGCCTCTGCTGCTTCTTCCTTCTTGATAAATTCATGGGAATTCTCTCCAGGGTGTCCCACTCCTTGCTCTATATGCAGATGCTGAGCTGTAGTCCTCAAGAAAAATGGAACGTGTTGTTTCTTGTTTCATGCCTCGCAGGGAAGCTGCTGCAGCTGCTGTTTTCTTCAGCTCCTTACCTACCAGTGATTGAGACAAGCTGTGTGTTTGGGTTTCTGACTATATAGTCTCAACTCCTAACATAAGCCATCTCATCCTGCAGTGGGGAACAGCAAGGAAGTGAGCCACCAAGACCTCACCCTTTATTCCTTTGTCCTGGCTCCTAGCCTTCTTAAATAAAAGTAGCTAGCATTCCAAGATAGCTGAGATGCTCCATATATCCTGCAATGCATAGGAGTCCCTGACATGAAATAATTATGTGCCCCAAAATGTCAATTTTGCTGAGGATGAGAGTAATCTCAGTTATTCCTCAGTTCTTTTCTACAGTAATCCCTCAGTTTTTGTGAATCTTGTGAGCAGTCATACTAAGAGAATTTTCTTTTTAGAACTCTTTTTTTAAAATATTTTTTTAGTTGTAGATGGACACAATGCCTTTATTTTATTGCTTTGTATGTGGTGCTGAGGATCGAACTCAGAGCCTCACGCATGGGAGGCAAGCGCTCTACCACTGAGCTACAATCCCAGACCTCTTTTTAGAACTCTTAAAATCAAAGTTATTTCAGTATAATCTCATGTGAGAGGTTATGCTGCAGGTATTTCCTATATGGAAATGACTTCAGCCACAGTTCTCATTTGTGCCCATGAAATTTCACACTATGAGAAAAACCTCAATGAGATTTTCCAGTGAATATAGGGCTGTATTCATCATGAAAGCAGGTCCTAGCTCATTAATTTTTAGTCTTTATTTTTAAGGTTATATTTCTATAAATAAATTGTGTGCCTTATCACAAAAGGTTTGTATATAGTATTTTTATCATAGCTTCATTCTTGAAATGTCTTAATTTCCTTTTGGATAATTTGTTTGACCAATGGCATATTTAGAATAGTGTTACATACCAGGAAACATATTTCTTAGTACTTGTTTGTTACTGGTTTCTAATTCAAATACATTGTGATCTGAGCAGAATGTCTTCATTACATGGATCTTTTGGTATGTTTGTGACCAATCAAGAGTGGTTTATACTTCTAGTTGCTTTCCTAGCATCCACTCTCATCTTATCCCATATAAAAAGAATCCAGATCCTATCAGATTAGTAAGGTATACTATTTTTAACAACCTCTTAAAGATATTCTTGCCTGCTACAGTCTATATCCCAAACTCCCAACCATTGACAAATAAGCAGATGTCACTGTGTGAGTTTCTGAGAAATCCCTCCTGACGATCTTGGAAATCCTTACCTGGATTCTTCTTTACATATTTTGTTCTTTGCCCTTTCCCCTACTTCTCACCTTGCAAGGAGATCCAGTACCTAGTGTTAAAAGATCCATTTTGTGACCATGGAGATGAAAGCTACAGTCTGAGGAGGACACTGCAAAAAAAGTCACAATGATCCTGGCCTCCCCTATGGCTTCTTTGAGTGTCTGCACTAGTCTTGGATTTGTTAGTTCCAGATTTCCTAGTGTATGAGAAAAAAATAAAACTTGAGTTATTCATTTAAGCTGCAAAAACCAAGAACAAAACAAAACACAAAGATAGCTGAGGGCATAGGACAACAACCTCCAGGATAAAAACTCAGGGGCAGCAGGCAGCTTTGTAGATCAGGCTCTCATCCAGCAGGTCCAACAACCCACTAGAACTGAAGCCTCTCCTGTGCATAAGGACTTCACTGATAGGCAACCTGCCTAGGTAACCAGTGACTCCCTGACTGTTCCTTATTGTGCTGCACAGGGGAGAGTATTCCAAAGGATTAGTGCTTCACCCATCAGCCCTATGTGCCACTGCTTCTCCCTGGAAGATAAGAACCTAATATTGTGTTCTTCACTTCATCTAGACCACCTGTCAGCATCACCCATGCCCACTGCTGCCCTTCTGATCCTTTGACAATTATACCCACACCTGGGTGGTTTATGCAGATTAGAATGAAAAGTTATTCTAATATTGTCAGTGCAACTGATATGTAGAGATTATGACTGTTACCCATGGCTCAAGTTCCTTCCAAGCAAATATACTTGCTTTCTGCCTCAGAGACAAGACTTTCCGTATATATTCTATGTTTTAGGAACCCAAGAACCTGGACTCTTGCTGAAGGAAAATCTCTACCTCTATGAAGATTGCCTTAATCTCAACATGGTCACCATTTAACGTTGATACCTTTTTTAAAAAAATATTTAGTTTTAGTTGTAGATGAACACAATATCTTTATTTATTTTATGTGGTGCTGAGGATCAAACCCAGTGCCTCACGTATGTGAGCCAAGCGCTCAACTGCTGAGCCAGAACCCCAGCCCCTAACGTTGATATCTTAATATCAGACCTCCAGGATCTGTTCCACAGAATTTAAATCTTTATGGAACTAAAACTGTTAGGGCTGTTATAATGTCTACTGAATTGGGAAGGTCATTGGGAAAACAGCCTTGCAAGTACTCTTCTTCTAATCAAATATGCAGGGATACCAGTAGGCCTTCTTTCACTGATTAATAGAGATGAGCTTTTGTATATATAAAGTCATGCATTAAGGCAGGCATGGTGGTACACACCTGTAATCTCAGTGGCTTGGGAGACCATCGCAGGAGGGTCACAAGTTCAAAGCCAGCTTCAGCAACTTAATGAAATCCTGAGAAACTTACTGAGACCCTGTCTTAACAAAAAAATAAAAAAGGACCAGGGATGTAGCTCAGTGGTTAAAGGCCCTGGATTCAATTCCCAGTAACAAAAAACAAACAATAGCAACAACAAATGAATTATAAAGCTTTTTAAAAAATAAAATAGTGCACCACATTGATGTTTTGGTTAATAATAAACCACGAATTATGATGGTGGTTACATAAGATTATAATGGAGCTGAAAAATTGCTACCACTGTTAACCAAGTCCTAGGCCAGAGGCCTTATTCTTTGGTTCCAACCAAAATCAGAGCTGGCCACTTGCCCCAAAAATCAAATGGAAAAATAATGGTGCAAAGGAAACTTTAATCAGTATAGCTATGCTGAGAAGACCAGCATTTCTAGCCCTGTCTCCATAAGCCTCCAGATTGCATAGACAAGGGGGCCCAGATGTATGTATAGTCAAACAGTTTTGGTCAAACTGTGATCTGGTTGATAATTATCTCAGAATTGGTCAGATAGTGATAAAAAAATTGTTATTGCCTTCAGGATAGTTGCAACTCATTAGAAGATGTTTATCAACCACATTTGTTTTCCTGGAATCCAAGGTGCCTCAGAGCAAAATGGATGCAGAGATGCTACATTTTTTACATTTGTAGGCCCAAGTGAAGAGCAGTGTTTTTAGCAAAAGCAGCCTCTAAGTCCTAGTTATATCACCTACTATTTTTACTGTGCCTTTTCTATTTTTGGATATGTTTATATATACAAATACTTAACATGGTTACAGTTGTTTGCAATATTCAGTATAGTAACATGCTGTACAGGTTTGTGTCCTAGGAGTAATAGGCTATACCACATAACCTAGGTGGATTGTAGGCTATATCATCCAGGTTACAGTAAGTGTACTTTATGATGTTTGCACAATGACAATACATTTCTCAAAATGTATCCCCACTATTAAGGGATGCATGATTGATATGTTGGCTCACCCTATTCTGAGTATTCCCAAATCAAAGCCCTTCTCAACCAGGGAAATGTACTTAAGAGCTTAGAGGTATATTCCTTGGTCATGTACTAAACAACTAAGGCTTCCATGTTATGCTTGATGAGGTGTTAGCAGATCTGAAGTGGAAGAGTTCCAAGATTATTATATGGTGATTATCTTCTGTAGCTGATATCCCTAAAATCTTATTTTTTAAAGAACAAAAAAGGTTATCTGCTTCTAAATTGAGGCTACATATTTCAGCTGATAGGTTTGTTTTCCTCTGTGCTGATTAAGATTGGAAAGTGGTGTCTTCAACCTACCATGGGGTCATCTTGCTGCCCATAACTGCTTTCCTGAACTATCTTTTTCAAATTGATCCTAGTTTAAATAAACCCATAGGGGTCATCCAAGTTTTCCAGGCTTATAGATTCATTCTTCAAGTGATGGTGTTCTTGGATCTCCATAGCTTAGAACAATGCTTTTGATTTTGTTTTTGGCACGGTGGTTGGGGATTGAACCCAAGGCCTCTCACATACTAGGCAAGTACTGTACCACTGAACTGCATCTCCAGCCCCTTTTTAAATTTTTATTTTAAGACAAGATCTCACTAAGTTGACCTGATTGGCCTCAAACTTGTGCACCAGCCTCCTGAGTAGCCAGGATTATAGGCATGAGCCACCACATCTGTCCAAAAAATGGCTTTTAAACTTTATCTTGTGTCAGAATCACCTTAGGAGGCTTATTAAAACACATTGCTGCACTCCACTCCCAGGATTTTTGATTCAGCTAGACTCAGGTAGGTCCCAAGAACTTGAATTTACAATCAGTTTTCAGATCATTGCTGATTCTGCTAGACTGGAGCTGAGAACCATTGTGTTAAATCAGCTAAAGCACATGGAGAAATTCAGCCTACCCAGGTCAAGTGAGGTAGAATAGTCAGGCAGGTGCTATGTCAGAAACTTTATTAGTGATTGGTGGAGGCTGCTCTGTCTCCAGGGGTTACCCTATCCCAGCTAGAGCTTAAGGTGACCCTCCAACATAGACAGTGCTTTTATGCCTATACCCTGGGGTCTGTCCCCGTGGAATTTACATTCTAGTTGGGGAGGGAGGTAATACAAACCTTGTTAGGTAAGGACTATATGAGATCTAGAGGTTGTATTTGGAATGAGAAAGCCAAATATTTGTTTCAACCCAGAAAGAGGCCTGTACCTAATTGCTACAATTGTTTCACACCAAGATACTGTAGTCAATTTACAAATGTGATTCTTAGCCAGAGAATCTTGGTAATCCTCTGATTCGATGATCCTAACTTGTCACTGCCTCAGATCTTTGCATTTGTTATTCTTCCTTAAAGCTGTCCCACTAGGGGTGGGGTTGTGGCTCAGTGGTAGAGCACTTGCCTAGCGCATGTAGGGCACTGGGTTCAATCCTCAGTACCACATAAAAATAAATAAAATAAAGGTAATGTGTCCATCTACAACTGAAAAAATATTTTTTAAAAAAGCTGTCCCACTAGATCTTACTTAGCATAGTTTTCCCCCTTCATTATTCGGAACTCTTTCTCTCTCTTTTTTTCCTTTGGTACCAGAAATTGAACTCAGGAGCATTAACCACTGAACCACATCCCCAACCCTATTTTGTGTTTTATTTAGAGATAGGATCTCACTGAGTTGCTTAGTGCCTCACTAAATTGCTGAGGCTGGCTTTTTAAACTTACAATTCTCCTGCCTCAGCCTCCTGAGCTGCTGGGATTATAGATGTGCACCATTGTGCCTGGCTCTCAGAATTCTTCTTAAATGTAATTTCTTCAATGAAGTTTTTCTGGCCACCCTGATTAAGATAGTATCCTGTCATTCTGCTTCTTTACCCTGCTTTAGGGTTCTTCATAGCACTGACCACTACTTTGTTTATTATATGCTTTGCTCACTACTATGTAAGTTCCATGAAGACATACAAAGTTTCTTTTTGTTTGCTTGTTCTTTATTTCCAATGTGGAATCTGCTTGAGCCTAGAATAGTGCCTAACATATAATAGGCATTCAGTATCTTTTTTAGAAAAGTATTTTTAGCAGCAGATGGACATAATAACTTTCTTTATTTTTATATGGTACTGAGGATTGAACCCAGTGCCTCACATGTGCTAGCCAAGTGTTCTACCACTGAGCCACAACTTAAGCCCACATTTAGTGTTTGTTAAATGGAAACATGAAAACTGCAATATCTTATGTGCTTTTTCTCTTGGGTTAGAATCATATCTGGGTGACTGCCGTACTTATTCTGAAATGTCCTGGCACATCATTTCTAACCTTATCAGCATCTTCTCACCACAGTGGTCTTAATATAGATCTGTTTCCACTCCAAGTCATGATACCATCCTTGTGTTAGTAAGTGGACTTATGGGTATGGCACATAGCATTCTATTTATTGCCTCTATTTATGTCAGGCTCTGGTAATCACTGTCAAAAAGATCTTCTATGTACATGAACTACTCAACATCCTGGCAGTAATGTCTAGCTGTATCCTGGTGTGGAGAGGATTGTCCAAAGCTTTTCATATCCTCATTTACCTATCTACAATACATAGACACAGGTTAGACACAGAATAGGAGCCAGGTAGTTTAGAGTACATCAGTTTCTGTACACAAGTGCTCTACTTATTCAGCTTCTAGAAAATTCTCTTTAATCATCTTCTTATACTTCTCTCTTCCAGAATGCCTTCTGATAGCTCTGGAAAGCCTAATAGAGCCTTCTAAATGTTTCCCTGTGCACTGAGTGTCAGTGTAACAGGGGTTCACTTGATGTTTGACAATATCCCTTGCGGCTATATCCCATGATTTTTTCTTTTCCCCAACCTTATTCTCCCTGATCTTCTTCTCCTCCTTGATCTCCTTTTCCCTGATATTCTTCCTTATCTCTCCTCCCTAATCTCATTTTCTCTGAATCGCCACTTTAAAACCCCCTGCTGTTCCTGCTGATGGGCATAATCAGAGTCTTTTTGGAACAGGAGTGCCCCATGTTTCTTCTTTGCTAGTAAAGCAATAAACCTTCTTTTTCCTTTTTCTCAAAACCATGTCCTCGTTATTGGATTGGCATTGGGGATAAGGACCGAACTTTCAGCAACATCAGTGTAAAGAATATGCCTTCCATTACTGGGTACTGGAGTATGGTGTAAGGTAAGATATCATTTGGCTCTGCTCTGTGTACATAATATGCCGAAAACAGGAAGGCCACCTCCAGGTACTTGAAGGTGGAAGGAATGGTGGGCTTTGGTCTCATGACCTCCAGCTTCAACTGACCACCTTCTTATATGTTTAATTATTCATTCAATCCTTTTGTTTTTTCCTCTCACTCCCTGCCAGGTCCAGCTCCCCTAAATCCTGAATTCTAACTACCAGCCTTAACAACTGAAGAAAGATGAATATATTTTGGACAAAGTCCTAGCTCTCTAGCAATATCATGGCCAACTCCTGTACTTCAGTCATTGGAATAGACACATGCCCTCTTAAGAAGCCTATCAGAGGGCCCTAGGCTCATCTTCAGTGCAAATCCAGGACCTTTCAACTTTCTCATCTGGAGGAAGGGTCCAGGGCATCCTTTCTAGCCCTATTAAACTATCTGCAATGAAAATAATCTCTGGATCAATTATTCTAGCTATTGGCTCATTTGTTTGCCTTGAGAAATTGTTAACACCATCTGTTTGCCTATCTAACTTACTGCTTTGCTCTCATGATCTGTGGTCTTCTAAGTCTGCTGAGCTGTATACTTTTTCCTGACACTTTTTAAAGGCACCCTAGCTTATATAACAATGTTTAGATCTCTTCCTTAGCACACTTTTCATTGGTCATTATTCTGTGTTCATCTGTAGGCTTCATGTGCAAATACCCTGCCCTAAGGAATACTTCTCAGCTTCTCCATTAAAGGGGACTGGACATTATTTTTTAGAACTGCCCAGATATCAAACATTCTCTCCATTACCAAACTACTGTCAAATTATAAAGCCAAATTTTGATTGATAAAGTGCTTCTTTCAAGTTGTTAAGATTCCTAGGAAATTATATTTAAAATTTAAAAGTTGTCAGGGAGGGAGGGGGAAAGTTCTGGGGAGTGATATTGGTTAAATTATATTGTTGTGTTGTGTGCATGTATAAATATGTAACAACAAATCCCATCATTGTGTACAACATTAATGCACCAATAAAAATGTAGAAAAAATAATTTAAAAGTTGTCTGATGAACAAAAAATTAGGAAAAAGGAAAATGCATGGTCTACGAGTTTAGGATTAAAAAGAAGGAAAATACATTTTGTAATGAGCTATCTCTATTTCATCATATTCATTTTTCTAATGCTAGAATATTTATATCTGTTTGTGTCTTTTTCTTAAATAGTATTTGATAAACACTACCACATTCTTACCACTCACATCCTTTTTTGCTTTTTCTTTTTACTTCATTTATACTAATTAATGTATTCCTGTCTTAAGAATTTGATATATTACAGGTTTTAGTGGGTTCACTGATTTCTTTGATTATATTCCAGTCCAATGAAATATAAGCTTCCCATGAAGCTTTGATAGTACCTATAGAGTATATACTCTATGAAACTTATATAACTCAGTACCATGCACAGTGGCTGATATCTAATGAATGTTCAATAAATATTTGTTGAATGTATAAATGAATTAATAATAGAAATTTTGTAAGATTTTTATCAGAAAGGTATTTACAGCCATTAGTATGAAGGTTTTCTTTGGTCAGCTACTCTATTTTATATTGATTATTTTTACTAGTTTAATTTTCATAAACTAACATCTTCAAGTTTGGGAACTGTACTGAGATGACCATAAGAAATTTCTCTTTTTCTAGGCTCCCACCCTCAACTAAAACTTGTTTTTCCTTTTTTTTTTTTTTTTTTT
>CM053403.1:61763048-61814578 GCA_028644305.1 Xerus rutilus | reverse complement strand
CCATATACCCTCTCTCTATTGTGCTATTTCCTCTATTATTCATATCTTGCATTGGTTTGGTACATTTGTTACAATTGATGAACCAATTTTGATACATTATTATTCACTAAAGTCAGTAGTTTATATTAGGTTTCATTCTTTATGTTGTGTAGTTCTGAGTTTTGACAAATGTATAATGTCATGTAGGTACCATTACAGCATCATACAAAAGTTGAATGTATAAATGAATTAATAATAGGAATTTTGTCCTAAAACAATTAAATAATTAATAGGAATTTACTGTCCTAAAAATATCCTTTGCTGTACCTATTCATCCTGCTTTTTCTATCACAAACCCCAGATAACTACTGGCCTTTTTCAAAATGTCAGATAATTGGAATCAAATAGTATAGAGCTTTTTTAGACTGCCATTTTTTACTAAGCTACATGCACTTAAAGTCCCTCCATGTCTTCATGGCTTGATAGGTCATTTCTTTTTATTGTTGAATAATACTTCATTGTATAGAGATACTATGGTTTCTTTATCCTTTCACCTTTTGAGAGACATCTTGGTTTCTTCCAGTTTGGCAATTACGAATAAAGCTGCTATAAACATTTGTTTAATAATTGTTTAATAATTAAACAATTAATTATTTAATTGTTTTAGGACAAAATTTGGACATAATTTTCAACTTACTAGGGAAAATAAGGATACTGTTGCTCCCTGTAGTCCAAGTTGACTGGGAGACTGAAAGAGGAGGATGACATATTTGGCCACCCTGGCAACTTAGTGAGACTCTGTCTCAAAGTAAAAAAGTAAAATAAAAAGGACTGAGGATGTATCTCAGTGGTAGAGCACTCCTGGGTTCAATATTCAGCACCAAAAAATAAAAACAAAAAACTATTAATTGATCATGTGATAATATTATGTTTAGTTTTATAAGAAACTGTCAAAAGTTTGTCAAACTGTCTTCTAGAGTGACTGTATCACTGTTCATTCCACTGACAATAAATGAGAGTTCTTATTGCTTTGCATCCGCATCAGCATTTGATATTGTTAGACTTTTTATCATTTTAAATTTTAGCTATTCCAATAGGTGTGTAAGAGTATCTCACTGTTTTAATTTGCCATTCTCTAACGACATATGATGTCGAACATCTTTTTGTATGCTTATTTGTCATCAGTACATCTTTTTCTTTTTCTTTTTTAGTTGTAGATGGACACAGTACCTTCATTTTATTTATTTTTATGTGGTGCTGAGGATTGAACCCAGTGCCTCACACATGCTAAGCAAGTGCTCCACCCCTGAGCTACAACCTTAGCCCTCCTGTACATCTTCCTTGGTGAGGCATCTGGATCTTTCGTCCTTTTTCATTATTGAGTTGCAAGAGTTCTTTATAGATTCTGGATGCCAGATCTTTATCAGATACATGATCTGCAAATATTTTCTTCCATTCTGGGAAAAAAATGTCTTTTTACTTTCTTGAAAGTTTTAACCTCCCACCACACACATACACCCCCGGGGATTGAATCCAGGGGCACCAAGGTACATTCTCAGTCCTTTTTATTTTTCCTTTTGAGATAGGGTCTTACTAAGTCACTGAGGCTGGCCTTGAATTTGTAATCCTCCTAAAGAAGGCTCCCAAATCCTTGGGATTATAGGTGCCACACCCTGCCTTTTTGTTTTCTTGATGGTATTATTTGCAACACAAAGCTTCTACTTTTTGTATTCAAATGGTTTTATCTCCTATTCACTTTCATTCTTATCTCTTGCTGCTGGATTGTGTAGGGGAAGAAAAAAAAGTAAGCACTAGGAAGGATTGTGGAAAAAGCAAGAACAGAGATGACTGTGGAGAGGCATTGAAACAAACACATAGAGTAGAGCAAGAGATGGAGACAGAGGGGTCTGAGTAAGGAAAGAACTTTTTGCACCTGGAGCATGTGATCCATGTTTCCCAGGGTGGATCTTTTTTGCTGAGTCCCACAGACATACTTTACTTGCAGACTACCAGAATCCGGCACCCCTCCTACTGCAGGTTTTGTGAAAGAGGCTATCACAGCAGTGCTCTTGCCCTGGGACTTCCTTCTGAGAAAGCTAGCTAAAATTTCCATATTTTCTATGGGAAAGGTAATGCAAATATTGAAGGAATTTTAAGGTTATTCTATAGAAAATACCGGTAGTCAGTGTTTCTCAAAGGTAGGGACTCTATTCAATTTATCTTTTCATCTCTCAGCACCCAAGACAAAACCTGGCACACAGACTCCGAATAAATGTTTGCTGAAAGAGTGATAGAGGTGGGGAAGGGCCAGAGGGCTGGTTTTATTATCAGTTGCTGAAGATGTTTGAATGCACAGTCTCAGGCAATGTGGGCAGGAAAAAGTTGACTCTGCTAAAAACAAGAGAAGCAGTTAAATACTTTCTGATTTCCGCTAGATACCGGAGCTGATAGCTCCTAAGATTTACATGAGGTCCCCAGGATCTTTTTGGGAGTGAAGAAACTAAGCCGCTGCCATTTCTGAGCACAGTTCTTAGTGGGAGGAGGAAGAGGAGGAGAAAGGAGAGCAGGGGGAGGCGGAGCCTCCTTGTCAGCATCTGTTAGTGGAGGGTGGGAAGCCTTCTCTCTTTCCCCCGCCCTGCTGCCTCCACCTGGCTCCTCCCCGTGTTCGCCAAGCTCCCCTCCCCCTTTCCCCAAGGACAATCTGCAAGAAAGCAGCGACCGAGGAGAGCTAAGACTGAAAGGCAAGAGGGAGGCCCTGGGTGAAGAGCAAAGGAAAAAGCCGAGTTGAGGTGGGAGTGAACGTGCTGGGAGGAGGTGGTGGGAGAACTGAAAGGAGCAGAGGGACAAGAAGAAGTGATAGGCATCCGAAGCTGGAGCCGAGAGGGGGATGGGTACCGGGCAGTGGTGAAGAATACTAGCCCCTGGGTTAATCTCTCAGCTCGGTTCCTTGGGAATTGGGGATGGCCAGTCAGGCGTGGGCTAGGGTGACCGACAGCGTTGCCCTTGGCTGCCTGATCCCTTCCTTGGCATTCATCCAATTCAAATCGGGGCACCTATGATGCTGCCTCTCTGTATTCCTGCTCCCCACAGTGCTTATACACACACATGCGTATGTTTGTGTGTGTGTGTGTGTGTATGTATATACACACATATACATAATATTTGTGACTGTCTCTGCATGGGTGTCACTGTGGGTCTATAAAGGATGCTTATGTATGAGTCTGCATGTATTTTCGTGTCCTGTGCCTCTCTTGACTGTCTTAGAGATTCAGGAGAAAAACGTAGGTATTTACAGGTCAGAGCTCCTAATCTTCTAGTTAGGGTGCCTTCTCTCCCTGTCATCTCCTTGGGTGGAAGATCCTTGTATGGGTTTCTACCTGTGATGAGCCTTCTATCCCTGTGATGCGCTCCAAGGATGAATTAGAAGAAAACATTCTGGAAGAGAGATGAGCATATTCGGATGTATTCTATTCCTTTCTACATTTGAGGGTTTCTATTTGCTCCAGCCACTTAGTCTTTTCCAAGATCAGCAGAGATTTTTATATTAACATTCTAGCTAAATAAGATAGTGCCTCTATTCGTATATGTTTATGTACCTTTCACCGTTTGTACTATATGATTTCATAATAGTTGTATATGAGTGTGTTTTTAGGAGTAGAGAGAATATGGAAGGGAATTTGTATCCAGGGTTACTTTTAATTTTTCATATAATTGTATTTCTTGTAGTGCATCAGTTCATTAATGCTTTCAACATGTATTTCTTGAGCTCCTGTCATTTGCACAGATTTCACTAGACTTTGGTAGGCTGTGAAATGGGAGGATTTTAAAAAATAAATATGATCCCTGGTCTGGAGAAATTTTCAGACTAGTTAGTGAAAGTGACTTTAGCTGTCATCTAGTCCAGTGGTCAGCAAGCTTTTTCTATTAAAGGCCATGTAGTATTTTAGGCTTTGTAGGCTAGTGGGTCTCTGCTGCAATATCTACTCTGTGGTTGCAGCAAAGATGCAGATATAGATAATATGTGAATGAATGAGGGTAGTATAGACACTGAATTTATTTATTTATTTTTTCTAGACAGGGTCTCTGTAAGTTGCCTAGGTTGGCCTTGACCTCTTGGGTTCAAGCAATTCTCCTGACTCAGCCTCTCTAGCAGCTAGGACTATAAGTGTGCACCCCTATACCCAGCAACACTGAAATTTGAATTTCTTATATTTTTCACACATCCTGAAATATTTTTTGCAACCATTTAAAACTGTAAAAACCCTTTCACAGCTTGCTGCCATTCAAAAACAAGAGAATGGCTAGATTTAGCTACAGGCTGTAGTTTGCTGTCCCTTGGTCTAGTCCAACCCTCTTTTTGGTGCGGAAGAAGCAATTAAAATGCCACTAAAGTGGTATATTTAAGTGCAAACTGAGTGATCCAATTTTGGACAGTATGTGATTTAGAGGAGTACAAAAAGCAGCCTTCCTGGACCTTTGGTAATCAATAAGGTTTAGTGGGTTAGTAATTGCAACTAGGACTGGTCTTAAGTGATAAAGTAGAATATGGATCTGTGGGAAGGTATACTGGACAAGGAATGGGGATGAGGACAAGAGTGGGAACAAGTAATGCAACATTCAGAAGACAATGAAACAGAAACTCCATGGGTGCAAAAATTGAAGCTATAGATAGGGGACTAGATCATAGGAGCTTTGAATGCTAATGCTAGAAGTTTGGACTTGACTTGTCAGTGCTGCTTATGTGGCATGTTTATTAATTTGTGTCTCTTATAATACTATGTGTGTTTAGGTCTGTCTTCCTATGTGTCTCACTGCATGTATTTTATTGATATCTGGGGTCTGTGTGTTTATGTGACCTATGTCTCTATGAGCAGCTATCCTGATTTCCCCAGGCACAGGGCAGAAACATGAGTTGCCCTTATAGTTGTTCTTCCTGTACATTAATCCTCTCTCCACTGAAGCCTTAGGGGCCTGTGATCTTCTGATGAAAAGTTTGTGTCTCTGATAAAATGAAGAAGGAAACACTGGCAGAGGAAGACCAGCTGTTGTAGTTAGCAATTCAGGTAGAAAGAGACAGTGAGGATAAAAAAGAGCGAATGGATATGGAAGACAATAAGAAGGGAGAATAATAAGATTTGTTGACTGTTTTGATTCTGAGAGGAAGAGAAAGATATGTTTTTTTCCTTGGTTTCTTTGTTTGATAGCAAAGATTGAACCCAGGGGCATTTAACCACTGAGCCACATTCCTAGCCCTTTTTAATTTTAATTTTGAAGCAGGGTCTTGCTAAGTTGCTGAGGCTGGCTTTGAACTTGTGGTCCTTCTGCCTCAAACTTATGGTCCTTCTGCCTCAGCCTCCTGAGCTACCGGAATTATAGGTGTGTGCCATGGCACCCAGCAGGAGATATGTTTTTAAAATAATAGGTTTTAACTTGAATAACTGAGAGTGATGATTCTACTGGCATCTTACAGATAGAAAAGTATTTCTTATGTGTACCTTTGAGAGATATATATATTATTTTTATTCCTAAAAATAAACTATGAAGGTGTCCCCATGACACATGTACATATCTGTGTGGATGTGGCAGTGATTTTTGTGTTAGCTTTCCCATTTGATAGTCAAAACCTGAAGGAGGGTTAAAACCTGAAGATGAAAGTGAAAGGTCAAGAGATGCTTAGGAGGCTGAGCCTGAGAAGGATGGGAAGAGCCATACAATAGTCAGTCCCTAACTATTTCTGAGACTGAAGCCATTAATCTGTAGAAGTTCCAATGTGACTGTATAACCTCAAACTCTACTGTCAATTCCATATCATCCAGGCCTGCTCCAGTCAGTCAGTCCCATTAACATTCAACCCTAAACTTAACCATAAATCAACTTACCCTTGTTTTTTGCTTCTACATTGCTAGTTCTTAGTCTACAACCCAAACTTCATTTGATTTCTATCTTTTGCTACAATTCTTCTTTTGTTAAAAGAGGGGAATCCTTTTTAGGAATCCTTTTATCAAGGCTAACTCGCTTTCTTCCCTCCTTTCTCATTTCTGTTCAGTTAACTGACCTTTTCCCTGACCTTATCTTATTCTCCAAATAGGTTCCAATTGGGGTGGGAGGGAAGGGGGAGGGATTAGCCAGGACTTCTGCAGTCTTGTGCTTGATTACTGTGACATTTTAGCTTGTCACTCTGTAAGGGTGCAGCTTTCCTCTGGAAGAAGTCCAAAGCTCCCAGGCTACACGGCACAGCCTTAGTGTAGTGGGAGAGCCTGACTGGGTAGCTGTAGGCAGTCTAATAGAGATACTTCTTGAGTGACTAGCACCTTGATTCAACTGTGTTTTAACTAATCATTGTCTTAAATTCTAGAGTGGATCATGACCCATGAAGAGCACCATGCTGCCAAAACCCTGGGGATCGGCAAAGCCATCGCTGTGTTAACCTCTGGTGGAGATGCCCAAGGTAAGGTGGAGAGGACAAAATATGGCCTCCTGAAATTCTTTGATCCACTTAACATGTAGAATAGAACTGTAGGTTCACACTGGAATTCTGGGCTTTCCTAAATATCTGTCAGATTCAAGTTCCCAAGTATATTTGGCTTTTGTTTGCTCTACTTTCATTTATCTAAATCTTCAAAAGACTTCTTTCCAAGTTTCTCTGAAGATTTGGGACCATTTTGATCCTCTGGTACCTAAAATTGGTGTTTTCTCAAGCAACATTGGAAAGAGACTAAGAAGATAAAATTGTTGAGAAGGCAAAAGGTGGATTCGTTTCAAGAACTTGGGAAAGAATGGGAAAGGGAGGAGACCCAGAGTTGGTATTTCCTGGGCCTCAGATAGACCCTTAAGTATTAACTCTGGTGTCTGGAGAGTTCTTGCACTAACCAGAGTCAGTCAGCACTGTTTTCTCTGGCTTTTCCTCCATTTACATTCCTTTAGTCCTTGATCAAATAGGAACAGCAACAGTTAATAAGTACTAATCCACTGAGGGATAGAGGGGCAGTAAACAGCCAGAGAGAACCCTTCTCTGGGATGAGTCTAAGACACCTTGGTGTTATGAAAATCAGATATTTATCAGAGGTGGTATGATTTTTTCAAAACCCTTTCCAGTATGATCTTCTTATATATTCTAGTTTATAATACAATGAAGAGGGGCAGAATTTCTTTGAAAGGGTTACCAGAACATGGAGACAGTGATGGAATAAAGATAGAGATTTCAGCCAGTCTACCCCTCCTTTATGCCACTGAACCTAGGCTTTCCTGGTGTGCTAAGCACCCATTTTATAGAATCCATTGGGAAGAAGTGGGTTTCCTTTGAGAACATGTAGTTTAATGAGAAAAATATTATGTATTATTGCAATTCTTATGTAAAGGCACAGTCAAGTGCCTTAGTCAAGTGGAATCCACTTATATGAGGAATTGATTGACCCTGGCTGGATGAATCAGGGAAAACTTCATGGAGAAGACAGTTTTAAGAAAATGATCCCTTTTTTCAAATAGAGTGTTTAGAAGAGTGGCTGACACATCAAAAATGTACTGTTAATAGTTAAAATGAATTTTTGAGTATCTACTGTGTGTCAAGCAGGATGATATGCACTAAGGATGCATCAGTGAAAAAGACAATCTTTGCTCTTATGATATTTCTTATTGGCAAATTAGTAAAGTTAGACTTTGAATATATTTTAAGCTAATGTTATTTAGTTATAATTGTGATACATGTTGTGAATTGGAGAATTCTCCAACGAAGAAACAGAGGAGAGAGGGCAGTGGCCTGAGTTTAGAAAATGACTAGATTAGAAATGCAGAGTCCTGGTGGAGCTAAAGAGACTGTTGGCCTGGTTTCTGTCATTTCTCTCTTTTCCACTGGCAGAACCCCATGCCAGTACTGAGATCTTCAACATAAACTCTTTTTTTTTTTTTTGGTACCAGGGATTGAACTCGAGTACTGGACCACTGAGCCACACCCTCAGCCCTATTTTGTGTTTTATGCAGAAACAGGGTCTCACTGAGTTGCTTAGCACCTCGCCATTGCTGGGTCTGGCTTTGAACTCGCGATTCTCCTGTCTCAGCCTCCCTAAGTGCTGAGATTACAGGCTTGAGCCACCGCGCCCAGCTCAACATAAACTCTTGAATGCTGATCCTAAACCTATGGTAGTTAGGTCCAGGTTGTTAGGCAGTCAGATGAGAACAAGAGCCTGCTAACAAATTTATGTGACACACACAGTATGTAATGATGAAGGAAAAGAGCTCTTTGGAGAAGGAAAGAGAGAAACAAAATGGAAGCCTAGAATTGAACTTGAATCTAAGCACAGACCCTATCAGCTTCTGATCCTAAGCAATGAAAATCTCTTATTCTAAGGATGATTTGCCTACTATAAGGGAAGGGTCATCTTTCAGTGAAGAAAGGTCTCTAAATAAGCTCGTTTCTGGAGGGCTTAGCTGAGCCAAGGCCTGTGAGACTCTGTAATAGATATAGTGTAGGAAATATCTCACCTGTAAATCCACATAATATCACAGGAATATGTCCACAGGAATGGAGAGATGTAGAAAATGAAATTCTAGGAAGGCAAGGAGGCAAAGTAGAAAACAGGGCCAAGAGGTCCCTGCTGAGGGAGCATTTGTACTATAGAAGTGACCTGTCCAGAGATAAATTTGATGGGCCCTAGTTCTCCCAGGGAGAAAGCACAGAAATGTTTTTTTCCCCCTAGAGACTCTGGGCCACCTGGGAAAGTGAGATTGAACTCTATAAAATCCACAGAGGCCATAACTCTGTCATTCCCTGAACTCAGCAAAACTAGAAGCAGATAAATAGAGAAATGGTCAGACATCCTAAGCTCAAAAATCAAGATTTCTGGGATGCTGGGCTGATTAAATACCAAATCCAACCCAGGAAAGAGAAGAGTTCCAACCTCCCTAAACCATGCCACTTTTAGCCTAATGAAATCAGCATATCCTCAGGTACATTGGCACATGCCTGTAATCCCAGCTACTAAGAAGGCTGAGGCAGGAGGATTACAAGTTCCAGGTCAGCCTGGACAATTTAGTGAGACCCTGTTTCAAAAAAAAAAGGTGGGGCCAGAAATGATGGTGGAGCTGGGGATGTAGCTCAGTGATAAAATGCCCTTGGATTCAATCCCTTATACCAGTCGTAGTGTCACATCGGCAATCCTGCCTCTGGAAAGGACCTCAGTCATCTGCTCTAGCCCTCTGTCTCCAGACAGGCAGTCATTCCAAATGCATGATTATCCTAGTTTTAAAGATTTACAGGAACAGAGATTCCATTACCTCTCTGGTTTGCTATTCTAGAGTTTCTAATTTTTAGTTACATATTCATTAGAAAAATTCACATCTAACAAACATTCATTCCTCATAATTTAGAAAATTTTATTCAAAGTTGAGGTAGAAAGAAACTTCTTTAACATCAACTTTCAAAAAAGGTATGACCAAGTCCTTGGTTTTTCTCTATCTAGTTGCACAGAGACCCATCACCCATAGCTCTTCTCCCCCAAACCTCTTCCCAATAGGCTGTAATTGGAGACTCCAAACTACGTGCTTATAATGTTCTCCAGAGCCTTTCCTGGCTGTACCCAGAATACCTTCTGTTTGGTGCCTGTAATCTTATCTTTCGTCTTATTTCTAATAAGTTAGGCAGCTGCTCATAGAGAGTTATTTAGGGCAACATGGAACAGCCAAGAAGAGTCTGGCGAGGACTGACTTGGGGCCAGACTAGGCCAGTGAGGTTGGATAGAAGAGACCAAAAGAATTGCTGAGCTCCTTGGTATAAACTGTCTATACACCCAGTCTGACTTTTAAGGATGTAGAGGTTTGAGGCACAGGTACAGAAATGAAAAGTGGATCTTAAAACTTGATTTCTAAGAAAACACTTATTCAATACAGAGGTAGGAAGGATGACTTCTGGAAGTTGTAAGGTTGAAGTAAAAAGAAGGTGGAGTAAGAAGAGAAAGAATCTTCCTTATTGTGGGATTTTTCTTATGCCCAACAGATTTAGATATTTTGCCCATCATCTTACGCTGAAAACCTTTCAAGTCATTTGTTTCTTTTCAGCCACTCCCACCCCCGCCCTTCTACTCAGCTTGGGAGAAGGAAAATGTATCCCATCCTACACATTTCAGATTAATGTTTTTTCCCTATTTCCTAAAATTATAGATTTACATTCCAGAACTCTAGGTATCCAATGGAGAATCCCATAGGCTTTGTAATGGGCTGGAAAGCAAACAGTAGTTTCATATATGTTCTGATCTTAATGAACTGACTTTATTCATCTCTCCTAAAGTTTCAGTGGCTTTGTTTTGACTCTTGGTTCTTTTCACACACATAGGCTTTTCCTAAAGCTTTTTTTTTTTTTTTTTTTGGTACCAGGGATTGAACTCAGGGGTACTCGGTCACTGAGACACATCCCCAGCCCTATTTTTTGTGTTTTATGTAGAGACAGAATTCACTGAGTTGCTTAGTGCCTTGCCATTGCCAAGGCTGGCTCTGAACTCACAATTCTCCTGTCTCAGCCTCCCAAAGTACTAGGATTACAGGCATGCACCACCGCGCCTGGCTTCCTAAAGCTTTTGAGAAGCCTCCTTCTCCCTCCACAGACTTTTTTTTGTTTTGATTTGATTCATTCAAACTAAGTATATGAACTCAGACTTTTAGATTTCATGGGGCTTTGCCTTAGTGATGTCAGAGTATGCTGTGACATCAGGGCTCACCAATGCCTCTTGTTGATAAGCCGAACCTTCCAGTCCTTATCCGAGATCAATTATCAGAAGCATTTGGTACTGTTTGCATTTCTTTTTTCTTTCTTTTTTTTTGGTACTGGGGATTGAACTCAGGGATACTGGACCACTGAGCCACATCCCCAGCCCTATTTTCTGTTTTATGTAGAGACATGGTCTCACTGAGTTGCTTAGCACCTCGCTGTTGCTGGGGCTGGCTTTGAACTTGTGATTCTCCTTTCTCAGCCTCCCAAAGTTCTAGGATTACAGGCTTGCGCCACCATGCCCAGCTACATTTTACTCTTTAATTACTGAACTACCTCAGTTATTTCTTGATTATGATCTTTGTACTATTCTTCCTGCCTAGAATATTTTTCCCCAAACTATCTACCTGACAAAAAGAATTAAAGGGAAATTGTCCTGTAGGTCTCTGGACAAATGCTGTATTTTCTGACTTCCTCCTGGCAGGTGTAGATGCTCTTTGTTCTTGTTCCCACTACACTTTGGATATATCTTTTTTTTTTTTTTTTTCGGGATCAGTATGCTATATTGTAATTCTTCATGTGTTGAGGACCATTATCAGGTCCTTTTTGTTTTTAGAGTTTGTATTGCTCATTACTGTACCCCAGTGCCTAGCATGATGCCAGGAACATGCTAGATGTTCAGTGTTCAGTTAATATTTGTTCAGTGAGAGAATGCATTCTCAATTTGATTTGGAGCTAATAGCCATATAATACTATGTCAGCCTGGAGAGAGAGAGACAGAGAGAGAGAGAGAAGTAAAAATATTCTTGTCCTTTTTATTCTGTTCCAGGTAGCTTTGGATTATTCAATAGTTTGTGATGACTTTTAGTCTGGTGCTGCAGATTTTTTCAGTTGCTGCTTCCCTGGTGCTTAATAGTATATGATATTTCTCTAAACAAGGTTTAGGGACCATTTGGATAGATTTTAGATTGAAAAAGAAAAATTTATACTGGAAAAATGTATATAGGATATCAGAGAGAGGGCAGCTAAAATGGTTCATGAGAAGTTGATCCATCATGTCTCTAAGATACTTGAGCATCCCATGAACCCCTCCTCACATGGCAAGGTAGGGCAGGGATGTCTTCCATCTCTCACCAATAAAACTGTGCTTAGCACAGTATCAATAGCATTGTTCCTAATATGGAACACACATGTGAGCATCCACTGCATGTTGTGTATTGGTACAGGTTGACTACTCCACAGTGCTTCTAGAAGAAAGTTCTTATCATTGAGCAGCTCTAGGAAAGGGATGCTCCTCATCTGTGAAAAGGGAAAAACTCTCCTCTCCATTTTAGTCCTATTTTTCTTTCTAAGTAGAAACAGAAAGAATAATTTACAGCATATCTTTAAGTTCCCCATACACATATTAATGTACAGGGCCACAGGGGAAGGTCAGCAAGTCTCTGTTGACTAATTGAGTGAATGCCAGAAAAAGGCCATGAGAGAATGAGTTCCCCATTGATTCTGTACATTTGGTCACAAACTGCTTCTGGCAATGTGTGAGCCAGAGGATCATAACTGTGTGCACACATTGAAACACAGACCAACTCAGATGACACTAAACAGCTATGTGTGTGTGTCTAGACTGAAAGAATCCATCACCCATAATAGACATATTCATGAATAGATTTGATGTATCAAGTCATGAACCACAGAAAGTCATGTCTTTTTCTGGAAAACCTACTGTAGCTGGATGGATGTCTAGATTCAGTTCAGAGAGCAAGGAGAAGCCTAGTCTAACCATTGAAATTAGTAGGGAATGACATTGTAGTCAAGAGGATACTATATTGGATTCAAATGTGAACTTCATAGAGTATTAATTAGCCCTATGACCTTGACCTCTTAGAGCTTCAGTTTCCAAATCTGTAAAATGGGGACAACTCTAGGGTTGTAGATAGGATTAAATGAGATTATATTTGACCATTTCTTAGTAGTGTCTAACCTATAATACACATTCAAGAAGATGCTTGCTTATTGTAGTTTTTATCCCTCAGATTGTCCTGGCATAGAAAGGTTTTGGGAAAGGCAGGATTTTTAGGGGGAAAGGAGATAGAGTATCTGAGCTCCATCAACATTTAATGCAGTAACTGGAGGTGAGGAGACCAAAAGACTTGGATAAGAAACTTAGCTTTAGAGAAAAGGACTTACTCTATTCTTTAGCCAGTTATAGTGTCTTTGGATTCCAGGGCTGCTTGTCTTAAGAGTAACCTCTCTCTGTCTTGTCTACCCTCCTTGCAGGCATGAATGCTGCTGTCAGGGCTGTGGTTCGAGTTGGTATCTTTACTGGTGCCCGTGTCTTCTTTGTCCATGAGGTTAGTTCTCTACTTTGTATTCTGTTTTTCTTTCTCTGTTCCCTACTTTGTACTATTATTTTTATTTCTCTGTTCCCTGCTTAATCTGCCTCCCACTGCCTTCCCACTTTCTATTTCTTTACCTTAGAGTTACATTGCTATTTTTCTTTTTCTTGGCTCTCTATCTTCATGAGTCACTCCTTCCTACTCTTGGCCCATATAATGATGCAGGGACCCAGACTTTTGCAAACTGGGTCCCCATGTTGCCTGTTCAATTTAAAGGAAGAAGAATGTCTCCATCTTCCTTCCATCCCCTCCCAAACACTAAGAAAAACTGAAATGGGTAGTATTTACAGCAAATTTAGTGTTTCCAGGGACAAAGCCCCAGAAAGGAGATTTCACTGTGTTTCTGAGTTTGCTTAATTTTCTGAGGTTCTAGCTCCTCCTTGGTCCCCTTCTCTTAGTTCCTTCTTATGCTTCACCCACCCTTCTTTTTCTGTAAAGTCTATTTGCCCTCCTTCTCTCAAATTTTACAGTCTTGTAATAAGTTACATTTCTTTCCTTCCCTACCTCCACTATCCCCTTTGCTTTTTCCCCTAATGTTATTCAAACAATCTGTTTTCTAGTCCCCCTGGGAAGCAGATTGGAGGAAGTAGAATGAGCTCAAAATAAAATAAACTAAGATTAAATATTAGGAAGGACATTTTGATGTTTTGAGATAGAAGAAACTAGAATAGGTTATTGAAAAATGGACACCTCCTTCCTTGGACTGTGTTAAATACAATAGCATCATGTACATCAAGGGATCACTAATGGGGTGAGGTGACTTGATTCTCATAGAACCTCTTCCTCAGGATCTTGTCTTAGTCCTGGAAATTTAGTAGGGAAACTACATAGAGACTGAACGGCTGTAATGTGCTCCACAGGGTTACCAAGGCCTGGTGGATGGTGGAGATCACATCAGGGAGGCCACCTGGGAAAGTGTTTCCATGATGCTTCAGCTGGTATGTTCTAAAGAACTCCTGTCCCATATTTGTCTTGTCCTTGTCTCATCCCACCCTGGTTTGGGCTTCTGGTCTCCCAAATTTCCTGCCATGTGGTTTGATGTGAAGGGATTCAGTGACAAGAGAAGGGCTTATATTTGCCCTTTACTCTTTGCATTTGAAAACATCACCCTGGTTTCCTGGGGTGGAGAAGGGGTGGGAGAATGATCACAGGACAGTTTGCTCTTTATAGAAAGGTCACAAGCAAGACTTTTAGAACTGGCACATAAACAAGTTCTACTGTGGGGTCACGGGGACGGTCTGGCCCTGAAAATAACCTTACTAGAGGAATGGAGCCAGAAGCAAAGCTGAAATCTGCCAGTCCTCATGAGACGAAGAGGTAACCTGAAACCAGGCTGTTTAAGGGAGGAAAAACCTCTCAGAGCCTTTCAAAAAAAGAAAGAAAGAGAGAGAGAGAGAGAGAGAGAGGGAGAAAGAGAGAAAGGAAAAGAAGGAAGGAAGGAAGGAAGGAAGGAAGGAAGGAAGGAAGGAAGGAAGGAAGGAAGGAAGGAAGGAAGGAAAGAAGGAAGGAAGGAAGATTGATTCTAGGAACATACTGTTTTTTTAAATATCCATAGCCCTTAATGCTACTTACTTCTAGTCATTCTAGATTTATTTTAATCTGTCATCCACTGTGGGCCATCTCAGTAGAAATATTTACTAATATTTGCTGATTTACTAAAAAATTGGCAGATTACATTTGTATTCCCATTCTTCACCTAAATCCCTTAAAAATCCGTGGGAAGAAATTTTAATGCTCAGTGCCTGGTGAAGGCTCTATACAGGCAATAGTGCCTGTCATATGGTAGCCTGAGAATGAGCCAGAATTCTCCACCCATACCCTGAAGTCATGGATTCCTGGGAGCATATATGATTCATGAAAATGCCAAGTCTACTTACCTATCTTGGTGTATCTGTAAGTGTCTGGTAATTTAAGACTCTCTGTACCTAGAGCTGTTTTTCCTATGAATACCTGGGTATTATGGCTCCCGCCACTAGTACCATAGATCCCAGGGAGCCAAGAGGAATGAATTGGCAGTGCCTGTGTAATCTCAGTTAGAAATCAGTGTGACAGAGAGGAAAAAATACTACTAAGCATACTGGAATGGATTTCTAATAATAGTTTGGACACAATCCAATAATGTCAGGTCATTGCGGACAGTTTCCAAAGTCAGCTGAGCATGGTAGTGGACGCCTGTAATCCCAGCAGCAGGCGACTGAGGCAGGAGGATCACTTGTTTAAAGCCAGCGTCAGCAATATAGCAGCCTTAAGCAATTCAGCAAGACCCTGCCTCAAAATAAAATATAAAAAGGGCTAGGGACATGGCTCAGTGGTCTAGAAATAACAGATGTATGCATTCCCTTATTCTCTATGAAGATAGATACTTCGATGATAAAGTCTTCAGTGAAATGGGTTAATCTTAGCTGTTTTCTAAGGTGTGTGGCAGAATATAGGAATGGTCCATTATATCTCAGCTAGCACCATTTCCTTTTCCTTTGGAAGGGACAGATGACTTAGTGATGTTAGGGAACTTCCTAGGGAGTCACATAGTGTGTCATCCCATCACAGTGCTGGAATGCAGGAAATCTTAGTATTTTGAGGCTAAACTTGGCTGTCATCTAGGGAGCTGACTTCTACCTCTCTCCTCAAGGGAGGCACAGTGATTGGAAGTGCCCGGTGCAAGGATTTTCGGGACCGCGAAGGACGACTCCGAGCTGCCCTCAACCTGGTGAAGCGCGGGATCACCAATCTGTGTGTCATTGGGGGTGATGGCAGCCTCACTGGGGCTGACACTTTCCGTTCTGAGTGGAGTGATTTATTGAGTGACCTACAGAAAGCTGGTGAGAATTATTTATATCAGCATTACTTTTTTGTGTGAGTGAGTGTGTGTGTGTGTGTGTGTGTTCATGCATGTGCGTGCACATATGTACATGTAAGGGGAAGTACCTTTTAATTCCCATTGGATAAAAAGTTAACCAGACACAAATAGGCAGTCTTTGCCTTCCTTTCTTTTGTCATTGCTTATAAGTCCCATTGCTGTAGTTTTTTCTCTCTCCAGTGATCTATTGTGTGGGCATGCCAGGTATCTTAGCCAGTGGTTCCTGGTTTGCTTCCCATTGTAGGTAAGATCACAGCTGAAGAGGCCAAAAAATCCAGCTTCCTGAACATTGTGGGCATGGTTGGCTCAATTGACAATGACTTCTGTGGTACTGATATGACCATTGGCACTGATTCTGCTCTGCACCGGATTGTAGAGATTGTAGATGCTATCACCACTACTGCTCAGAGGTAAGGGAGCTTGGTAGAGAGGTAGCAAAGGAGTATGGCAGTTGGGACAGACAAGGGTTAGGGGCTAGTAAAAATGAAAATGTTTGGGCTGTGGCCAGTTTTCCAAGGGCTAGAACACTGTTTTAACGAAGAATTACCTCTAGAGTATTGGAGTTGCACTGCTCCCTACATGCTCCAAGATCTTCCTTTTGCCACTCTTCAGTCCAAAACATAGCTCTGAGGTCTTGAATACCTGTGGGGTCTCCTAAATGTCTGCTGCCAGGCTGAAACAGATCAGGGGGCCCAAGATAGTAGATACCATGGACACCACTGCTCAGAGATAAGCTGGTGGGAGTGAGGGCGAGGCAGGATAGAATGTGTATGGAACTAAAGAATAACAGTTTGCCCCAGGGTAATCCTGCAGGACTCCAGTTTAGTCTAGTACCCTCTTCATTTCTTTTTTCTTTCTGTCTTTCTTAGCCCATCTCTTTCTGGAATTGCTGTGGTTTCCCAGGACTAGGGAGGACACGTTGTAGTTCAAAATGCCTCCTCTAGTTCTTCCTGGTCTCTGCAGCATAAATGCATTTCCCAGAGGTTAATTAAGCCTAGATGTGGGTGGCAACTTGATGGTGGCCATAGGGAAACATGAGCTCTGTAAATCCTGTGTCTGTCTTACAGCCACCAGAGGACATTTGTGTTAGAAGTGATGGGTCGCCACTGTGGGTAAGATCCCCATCCTGACCTAGACCTGCTTATTCCATGCACCCAGAAATGTACCTTTCCTTTTCTCAGAGAGTCCAGTGAGGTCTCTCAGTAGTAGCACATCTGGAGGTTACATGCTCCTTGGGAACCTTGTCCCGGCCTCTGCTTTGCTTCCCTTACTCACCTACCTTACATGTATGCACAGGCTCAGGTGCACACTGAACGTGAAATGATGGACAGTCTCTGAGATAGGCAGCCACTGGTGCATCGAGCATGAATAAAAGGTGCTCTTCGGGGATAGCTTCTCATTGAAAGGCCTTGTGCTCATACCTCACCCCAAGAATGAAATGCAGGATCCCCAGACTTTTCACTAGCTATGGGGGCTAGGAGACCTTGTTGGATGTGGTAAGGCTATTTGTGGAGTATAGTTCCTAGTGCCATGCTTCTGGCTCTCATCTCAGATACCTGGCCCTTGTCACCTCTCTCTCCTGTGGGGCCGACTGGGTTTTTATTCCTGAATGTCCACCTGATGATGACTGGGAGGAACACCTTTGTCGCCGGCTTTCAGAGGTACTGGCACTTTATTTTGCCCTTAAAAAAAATCCTTCACCCTATTCCACTAATGGTCCATTTGCCATCTGTCAGTTTCATCCTACTGACCACTTATCCTTTTGTTCTTGACTAGACAAGGACCCGTGGTTCTCGTCTCAATATCATCATTGTGGCTGAGGGTGCAATTGACAGGAATGGGAAACCAATCACCTCAGAAGACATCAAGAATGTTAGTACAAGTAAACTAGAGAGGCTCAGCACCATAGCCACCCTCATTTATTCCCTTAGTGGTTTCTGAGACTCCTGACACTGCATGTCCCCTTGGTTCTTCTGTATATCTCTCTCCAGGTCTCTGTACCTATTTTCCTCCCACTAGGAACCATTACAAGACAAAAGAAAAGGCCTTGCATAATTTATCTTGGTCTCTGCACCTTCTTTCCCCTTGACCCTGTGTGTCCCTTTCTTGGTCCTTTCAGCTGGTGGTGAAGCGTCTGGGATATGACACTCGAGTGACTGTTTTGGGGCATGTACAGCGGGGTGGAACACCATCAGCCTTTGACCGGATCCTGGTAAGTTACAGGGCTCTGTGTTCCTCACGCCATGCTGTCCTATCCTTTAGGACTTATACCATTGCTTATGCTGCCCCTCTACCAGCCTCCAGCCTACAGTGGCCCTTGACACATTCCCATATACTGAGATTTCTCATTTGTTATCATAATGATGGGAGGCTATAGCTCCCCTATAAGTTGAGAACCAGTATGTTAGAGCTCTGAGCACCAGTGAAATATTGAGATCTAACTTTAGACACTCAGTTTGAGCCTTCTATTTTAATTGGAAGAGATACAATCTGCTTCCACAAGGAAGTATCAATTAAGAAGGGAATAATCTTAAGCTTCAGTAATTCTGTTGATTACTGTAGTGGAACTGTTTCTCTGGAACCAAGTAGAATCCTTGGGGTCCTGATGGCAAGAGGAAAAAGTTATGAAGCTTTAGATGAAATCTCAGTAGAGAGGAAAAACCTAGCAAGTTCTTGGCTGCAGTTCTTAAATGTGGAACTCAAGCCTGTGATTTGGAAAGTACCTATATATCCTGACTCTTTACACTAATCCAATATGAGGAGGCCTGAACCAGATTGTCTTTGCTGCTTGGGTTCCTGCAGGGAAGTAGGATGGGTGTGGAAGCAGTGATGGCACTCTTGGAAGGGACTCCAGACACCCCAGCCTGTGTGGTGAGCCTCTCTGGTAACCAGGCTGTGCGCCTGCCCCTCATGGAGTGTGTCCAGGTGGTAAGTACTGATCTCTACACCCTTCTTCTTCTTTTTTTTTTTTTGTACCAGGAATTGAACCCAGGGGCACATAACCACTGAGCCACGTCCTCAACCCCTTTTTGTATTTTATTAGAGACAAGAGTCTCGCTGAGTTGTGTAGGGCCTTGCTAAATTGCTGAGGCTGGCTTTGAACTTGTGATCCTCCTGCCTCAGCCTCCCGAGCCACAGGGATTACAGGTGTGCACCATGGTGCCTGGCTCATCCCCCTTCTTAATAGTCTCAAGCCCCTGCCTGGGAGCTCATAGAGTATGAGACCAACTTCTAAGGCCACTGGTACAAGAGCAGATGGAAAGGCAGGATAGTGTGGTAAGAGATTCATGGGGGAAAGAACACAGTGAGCTGTAACCCCTCTATATGTAGGAGCTGTAATATCTCTGTTTTCCCACCTGTAAAACATTCCTAAGGAATATGGGTGATTCTACATCCTTCCTAGTTGAGAGCCCCAATATCTCCTAATACCTGATCTTGAACCCTCATGTCTTTATTGGAAGAGAAATGCAATATTCTTCCTAATGTTATTAAAAACAGAGCAACATTATTAAGTTCTGTTGGGTAACTTTTGTCTTTACATGATAGCTACCTTGAATTTGTTTCTCTAAACCAACACGGGGTTACAGATACTCACCCTCAGGGTTATTCTAAGGACTGGAAATAAGAAATGTAGAGTCTGATGCAGTACCTGGAAAATGTTGAGTGCTCAGGAAAATGGCAGCTTTTACTGTAGGGAAATCACCCTTTGATACCACAGAGTAACCATTGTGGCTGGGAGTGAGGGTGATTGAGGGTGTGGCTGGGAGTGAGTGATTATCAGAACTAGTCTAAATGCTCCCTGTTTGCTAGCTTGCTTCTCTCTGAGACTCAGGAGTCCCAGTGACCTAAGCTTTACTTCAGGAAATGTATCTCCAAAACCTCAAAAGCTAAAGTTCTGACTCACAGAGCAGAAAGCAGTGGTGGAGAAACACATGACAGGGTTCACTCTTTCTTCTTTCTGGGTTACCTGTGGGATCTTCCTCATTTACTCAGTAGTTTAGAGGTGGGGGACTTGAGTGTGGAGTAGAGGAAGATACTGTTAATCTGTGAATACTCTTCCACTCTCTCCATAATTCTAATTGGTGTAGCCCTTTTCTTTTGCTGGCCATTATTCAGAAAATTAAGGAGAAATAAAGATTCTAACGTGAGAGTTTAGAAAACCATAGAAAATGTGGGGTGCTAGGGTAGGCAGGATTCAGCCCCATGCTCAGAAACAGGTGGGATGAATACCAATGGAAATTCAGGTGTGCAGAATCCTGCCCTGGAGTTATGTAACTATTGCTGTGTTCTTCTCTCAGACCAAAGATGTGACCAAGGCCATGGATGAGAAGAGATTTGATGAAGCCATGAAGCTGAGAGGCCGGTGAGGAAATGACTAGAAGTTTCCTAGCTACCGAAATTAGATACCACTATGAACCCAAAAATCTACACAGGCCTAGAAACAAAATTCGAGCCTCTCCTTCTTCTTTTTATTGTCTCTGCAACAATTTCTTTCACAAAAATTAGTTGTGAGGTGACTAAGAGGTTCAGGTCATCCTAAGGATGCTGTCCCTGTGATTGACCTTTTAACAATGTGATAATAATCTGTTTCTTCTCTGTGTGGATCCTAGCTAGACCATAAGTTTCTCTAGGCAGGGGACAGTCTCTTGTGGTGGTGAGCACAACACCTGGAAGGAAAGTGCTCAGGTAGTGTTTGGTGAATGAGTGGGCCCTTTGCAGCCCCTGCACAGTTGCTGTTCTGCCCTGGTTATGTCCTTAGAGGTTTGTCCCATGCAACTTTACTCTGGGACCAAAACTTCAGGTCTGAATTCCCATGGCTGCTGGCCATAAGGAATGACCCAAGACACCCCTGTCCCTTTGTACTTTTTATAGGAGCTTCATGAACAACTGGGAGGTATACAAGCTTCTAGCTCATGTCAGACCCCCGGTCTCTAAGGTATTGATGACTTGCCTTTTCCCTTGACCCTCTCCCTCCTTCAGTCTTTATGAGGTGCTACTCTAAATCCATGCAACCTAAGTCTTGCCAATTTCCTTGTCCCCACTTAAATCTTCCAGGATGGGAACCTAACCCTACTATGATGATTTTCTGTTAGCCATCCTAGGTACTACTTAACTATCCCTGTGATCTTAGTATATCCTAGATGTCTCTAACCCAAGATCTATACCAAGTTCAGGGCCGTTTCATAGTATGAAAAGAGTAAGAAAGAGGGCTTATGTATTTTATCCTCTGGATAATCACATAAATCTATCTAAGCCACCTTTCCATTGGAACAGTGGTTCTCAATACTTAACTATATATCAAAATTATCTGGGTTGCTCATTAAAAATGCAGATTCCTGGGCCCTTCCCTCAGAGGGGGTTCAGATCTAAGGCAGGAGCAGTAATGTACAGGTTTAACAAGCTCCAGTTGGATTGTGATGCAGATGGTCCAAGGATCACACTTTGGGAAACACTGCTCTGAAGAACCCTTATTTGTTGCATAATGATGATATCTGGGATAAGGAGAAACAGCTTTATTTATTGGTTTATGGTAAAGAATTTTGCTTCTGTAGTATGGAGCAGCAGTCTATACTAGCATTCCCTCGGAGAGGGGTGTTTATTGTCACAGGCACATGCCCTGATCTCAGGACAAGAAAGGCTTAGGGCTCTGCTTCTCTTAATAACTCCTCCCCACTGTGGGGCTTTCTGTCCCCCCTCCCCTTCCTCCTGTACAGAGCGGTTCGCACACAGTGGCTGTGATGAATGTAGGGGCTCCAGCTGCTGGCATGAATGCTGCTGTTCGCTCCACCGTGAGGATTGGCCTTATCCAGGGCAACCGTGTGCTGGTTGTACACGATGGCTTTGAGGGCCTGGCCAAGGGTCAGGTATGGGGACTGAAAGGAAGGAGGGCACATTTTCTGGAGACAAGGGACAGTCACAGGGAAGATCAGTGTAGCAAGGGTGACAGGTTTATGTGTGCCTCCCTGTTCTATACTACTTCCCTCTCCTTTTCCTGGGTGCAAGCAGAAGTAAATATTTAATTTTAGGGAAGTGGGAATAGGCAGGAACCACTGGGATGAGCCTTTGCAAATATTATGTCTTGTTTAATTATCTAGCTCAAAATTCATCATGGTACCTGGCATAAGAAGGTACTTATTATCTAAATGAGCAATAAAGGTTCCATGCATTAGGGGGAAAGCCAATGTCTGGGGGACAATCAAGGGGGACTCAAGGAGAAGGATCAGAGCTCAATATGTGGCATCAGACCCACAGAGCCCTCATGGTATTCTAGCTGTGATGCAAAACTTTGACCTTTTCCTGCAGATTGAGGAAGCCGGCTGGAGCTATGTTGGGGGCTGGACTGGCCAAGGTGGTTCCAAACTTGGGACTAAAAGGTAAGGGGCATTGTAGTGCACCTTCTCCCAGTCACCCCTTCAACATTTCCCTTGAACATATGCATTAGATCATTAGGTCAGGGCCTGCTTCCACCCACTATAGTCCAGGTCCTTTCCCTTAAAGCTCACAGTGGTTTCAGTGAGGACAGACAGGACCATCCCCACATCATGTAGCAGCTCTGACTATTTAGAGCAGTGTGTGTCCTTAGATTGGGGTGAGAGGGTGGGGAGAGAAGGGATGCAAGTCAAAAAATTATAAATAAAGCACCATTGTAACTCTGGCTTTTCTCTCCTTCAATCTTGCTGTCTATTGAAATTCTCACTCCTTGCTCCCTGCTACTGATCAAACTAGGACTCTACCCAAGAAGAATTTTGAACAGATCAGTGCCAACATAACTAAGTTTAACATTCAGGGTCTTGTCATCATTGGGGGCTTTGAGGTGAGTACTCCCCACCATTTCTTTCCCTCTCCCTCCCACCTTCCCCTCTCTTCTCCTTTCTGCTGTCTTCTTCTCAGGCGTACACAGGGGGCCTGGAGCTGATGGAGGGCAGGAAGCAATTTGATGAACTCTGCATCCCATTTGTGGTCATTCCTGCTACTGTCTCCAACAACGTTCCTGGCTCAGACTTCAGCATTGGGACTGACACAGCACTCAATACCATCTGTACGGTGAGAGCCCACCACCACTTCCCTTTTGGCCAGGATTATAATCTCCAGAGTGAATGCAGTCCTGGAAAAGGAGCTATATTTTTGGTGCCAAACAAGTGGCAATGTTGGAAAAATGCTTCTTCAAGCCCGGTGTTCATACAGATTTTAGTGGCATCCCTTCTCCTCACTAAGAAATGCATCAAATATCACCAATTATTTTTTTCCTTTCAGAGGTCACACAGCCTAATTACCCTGATCAGAGCAATGTCAAGGATAGGCAGAGCTTCCTTCCCAGGAGAGAAGTTCTGCAGTGTAGTTGGCTAATGTATGCCCTCCCTGAATGCAAGTGCTGATGAGGTCTAGAGGCCTTGCTGGCCTGAGAGGATATTGTTCTAGAGTTGAGATAATAGCAACGGCCAAAGAAATGACAAGAATCAGGTTCCTGACTCTGTATTTCTATAACCCTTTGTCTTTCCAGACATGTGATCGCATCAAGCAGTCAGCAGCAGGCACCAAACGTCGAGTGTTTATCATTGAGACTATGGGTGGCTACTGTGGCTACCTGGCCACCATGGCAGGACTGGCAGCTGGAGCTGATGCTGCCTACATTTTTGAGGAGCCCTTCACCATTCGAGACCTGCAGGTAGATGGCCACCCAGAGACTGCTAGGTATCTTTTTCCTGCCCTAGTCTGTCCTCCAACAGTCTCCATAGTGATTGGAGCTATGGGACTTCAAGATGAGAATGGAGCTGATTGGTCTATGGAGCCTTGTGAAAAATACAAGGAGTAGGGTGCCGTGGCACAGACCTGTGATCCCAGGGACTCAGGAGGCTGAGGCAGGAAGAGCACAAGTTGGAGGCCAGCCTGGGCACTTTGTGAGGCCCCAAGCAACTTTCTGAGACCCAGTCTCAAAATAAGGAGCTCTGTACAGCCATTCTCCTGTGCAGCCTTACACACTTGACGTTAGCTTTTGTTTTTGGAGTGCATATTTTGAGTCAGGTGGCATGTGGATAAGCCCTTTATGTGTGCTTTTTGCATTTTATCATTATAACAGACTTGTAAAGAAGGTATTTTCTCCACATTACAGATGAGAAAGGTTTAGAAGGGTTAAAAACCTTTTAAACTCCTATGTGAGCAGATAGTTTAACTGCTTAAGAAAGTCAGTGACCTTTCTCTTACATCATGCCACTGTCCAGATTTCCCTCATTGCCAATCTTTCACACCTCTAGGGTAGGGCTCTGATTTGTATTTCACAGAGAGGCCATATGATCTTATTTTCCCAGATTCCAGTTTACTGGAGAAGAGAGCCACAGAGTGGAGGTTTAGCAGCAAGCTGAGGGAACTCCCTAGTCCAGGATCCCAGCCAACCCCAGGCAGCAATGAGGGGAAGGAGTCTGCCTCCTTCATGCCCAACTCAAAATTCAAGTGAAGGAACATATTCTGTCACCAGAATGAGTCACCACTTTAATATAAGCAACCCATCTAAAGACCAACACTATGAGCAGAATCAGCCCTCTGAGGGAAAGGGAACCTGAAACCCTGGACAGGGAGACCAGTGAGGGTGAGGGCTGAATACGAACACTTTTTAATGTGCCTACTCCAAGTTCTGCCTCATTTCAGGTCTTTGTGGAAATTTTAATTCACACTAAACTTCTTTAAGGACTTAGGCACAGTTCAGGTCCCGGATTGTAAATAACTCTCTTTCACATCCCTCTCTCCTCTTGTAGAGGCCTGGTGTAGAAGAAAAGAGATTCATGTGGCTTGCCCAACTTTACCCACTCCCAGCTAGGCTTAGGATTTACTGTTTCATTTTCAGGCGAATGTTGAACATCTGGTACAAAAGATGAAAACAACTGTGAAAAGGGGCTTGGTCCTAAGGTACTTCATTTACAATTTATTCTTAAGTGAAAGAAAAAATTAGTCAGGTGTAGGCCCTAACCCACAGAATGGATCCATGGTTGTGATGCCCTGAGGGATCCATAGATACAAAGGGAGGGATTGGCCTACCCCCTGAACCCTGTGAGGAGGTAGAAAAGCGAAGAACAGAGCCTACAGAATCAGAAAGCAGGGATGGAAAGACAATAGGAGTCACAAGCTTTTGGTGTCCACCTGGCAGGAATGAGAAGTGCAATGAGAACTATACTACTGACTTCATTTTCAACCTGTACTCTGAGGAAGGGAAGGGCATCTTCGACAGCAGGAAGAATGTGCTTGGCCACATGCAGCAGGTAGGGAAGACACCCCAGCCATGCCCTTTGCCAGAAAGCCATCACCCTCAACACCCACAGAAGCTCCCACTGACCTCCAATCTGTTGGAGGCTCAGTGCCACCACAGAGCATGGGTCTGCAATCTCTTACAGTCATAGAATCAAAACATCTTTATCCAGAAATGACCTTAGAGATGATGTGGTCCATCCTCTTCATTTAGGACAGGGTTCCTTAACCTTGGCATCATTGTCATTTGGGATAATTCTTTGTCATGGGTGGCTGTTTATACATTGTAGGATAGTTGAGCAGCATTCCTGGACTCTACCCAGTCAATGGCAGCAGCACTTTCCCCTTTCTCTCAATTTTGCCTCCAATGCTGCTGAATGTCCACTGAGGGGCAAAATCATCTCTAGTTAAGAGTGAATAATTCAGATGAAGAAAATGAGGTCGAGAGAGGAGAAATAATTTTTTTCAGGGCCACTCATAGAGCTAGAATGAACCTAGTTAGTGTTTTTCCCACCATACCATCCTGCCTTGCATGAGGAACCTGTTGAATGCGTGTCAGCACTGCTGGTATTGGGCTCCATTTCTGCTAACAGGGGCTTCAGGGAAAGAACTTTCTTTCTACCAATGACACTCACAGGTGGTGCAGTGTTCTGAGGCCCTCTTCTATCTCAAATGCCCTCAGCTGATGCTTGTTAAGCATTGACCTTTTTCTACCCACAAATGAATTCCCAAGTGTCTCACTTTGAATGAACTTACCAGCCCATGAAGGATGGGGTGTTATTGGATAAATATGAAACCCTATTTCCTGTTCTTCATTCCTTCCCACTTTCCCACATACTTTCTCTTAGTTCAAAGAAAATCTGTGATGTTTTATATTATTCTGAAGTTCTACCAAGGACAGCTAAATTGGGCCTTGAAGAACACTTCTGTATCACCGGTGATGGTGACTGACAAAAGCTGCTAGACTGAAGATGGGTGGGGAAATGACCTGGTGGCCAATAGGACTACATAAGAAAGTTGTAGGATTAATCATCTCCTTTAACTAATTACTCTTATACTTGATAAATGGGCAGTTCCCTGTGAATCTCCACCCTATCTCCAAGGTATCCTTTCACAGACTTCTGAATTTCTGTAAACTCAGGGCCCATTCTTTCCTTTTTCTCTGTGAATCTATCTCTGCCTCCATTAGAGTCCTTTCCTCTAATTTTTAATTCTTTTTCCAGGGTGGGAGTCCAACTCCCTTTGACAGGAATTTTGCCACTAAGATGGGAGCTAAGGCAATGAACTGGATGTCTGGGAAAATCAAAGAGAGTTACCGTAATGGTAGGTGGGGTAACAGGGTAAGTCCCCTCTATAGAGTTGTTAACCCAGTATAGAAGCTGACTGACCATCCCTTATTGCAGGACGGATCTTTGCCAATACTCCAGACTCTGGCTGTGTTCTAGGGATGCGTAAGAGGGCCCTGGTTTTTCAACCAGTGACTGAACTGAAGGACCAGACAGATTTCGAGTGAGTACATCTACCTTCTAGAGTGATCCTCTCCCCGGGAGTTTCAAGTTCTGCTCTCCCCAGCCTGTTCACTGTCTCCATTGCTTTTCTTTTAGAAATAACACTTGTAGCCTTAATGCACTTCAGATCTGATATCCATGTCTTAAATGCAGTCTCTGCTCACCTTGAGCATATACCGTATAAGTCCTTAGTAGAAGTTGATTGGGGTGTTAAAGAACTGTATCATCATCCGCCTCATTCCTCTGTAGGCACCGAATCCCCAAGGAACAGTGGTGGCTGAAGCTGAGGCCCATCCTCAAAATCCTAGCCAAGTATGAAATTGACTTGGACACCTCAGACCACGCCCACTTGGAGCACATCTCTCGGAAGCGGTCTGGGGAAGCTAACATCTAGATCTCTTTGGAGTGAGGGGAACGGATTTTCTGATCATGGTCAGCTCTCCTCTTGCTAGATCTAAGTCCACGTTTTCTCATTGTTTCACCTCTTTTTTCATTAGGTTTCCTTTCATTCTGTACCTGTAACCATGATCAGCTCTGGCCAGGAGTTGGGGAGGGGCCGTGAGTGGAATCTAGGTAGAATTGATCATTACTTCTACCCCAGCTTCATCTGTCACACAGGCCAGGTTCCTCTAGTGCTACTGCTAGCTTTCAGCTACTCAGTTAGAATTTTCCTAAAAATAAGCTCTATTTATTTCTTTGTGATAACAAAGAGTTTTAGTTCCTCTACTACTATTACTACAGTGGCAAACTATAACTACACTAATAAATGCCAACTGGTCACTGTGCTTTTGGTTTTCCTGTTATCTTCACAAGTGGAAAGTCATCTTATTCACCAGACCTGCCCAGGTAGAACCCCTGGGAAAAAAGCAGTCCATGTGATCATCATGTATACTTTTCTCTTCCTTTTGGATTATTTTCCTGCATCATCTCTTGGTTCTGTACATGGAGTCCCAGGACATAGGACACTGACTCTCTCTCATCCTCATTCTGCACTAGTCCCTCCTGCATCTCCTGCAGCCAAGAGGACACTTTTGCCTCTCATAAGCGCATTGTTTTTCACCTCTCACCATATACCCATAACCCAGGACTGCATTTTTCCAGCCATCCCACAATCTCTGCTCCTCTAACCCAGCATTCTTCCTTCTCGACTTTTCCTTTATATTCCTTCCTGCATGAAAGCCAGACTCCATTTGACAGAACCTTTGTGGAAAAGACACATATATTTTGAAATCCTGGAAAAGAGAGACGCCAGTCCTGGACCTGTTTAGGAATTGGTTGGAATACTGCTTTAGAAAGACATTCATTCTTATTCAGCTGAAGTTTTTCTGTTCTACAATAGCTACTTCTTCCTCATTACTCAAGTGTCCACATAATACAGTTGGTCCTCAAGACTGAACTATAGGAAGTACCTGCAGTTGACAGGAGGGTGCCCTGTCTTAATGCCAGATTAAGATTAGCCTCCAATAACCAGATCATGGCTCTCAGGACAGGTTCGAACCTTCCTCCCAGCCCATACAGTTTACGCGCTTGATGAAGCAGGGAAGATGCTCACTGTATTATTATAGGGATGGAAGAAGAAATTAGTACATCACTTTTGCTGGCTGTCCAAAGTAATACTGCCATACTCTTAAAACAGTTCCAAATAATGACTGAGAAGGCTTGTTTTCAGAGTCAGAAATTAAAGCAGACAAATACTCTTTCCAGTTTTTGAAGGGGAAGAGAAATTAACAGTAAGCATTAATCTCTGGTAGGTATTTTACATGCTATCACTGAATCCTAAAAATAGCTTTATGTAGAGAGTGGTGGCAAGGACACTAGCTGAGGGTGATTAAGTAATGTCTACCAGGTCTTACAGTCCAGCAAAGTGGGACTCAAACTCAATTGATTTCAAAGCCCATCCCCATCCTCAATGCCTCTTCTTCCTTACCATGCTACCTCAAACTCAGAAAACTATCAGAGCTATGAAAATGAAGTAAAAGTTCCAGTATTTATCAGAACATTTTAAGTGCTAACTGCCATTAATTTAGAGGTTCTCTTCCCTATCTTTAATTCTAGAACTGCTTCTTTGAGAAAAATGACAGAGGGTAGGGGTAGTTAGGTCAAAATAGAAAGGTAATTACAAAAGATAAATGTCATTTTGTAAAGAGGGAAAAATTTAGGATCATAATATGATCTGATAAAACAAAAAAGGTAGTGAAGACTGCTTGAAAACAAAAACCAAAACCTATTAAATAAATACATGCCACTTCCCCAAAGCTAAAAAGATGTATGAAGTTGTCTTTGAGCTGAAGCAGAATTATTAGCCACCAATTTCATAGTAATTAACAGGAAATGAGAAAAAGGACAAAATATATTCCCTTTCTAGAATATCAACAGTGTTTGTGGTTGTGAAATAAATAGCATCTAGCCAGGAATAGTGGTGTATGCCTGTAACCCCAGAGACTTGGGGCTGAGCCAAGAGGATTGCCAAGTTCAAGGCCAGCCTCAGCAATTTAGTGAGACCCTAAGCAATGTAGGGAGACCTGTGTCAAAATAAAATATAAAAAGGGATGGGGATGTGGCTCAGTGGTTAAGTGTCCTTGGGTTCAATTCCTGGCACACCAACTAAATAAATAAGCAACATCTAAACCAGTGGTTCATATACCTAAACTGAATAGTAAAATCATCTGGTGTTGCCTTTAAAAACTGAGGCCTGGGCCCATTTTGGACCAATTAAATTAGTCTCTGTGGGTGGAGCATGGGCCTTAGTATTTAAAATGTTTCCCTAGGTGGCTCTAATCAATAGGTAGGCTGCAGAACTACTGTCTAAAGCAGTGGCTTTCATTCCTGGCAACACACTAGAAGCATCTGAAGAAACCTAATCCAGCCCTACCCCAGGGAATTCTGAACAACTGGTGTGGGGTGAAATCTTGGCAGCAATGTTTTTAAAAAGCTTCTTTGGTGATTTTATGTGTTAATGTGCAGCTGAGGTATTTTTGTTTGTTTGGGATAGGCAAAGCATTCTACCACTGAGCCACACCCTGCAGTTGGGGTAGAGAATATAAGCAATGATTGTCAGTTTGGGATTGTAGGGAGGTATAGAGGAAGGGGAAGCTTTTTAAATTCTCTGCCCAAGTCCCCCTGTTCACTCCACCTATGTCCAGAAAAACACTGTTGAAGACAGGAGAGGGGTTGGGATGGAAAGGTATGTCTAATAGCCAGGCAGTAAAGAAGTGGGAGGAGGAAGAAGTGGATAAAAACAGTGGAAATTGCCAAACTTGCTTTTATAACTATTTATTTCTTCTTTTTTTAATGGGCAAAACCCACCAACAGCAAATGGACAAAAGCAGGCATACTCTTTCAAACTAGCTGTGTCAGCAGATCCCATTCATTTTGTTTGTAGTTCCCAACTAGCTTAAAAAAAAAGTTTTTCAAATTTAGACATACAGATCATCAAAGATCAATAACAACTTGATCTAGTTTAGAAACATGAAGAGTATTGTTGACTAAGTAGAGTTCACTAAAACATTTTTTTGGTACCCCATCTCAAAAGCAGCCCTTCTATGTTCTTTCCCCATTCCCTTCTCAACTCCACTTCCAACCAATGTCTTCTATAGGTCAATAAAAAGCAAAGGTTCTAAGACAATGGAAAGGAAAATAAAGAAGTTCTTAGCACAAGTTTTCCATAGGGAATGAAGTCCCAAGGAGGAAGGCAGCCCAGCCCATCCTCCTGTTAGAACAAACATCTGTGAGGTGCAGGAAATGCCTGCTAAGCCGATTAGAACAAACTGGCTTTCAGGAAGAGAAAAGCTGCATTACAAGAATGGTACAAGACTCAGGAATTCTTAGGACTGCTTAGAACCTGCTATCTCTTCTATGTGGAAAGTAGTAAGATAGCTTTCTGAAGTAACATTGCTGAATGACTGTAACCCTGGGACACACCCATGGAAAGGAAGCAAAAACTGCTGTAGTGAAAGGAAAGGGGGCCAGGCTTTCTGAATGTCTGATTCTAATCTCACACCATATAAGGATGGAGTACCTTCATCCTTAGAATAAACCGTTGTTAGCTAGAGTTGTGATTTTCTTAACCTTCTTCACAGATCATCCATAATGTTAAGTCATGCCCCCAAAGGAAAACCACAAGTGTACTGTTTAAATACTTTCTATCTTCCTAGAGAAATTTAGTTGCACTGTTGATTCATTCCTTGAAAGGGAGGGTGGCAGGGAGAACCTCTTCTTTAAAAAGCCAAGTAAGCAATAAACAGCAAACAAAAGAGGGATTTTTTTGGTTGGTTGCTTGGTATGGGGAAGAGGGGCTGTGGAGGTTACTGTTGTGACATGTTGCCTCAAAATCTATTAACCACACAACAGGGACAAGTGCTTTTCCGTTTTCCATGACAAAGAGTACTGCAGTACCTCACCCAGAGTTAAGTCACCTGCATGGTGGTGCACAGATCTCTTCCAGGCTATTCTACAAGTAACAAATATTCCTTCAAAGAAGCAGGCAGTGGGAGGCCCTTCACTGCATCTGGCAGATACTGGAGTCCCAGGCTGCGCCGCACAGCATAGCGAGAGAGTGTTTTTAGAGTTCCTGGGGCTGAGCACAGCACAGTCAGTTTTTCACATAGCTGTTGGTCTTTGGCCACCTCTCGTGGCATGATGCCATTTTTCCTTAATTCAAAGTGTCCAACAGCTCTGTGAAGGAGCTCAAAGCAGGAGTCCTCTTTCTCTGTTCCAAGTCCCCTGACTAGCAGAGCCACTAGGCGGGAGATGGGTGTCTGGCCTTTTAGGTTGATGACTCTGACCTCTGCACCATAATCAAGAAGAATGCTGACGCTCTCAAGATTTCCCTTCATGGCAGCCCAGCTGAGTGGTGTATCATTGTTGTAATCCAGGGCATTGACTGAAGCCCCACTCTCTAGGAGAGCCCGCACACACTCAGCATTGTTCTTAAAGGCTGCCCAGTGAAGTGGGGTGTCTCTGTTGCCATCCAATGCGTTGGGGTTTGCACCATACTCCAACAGGACCTCCACACAAGCCTCATCTTTTTCTGCTGCATAGTGAAGGGCTGTTCGGTTGTAACCATCAAGGGCATTCACCTGTAAAAAGGGAGGAACTGTATTACAGTACTTAGACTACTATGGAGAGGAAAGGAGTGCAGCACAGACTCCTGCGTATCTGCTGCCCACTACTTTTGCTATACAATGCTCTTAGCAAGGGGTCAACGAGGAATTCCTAGGGTGTCTTGGTGATCATGATAGGAGAAAGGAAGGGAATTGTCCCAAGACAACACTATTTGTACATTAACTAGCTGGCCTGCACTATTTAGGATCCTGCTGCAATGCTGATGTCTCTATTCACTGGAATCTCTACCACACAGTAAGTAAATAGGGAGTAAATAGGGAAAGAAATCTAAAACTTTGAAACTGCTCTGAAAGAAATTCACTGGAGGGGCTGGGATTATGGTGCAGTGGTAGCGTGCTCACCTAGCACGCATAAGGCACTGGGTTCAATCCTCAGCACCACATAAAAATAAAATAAAGATATTCTGTCACCTACAACTAAAAAATAAACATTTAAAAAACAAAAAAAGAAATTCACTGGAAAGTCCTTGAATATACAGTTAGAGTCCTGGATTTTACTTAATCTTACTCTTCCTATATCCTATATCCTGTAGCAATCAAATCGCTTTGCCATGTTCTTTAACCATACAGAGAAGCTCAATACGTTAAACTTAAGTCAGCCCTCTGCAAAAATATGCTGTGGTCTAACAAGAGCCCAGAAAAATGTATGTGGAAGGAAGAACACAAATCTTCCAATGCTGAGAAAGCAGCTAGCCTAAGGCAAGTAGTGGTGTTGCCTATAATACCAGCTACTCAGGAGGCTAAGGCAGGAGGATCACAAGCTCAAAGCCAACCTCAGCAACTTAGGGAGACCCTGTCTCAAAATTAAAAAAATAAAAATAAAGAGGGCTGGGGACAGAACTCAGTGTTAAAGCACCTCTGGGTTAAAAGAAAAAGAAAACTCCAGCAGCTAGCCTGCTGAAAGTCAGGATCATCTATAATTTCTTTTACTTCAAATTCTCAAAATTATAATGCATATTATCTTCCACCATAGATGCAATAAAGAAAACTGAAACTTTTAAAACTTCTAAGTGATTTCAACTTTTTATTTGGTTAAACCTAATCCCCCCATCTCTGGATATTTTCACTTTGATAATTGGTATTAATCACTTTAGGGTCACTCACAAAGAAACTTAAAGGCTTAATCACTGAAGTTATAACATAACAACAAGAAGTGGAGCATGGCTATATGGAGATGAGAATGGTAGGCCTCCCTCTTGGGCTTACTGTCTAGTATGTCAGACTGCACAGTGGCTCCATGGTTTGACTGATTAAAATCAGTATCTCAGCATATACATCTTCAATACTGCTCACAAATAGTCAAAACTGCCTGTCTTATTCATTTAACATGCACTTACTTAGCAATTACTACATGCTGATGTTCCAAACATTTTACAACTTTATAAAGAAGATACCATTATCATTCCCTTTTTACTGATGAGAAAACTGAGACAAAGAAAAGTTAAAGGACTTGTTCAAGCTGGAAATGACTGAGTTGGAATCTGAACTCATGAAATATGGCTCCAGAGTCGATTTTAATTATTCACTATACCATGCTGCTTCATGCCAATGCCAAGTGTCTATTTTCAAAAATTATTTTTTCATTTTTACCTTCAGATATATTAGAAGACAAGAACAAGCTATACTAAAATAAAAATAATTGGTGGGCAAAAACAGCACAAGTAGCACAATCCTGAAAAAGGGATTGCCTTTCAGAATTATATCTTGGAATTGCACACATGTGATAGAAGATCTCAGATGGTTAGATTTAATCAGAGTTGAGGGGCCTCTGCATTTACAGCTCCTGGATAGTCAACAGGCAAGGAGAGGATTCAATGAAAATATAAAAAACCTCTAGTTGGTTAAGTCGGGGGAGCAGAGGGAGATAAAATGCCTTCTTGGAGCCATGAACAGCTTAAATTGAGGAAAAAAAGGTAAAGGAATGAAATCCTTGGGATCATTTTATAGATTCAGTTATATTTTGCTTTAATATTGGCTATGCTAATGATACTATAATAAGATCAGACTGGAAGTGCAAAGAGAAAGTCTAAGAAAATGTGAAGCTCTAGTTTTGGTGAATTGTTAATGTGAAGTGTTCAAAACATTACCTCAGCTCCTTTTTCCAGGAGTAACTCCACACAGTCAGCATCCGACACCATACAGGCACAGTGCAGGGGCTTCAGTGTGCCATGGGTACAGTTCACATCTGCTCCCTGTGGGAAGGAGGAAACTTGAGTCAGTGTGCTCAGCTCTGGCTTGCCCAGTAGGACAAGATTCAAAACTGAGTCTGGAGGAAATAAGTCCTAACCTTGACTCTACAGTAAATGGTAAAATTACTGCAGGTTCTAGATTCCATGTCTATTTATTAGACAAATATAATTATAATGCCAATGTCCAAACCAAGAGAATACTGAAGAGAAAGGAAAGGAACCATGAATTCCTTAGGTAGCCAGCCAAGATAGTGACCTGGACATCATTGAGGACATAACCTTATGTGTAAAAGCTGTGGAAATCTTATTGTCAGGCAGTAAAGTTGGACCAGCAATCTACTTTCTATGGCTACCATGCTCTTATAAAAGTCAGAAAAGTGAAGCTGTCAGAATGAGACCAAAACTGCCATGTTCTCTTTGCTATTCCACAAATATCTTTTTTTTGTTTTTTGGTATTGGGGATTGAACTCAGGGGTACTCAACCACAGAGCCACATCCCCAGCCCTATTTTGTGTTTTATGTAGAAACAGAGTCTCACTGAGTTGCTTAGCACCTTGCCGTTGCTGAGGCTGGCTTTGAACTCGCGATTCTCCTGTCTCAGCCTCCCTAAGTGCTGGGATTACAGGCATGTGCCACCGTGCCGGGCCACAAATGATATTTTAATGTTACTTTTGTTTATAACCTTCAGGGTGGACTTTTAGTCTCAGCATTCTCTGCTACATATTCCAAATCTGGTGCTTCTATTCCAAATCTGATGAGATGGAGATGCCAGTCAGACCAAAGTCACTGAATGACTCAGCAGCTGAGCTAGAATTAGAATGTGATAAAGTTCCTACTGCTGAGTCTTCTGATCCCACTTTTGCAGAGAACAAGCTAACACTGTAAGCCTTCCTTCTGCAGCTGTGCCACCTAACTCGGAAGCAGCTATAGAGCCCTGGGCTATAAAGGAAGATCCTGACATTGTTAAACTGTTCAGAAGTAATTGGATGCATTTTCCAGGGACTTAAAAAAAAAAATAACTCTGTAACTTCTCTTCAACAGGAATAATATACAAAAAGGGCATTAAAGCCCTTCTAGGATACTAGTCATGTAGCACAATTACTGAATGGCAGTAATCAGATATCAGATAAAGTGTTTTCTTAATCTATAATTACCATGAATTTTAGGAGTTGGTGTCCTCTACAGAACTAGAACTAGTAGGTGTAATTAAGATAGAAGAAGAAAAATGAAACATCTCTATGTAATTATCATAGCCCAGGTATGTAGAAAAGGTCACAAAGATTTGAAAACCACCTCTACTTTGCTCACCTCCTACCACTCTCATTGAAACATGCCTAGAAGACTTCAAGCTTGAAGGCTTCTGTATGCACCATATCCAGACAGATTTGACAGAGAACATGAGATTAGGGTTATCTAGAACTCATTTCATGAAGAAAAATATCAGAAAAAGTGAAAGGGAGAAGGCAAGAAAAGCAAAACACAGGGGAAATATATTTTAATGACCAAGTTAATACATTTAAAACTGTGATCTTCTGCTAAATCAAAGCATAAATCGGATTTATCAGAAAATTTCCCACTTCACCTCCCAAAGAACTGTCATATCAATAATAGCACACTCACCCCTCTGATGAGGTCCTCTACATTATCATGTGGGAAGGAACGGATGGCAGCGATTGTTCGGATTAAGCGTTCTGAGAGAGAGTATTTGCTCTGAATGCTCTGCATAATATACCACATACTGGAACTCATCAAGACTCAGAGTGTGTTCACATGCTCCAAACTGCCTGAAACAAAGAAGTTTTTGGTATATACAATATCACTGAGCACACCTGTCCTTAGGATTAAGTGTTCTCTGAGGTCTTCCCAATTCTAAAAGCAGATGTCAAGGAGGTAAGTGATTAAGACCTTTTTTTTTTTTTGGTACATTGAGCCATATCTCCAGCCCTGTTTTACATTTTATTTAGAGAGAGGGTTTCAGGCTTGCTTTTGCTGGGACTGGCTTTGAACTAGCAATCCTGCTTCAGCCTCCCAAGCCACTGGGATTACAGGCATGTGCCACTGCGCCCAGCAAGACCATTTTTTACTAATCATAGTGAACTAGATTATAACAGGTGCTAGTGTGCTGAGTAAACCTAGATGCAAATGCTCTAACCCTTAAGACCTCTGTTCTAGGCTCTGACCTAGTCCAGCACAAGATTTCCCTAAGAGGTTCTATACTTAATGACCCCCCATGAAGCTCTGTGGTTTATAAACAAGACCAGTTAAGGAATGGAATTTTCTGAAAGCTGAAGTTACCACAAAACACTATTTCCTCTGCTGAATTTTTGTTATTTTTAATTTATTATCAGCACATCTTACATTATTTATTGCATTTGCCTAGCAGTATAGTTTTGTACATATTGTTTCTCCATCTAAATTGTAAACAACTGGAAGGCAAGGACCTTGTCCTCTCCTTTTTTGCCTGTGTAAGCGAATCATGGAATCTCATAAAATGTAGGTATTTAATAAATATTGATTAGTTGACTAACAGGTATGTAAGTGCTTGCTACCTATGAGAAGAGAAGGAGACAACTATGGAAAAATACATCTGTATTAACAATGATAAGGCATCTGTGAAATATTTTCAAATATCTTTAGCAGAGAAAAAAGTAAATAATCAAGGTAACATTCTAAAATAGTGAAAAAAGCAAAAGTATAACTAGTCTGGATTCATCAATATAAAATTAAAAAATAAAAATTCACACCAACAAAATATACTTTGTTTTAGCAAAACAAAATTTATAATAAATTAAAAAATTTAAGAAATTTGCTATCATTGACAACTGAAAAATAGACTTGGGCAAATATATGTTGAAACTACAATATGGCAGAGAATTCCAGGATGGAAGATGAAAACAAGGCAATATACTGAAATATATTTAACTATGATAAAAGTTTTGACTATGTATGGTTGATAGGGAACATTTAAAATTATACAATAAGGCGATGTATTTCTATGCAAAAGTACATATCAAAAACTATAGATAAAAAATAATAGGCAATATCAACTCTTTTAGTGTAACTGCTTAGGAATCCATACTTTTATTAAAATATAAGCTCCTGAGGATAAAGATAGTAGTTCTCAATAGCTCCTGGCACATGGAAAGTAATAACCTTAACCTTAATTCAACAAGTATTTATTGAGGCCTTTCCATGTGCCTCAATAAATACTTGTTGAATTAAGGTTAAGGTTATTACTTTAGATTCTAATAAATTCAGTAATGAGGCATATTAATGTATATGATGACTATTAAGTGAAAATTTTTTGTCATTTCATAATATATTAAATTGTTTTTTGTGATGGAGCATCCCTTTGTACTTTGAGCAATACATTACAAACTCTACTAGTTTCTTTCTGCAAATCAGTAGCCATTTATATCTGTTAAAAAAAAATAGAGAGCTGGGAATACAGCTCAGTTGGTAGAGCACATGTTTAGCCTTTGCAAGGCCCTGAGTTCAATCTGCAGCATGTGTGTATGTGTATGTACACACATACAACACACACCAAAACTCCTCAGAGACATGTTTTGTATCTTATACTTCTTTTAAGCAAAGATGAAGGGGGGAAAGGGCAGAGGTGCATTTGGTTCGGATATTTCAAGAATAGGGGAAGAAAAACACAAATAATAATAATTGTTGATGAGGATGTAGGGGAAAAGGTACATTCCCCTATATTTTTGGTAGAAATGCAAATTAGTACAACCACTTGGAAAGTCATATGGAGATTCCTGAAAAAAATCAGAACCACCAAAAAAATAGAACCACCACCCAGATATCACACTCCTTGGTATTTATCCAAAAGATCTAAAATCAACATACTATACTGATATATGAATCCTAATGTTTATAGAAGTGCAATTCACAATAGTCATATTATGGAACTAACCTAGGTGCCAATCAACAGACTAAGAAATATGGGCTGCAGATATGGCTCAGTTGGTAGAGTGCTTGCTTCGCATACACAAGGCCCTAGGTTCAGTCCCCAGCACTACAAAAAAGTAAAAGAGAAGAAGATATGGTATCTATAGACAATGCTGTTCTACTCAGACATAAAGAATGAAATTATGTCATTTGCAAGTAAATGGATGGAATTGGAGAACATGTTAAGCGACATAAGCCAGATACAGAAAGCTAAGGGCTGAATTTATTTTTTAATGTAAAAGCCAAAGGGCAGGCAAAGAGAGAATAGATATTAAAAATGGGGGTGTCTCTCAAAAACAGAAGGAAGAACTGGGTGTTGTGGTGCACACCTGTAATCCCAGTGACTCGGGAGGCTGAGGCAGAAGGATCACGAGTTCAAAGCCAGCCTCAGCAACTTAGCCAGTCCTTAGCAATTCAGTGAGACCCTGTCTCTAAAATATATAACACAGGGGGGATGTGGCTCAGTGGTTAAGTGTCCCTGGATTCAATTCCTAGTACAAAAAAATAATAATAAAAATAGGGCAAAAGGCAGCATGTAAAGAATGGGGCTTGGACTGAAATAGTTCTGTTTACAGTTTGTGGGCCACAAAATCTGATGAAAGAAAATTCTGCACTCGTTTTCAGGGTGCTCTTGGACTCCATGATATGAACTCTAGGTCTAGTGGTCCTCTCCTGCCGCCTCTAAACTCCGGGTATAAGAGAAACTTCAGGGCAAATTGATAATATTCACTGTCTAAACCCACCCTCTCTCCGGTGCACGGTTTGAGCCCTAATAGGCCTTATCTTCTGCTGTGGCTGAAAGGACTCCTACCCCCGCCCCTCTGTTTTCTTTTGCTACAGGATCTAGAGAAAACACCAAAGGAATTATGTATTTAGTTATTTAATTGCGAAGCTAAAAGCAAAGTGGAACAGAGACACTCAACAGCCTCAACAGCTCTGGTGCTAGGGAGGCCTGGGCTTCCGGCACTCGCGGAGACCCCGAGAGGGGCGGGAGGCGTCCCCAACCCCACCGCACCTGCTGCAAGAGGGCTCGCGGCCGCTTCGTCTCGCAGAGGCTAGGGAGCTAAGGGCAAGGGCGAGAAATGCAAGGACGTGTGATGTCACTTTCTGCATGGGCTCCCAACAGATCGCAGCAATCCCCGCAGGCTTCCCGGTGCGGGCACTAAACCACAGTCGCACAATCTGTGCCCGGGGCGCCCCAAACACCGACCAACCTCCGCCCTGTTCTTTCCCCAAGGCCCAGAACTATTGCTCAGCCGCGAAGGCTCGCGGACCTCGAGCGGGAAGTGGAGGAAGTGTTACTGCGAGTGGTGTCTCGGACTAGGGGACCTGGCTGCAGACCTTCCCGCACCGACTACCGCACTCACCGAACCGTGGGTCTGAGCCGGGTCAGGAGAGCCGCTGTCAAGGCGTGACCCGGAAGCAGAAGCTGTGGAGAGCCGGGACCTGGGTTTACAGAACAGGAAGACCAAGTGGGAGGGCGCCTGCGCGCTGGCCAGTGTCAGGAAGCCGGACGCGCCTGCGCAGACTCGTGAAGCTGCCACCGACCTAACGCTGCCGGGTTACTTTTTACCTTGCCCAGAGGCTTAGAGCATAAACTCAATCTCACGCTATTGGGCACAGCTCAAGGTTTCGGATCTTGGACCTGCAGTGGGAAAGAAGCTACTAACTTAGGCTGTCAGGCCGAGTCTGTGTATCTGCGCCTGCGTGGACCAGGCCAGACGGGGTTCACCCCACCGGCCAGTCCTTCCACAGTCTGCATCTGAGATCCGGCCTGGGCCCCTCATCCCCGCGTTATTCCTAAACACATTGAACTAAAAAACAATTTCGTCCTCTAAGTCCATACTAGTTCAGTTGCTTAGGAGACTAAACTGGTAGGAGTGTCGTTGGTAAACAAAAGATCTTGCAGTATTAATCAAGGTGTTGCAATGAGTCTGTGCTGCGCAGAACCCTGGTAGATCTCGTCCACCCTCTTTCAAACTGAACTATACCGAAGACAAAGTCAACTACCCAAGAGGTGTAATATTCCAAATGTTGAGAACTAAACAAGCTGTAAAAGCTGACCATAAATAACCCTTTCAGAGACTGACACCTTTTGTGCTTTCCGCACAAAGCACCAACATTTTGAAATCAGCATATGGTGGTGCCTGAACAGAGTGAAGTAGACCACACAGACAGCCTGTTTAACCAAGTGCCCAGCACCTACTCTCCAAGCTTGTTCCGCGCAACAAAATCTAACCAGTAGAGATTAAAGCAGATCCCAAGGGCTCAGGTATATCAGTGAAGGGATGGTGAACTGAAAACTCAGGATCTGTCTCGAGTGAAACTTTTTTGAGTTCCAATTCAAAGGGACTTTTGCCACGCAGGAATGTTATCCTCACTTCCTATCACCACCCTATGTTGAGATTATCCAATTTTTCAAAAGCAGCCCAAATCCAGGTGTTTTTTTTTTTTTTTAAATAAAGAAAAGTGAATTCTCCCAAATTGCAAATGCTAGTGACTTTTTTTTTTTAAGAATCATGTTTTGGAGGAAAAGGGGAATTATTTGGTAACCATATTGACCAAATGATATTGTTATAGTGTGTGCACATAAGAATATGTAATAATGCGGGGCTGGGGTTGTGGCTCAGTGGTAGAGCGCTTGCCTATCATGTGTGCGCGGCACTGGGTTCAATTCTCAGCACCATAAATAAATAAATAAAGTCCATTGACAACTAAAAATATATATTAAAAATAATATGTAATAAGCCCCACCATTATATATAATTATAATGCACCAATTAAAAAATGGAAAAAATTATTTTTAAAAGCAGGCAACATCCAACTTTCAAGTCACCTCCTCCAGACTCTGGATTAAAGACTATTTTGTTATTGGCAACTCTGTCCCTTAAAGGGCTAGGGTAGCCCTCTGAATGAGAGGGGTCTGGAAGGGTTGATTTGCAGTTAAATTAACTACACTCTTTTAATTGAACTCATAGATTTGTTTGGGGAAACTTCCAGAAACCCTAATGAAATTACACGAAGGTTAGAGCTACCTACCCCATTCCACATTTGTTTGGATTCAATGCACGGTAAACAGTTTGATTATGTACTTGTTTCTAAGATAGAAATCTACAATACAGTCCAAAAGAACATTAAACCTCCAAACACAGGGACTAGCTATACCTGAATGGGTGCTGATCCAAAGTGAGAGCATGCATCCTGGGAACCTAAGTCTTTCCTGACCACCAGCAGGGAAAATCACAGGAAAATTGAAGCCACTTAGGTTTTATCCAGGCCTAACTTCACTTCAGTCAGTACCTTTCACATTTAAATCCCTGTGTCTGGAACTGTGTGACTCACATGAATATCCCAATGATATATTTTCTCCTGATCCTCCTTGGATCCTCTTTGACTGGAAGGAATATAATAAATTCTACCCCATGATGCCATAGGCCCAAGCCTGCCATGATGCCTTTTCTCCAGGTCTAGTAACGTGATGCTCTGCTGGGCACCACCCATCAGTCTCCCAAAGTAGAGCACAAGCTTCACAGAATTGATCTATTGAAAGGCTACCTCTCTGGGCATTATCGTATTAAGTCTAGCTTTGGTAAGGCCAGTGCTCTGTCTCTGAGAATCCACTGTAAAACAAAAGGAGGTCCCAATCTATACACAGAAGAGATGAGAGAGTCAAAGTATACATCAAATGAAAGTACTGCACCTGAAGCTGGCATCCACCCCTCCTTTAAGGTTGTGTATCTTGGGGGCTGGGATTGTAGCTCAGTGGTAGAGCACTTGCCTCAAATGCATGAGGCCCTGGGTTCGATCCTCAGCACCACATACAAAGCATTAAAATAAAGACATTGTGTCCATCTACAACTAAAAAAATATTTAAAAAAAGAAAAAAGGTTATGTATCAGCCAGGCGTGGTGGTGCAAGCCTGTAATTCCAGCACTTAGGGAGGCTGAGACAGGAGAATCACAAGTTCAAAGCCAGCCTCAGCAACGGCGAGGCGCTAAGCAACTCAGTGAGACCCTGTCTCTACATAAAACACAAAATAGTGCTGGGGGTGTGGCTCAGTGGTGGAGTACCCCTGAATTCAATCCCCAGTGCAAAAAAAAAGAAAGAAATAAAAAAAAAAGGTTGTGTATCTTGGCAGCTCTTGTTCAATGGCATATGCCAACCAGAGTGGTAGAAAGAGAATGAGCCTAGAGTATCAGTTCTGAGATTGGTTCGTTATTTCATTCCATTTTTTTCTGGATATTAATTTTCTCATTTGTAAAATGAGAATGTCAGCTGAAATGATCTCTAAATATTCTTCTATAAATTTCCATAAATTCTGACTTTACCTAACTTCAAAGCAAAATTTCTTGCTTTCAAAATGTTTACTCTTGGGGCTGGGACTATAGCTCAGTTGGTAGAGTGCTTGCCTCACATGCACAAGGCCTTGGATTCAATCCCCAGCACCACACAAACACACACAGACACACATACAGACACATACACACACACAAATGTTTACTCTCTAAATACAAAATACCTGTAGCGCTATACTATATTAATAGGGCTGTATATTATATTAATGAGGACTCTGAGTATTTAATTATGAGAGCTTATCTTAGTTGATAAATGCTAAATCATACAGATTTTGAGAAACTATCAGTATCTTATAAATCTAAGAATGACCATAGTCTTCCAGGAAGTGATAAAATAGGCTCTCCACACAGGTTATTTTAAAGTGCCTCTGAGAATCCATTGAACAATGAAAGTTGGTTGCAGTTTCATTCATCCACCAAACATTTACTGAGCACCTTCTTTGTTCCAGGCTCTGTGCTCAACTGGGCAGGTAAGACAGAGTTGGAGAGCATGATGATATGATTCCTGTTTTATTTCCTTTTTTATTTTTTATTTTTATTTTTTCTGGTACTAGAGATTGAACTCAGGGCTTCATGCATTTTGGGAAAGGGCTCTACCACTGTGCTATACCCCCAGCTCTTTTTATTTTATTTTGAGACAGAGTCTTGTTAAGCTGCCAGGCTAGCCTTGAACTTGAAATTCTCTGGCCTCTGCCCCCCAAGTTGCTGGTATTACAGACATGTGCCACATCAACAGGCTCACAGTTCCTTATTTTCAAGACTTGGGAAACAAATAAGAACATTGTCAATTGCAATTAAAGATGATTACTTCAACAAGGGTTTTATGCACAAAGTCATTGTTGAACAGTTCCACTTCATGATGAGATCAAAAGACTGTAGGAAGGGAAAATTGTGAAGAGGTTTCTTGGGGAGAAACTTGTTTGTGCTTTTGGATCCCCACATTCCTCCCTGCTCTCCCCCACCCCTAGAGGGCAAAGAATTGCTGGAGATACCTCCTTCTCCTCAAGCCTAAGAGGGACGTTTGAGGGACCAGAGAGCTTGGCAATTGTTCTCTGTATTTGTAAAATAAAGAACTACAGTGACTCTTGCCTATAAGCTAAAGAAGGCTTTAGCCACAGAGTAGAGGTGGGATCTGCATTTATACCCAGATCAATAGAGTCAATGAATTTGTGACTATTTTTCTGGGTCACATAGAAGGCAGACAACATGGGGTTGCCTTGGGTCTATTCAAAAGTGTTGCCTAGAGGTATGAAGGAGTCTAGTTGCCAGAAGCTAGAGATGAACACAGTAATCCTAGAATCTACAGTTTGTCACAGGTCACCACTTGCATCTGTCCAGGCCAAAGGGACTCAAGTGAGAAGTCTCCAATGATAGGAACCTTCAAAAAGCCTTTAAAAGTCTCCTTCAAGAAAGAAGAATCAAGGTAGGCACATGCTTGTAATCCTAGCAACTGAGAGGCTGAAACAGAGGGATCTCAAGTTCAAGGCTAACTTTAGCAGTTTAGCGAACCCCTAAGCAACTCAGTGAGATTCTGTCTCAAAAAATAACAAAGGTCTGAGGATGTAGCTCAATGGTAAAGGTAAAGCACCCTTGGGTTAAATTCTCAGAACCCTCCACCAAAAAAAAAAAAAAAAAAAACCAGAAAAGAAAAGAAGAATCAGCTGGGTATAGTGGCACATGCCTTATAATCCCAGTGACTTGAGAGTCTGAGGCAGGAGTATCACAGTTTCAAGGCCAGCCTTAGCAACTTATTGAGACCCTAAGCAACATAAAAAATAAAAAGGACTAAGGATGTAGTTCAGGGGTAAAGTGCTCTTCTGTTCAATGCTCAATACTGGAAGGAAGGAAGGAAAGAAGGAAGGAAGGAAGGAAGGAAGGAAGGAAGGAAGGAAGGAAGGAAGGAGGAGGGAGGGAGGGGGAGGGAAGGAGGGAGGGAAGGAAAGGAAGGAAGGAAGGAAAGGGGAAGGAAAGAAAGGGAAGGAAGGAGGAAGGGAAAGAGTCAGTCACTCAGCTTTAACCATCGGCTAGATACAAACCTAGCAGAAAATTGTGCTATCCCTCAGCTGTCCAGCCTCCTCCCACTTTTACACCAGTGGATCAAATAACAGCTAGTCTAGGGGAGGAGGTAAGTTAAGGAGAAAGCTGAAGGCAAGCAGCTATCTGCCAGAACCCTGTCAGAGGGAGGGGGAGAGTAGCCTTAGAATGACCAAAAGCCTTAGAATGAAGACTGAAGTATTGGTTACTATTATAGACTGGAAACATTCTAATTACTAAATGGAGGCTATCTTTTTAAATTTAAAGTGACTGTTACTTAAAGGATTGTCAATATCAAAGGGTGAACAAAAAAGTCAGGGATCTGCCCAATTTTCCATTCAGAAGCAAGAGACTACTGCTCCCCACAATAGAAAGTTTCTAAAAGATGGTACAAGCCAAAAAATAAAAGTTGTATTTTTTTTTTGCAGGGTGCGGGGGGTACCAGGGATTGAACTCAGGAGCACTCACCCAGTGAGCCACATCCCCAGCCCTCTTTTTTTGGTACTGGAGATTGAACTCAGGGGCACTCGACCATTGAGCCACATCCCCAGCCCTATTTTGGGTTTTATGTAGAGACAAGGTCTCACGAAGTTGCTTAGCGCCCAGCCCTATTTTGTATTTTATTTAGAGACAGGGTCTCACTGAGTTGCTGAGTCCCTTGCTTTTTTTTTTTTTTTTTTTATAGATGGACACAATACCTTTATTTTGTTTATTTTTGTGGTGCTGAGGATCGAACCCAGTGCCCCACGCATGCAAGGCAAGCGCTCTACCACTGAGCCACAATCCCAGCCCTGAGCCCCTCGCTTTTGTTGAGGCTAGCTTTAAACTTGTGATCCTCCTGTCTCAGCCTCTGCTGGGATTAGTTGTTTTGCCAGCAAAAGTTGTATTTTGATCACATCCAATTTTACATTTTCTCTCCCCGCCCCTTCTCTCTTCTATCTTCTATATAACCAACTATTTTGTTTGGTTATTTCTATTCTCCACATTTTGTTTATAAGTGATTGCATGAGTTTTTGTTTTGCATGCTGTGTCCCCCAGAAAACTTCTAGGTCATTTTGTTTTCTTCTCTTTTCTAATTCCAGTTCTGCATTCAAGACATATCTGTTAGATGTTTTTGACTGACAGTATAACTATGCTCCTATTTTACAACCTTGGCATAAACTTGATCTGGTAATTTGGTAAGGATGTTATGGTTATAATGATTACTGTCACTACTCAACATGTGTTAGTATCCAGACCCCATAGGAGGATGCCATAGAGGTATCCCAGTTTACAATATGGTGGATCTTGCTCTTTGAGCTTTGTGGGAATTCCTTTTGAGGGTGAAAAACTCCTTTCTTCTTCTACTGGCTCCAAACGCTTTCCTGAAGCTGAGTGGATTCTCTAGAGTGACAGTGTGTTGAAGGAGAGGAATTCTGCCTTGTAAGCTTTTAAGTAGTAACATGAAGCCTTTCACAACAGCTTTCTGGCTGCTGGCCAGAAGTTATCAAATTCTTTGCTGTCTCAAACCTCCACCTTCTTCAGGGGCCACCTGGCTAATGTTGATGGAAACATTTCTCTAATGCCTTTCTTAGAGAAAGGTGACTTAAGAAGGAAGGACTCTTTCCAAACAAACTCTCTCAGTACCAAAGAAAAAGAAAAAAGAAAAAAACAAGAGAGTTGGAGATAGGCCAAGAGTGAAGGAGAGAGAGAGAGACTGCAAAAATTAACAGAGCAGTATGAAAAAATAAGATCCAAGTGTCAGATTTGTTGGCTAGTTAGAAAAAAATAGCTTTCCCTTGCTAGTGGAATAGTGTATTTTACTTTATTTTGAATTTCTTCAAGTTTTAGGATTATCACTTATAGTGCATTCTTTGTATTTAGAAACAATATAATGTCATGCAAACACCATAGAGACCAAGAGTTCAGTTCTGATAGTAGCACTAGATTTTTTTTTAACCTGTCTCAATAAATTACATTACCTAAGTCTCAGTCTACTATACAATGAGATCTATACAATGAGATGAGAATAACAACACCTACCCCAGGGTTTAATTTATAAAACTTAGACCACATTTGTGAAAAGTGTTGTTTTTTTTTTTGACCACACAAATGTTGGTTATTATCTATGTCATCTTTGCATTAGTTTGTATTTGTTCAAAGAGATTGCCAAAAATCCTCTCACTTATATGGTAAGCACCATTAGAGCAGAGGTTTAAGTTTCTTGCATTCATCTCCTCCCCCATAGCACAGTCCTAAACACACAGTAGGTCTATGTTAAATGCCAACCAAATTGAATTAAACTGATCTTCCAAAGACAAGAATGGTAGATGTCTCTATGTCCTGGTCCCTGAGCCTGGCTGGAAAAAAAAATTGAAAAGAAAATTTGAAAAGGAAGTTTTGGAACTAGAATGAGTAAAAAGAAAGTTCAAAAGAAATATAATGCAAGCCTCATGAAACTTTTCATATGTTTATGCCTATACAAGAGAAAGTAATTCAGCAAAGAAGAGAACAGTATTAATGTGCAGCAGAGATAGCCTCTTAAAGCATGCCATCAGGATCAAACAATGGCTTCTTTCAGAAACTGCTCAGAGGCAGACAGGCTCTCAATGTTCAAATTCTACTTTTTTTTGGTCTTTGCTTTTAACTTTTCCCAGTTGGTGGAAATTTGTGAATTACTGATTTTTTTTAAAAAATTTCTTTACATTGACATTTTATTATTTTTTGGTCCTACAGAATCTCACTATTTTCCACTATCAGAATAATTTTAAAACATTTTGAATCTTCATAGAGAAATATTGCCTGAGGGATTTTGAAAAAAAAAAAACATAGTAAAAACAAATAATAATGTTAGTGATAATATTGAAATGACACATTCATGCTCTTTCCAAGAATGTAGGCATTTGCAGCTTAATTATGTAGCAAACCATGAGCGAAGTGAACAAACTCTAGCAGGAAAGATTTTAAGCTTGATCTCAGAATTTTTGTTCTGGGGCTGCCCATGCTATTTCTAGTAGGAGTATGTCTCCCCCTAGAGGGAGAATGAAGCATTTGCTCCTTTAGGTCTCTTGCCCAAAGTTCAATACTGAATTCTTTTGTCCATACATGGATTAATTGACTATTTGACTCTTCTGTTTTGATTGATTGGTTCATTCATCCATCAATTAATTCAACAAATACTAAATCCTATTACTGTTCTATTTATTGTGATAGATGCTGAAGATCCAACTGAGAACAAGATAAACATGATGCCTACCTCCAGGGAAATGACAGTTTAGTGTGAGAAACAAATATTAGAAAAATAATCACCCAAATACTTAAATAATCACAACAATGATAAAGTTCTATAAAAGAAAAATGCATTGGGCTGAATGTTTATGTCCCTCCCCATTCATATGCTGAAATCCTAAACCTCAAGATGATAGTATTAGGAGGTAGGGCCTCTGGGAAGTCATTGGATCATGAAGATTCATAAAAGAGATTTTGTCCTTATAAAAGAGATCCCTCTTACTCCTGTTATGTGAAGCTACAGTAAGAAAATGACAAGCTGTGAGGAAGTGGGCTCTTACTAGACACTGAATCAGCACCTCGATCTTGGACTTCCAATCTCCGGAAATGCAAGAAGTAAATCTCAGTTGTTTGTAAACCACCTGGTATATGTTATTTTGTTATAGTAGCCCTTACAGACTAAGAGAAAAAGTGTGTATGGTGATATGACTGTTCAACAAAGGAACTCCATCAGGATGGGAGATCAAGAAGAGCTTCCCTGAGCACAGACCTGGAAGATGGGTGAAAAAAACCAGATTGAAGGTATACAGGAGGTGCAAAGAGTTGGCCTTCCAGCAAATGGAGTGAGGTGTGCAAAGACCCTGAGATGGAAAGAGCTTAGGAAGTTGGAAGTTTAGAAAGAGGCCAGAATGGAAAGGAAACAAGGGCACACACTGAGGCTGGGAATGTAGGGAGGTTCCAGATTGGGCAGGGCTTCCAGGGATGGATGTGTTAGTGATTCAGAACAGAATCTCAGAAGGATGGAAATGTAAAATGAATGATCACATCTGTTTTTAAAGGATCACTTTGACTTTCTGAGGAAGAATGAAATATTAAAGAGGCAGGGCAAATATTTGAATCAGGAAAACAGCAGCCTAAGTGATCTGGGCAAGAAATGATGGGGACTTGGACTAGGGCAATGGCCACAGAAAGGGAAAGATGTGGGTGAATTTGAAATATTTTAATGTCAGAATTGGTAAGACTTGGTGATGATTACAAGCTGAAGATGAGGTGTAAAGTAGCAAAAAATGAGTCCCACATTTTCAGTGTAAGCTTCTGGATGAAATGAGGAGCCACTTACAAAGTTAGGAACTGAAGAAGAAATAGGTGTGTGTGTGTTGGGGGAGTCTGATCCAAGATCATTTCATCAGATATTTATTGGGACTCCTACTATATGCTGGTATTAGTTGGAACTAGACACTGGAAGTGAAAAAGTGAAGGCAAGATGGGATCCTTATCCTCAAGAAACTTTTGGCTAATGGAGGATAATTATGCCATTAATGGTTTATTCCATCATGACACCGTTATACAAGAATGAACAACATCCAGGAGAAGCCCTGAAAAGAGACACTTAGCATAACCTGGGGAGTTCAGAAAAGAATTTGTAGAGGAGATCATAGCTGAGCAAAGTCTTAGAAGATCAGAAGAACTAATCAAGTAAGGAAAGATAGGAGTTCTTTTTTAAATCCCACGAAAATTAAGGAATAGTTTGTTTAGTTCTGTCATCCTAGTGAAAGCAACTAAAATGCTGGATAGTGCATGTTTTTAAAAATCTTTTTTGAAGTGTCCAAGATGGTTTGAAATGGGACTTTAAAGACTCCTACCCCAACTCTACTACAATGCACAAAAAGGGCAACTTCAAAATTTTCAATGAAATAAATATAGCATTGAAACTAAAATCTGTTGAAGATTTATGCAAAAAAGAACACTATAGACCAGTCTTATTTGTGTATATTAAGGCAAAAATAATAAATAAAATAGTAACAAATAGAATCAAACACCACAATACGTCAACACTAAGTGGGAATTGTTTTAAGAATGTAAAGATGGCTGGTCGCAGTGGCGTATACCTGTAATCCTAGCAACTCTGAACGCTGAGGCAGGAGGATTGTGAATTCAAAGTCAGCCTTAGCAACTTAGCCACGCCCTAGGCAAGTTAGCAAGACCCTGTCTCAAAATAAAAAATAAAAACTGCTGGAGATGTGGCTCAGTGGTAAAGTGCCCCCGGGTTCAATCCCTAGTACCAAAATAAATAGATAGATAAATAAATAAAGATGGTTCAATGTTAGGAAATTCATTAACACAATTATATCTAAAAAGAAAGGTCTTGATAATCTCCATGGATGCTGGAAAAGCATTTGAAAAATTTAAGATGTATTCTTAATAAAGATAACTTTCAAAAGAGAAGTATAAGAGTATTTTTATAACATCATAATAGATCTTTTTAAAAAATTTATTCTACTTAGGTATACATGATAGCAGAATGCATTTTGATTCATTGTACACAGATGGAGCACAACTTTTCATTTCTCTGGTTGTACGCGATGTAGAATCACATCATATATGCAGTCATACATGAAGCTAGGGCTATGATGTCCATCTCATTCCACCATCTTTACTGTCCCTGTGCTCCCTCCCCTTTGACCAGAGTTCCTCCATTCTTCCCATATCCTCTCCTCCATTATGGATCAGCATCCACTTATCAGAGAGAACACTCAGCATTTGGGTTTTTGAGATTGGCGTACTTCATTTAGCATGATATTCTCCAACTCCATTCATTTACCTGCAAATGCCATAATCTTATTCTCTTTTATTGCTGAGTAATATTATAATGCATCTTGTCTACCCACATCTTCCTATTTTCACAGGAAAACACTGGAAACAATCCTAATGTCTGAAACAAAGCAAGGATGTTTATCAATATTATAGCATTTAATATAGTATTGGAGTTATGTGCCAATGCAAAAGTAAGCAATTAGATAACATGAGAATTGCAGATGATGATGTATCTAGAAAAGAGCAGAAAGCCAATGAAAACATTACTGTGAACAAAAAGATAGTTCAGTATGGTAGCAGGATATAAAAGTCATCAACAGATGTCAATGAGCCTCATAGATATAAAGAGGAACTAGTTAAAGGATATTAAGAAAAAGAGGACATGAAGATCCAACTTATAATAGCAACTATAATTACAAAATTCCCAGGCATAAAGTTAAAAAGAAATATGTAAAACCTATGAGAAAAACTATAATATTCCTCAAAGACACAAAAGAAGACACAAATAAGACATACCCCAAGTGAATTTGTAAATTTAACATAATTCCAATAAATATGCCAACAAGTATTTTTGGTTTTGTTTTGATTTTTGGTTACACAAATTGATTCTTCAATTCATATGGGGAAAAAATAAACATACAGGAAAGCCCTGAAAAGAGGAGCAATGAGGAGGGAAATCTCTTACCTGACATTTAAACTACTATGAGGCCTTCATAAACAAGCTAGTATGGAATTGTTTTATATAGACAGACACACTAATGGAACACAATAGAAGGTCTAGGCACTAATTTGAGAACATACAAAAATTTAGTTTATAATAAAGACATAAAACAATGGAAGAAAATGGACTTTTAAAATAAATACTGTTGGCATAGCTGGGCGCCATTTGGAAAAGGTAAAATTGAATCCATAGCTTATACTATACACCAAGAGAAACTCCAAATGGATCAAAAAAACATTATAAAAATGAAAACCCTGCAAGTTCTAGAAGAAATATGGGCAAATTTTTATATAATCTACCCATAAGGATAGTGGGCAAAGTATTTCTGTGATTCAAAATCCAGAATCAATAATAGCCAGCTGAATTCTAATACATAAGTTTAAAAACTTTCATGGCTCAATTAATGTAAAAAGGCCAAAGAAAAAGGATTAACTGGACAAAATATTAATACCTTATACCACCAGAAAAAGGTAATCCTCCTAATATAAAGAGGAGCTCCTAGAGGCCGCCCGCCCTCGCTCGCTCGCGCTCCCCGCCTGCCGCCCGCCGCCCTCCGTCGGTTCTCTCGTTAGTCCGCGGTCTCCTCTGGAGCTACCGGCCTCGTCTCCGAGCTTGCGACTTACGGACAGGCGTTCTCGGCGCAAAGAGGCCAGACTCGGAGTTGTAGTCTGAG
>CM053403.1:61729694-61762548 GCA_028644305.1 Xerus rutilus | reverse complement strand
AAAAATAAATATATCTATCCCAGACTAGATGTAGTATTTTTTGTATAATTGGATTTCCTAATACTGATATTTGTCATCCCACAGAAAAGTGTATTGGTTTTTTAAAAAAGAAAGTGTATTTGGAAATAAAGTCAGATGGAAAATTCATTTTTAAAATTCCCGTTTTGTCACTTTATCTGATAAAAGATGGCCACATTACTCTTTTTCGGCCCCATATATCCCAGTACCCCTCTCCAGAGCTGGGCTAAGTAAATAGGAATTTGGTTTCATGCCTAAGGCAATTAGACACTTGAAGGTGGCATAGCCTTTCTCACCTAGACTGCAGGGTCTGGCTCTTATTCACAATGCTCCTTTCTTTTCACTGTATCCAAGTTCCCTCCCAGAGGAGCCACCAGCTCTCATGGGTGGCACTTGGTTTTTCTTTTTTTCCAGCTGACTAAACTTTTTTTCTGTACCAGTTAATTTTTCCAACTAATAGAATAAAGGCAGTTTTCTAAAAAAAAAAAAAAAAATTTAAAAAAAAAAAAAAAAAAAGAGGAGCTCCTAGAAATTAAAATACAAAAATCTAATGGAAAAATGAATGCAAGACATGAACAGATAGTTAAAAACATGATTTCAAGTGGCCTTTAAAACAGTAAAACACACTCAACTCATTCAAAAAAGAAAGGAAAATCACATGACATTGAAGCAGCATTTCTTATTGTGTTGGCAAAAGTCCAAAAGTTTGAGAGTGTACTTTGTTATAAAAGCTCTGGGGAAAGAGCTACACTGATATGCTACTGGTAGAAGTGCAATGCCCATCCCTAAGCAAGGGCATTGGTATGATCTTTTGAAATTATAAATGGATGCATTTATCCTTTAACACAGTAATAACATTTTTTATAAATCTATGCTAAAAGTACATCTTTTAGTGCAAATGTAAAATGACATATGCATAAGGTTATTCATGCTGACATTTTTAAAGGCAAAAAATCCTATAAAAACCTCAAATATCCAACAAGAAGATGGTGAGTGGTCAAATAAACTATGGTGTATTGTAATACTGTGAAGCTATAAACAATGAGGAATATTTGTTTGTTTTGCTATAGAACGATTCCCTCAATGTACTTGGTGAATCAGGGTGTACAACATTGTAAATAGTAGCTACCTTTTTTGTGCAAAATGAAGGATTGGAAGGATATTCCAGAAACTAATAAAAATAGTCATGTATGAGTGGGAAGGGAGATACCCAGAGTATTCCTTTATGAAGTTTCGATTTTATAATCATGTAATTGTTTTATATTTTAAAAGTTAAAAAAAAGAAAAAAGGACAATTTCTAAAATTGAAAATAAAATAAATACACTTAAGTATACATGTGATTGATAACACAACTAAAAAGAGAAATTTATTTCAAATGGCTTTTGAACATAAGACTTTGCCTTTTCCTGGTGGAATGTATTCTAAGAGCAAAACAAACTACAAAGAACTCTTAAACTTCATTCTGTAATTTTATCGTCAGTACTAATGCTAGTATTGTGAAACTATTTTGTATGTTTTATAGAAAAAGGCAAACAAAGTTCTGTGAGAATAAAAATGTAAAATCAATTAGCTAAAATCTAATGTTCAAATCATCAAGCTAAAGTATATCAAAGATGCTAATAATCTCACTGAAGAGATGAACAAATTGGGCAATCTGGAGCTGTGGATGAATCTCTAAGAGGAAAACACAGAAGACTGTTCTTCAGGGGACCAAGTGTGATTATTTTTCAAATGTTAGTGAAGCTGATGGCACAGACTACCTGAAGCCAAATATGCAGATGGCTCCTCAATCCTGAGCATTACACTGTTGATATGGCACCAGCTGCTTTAAAGGTATGGAATATCATAATTCCAAGGAATTTTCAAGTCACAGACAATAAAAAGACTGAAGTATTTTGGCCTCTACATAGGGACATGTGAAAGAACATTATCCACGGTTGGTCAAGAGATCTCTACAAGTAACAAGAGCATTCTATAGACTTGCATCTGGACTATATGCAAAGATCAATGTGTATTTGAATGCAAGAGAGCTTTTACAGGATACCTATCTAGGAAAGCAATGGGAACACATGTTACAGAATTTTGTCAATGGTTTGATGGAATTTTGACTGATGGATAAAAGTCATAAAGACTTTTATTTTCCCCACTTAATAGAATTAAGAACTTTATCTAAAATTCATTCTGTGACTACCCAGACTTTCAACTATAAACTGGAAATGAAGTTCAAGATTCATCTTGAACACCAATAATATATGAGTGTACCTTTTCCCCCACATCCTCTCCAACACTGATTATTTGTATTCTTGATAATTGCCATTCTGACTGGTGTGAAATGAACTCTCAACTTAGTTTTGATGTGCATTTCCTTAAGTGCTAGAGATGTTGAAAACTTTTCCATATATTTGTTGGTTATTTATATTTAATCTTTTTAAAATTGTCTGTTTAGTTCTTTTGTACATTTATTAATTGGGTTACATTTTTTTTTTGGTGTTAAGTTTTTTGAGTTCTTTATGTTGTTGTTAGGACTACAAATTAGTGCAACCACTCTGGAAAGCAGTATGATGATTCCTTAAAAAACTAGGAATGGAACCACCATATGACCCAGCTATCCCACTTCTCTGTATATATCAAAAAGATCTAAAATCAGCATACTATAGGGATATAGCCACATCAATGTTTATAGCAGCATAATTCACAATAGGCAAGCTATGAAATCAAGCTAGGTGACATTCAACAGATGAATGGATAAAGAAAATGTAGTATATACACACAATGGAGTATTAGTCATAAAGAAGAATGAAATTAAGGCAGTTTATGGTAAATGGATGGAACTGGAGACTGTCATGCTAAGCGAAATAAGCCAGACCTCAAAAGTTAAAGGTTGAATGTTTTCTCTAATGGGAGGAAGTTAGTTAAAAATAAGGAGGGAGGGGACAGAGAGACACAAAGCAAGGAAAAAGGAGGGGGTAATTCTGTCAAAATAGAAGAAGTATCTGTGGACTAAGTCAAGGGGATTGGGGGTGAGGGAGGAGAGACAGGATAAGAGAAGAACTGTGGAATAAGTCTGATCTAACTTTCCTATGTGTATATATTATATATATATATATATATATGCACAAATATACCACAATGAATGTCACCATCATATGTACCCACAAGACAATAATTAAAAAAAAACTATAACACCAAAAAGATCTGTAGAGTAGAGGGAAGGGAATGGTGGGGGTGTGGGGAAGAGAGGGAAAGGGGAAGTACTGGGGAATAAATTAAAGCAAATTACATTCTATGCTTTTATAATTATATGAAAAAGAATTCTAATGTTATATATAACTAAAAAGAATTAATAAAAATCTATTGCAAAAAATAAGCATTTATCAAAAAAAATTCAGAAAACAAGTTGCTTCTGCAAATATTTATGGAATCAAATAATTTCTTTAGCATTTGGTGGAATTATTTTTGTTTTTGTTTTTTTGGCTTGAGACAGAACAAAAGGCAAATTAAGGCAGATTTTATACTGCATAATGGAAATCATTCAAAGTAATGTATTGTGTAGGTTGGTTTTAATGTCGACTCTGGGTAAAGCTTCAGACTTGTTTTGAACACTGCTCTGAAAAACATGTTTTCAAAAAAATTGATAGCAAATATATTAGACAATGGGAATGTTTGAATTACATCTAATCAGACAAAAATAGTATAATTTGGAAGAATTTCACAAGTGTGAAAGAATGGGAGAATTTTGGAACTTACTGCAAATTATTAATTTTAAAATGAGCTAAAATATACTCTGGACAATGTGAGGACTATATGCAGGGACATATTATTTCTGGACAATAGATGCCAAATAAATTTTCATTCAGTGATAAATAGCAATGACAGTCTGAAGCCAAACTTTTTATATAAAGCTGCTTTCATAAGAGGAGAATTCTTTTAAGTAACCAGTTTTATAATTGTGTTGAGTTTAAATATGCATAATATTACTGCAAGTCAAAGTAATATTTTGACAATGTGGCACAAATTTTAAAGTTTAATACTAAATAATGTCAGGGTCTTTGAATTTGAAAAATGAATACAGTTTAAAATTTTCACAGGAAGAATTGATAGCAAAATTATAGACTATGGAAGACAAGGTTAGAGAACTTCAAGACATACAGATAAGAAAGAAAGGAATAAGAGTAGATATGACCTGTGTGACACATTGAACAGTTTAATATGCATTATCTGAAGTTTCAGGAATTATGGGCTGAAAATGTATTTGAAGAAATAATGGCTCAAAAGTTTCCAAATTTGAAAGCTCAATGAAATTCAAGTAGAATAAATTTAAAGAAAACCATGCCAAAGCACATCATAATCAAATTAACAAAATCCAAAGGTAAATAAAAAAAGTCTAAAAACAGTCAAATAAAATGGACACATTATATAGTATACAGCAGGACTGGCAAACTATGGCCCATGAGTCAAATCTGGATCACCTCTTATTTCTATTAATAGTTTTATTGGGACACAGCCACACATGCTTATTTATGTATTTGCTATGGCCATTTCTACTTTACAATGGCAGAATTGAATAGCTCCAACTAAGACCACATGGCTTGCAAAGCCTAAAAGATTATTATATGAGTCTTTAAAGAAAAGTTTGCCACCCCCTGATTTATAACAACAAAAATAACAAAAATGCTAACAGATTTCTTATAAAAGCTATACCAGGCAGAGAATAAGGTCAGCCCAACACAATTTTTTATCCAGCAGAAACATCTTTCAAAATAAAGGTGAAATAAAGATTTCTTTAGACAAACAAAAGGTGAAATGTTAAAGGAAGTTCTTCAGGCAGAATAAAAATCACAACAAAATTTGGATCAACATAAAGGAATAAAAGTGATAAATATAAGTAAAATATAAAAATATTTTTCTGGTTGGATGTTGTAGAGTGCTCCTTTAATCCCAGTGACTTGGGAGGCCGAAGCAGGAGAATCACAAGTTCAAAGCCAGCCTCAGCAACTTAGCAAGGCTCTAAGCAACTCAGTAAGAACTTGTCTCAAAATAAAAAAAGCTGGGGATATATCTCTGTGGTTAAGTGCCCCTGGGTTTAATTCTTAGTACCCAAATAAATAAATAAATATTTTTATACTTTTTAATCTTTTGAAGTATAAATAACAAAACACTAATGGTTTTTAGTGCATGTAAAAATTGTATGCATGATAACAAAAACAGAAAGAATATAAGGAAGGAATTGAAAATTTATTGTTGTAAGATTCTTAGAACATTTGAAAATAGACTATATAAGTTAAAGATGAATAATGTAAACTCTGGAGCTGTACTGTCCAGTATGCCAGCCACTAGCTGCTTGTGGCTACTTATTTATTTAGTTAAGGACTGGATAGCTTTTTATCAAAAATACACTGATAACTCATACACATTTTTTATTTTGAATGAAAGAGCAAAAAGTACTAGTGACTAATATGAATGGAAACAGGCCAGAATAATCTGTTACCTTTGTTCCTCTTACTGAATATTAGTTGCACCTTATATCTTCCTGATGGTTGACTGTCAATCATTTGAGTCATGTACCTCTTCCATACATACAGTACACATGTGGTTATTTAAATTTAAAGTAAAATGAATTAAAATTGGAGAAAATTAAACATTAATTTTCTTAGTTACAGTAATCATATTTTAGTATTCAATAACCACATCTGGCTAGAGGCTATCAAACTGGGACAACACAAGTATAAAACAATTCCATCATCACAGAAAATTTTGTTGGAAAGAACTGCTATAGAGTAAAGGCATCAGAACAAAAAAAAAAAAAAAGAAAAAGAAAGAAAGAAAGAGAAAAAGAATAGCTAGTAAGCCAATAGAGGAGTTAAAAAGGAATCACTTTAAAATTCAATTAATCTAAACACTGAAAATAAGAAAAAGGAAACAAAGGACAGGTGGGACAAATAGAAAACAAATAGCAATATGATAGAGTGAAGCTTAATCTTACGAACAATTGAAATAAATGGAAATGGTATACACATTCCAGTTAAAGGGTAGAAATGGTTGGTTTGAATACAAAGAGTCGATTATATACTACACATAGGAAACCTACTTAAAATATAAAGGCAAGATACAACAAAAGGAAAAAATGGAAAAGATATACCACAATACAAAATGGAAAAGATATACCATGCAAACACTAATAAAAAATGCTGAAATGGCTTTGTTAAAATCAAACTAATAAACTTCAGAGCTATGCCTACTTCCAGTGTTATTTCATAATGATAAAGGGGTAAATTCAGCAAAAGGATAAAACAACCCTAAACTGTTAAGCACCTAATAACAGAGTTTCAAAATATAGAAAGCAAAACCTAAAAGAAATGAGAAATAGAAAAATTCACAAATATATTTTGAATTCAAATGTTAGTTATATTAATATTATAAATAAATGGACTAAATACTTTTGATAAAGACAAAGAAGGTCAAGATGGATAAAAAGCAAAACTAAACAAAATTCTGTCATAAGTTGTCTATCGGCTATATACTCAAAACTTAAGGAAACAGGTTGAAAGTAGAGGAATGGAAAAGGAGAGATCATGCATCCATCTAATAAATAAATAAATAAATAAATCCCAGTGCAGCTGTATTAAAACTAGACAAAAATTGACTTTAAGGCAGAAAACGTTATTAGCAAATGGCAAAAACACCTAATAATGAAAAAGGTTTGATTCACCAGAAAAACATGACAGATTTAAAATTTCAATTATGCTAAAAATGTAGCCCCAGAATATATAAAGCAAAAATTATCAGAACTAAAAGGATAAGCTTAAAAAATTAGTGGAAAATCATAATAACCCTTTCTTATAAGTAGAAAAAAATCACTTAAGACATAGAAAGAATTTAAAAACAAAATTTGGGGGCTGGGATTATGGCACAGTGGTAGCGTGCTCGCCTAGCACGCATAAGGCACTGGGTTCGATCCTCAGCACCACATAAAAATAAAATAAAGATATTCTGTCACCTACAACTAAAAAATAAACATTTAAAAAAAATTTGTTTAAAAATTTTTCCTGATAGACATATCTAAGCCTTGCATCCACCAAATGCAAAACATATTCTTTTCGTGATGCATATATGTGTATTATAAACAAAACTTGCCTATTATGCAAGTCTCAACAAATTTCAAAAGGTTAAAAGTGAACAGGAGGTGTTTTTTAATTACAATGGAATTAAACTATTAATCAATAACAAAAAGACAATCAGAAAATTCTCAAGTTTGGAAATTAAGAAATATTCATTTATTCAACATTTAATATGTGTCTACTACGAGCCAAGCACTATTCTGGGAATTTGGGATTACATAACAGAGCAAATCAATAATTAAGTCTGATAATACCAATTGTTGGAGAGAATGTAAAATAATGAGAACTTTTACTCTGTTGGTGGATTGTAAATGATTACAACTATATTGAAAATGATTTGCTATTCTATTGCAGAGTTGAAGATAAACATAGACCATGATTCATCAAATCCATCCATGTATATAAAGTTCAGAAAAACTTCTGCTATGTGCACAATGAGATGTGTATTAGAACAGCAGCCTTGAATGCCTAAATTGGATATCAGTGATAGCCTGAACTGGAAAATAGCAAGTGCCCACCAACAGTAGAATGCAGATAAAAATACAACATGGTACATACAAGTGAATAGAGGACAATAAAAATGAACAAAACACAGGTACCCAAAGACAAATATTACAAATATAACGTTGTACAAAAGAAACAAAATAAAATTGTGTGATTCCATTCATGTAAAGTTTAAATGAATAAAATTTTGTAATTCTACTTATGCATTATTCAAAACCAGGCAAAATCACATATTTCTTAGCAATGTATAACTGTTCTACAGTATAAAGAAAAGCAAGGGGGCTGGGCTTGTGGCTCAGTGGTAGAGCGCTTGCCTAGCATGTGTGAGGCACATGGGTTCCATTCTCAGCACCGCGTATAAATAAAAGTCCATCAACATCTAAAAAAAGTTTTAAAAAAACAAAAGCAAGAAAATTATTATTGTGAAAATCATGATAGTAGTCACCCATGGGAGACTCTAGGGCAGGAGTGGGGACTCCAGGGTGAAGGGAAGGTGGGAGGTGCTTGCAATGTTGTTTTTTGACCTGGGTAGTGATTATCAGGCTTTGTCTTTGTTCATTAAAATGTGCATGTATGCTTATTTTGACGCTTATGTATTCGCATTATATTTCACAATTAATAAAGATCCCAAAGTATAGGCAAATGAAGAGGTGAGAAAGGCATTTTAAACCTAGAGACCAGCATGAAAGAAGGGACAGTCACAAAACAGTGTGCTGCGTGTTTACAGGAACTATAGAGAGATCTGTGGAAACAGGTGGACCAGTGAGGCTGGAGGCTATGGAAGTCTTCAGAAAAGCTGAGGCATGGAGAAGCTCAAGTCTGAACTTTAGGTAGGATCTTCTGACTGCTGAGAGGAGATGGATGCACAGAGAAGAAAAAGACGGTGAGAGAAGCCTAAGAAGGGTGAGGGGCTATGAAAGAGGAAGAGTCTTCCAGGCACCAGACAGCAAGAGCCAAAAGTATGGTATTGCTTGTGAAAATGGGGAGGAGGAAATGGATTAGAGAAGTGTCTGGGTAATTAGAGACTGTGGTAATCTTCCTATCTTGAAAAACATGCAATTGAATCAAGACTCATTCAGCTTCTGGTTTGTGGTTAAAATGTGGGCAGTGGGGTTACTGAAGAGCACAGATCTGGGCTGAGAGGTAAATAAATCTATTTCTTCCCAAAATACACTCAGACAAATGAGACTCTTTCCTGGTCCTCAAGAACTACTGGATCTGAGATTCAGGCTCCTTCCTCTCACATGTCCATCACTGTCAAGTTCTTTATAAAGCTCATGGAAATGCTTCATCCTTGATCTTGCCCTCACAGTGGAAGTGGGGAATAATGGTAGTTTGTCTCAGAGTTAAAAATCAATGTTCTTCCCAGATTTTCCTTCTCATATCTCTGTTGCTTATTACCATTCTTCTTTAGACTTTAGGTCCCAAATTACAGGCTAAGATTTCAAATTACATTATGTCTATGCTCCATCTTTCTCTCTTGGAAACTTTCTCCACAATCACTCTTTTCTATGCAAAGAATGTTCCCCAAACACTAACAAAAGTTGCTGAATATGAAACAGAGAGGCCTTATGTCCCACAGACCTGGTTGCAATTTAAACACCAGCGATTTCTGTGTAAATTATGTGAAATTGTGGACAGTTTATTATCTACCACCCTGGAGGTATCTTGGCTGATACTCATCATTCTGCTGACCAGCATTAGCTACTAATGCAATTGGTAATAGGAAATTGATCTTTAATAATGTAAGAAGTAACTGGAGGTGGTGTGTGAGAATGGTGATAGATCAGCTGGATGAGTACTTGGGATTGCCCTCTGAGAGGAATCTCATCCCAGTTTAATTCATTCAATCCAGGAGATCACGAATGAATTTTATTTAAAGTTTCCCTTCCAGACAACACTGTGGAGAATAACAGGTCCTTACTGAAATTGTCCCATTTGGGCTGTTCAGAGACTGACCTCAATTCCAGGAATATTGTTTTTCTGATCCATACTCAGCATTGATTTTAATTTAATTTTAGCAACATGAAAAGATTGGTCTTTATATGTCCTTTGTTATGTACTTGGTCAATGTGGGGAGTTTCTATTTGTTTGGTTTGGTATTAGAAGAGAAGCAGCAAGCAAGGGAGAAAAAGTCCTCAATTTTATTACAGTCAAGAGTTCCCTGAGCTATGCTGGGCATGGTGGCACATGCCTGTAATCCTAGCACTTTTGAAGGCTGAGACAGGAGAATCGCAAGTTCAAAGCCAGCCTCAGCAAAGGCGAGGCACTAAGCAAGTCAGTGAGACCCTGTTTCTATTTTATTTAGAGACAGGATCAGTGGTTGAGTACCCCTGAGTTCAATCTCTGGTACCAAACCAAAAAAAAAAAAAAAGAGTGCCCTGAGCTAATATTGCCCTAAATTACTACAGCTTACAGGAACACAAAAGGAGAGAAGTACTCACTATAAAGTACAGTAACTTTGTACTCATGATATCCCTTTCTCAAATAGGTTATCCATTTTATAACCAGTAACAGAATGCTATTTCTGAGACTGTCTCTGAGAATGCGGTTCAGTGGTCGAGTGCCCCTGGGTTCAATCACGGGTACCAAAAAAAAAAAAAGGCTACTACTAAAGGGCCACTTAATTGTATGAACATAAGCCATAGATCACCAAAATACTTGATGGAAATTAGAGAAGCTAAACCACTCTTGAAGATAAGGCAAGGTTGGACCTCTGCAGACTATCTGTCCTTAAAGAAAACATTCCTTTTCCTAAGCATGGGTTCAGACTTTGTTCACCTACTCAACACATACTTATGGAGCATCTTACATATGCCGGGCACTATTCCAGGTGCTGGAAGTATGACAGGGAGCAAAGCTAACCCCCTGACCTGATGGAGCTTACCCTCCAGCTGGGGCAGAAAGACAGGAAGGAAGGAAAAATATGGTATAATAGAAGTTGACAACTGATGTGCAAAAGAATAAGGTAAAAGGATTAGAGGATTACAATGTGAAAGTGATCCTTCTGTCTAAAAAGGCATCGGGCCTATAAACTATGAACATGTGATTGACTATAGAAGACGGAGCTGTTTTTATGAGCTATTTCTTCAAATAGGGGTTTTGTGATCTGGGTAAAAAGTTGAGGAAATGCCCATGCTCAATTCTGCTTAAAATCCAGCACTTTTGTGGTACTTTGAAGACATGGATCACATTTTGGGGTCCCTGTTTATGATATCATCACAAATACTAAGTGTAGTTGTCATTTGTGTCTGTGGAATAGAAACAGTACACCTTTGAAGCAGTTGGTAAACTACTGCTGACAGTGCCTCGCTAGGCCTTGGGATACCACCATTGGGCAAAAGGGAAGTGGTAGAAACCCCTTTTGATACTATTTTTAGGGCCTCTAAATGGACAGAGCATGACTAGATGTGTTAGTAAAAGTGAGAGCTACAAACTTTGGTATGAGTAGTAAAGGATAAAATACCACAAACTTCCTTAAGATATGACAAATGAGAAGAGATCTGGAAGTTTCCGTAAGTCAGCATTGAGGGACATTAAACTTCTAAAAATTCTTTTAATGGAAAGGAAGTTTATGGCATACATACCACAGTCTCTACTCTATCCTAGATACTTGAGCATAATTTCTTTTATGTTGGACTAAAACGCTTCAAAAAGCAATTTTTCAAGAAAAATTGCCCTCATTAAACTGGATATTGTAGATGTTTTCAGGTGGCGTAGCACTATCAATGTCCGATTAGGATTCTGAGTTGGTCAAACTAGGCTCTGAGCTATTTCAAGAATGACAACTTTCCAGGGTCAGAAAATATATAGAGAAGATGGGAGGTGCAGGGGGCCCTATAGCAGGGATCATAAGTGACATTTGAGCTCTGAACACTTCGGTGTCTGAGGTTAACTACCTAGTAACACTTGGATTGAACTGGCTATGTCACAGAGGCAGAGGACACCAGTTTGAATATGCACCGGGAACGGGAGAGTGCTGATAGGAGAAGCTTTGCAGTAGGAAATGAAGAAAGGGCAGATATTGTGGACTCTGGCAAAATAGGTTTACTTGGAAATAATTTTTTGTCTTTTTGGTGCTGAGGATAGAACACAAGGCCTTGCATATGCTAGGTAAGTGCTCTATAATGAACTACATACTCAGCCCCATACAGGTTGACTTGGAATAAGGCACTGTTTTCAGTGAAGATGCAGACTACATGAGAAGTTGAAAGGTCACTTGAATTCCTGCTGTGAGTAAAATTAATATGGAAGAGAAAGAAGGAGGTGAGGGTGGCCCTAAAGACTCCTTAAAATAGTGTGAGGTCACAGAACAAGCAACTGAAAGTCCAGCGGGGGCCTTAAGTGGAGTGTGGGCAAGTCATCTCTTATCTGTGACCCTAAGGACTTTTGAAGATGTGGGGAGTTGAACTCCCCCTCTCCAGTTAGAGGCTCATGAGGGCCCAGGATCCTTGTAAGCTATCATGCCCATTTCTTTGTGCAAGCATGGAGGAGATGAACAAAGTAGGTCAGCCATGACATTAAGCAAACCACCCTCTGATGCTGAGATGATCTAGTATAATCTAGTCAATGTCACAGATGAACCCCACATTTTAAGTGTTCTTAGCCTCTCAGTCTTTTTCACTGTTTGAGAAGACCCTTTTATTGACAGCTGAGGCTCCTGGTACTTATGCAGATCAGGGGAACCAGGGACAGAATTAAAGGAGCTGAAACAAGCTTAAAATGATTTACATTAGAAGGACATGGAATTTCTTCCTTCAGGAGAGAAAAGGAATACATGCAAAAAATGAAGCGGATGTATTCTCGGAGGAGAGTGACAAAACAATGGGCAGGCTTGAGAGAAATTTTGAGTGTTTGGGGAAAAGAAAGAGAAAAGCAGCAACAACTACACCACAATGTGTGAGGTAAGTAAAGAAGGAGAAGGAAAGTCTGAGATGTGTTGCTTTGTACTAAGAATATAAACTCCATTAGAGTTTTCCTAGAAACTAATAAAAATTGAAATTGTTTTAAAATTCTTTTTGGCTACTGGATATGTTTCTTTTCAATGTGATATGGTGCTAAGATTGGGCCATAAGGCAGCATAGCTTCATAAGTTACATTTGGGGAATATTGTCTGGGAGTTTGGACTATGGTGCAGCAGTCAACTGTACTTTTATTTAGCTTGTTCTAGACCTGAGACAAGTGAGCATCTTCAGATTGTGGAAAAAGTACACTAACCATATAAAATAGAGAGACTGGAGACTAGACACCAGAAAGAGGAAAATGGCAGGGCCTATTTTAGTGAGGATATGATGTTTGGAATAGGTTCACCTGATGGAGAACTATATGTATGCAGCATGGGGTCTCTTTTCCCGCTGGCTAATCAGAATGAGAGTGGGAAGAAGGAACAGAACAGCTAAGGTGATTCTCAGAGGACAAAAGCAAGAAGAAGAGTGTGTAGGGGTTCTATTCTCTTTCTGTGTGGCAGTTCCTCTGGATACCCTAGTAGGCTGGGGTATCCATACAGCCTCCTTTTGTTTGGGACAGAACCTGTACAACAAGGCCTTGGTGTCCTGGGACCCCAGTCCTACAACCCAGTCAGCTAATGAAGGTTTTGCCTTCTCCTTGGCATCTCTCCCCCTTATTTTTTTGAGATTAGAATTGTCTCTTATTTTCCCTTGCCTAATTTTCACATAGAAACTCTGAAATGATCTGATTCTAAATCTGATGCACCAATGTCTCTTCCCTGTATTTTCAAGTCCTGCTACTGGTCCACTCCCCCAGTTCTCACCTACCCTCTCAAATGTCTGACCTGGAACTTGTCTGGATCAGCCACACCCCTGGATCTCTGCACCTGTTTCCCATGGTCTTTGGTGCTTCTTCAAAAATGTCCCCTCCCTTTGGGCACAGACCCCCTGCACTCTCTGTGGATGCATGGCCAGCACCTCTGAGCAGCATGATGTAATCTGATGTCGAAAGCCTTGACATACATGTATCCTCAACAATAGTGGCAAAGGGCTTTGTATGATGCCATAACCCATCTCCTACTATATGGGGGTTGTGTTAATGTAAACTTAGGGGATCTTGAAAATGGGAGGCCTTACACTGGGAACAAGATCACTCTTTATAGATAAAAGGCAGGAATCACCCAAAGAGTGAGAGAAACTAGTCAAGAGATGTGAACAATGGATCCAGGCAGAAAGCCTGAAAATCATGGCAACCATTTCTTGCTATAGCAGGGCTCTCCTGGGAAGGATGAACACCAGGGTTGAACCTATAAGCCCTGAGAATGTGTTTGCTATAATTGTGCTTGCTATAATATGATCAGAAACTTGTGTTGTGTAAGCTCAGTTGTTTTAATGTGTCCTGTCTCTGTTTCTAGTTTTCCTATAGCTTTTTAAAATAAAGTCTTTTTGTAAATACAAACCCACTTTGGCTGTGCTTAGGGATACCAAGGAAAAGCATTTCCATCCTTTTCTGAGCCAGTGCTTTAGGAATAATCTAAACTGTATTAACCATGTGTGGGGCACATGGTGGAGATAGGAATGATAATCTAGGTGAGAATGCCACACGTTTGTAGAAGAAAGAAGAAATGCACAAGCAAATAAGATTGAATCATTAGTTTTAGAAAGTACAGTAGCATGGGATTTTTAATTTGATTACATGCTTTTTTGGGGAAATCAAAATTTTAATGACTGCATAATACATTGCTATATCAGCAATACCTTAAATACTCTGATTGGACACTTATGCTATTCCAGTTTGCTTCTATTTCAAAAGAAGTAGGACAAGTAAAGGCCAAAAAGTTCTAGCTATAAAATTTTCCCTGGGCCAGCCTCACACTTTATTCTCAGAGCATGCAACCAAAGAAAGCCCAAGGTGACACATTTGATGTTGTCGAATCACTAGCGTACAAAAACACTCATCCATACTTAGTTCTTCTCTTTAAATGATACAGTTAACTTCTTCCCCCTAGATTTATTTGTTCTTGCGAATTTCATTTTTGTTTTCTTAACACTTGACTTTTCTGATTTATTAGACTGGTTATTAATTGGTATACTACAGTTTACAGGATGTCTGTTTTTCAGTCAGGGTCACCTGTAAATACATAAATCCAATTCTTCTTCCTTTTCTGCTTGCCACAAAAGTTGGGGACACTAAGTGAATCTGAACACGAGCACTGGGAGATAGCCCTCACACACAGTCCTCCTACCCATCACCCACATACCTGTCAACAGTTTATCTTTTCAATTGTGAGGTGATGGAAGAGTGTTATTCAGTTAGAAATAATGTCCAGTCCAATTCCTTAACAGATCAGTAAAAGGATTTAGCCAAGGTCTCTGAATTAATAAATCGGAGAAACAAAATTGAATTCGGCTCTTTTAAAATCCACTAGATGTGGGCTAGAGTGTGCTGGATGAGGGAATGGAACTTGGTGGTTCTTGTTTAAGAATTCATTCAACAAACGCATTAAGCACCTACTTTTTACTGCGTGCCAAAAGCTATTTTAAGGCCTGGGAATTCCGTGGAGGAGGCTGCAGAGGAGAAAAGAATATCTGCCCTTATGGAGCTTTCATTCTCAAGATTTAAACACTTGGCCCCATCATCCTGAACAAACTCCCAGAAATCTGGCTAGAAGCGGTTGGGTCCCATAAGGTAGAGAATCTCATCCTTTCCCAGCTCCTGTGCTTTCCGTAGCGAGAGGGCTGATTTACTGCAGGAGCCCAAGGGAGAGGCAAAAACCTCTGTAGTGCCCTCCCATTGTCTCTGCACCGCCAGGCCCGGCAGGACCAGCTCCACGGTGCCACCGCGCCCCAACTCAAGTCTGAGATTTTGGGCGTCTGCCTCTCTTCCCTCTCTGGTTCCCGGTGGGCCGCTGGGGGACGAGGAAGTAGGACCCGGTCCTAGAGCCATCCTCTGAGAAAGGAATGCGAGGAACTGGTGAAAATCCTTCCAAGGCAATCGATCTCAGTGTCTGATATCCAGACCGAGAGAGGGGCAGTCTCTCCTGGGCTTGGGGGTTTATGCAGCAAACTGCTCTCTCATGCTTTCGTGTTAGACCTTGCAGCCACACGCTTTTTCCATTCCCGGCTGAAGCCACTGCAGCGTCCCGGCCCCACCCGCTATTCCAGACAACTGAACCTCACTGCAGCTCCCCAACCATCCTCCCCTTTTTCTTCTCCACTTCCTGGTAACCATGGAGACACACGTCATTTACGTGCCGTGCGTCGCCTTGGAAACAGAGGAGCATCCGCGGCGCCGCCTGGAGACCCGCCCCTGCCGCTCCAGCTTCACTCGCGGTCGCTGCTTTTAATGGCCTGGGGGAGTCCCGAGTCGGACGTGCAACCCGGCTCAGACTCCACCCCGACCCCTCTGCGAGCGCCTCTGTGACCCAGGGAACCCGCGGACATTCTGCTCGTGGTGCCGACAGGATAGCGCCAACACGAGCGCATTCCTAGAGGAGAAGTAGAGCAGGGCGCTTTCGCCCCGGGGCGAGCCCGAAGACGCTGGCCCTGGGACCTTCACTGGGTCATCCTCGTGCCACCGACTCTTCTCTGCTTTCCTCTATCCTGTCCGCGCCTTCTTTCTCTATCCTGCCCGGACTCATCTTCTCACGTCGGCTCCCCGCGCCTCTTGGGAGCGTCCTGTTCCCTCAGCTCCTCTCCGCCCCTCCCGGGACCTGTCCCCCTTCTTGCCCCTCCCCCACCCCGGAGGCCGGGCTGGACGCGACCCAGAGCCGCCACTGCCCGCTTCTGCCACTCAATGGAGGACGGTCTGCTGGAGATCATGACCAAGGACGGCGGCGACATGCCGGCGCCTCTGGAGGTGTCCACCGTGCCCGCCGTGGGGGACGTGATCTCCGGGGAGTACAACGGCGGCATGAAGGAACTGATGGAGCACCTAAAGGCCCAACTGCAGGCCCTGTTTGAGGACGTGAGGGCCATGCGAGGGGCCCTGGACGAGCAGGCCTCGCACATCCAGGTGCTCTCGGACGACGTGTGCGCCAACCAGCGGGCCATCGTCTCCATGTGCCAGATTATGACCACTGCGCCCCGCCAGGGTGGCTTGGGCGTGGTCGGCGGCAAGGGGAGCTTCCAGGGTGTCCCCCAAGAGCTGGAGACCCCTTCGCCTGGGATCGGGGACAACAGCTTGCTGGGTCAAGATCCCGAGGACGAGGAGGACGACGACGTAGAGGAGAAAGGGATGCCTAGCCCCGCCACACCCACCAGTCACTGTGAGCGCTCGGAGAGCCCCCGAGCTGGTCTCCTTGGGGGGGACGGGCCACTTGTGGAGCCCCTCGACCTGCCTGACATTACCCTGCTGCAGTTGGAGGGCGAGGCCTCCCTGTGAGGGGACTCTGTGGGGGCACTAACTTCCTGGGCTGGCTTTGGGTTTCCCAGTGCATGACGCGAGGGGACTGAAGGGCACGGTGCAGCATGCTTCACTCCGACAGCTGCTCTTGTGGGTCGGGTAGAGAGAGACTCCCTCAAGGAACAATTCATAGGGCGAATGACTTTGGGAGCATCAAGAATTCTTTTTGCCCAACCCAGCGTTATAGCAAACTGCGGAAAGGTGAGGTCCCAGGAGAGGAAGTGCCCGTCTCTGGACTCCCATCCATCCCATTCCCTGCCCATTCCCTGCCCATTCCCTGTCCCCAGGCAACAGGAGAACCCCTGAATTATGTAAATAAAATTCTGCTTTTTCTATTGTGAAAAAGGACTTATCTAGGACTATGGCAAATAATCTCTAACGTTTTACCTAGAAATTAAGGAATTGGGGTATTCTGTTATGGCAACAGGAAATTTACCCTTCTGCTGAAATCCAAGATATTCAGTGTTCTGCAGAAGCCTCTCCCCGACACAGATCTCTGCAGCTGCCGATTGGTAAAGGAAGCTTGAGGAGGGAACTGCAGCCCTAGGAATCTGGGTGAATGGGGTTCCAAGGGCCCCTGGGCTGGGAGGAGCTGGCTATGAATGTGCATGAAGACATAATAGCTCAACCTCTGGGATTCTGCATGCAGAGCGGACCCTGCCTTGCCACTCAACTGACTTCATCTGGGATTGCTTTTCCACTCACTGGGGCTTAGAGAACAAAGAGCCCGGTTCACAGGCAGAGACTTGAGGGTGCTCAGCAACAGCCCAGATTTAGGGGACGTTTGAGGGACTCTTGGGGGCTGCAGCCAAAAACTGTCTCTACTGGCTACACTTGCTTCACTTCAGTTCCTTTTTCTGTCAATATGTCCCTGCCCGTTGCCTCTCGGTGTTGCCTCCATAAAGTCTTGTGTGTGTTATGTGTGTCCACTTGTGTAGTAGTGTGTGAGCCCTGAGGGGCAGGGCTTTGGCTCTGGTGTTAGGTTCAGTGGGCTTCAGACCCTTCTGTGAGCCCCAAGCTATCATGGCACCCCCACCCCAGCCCCCCACGTCCCTACCCAACCAGGGCATGGAGCATGTGGCTGTCCTGAGATTCCTTAATTGATGTGCCTCCCTCCTACCTTCTGAAGTGGTGACTGTGTGCCCTTCCCCTCCTTTATGTATTCCTTTTCAATGCTTTCCTTGGTGTTAACCTTAATAAAAAGGTGTCATTTCCCTCCTTGCTGACTGATACTAAGGGTATGTCAGGGTGGGGCTTCTGGGCCCATTGCATGGACCAGGGCTTAGTGGGAAATGGAGGGGCCATGCCTTCCCTCCTCTCTTCGTGCCTCCAATTCCAAGGAGTTGACTGTCCCTGCGTGGGTGGGACAGGCGATGCCAACTCTGCTGCTTTCCCTTCTGCCTTGGACCTTGATCTAAAGCTGGATAGGGGTGGGATGGGGGAAGAAAGGGGTATGTGTAGGTGAGATTCCCAAACAAAGGTTTTTTTAGTCAGCACTCCACATGTGCAAGGGACTTTTTTTCAGCAAAGCATCTGGCTCCTGGGAGATGACTTCTGAATCTGTGTCCTGGAATGGCAGACATGACACCTGTTCCATGGAAGGGGTGAGGTGTGTGGGGGGTATTGTTCTGGAGGGATTGCCCAGGATCTCTGGGAATGGAGTGACACATCATAAAGGAAACCACAATAACTGCCTCAGGCCTCTAGTGGGGGATGCTGGTAAGGTGTTTCCCCCAGAGAGCTTCAACTGACATCAGTTCTAGGCTGCTCCCTTGGGCAATGGAGATTTCCCAAGGCTGCCCCAGAATGAAATTGAGCGCTGAATAAGCTGGAGTGGGCTGTGTGTGTGTGTGTGTGTGTGTGTGTGTACACATACACTTACTGTGGCTTCTTGCAGAGGTAGAAAGAGCACCGAAGGCACAGATCTGGGCTTGAATTTCTGTTCCAACACTGAATTGACTGCTTGCGACTTAGTTTCTGGATATATAAAATGGGAATAAAAAGTTGTTGGGGAGAACAATATATACAACCCCTGGGAAGTCTTGTGCAAATGTTAGTTTCCTCACAGTTCTCTTGTGATGGGGGTGAGGGTGACTGACTCCTCTAGGAAAACAAAACTACCCAGGGAAGATTCTAGACACTCTTTTAATAGAATCTTTCCCTATCTAAAGAACCCTTATCCTTCAGGATAGAATGAAGGAAAGGGGTATGGTCAAATTCCCAAGCTAGCATGGGTCTTTTCATCTTAAATGTCACATAGCTATATCCCAAAAAGTCTTGAGGCCTGGTTCTGTGTGCATAGGATGGCCAGAGGAAACCTTGAGTTATATACAGTGGTTGGGAAATGTGTTTGGGGGCTCTAGGGACTGGGAGATGATACGTTCCTGTTACAATTCCAGCATCCAGCACTAATAGCAATAACAACAGCTCTCATTTATTGAGCACTTAGCGCATGCCAGATATTGTACCCTATTTTTATCTCCCAACAACCCTATAAAGTAGGCAATATTATTTCACATTACACTTCAGAAACAAACTTAAGACTTGCTAAAGGTCACAGACTAGTACTTGGCAGAGCCAGGATTTAAATCTGTGTATGTCTGATTTAAAGAGTCACTCAGCTAAGTGCTCTCTTATTTGGATCTTCAGCGAAGGAGATCCCTAAGTTCCTAGTCAAGAGCTTAAAAGAGTCCTGAAAAGGAATTAACCTTAATTTAGTCACTTTTCATCTTCTTGGTTTGAACAAGAAACTGCAGTTCAGATTTTGGTTAGTGATCCTTCTCGGAGTCCAGTGGGTGATAAATACCCTAATAGCACCAAGAAGATGACTTTCTGGACTTGCACCTTAGGAAGAAGCCAATGCTCCTAGGTATCCCCTGAAACAGCTACATCTTTGGGGTACTTTCCTGTTCCCAGTATCTCAGATTTTCCATTTGTTGAAATGAATCCCAAAGGCAGCTTAGTGCTTTAACATGTGTAGATAGTTCCAGTTGAGTTCTTTAACTTTTGACTCTTTCTGTGCCCACTGTTTTTAAATGTGTCATCAGTTCCTTATCTTAGGGCCTCCTAGAAGTTCTCTACTTCCCCCAAATTTAGATAGATTAAAAAAATATTGCTGGAAAAGGCAATTCTTTTTCTCTCTTCAGTTGCCTACACCAACATCTCACAAGGATCCAGTACAGGTTGGTCTCTCATATCTTCTGTCCTACATTTTCTCTATAGGATGCTCCTGATTAGTGAATTTCAGTTGGGATTTCTGACCAGGGACTCATGTACAGGAGTCACTATTGGAACTCAGGGAGCTGCAGTCTTTTGAAATCAAATGCAAAATTGTGCAAGGATCTTCATTCTTCAGAGAGAAGGTCCACTGCTCTAACCTAATCCTTAAAATGTAAGAATTAAGTAAAATGTAATAATCCCTGAGCTACATGGTAATGAAACTTTTTAACTTGAAAAAGAACAAAAGAAGAAATGACCCTTCTTCACCTTGTACTCCTGGAATCCTTGTCTTCTGGAGCCTCCAGAGTATTTGCCACATTGAACTGGAAATCTTCATATAAACCTTATCACTCCCCACCTATCCAACAAATTCCAATTATACTGGCACCTATCATGTACTAAAAATCCTATTTCCTGTTGCTTCCAAGTCTACAGAGCACTGCTAACATATTAGAGGTGAGGAAATGGTCTCCTGCATGGCTTCATGCTGTACTGCATGCCTAGGCCCAACACAACACTGCATGTAACTCATCGCAACTCTCAGTTTCTGGCACTCCCATCTCCCACCAGTCTAAGGGGCCTCTCTCAGGGTTTAGTTCTTAATCTTAAAATGAAAAAAAAAAAGTACAACTTCATAGAAATAAGTTACAATTATAGCCTTGTACAACTAAATAATTCTCTAGAAGCACTTAGAGAATTCATTATTTTGCTAAGATGCACACTGGCATTCAAGGTAAGCATGCACTTTCATGTGATCTCAGCATCACCACAGATTATAATCTCTGCTTGATATGTGTAATGAAAATAGCTCATCTAAAAGTTTTCCCAGAACTAAGCAACAGTTATTCCTCAAATAGATTTAAGTTTAGATTTCTTGAAAGACGTAAAATAGCTTTCTTTGAAAGGCAGGTTTTTATAAGCATATTTCTTCATCTGAATGCTTAGAAATAGAAATTTAGCCAAGATATCTTGCTACGGTAAGAAATGATAGAAGCTGGGGGAGGGGGCATGGGAAGAATGGAGGAACTTTGGTCAAAGGGGAGGGAGGGAGAAGGGAGCATGGGGGCAGGAAAGATGGAATGAGATGGACATCATTGCCCTAGCTTCATGTATAACTGCATATATGATGTGATTCTACATCACATTCAACCAGAGAAATGAAAAGTTGTGCTCCATTTGTGTACAATGAATCAAAATGCATTCTGCTATCATGTATACATAAGTAGAATAAATAAATTTAAAAAAAAGAAATGATGGAAGCACAAAAGCAGTGTTCTTCACTCTTTGATTCTTGCTATCACCTGTCACCCACTTCTAGATTGTCCCCAGAAGGTGAATTCCCTCAGGAAAACACACACACACACACACACACACACACACACACACACACACACAGAAACAAAAAACAAGAAAACAAAAACAAAACCCCAAACCCAGCTTTTTCTGCTTAGAAGCACTGTGCTTATGGAAGGAACCCCGCTGTAAATAATGCTGTAATGGTGCCACCTGTCGAGGAATAGAGACATTACAAGGAGAGCCTCAAAGGGAATTTATGACTTTCACTTCAGCAAGCACTACCAAATGCCTACTAAAGGCCTGGCTCTCTGCCAAATGGTGGGTAGTGAGGAGAAACCAGGAAACAGAAAAAATAGAATGCATTTGAAGAATATACCAACTGCAATAAACACCTAGCTGGTCTCCCACAGCCTTTCTCATATCTCTGATTCAAAGATTATCTTCCTAAACCAGAGCTCTGAACATTCATTCATTCTCTGAATCTGCATCATGTCCCCAGTGCTCCCTAAATTAAGTATAAGATCTGGTGTGTGTGTGGTGGGGGAGTCAAGGTTCTCCCTAATAAGATGTTGGCATACTCTCCACTCCATATATTTCATTTCCCAGCTACATTTTCTAGTTGCCATTCCATCAGATCAGAAGCTCATATGATCCAAGTCAGAACTGGAAATGATGCCTAAGGGTATTCCAACTCCTTTAATCCCTAAATGAATGGTCTGGATGAGTCCCTCTGGCCCCTAGTTCCATTTCTCTTAGACACTTTTCCCAAGTGCAGTCAGATGCCAATCTCTTTCCAGAAAAGGGACTTCTGTAACCATAGTCACTTGTACCAGCCTTCCACTGAGTGTCCAGAAAGTTTCCTTGTCCCTCCACCTTCCTTTGTCCCTTTCCTCTCTCTTATGATGTGAATGGGAAATCCTCAGAAATAGTATGTGAAGCTTTTTGATTATGAATTTGTTCTTTTATTTTTAGGAACAAAGTTAATAGTTTTCATCAAATTCTTAAAGAGGTCTGCAAAGCCAAAAAGGGTAGCAGACCCTGTAGTCAGAATATGATACAATTCCTCATTTTCCTGTATCTGGTTCTTCCATTGCTCTCTTTCCTACTCTATCCTGTTTCTGTCATCCTGTTGGAATCCTATCCATTCTTTGAGTCCCTTCAACATCCCTCTTCATGGAGACTTCCCTCATGTGAACCTTTCCTCCTTTAAATGCCCAAATCTTTTTGTTTGTGCCTATTTTTGGAACAATAAGTATATTTTGCCTTACTTTTATTATTCTTTAAATGCTTTCATTGTCCCTCCTTCCAGATTATGAGTATCTTGAGAGCTGGAATCGCTCTTTCATGTTTATAGTCTCTGAACGATCTGCCTTATTTTTACTTTTAGGCATCATTGCTTGTACGGCACATCACTATTTTAGGTTCCTCTAAGAAAGGGAAAAATGTCACCAAGTAAATAATTGCTATGCATTCTTATCATTATTTTAAAGTTTTCTTATTTAAAAAGCTATTTTAGACTTACTGAGAAATGGAATTTTGAAAATACCCCTGTGGTGTACACAAACATAACTGAATGTCCTCATGTTATTATAATTTCTTCATCATGAGTCTGACACTTCTGAGTCACTTTTTGACTCAAGAGTTGTCTATATTTTTCCATGCATTTCTACTCTATGGGCCCATGTTGAGTATTAGTGAAGCAGCATGTCTTACAAAGCAAAAGAATGAGTCCTTCATTATTGTCTCAGGGAATTTCCTCCAGGCCACAATACCTTGTCTGAAAGTTTCAATGCTGGCACTCTTTTGATCTTGTCAGAAAGTGTTCAGGGAAAGTGTTCAGACAACTACCAGGACTAATATTCCTTCCAAGGGTCCTTTACTGGTTGCTTAACCAAAACATCAAGGGATTGTGGGCTCCCAGTCATACCACTTAGAATAACAACTATGTTCAGGCATGTGCAAGCATGACAACTATGTCACAACTGCTGCTTGGCCACCAGTAATTTTGAGCTATCATTAGTTATAAGACACATTCCATCTCATAGAAGTTAAAATATGGGGGGAATTTGTGAAAATTGTGAATCTTCAAAAATGTTATTGTTGACAGAAAACTTAGAGATAATCATATGGCTATTTTATATGAAACTCAGATATCTTCCCATGTTTGTTAGAGATCTGATTGAATTTGACTCAAATCTCAATTTTCAAACCTGGGAAGGCCACAACATTCCACCTGGTGCAGTGTCCTGTGGTTTATTTTCCCCATACTTTTCTCTGCATCCACGCCCCTGAGCCCATGCAGGTTGCCTCAGTTTGATTGCTTATCAACTCTAAGACACTAAAAGCAGTGTTTTCACTGGTTTTAAGAAATTTATTCCTACTTAGGCTCTTATTTTTATTTTTTTACTGTAGACTTGAATAGAAAAATGGGAGTTGGGGCAATCCTCTTAGAAGTAGACTGTTCTTTTTAATGGGAATTGGGGTGGTGGATGGTAGGACGGGAGAGTAATCATCAGGAAAGTTCCATGGAAGAGTTCATGCTTTTCACAATTTCCCTCTGCCCTATCCTTCCTTTACTTTTTTCTTCCTTCTGCCTACCTGCTCCAGAATAATAAGCAAATTCCTTCTCATGTTTTGAGAAAAATAGTTCATTTTCCATTTAGCTCTCTGGGTGGGAATAATTTATCTTATTTTTTTTTTACCCCAAGTAATTTATTAAAAAGAACAGTCTGCTTCCTGAGGATTGCCCAGGAAAAAGTATTAATTACATCATTGCCCATAAGGACATAGATGGATGACACGCCCAAGGTTGCATAGTTAGTGACAGCATTAGGAACAGAACCCTGTTCACTTGAATTAGAGACTGGTGACTTTTCTCCATTAAATAGTGCTGCACCTTACTCTGCTGTAAATGGTTACAGTAAGTTTATTGTGGCTGCAATTCAGTTTTGAGAATAAAAAGGAAGAGTCAAAATTCCTTTTATGACCAGTGAATAATTCTTATGAGCATACTGGAAAAAGACATCCAAGAAGAGAACCATGCCTGAGTGATGGATCTGCAATTACTTGCCCACTGCCTACTATGCCGCCTGGAAGATGGTGGGCACTGGAGCACACTCCAAGCAGTCATGGTCCCTGCCATTAAGGAGCTCATAAATAATGAATGATATGTCCTTGAATTGGGTTACAGTGCTTTTCAGAAGATTGAAGGGAAAAAAAAATTCTGTTTTCTGTGAGCATTGCTAGCTGATTTGAGAACATTTCAATTTTAAAATAGGTGTAGTGTGTGTGAGGGGGGAACCAGGTGCCTAAGTAGGTAGGACAAGGTAAAATGGAGGAGAGAACAAACAGCACTCAGAAAACTCTCCAAATTTTATACCACAGAGGACAACATTGGAAGAAATGCAGTAGTAGAGGCAGCATTTGGCAATTCTCTGAAAAGTTTAAGTAGAGAGGGGTTTGCCAAACAAACAAAAAACAAAACAAAATCCCAACTACGGATGACCTTTCAACCAATGCAAAAAGTAAAGGCAATATAAAAATATATTTTGAGATTTTATACAAAGTCTCACAGATATAAAGAAACACAGTAGGATGAGATTCACTTCTGGAACATGACAGCGAGAAAAGGTCCAGTACATTGTTCCAAAGAAACAGAACTAAGTTCTTATGTGCAGCTGGAAAGTGGTAGCTGGTCATGGGACACACACCAAGTATTTGTGGGGAACTTGCTTCAGGACAGATCTCCACAAAAATTAGCCTCTGCCTCCAGCATTTGTAAAATTCATGAAGGAAAGAAAGAAGAAAGGGGGCTAGAAGGGCATAAGGAAGAAAGAAGGAAAGAGACAAAAGAAAATGATAGAAAAATCAGAACAGCATTTTACATTATGAAGATGGTCTCGCATGGGATTTTTATATCCTCAAGAGTAGAAACAAGAAAGGAATTGTTTAGGTAAAAATAAAGGGGAAAAAACCCCCAATATCATTATAAAAATATGCCAGGGACTAACAAAACAGGCAAACTGGATTATAGATCTCAAGAACAAATTCCAAAACTGTTACAAAGTCAAATTCCAGAGGGAGAGGGAATTGATTTAATGAAAACGTCATTGCTAGCAAGAGGCTGACATAGCACACTGCTAATCTGAACCTAATTCTGTTCCTCAGTGATGGACCTGGTTAGCAAAATGGGAGTGAGAAAAATTTTGAGAGAAAGTAACCACATCATCAAGTTCCTGGTAGTCAATGGAGATAAGGTGAACTATATGTCCAGGGGTGTGAGAAACCTGATTTCAAATAATTAAAAGATGAATTCCATAGCTTGAAATTCTATGGGGTAAAAGGCTAAAAGATGACATTTACTCAATACAATTACTTTGGAGTCCAATAAACAGGAGTGAATGGATTTGCAAGAGGAATCTCATCAATAAAGTCAGATTTAGAGTTGTCAGGCACAGAGTAGGCATAACTAAGAGAGTGGTACCCAAATTTTAATGCTTGCAAAAGCACCATAATGAAAAAACTGAGAAGCCTGATTACTGAACAATTAAGCACTACTAGGCATCAGTGTGATGTAAGAGATTAAATGTCAACATCCAGAGTGTGGATGGAGCTGAAAACCATGCTTAGTGAAAAAGTAAGACACAGAATGAGATATATAACTCAGTAACTTTGGAGTACATTTAAAAATACATGTACACAAAACAACTATCTGTAGAAGACACAAATATACACATTAAGCACACTAGAAAATTGTCTATCATGAAGAGAAACATGGGAGTGGAGATGAAAGATATAAATAAAACAAGAAGGTCTTGAATTGGAGTGTGATTAACTCAATCCTTTGAGGAAACACCACAACAAAAAAAAACCAACAAAACAAACACAAATATTTCAGAATAATACCTGGAACATGAAAGGCTGGAATGAGAAAAAAACTTGAAAAAAAAACCCCAAAACAAAAAAAACAAAAAACAAGTCCCCAAAACAAAACCCTGACATCAAAATAAGCTTGTTATTCCAAATAAGTACAAAGAAGAGATAAGTTTGATGCTTGGGCTACATTGGGTGATGCTAATAGATGGCAAGGGGTGGTAACTTTTCCATAAGTGCTGATGGAGGTGCTCAAAATACTTTCTTATTCAATTCTTACAACCATACTAGGACATCATTGTCTTAGTTAAGAGTTTTTGCTTGCAAGAAACAGAAATCTATTTGAGATAGCTTTAAGCAAAAAATGGAGTTTATAATGAGGATGTAAGTTATTTCACAGAACCCACAAAAGCAAGAATGTAGCTGGGTCTTAAGGCTGACCAAAATAAGGGCAGACATTATCTCATTCTTTTTCTGGAGACACAGTATTTTATCTCTGCTTCCTTTGAACCTCTGACTTCAACTTATCATCTCTGTATGCCAACATTTTCTGCCTCTTCGTGTACATGGCAGAAAACAAATGCTCTACAGCTTGAGTCTCCACCTGTTCCAGTTAGCAATGGCCTTACCCACTACATACCAATTCAAATTCCTAGGAAAGATGACTATTATGGCTTAAGTATGAAGTATTTCCCAAAAGCTCATATGTGAGGCAATGCAATAATGTTCAGAGGTAAAATGATTAGGTTATGAGTATCTTAATCAGTAGATTAATCCACTGATATGGATTGACTGGGTGGTAACTGTAGTCAGGTAGGTTGCAGTAGAAGTCAGTCACCGGGGGCATGCCTTTGGGGTTTACATTTTGTCCCTGGTGAGCAGAATGCTCTCTCTGCTTCCTGGTGCCATGTTTTGAGTTGCTTTCCTTTGCCATGCCCTTCTGCCATGATGTTCTGCCTAATCTCAGTCCAGAGCCATAGTCTCTGACCATGGACTGAATCCCTGAAACTGTGAGCTAAAATAAACTATTCCTCCTTTGCATTGTTCTTTTAAGGTCTTTTGGCCATAGCAACAAAAAACTAACTAAAACAACCACTATTTATTTTGAGCCAGCTTGGCTGTGTCAATTGTGGAGATAGTGGATGGATGGATATATCATGGTATTAACTTGGTTGCCAGGGCCCGCTCCTGTGGGAAAGGAAGAAAATTTTTGGAAAATAGGCTGTGTGGCATAACTGACACTCTCCAAAATATCTACCAAAGTTCATAGGTTTACTAAATGAATGAACAAATCACATGAAATCCAATTTTGTCTATCTCCAGAGCCCACACAAATTCTACTACAACATATAGCTTTTCACATGTTTATATTCAAGATAACTTTCTATTGCCCAGTACAGAGAAATGGTCTTATATCAAGGTATCCCTAGGGGGGAAAAAGGCATACCAAAATTAGTGTAATTTGAAGAGTTTAAAAATTATTTACAAAGGCATGGATGGCTTATAGGGAAATCACAAGGAATCTAGTATCAGAACAGCTGTGCATGAAGAGGTCAATGGAAGATTTGGTTCTAGAACTTGGAAATGGAGAGTTAGGTGTAGAGTAACACGTGAAGGGAGCTGAGATTTTAGGAAAAAGAACCCAACAGAGCTTGTCACAATCCTCACAAAAAAAGAGCCAGAGGATTTACTATCCTAACTGCATTCTCCTGCTTCCTTTTGATCCACCTTTGTTATTTATTGGCTGAACTAAATAAAAAGCAGAGGTAAGGAAATCTATTGATAAGGTTCATGCAGGTCAGCCTCCCAAGCCCAGAGCTGTGCGAAGAGGCTAAGAGATTGATCTTTTTTTTTTTTTTTTTTTAAGCAAACAGAAAATATCTAAGTTTTTAGACTGGAAAAATTAAAACAAATATGCATAAGCATATTGGAAGCCCCCAAAGATGAGATTTTAAAGAGTGCTCCTAGAGGTTCTAAGTATGTTTAATTTTCACGTTCTTGATAAACCGTAAGCTAAACCATTTCAGAAAAGGCTACTAACAGGTTCCTCAGAGATTTTCTTGGGAGTTCAACATCTGGACATTCCCCCTCTTCTCCCGTCAGAAAGCTTTGCTTTGCTTGGTTAACACATCAAGATTCTGCTTAAGACTTAATTGAGGAAATAGCACTATAGCATCTGCTATGGCCAGGTATTGTGCCAAAGATTAAAAAATGAATCTCACATTAGCACGGAAGACAGAAAAGTAAATAAATTAAAAAACAATATGGGAGTAGAGTGAGGAAAGAACACAGATTACTATGGGAACTCAAAGAAAGCCTAGTAAATTCAGAAAGGGGTGGAGGTCAAGGGAAGTTTCCTGTAGTGGGTAATTGGAAAGGCGAGGTGAGACAGCTTAGAGGACACTGCAGGCGGGAAGAGGAGCTCCACATTACACAACTCGCTAAAAATGGGGTTATCATTTAGGATTAGACTTCGGATCCGTGCACGCGACTGAAGGCCAGCAAGCTAAGGAGTGCCTGGCAGAGGTCTCCGCTCAGGCCTGCCTCCAGCCTTGCTCCGCCCATCTCCCATTCTCCGTCAAAGGGGCGCGGCATCTCAACAATTCCACTCTGCTGGGAGGGCATCCCAAGCCCCAAGGTCCGCATTTACAGCTGCAGGAGACCGCAGCAGCCGCAATAATCTCCCAAAATAGAACGTGTTTCCCAGAGGTCCACAAATTAGCTCAATTCTACCCGGGCGGGGCGGTCAAGGAGAATGCGCTCATTGGTTGCCACGGCGGCTGAGAGGCTGAGGAAGGCTCATTGGCCGCAGGCTCCCAGCGCGGGCCACGCCCACCTCTTCTCCGGGTTCTAATCGGGTCAAGGCCCCACAGCTTCACGGGTAAAGTTGGGCGTGCGTCACGAAGTCGGGAGGGGAAACATGGCGTCGGTCTCTCCTTTGATGTGAGAGCGCCGAGGCCCAGGCTACGGCCCGCGGTCGAGAATTTCTGGGTTCCCTCCCTCCCCACATTTCCACCCTTAGACCGGGGACGTGGTAACTCTTGAGTGTGCTTGCGCGCCCTCCGGCTTTCCATCCGAAAATGAAAGGGCACTGGGTAGCTTCTCGTTATTGCATTTGTAGAGATTTTCGCAGACTCTGGGGGGCACTTAATGTCCTTTCAGGGACCAAGTGTGAGGCTACGGATGGAGAGAGGCGGTCAGGGCGATAGCTTCTCAAGCGAATCCCTCTCGCGTCGCTTCGCGCCTGGGCCTGGGCCTTGAACGAGAAAGTGCTCGCCCTTGAAAAGACAGTTCTAGGTTGCTCGAGCCTGCTTTTCCAGCATTGCGGGCTCCAACTCACCTTCTGTCATACATATCGAATGCACGATTTCTACAACGAATCAGGCAACTCCTCTTGCGTGGAATTTTACTCATCCCTAGCACCTGACCCTCCTCCCTGATTTTCCACCTGCAACTCCCGCTTGTTTTTTTTTTTTTTTTTTTTTTTTTTTTTTTTTTAAATATTTTTTTTTTTAGTTGTAGATGGACACAATGTCTTTATTTTATTGCTTTGTATGTGGTGCTGAGGATCGAACCCAGGGCCTCACGCATGCGAGGCAAGCGCTCTACCGCTGAGCTACAATCCCAGCCCCTCCCGCTTGTTTTTTTAAAAGCTTAGCTAATATCCTCGGTATAAACCCTGCCCCATTCTTCTGAACCTCCCTTAGCAGGCTCTGGAACCAGCGCACCGTTTTAAATGCTGTTTATTTTAAGCAAATTATTTAACATCTGTGAGCCTGTTTTTGCATCTCAAAATTTTGTGAGGATTAAATGTAAAGTTCTGTTAAAATATAAGTACTTAATAAATGCGATCTTGCTGTTAGTGTTACTATCATTTTTTCTTGTCTGCTCTGCTAGACATTGAGATCCTTACAAGCTGGAACTGTCTTATTTATAATTCTAGTGTCTACCAGTGCCCAGAAATTATTTATGTTTTTTATTTTATCTTATTGTTTGGTTTTTTTTTCCATTGCTGGGATGGAGCCCAAGGCATTGTTCAGCTAGGCAAACACTAGGAACCTAGCTATATCCTCAGTCTTCAAATAACTTTTTTTAAAATCACCCTTTTCCCTTTGGCTTTCTTTCTTTCCTTTCTGTCCCCCTCTGCCCTTTTAAAGGCTCCTTGAGATAGGAATTTTTAAATCTAGAGAAGCTGAGGCCCTAGGGGGAAAGGCCCTTTTTATGTTTTCTACGGCTAATGGTGAACGGGAAGGCCTTAATATTCCTCTCAGCTTAACAAACTTTCAACAGGTTCTTCCTAACTGTAAGTCCCTTTTCATAGAGTGTTTACTTTAGAAAACTTGTGATTATTGTTTCTCTGCCCCTTTGGTATGTATATAAATCTCCTTATAAGCCTATTGCTATTTTACTGCCCAGGGAATGTCTGTCTCAGGACCTGGAGCCATCCCTTTGAAATGTAATTATTAAGGAAGATAGTGCTCCAATGTCTCTGTGGGAGGGTAGGAATCTAATATGAAGGTTGTAAAGCTATTTGTATTGAAGACACAAGTAAGTTTACTTTCGCATTATGTAAGACCAACTAGCGAGCAAGGGGACCGGATTTTAAATCTCCCAAACCCTTGTTTCTATGGACTTGTGTTCAATCTCCTATTGCAATAGTCTTGAAGACTTTCTTGCCCATTTAACTTTGGTGCAGTTTTTCTTTGACAATAGAAACCTTGAGGTTCAGCATTTATTGTTTTTTCTCTATAACAGTGTTGACTCATTTTTTCCTTCTTTTTTTTTTTTGGCGGGGGGAGGGGGGAGTACCAAGTATTGAACTTAGGGGCACTCAACCACTGAGCCACATCCCCAGCCCTATTTTATATTTTACAGACAAGGTCTCACTGAGTTGCTTAGCGCCTTGCTTTTGTTGAGGCTGGCTTTAAACTCGTGATACTCCTGCCTCAGCCTCCCAATGCTGGGATTACAGGCTTGTGCCACTGCACCCAGCGCATTTCTTCCTTCTTGCTTAGAAAATTTCTCACATTCTGATTTCTAGAGATTTGCTAATTTGCACTCAGAATGAAGCTACCACTTCAAGTCATTTTGAAGGTAGTATGTGATGTGCAGGAGGTAGAACTATCCAGGTGGAACATCTCTTTGAGGGCATCCCAAATGAGGTGTGTGCTCATAGTAAGGCATTAGCATTGGAAAATAAAGAACAGACCAACCCTCTCCCCCCTCTTTATTATTAAAGGGACATGAGAAAAATGCAGTTATCAAAGAGAGTTGCTGAGAATGTAGGATCCTGTTAAAGAAGGCTGTTTTGGTTAAGGAGAAAAGCTAGAGGGAGCCAGAGAGGAAAAGGTTGCAAACAGGCTTCGCAAAGATAGTGTGGAAGAGTGTTCTTACAGTACAGGGAATGAAAGAGATCCATTTAAGATGAGGAAGTAAGGTGGAGGGTGTTTGAGTAGAAATGAAATGAAAGATGGAAGAGAAAAAACCAGTAAGCAGGAGGGAGAGTCAGTTTAGGGTATGGTTAACAGAGAAGGAAATGGGTAGCTTGAGAAGTTTGGTAGAAGCACTTACTACTTGCATGAGAAGAGAAATACCAGCCAGATAGTCATCTTACTAAAGGAACCTAAAGGATTTAGGCGAAGCACTTTGACACACTGACTTCTTTCACCCACCATTGTCCAAAACACACAAGCACAAACAAGTTGAGTGTGGTGTTGGCATTTAGAGGTACCACAAATTCCCCCTCACTGTCTTACGGGAGTTAAGAAGATTGAGTTAAACTTGTTGATCTTTTAAAAAAATATTCTCTTATTTGCTTCATGTCAGCTCTGTTCCCTAGTTTCGTTTTTCTTACTTCTTCACATACTTTCTTATATAAAATGACTGAGAGCAGACTAGGAAATGAGAGTAGATTGTGAGAAAGAAAAACAGACTAACAAATTGAAAGAGAAAAAAAGTTTACTCCTAAATGTATATGCAAAACAATGCTGGGGAGTATCATGTCAACATATTATATAAGTAAAATGTGGTTAAATGCATTATTTATCAAATCCTAGTGTGAGAACTTAGAAAAAAATTCATAAAAATCTTAAATTCTCTTGAGGAAAGTTGAAAGGAAAACAATACTTGAAGTCAGAGAGAAACTTTAGACATCAGGAGGAACTTCCAGATCTGAGTCTAGTACCCAGGAAGCTCTCATGGAGCCTTTCAGCATTGGAGAGTTATTCACTTGTCCAGGCTTGGAAAGGGGTAACCTTTACCCCACCCCAGGGAAGAGAATTTCTTCTCCAGGGGTCTTCCTGCTAGACAGACTCTGCCTGGGCCAGGCTGGCTCTCCCAAGGGCCCTCAACATAGCCCCCTTCATTTCCTTGTTGCGCAAACTGTAGATGATAGGGTTGCACATGGGGGTGATGATGGTGTAGAGGAGGGAGAAAGGCTTGTCTTTGTCAGGCCCATGTGTGCTGCGGGGATTCA
>CM053403.1:61713786-61729594 GCA_028644305.1 Xerus rutilus | reverse complement strand
GTTCCTTAGGTCCACCATCTGGGCATGCTTGAGTGGGAAAGACAGGAAAATCACAAGAGAGATGTACAGTAATGTAAGGTACTCACTTGTGCCCAGAAATCTAACTATAAAACAGGATGGATAAATGGTGATAAAGGTTTTGGAAATTAGTGAGATCTAACAAGTTGGTGGTGCAGTAGGATAGTGAAAATGCCAGGGTTGCCACAGGCTGTGTACATAGAATTATAATATCATACATGATGATTTTATTTTACTCTTGATTTAAACTGGCCTCCACTGAAGTATTGCACCTGTTCCAGGGCCCTTAATGCTGAAGGATTAGCCACTAATCAGAATACCTTCAGAGACTAAGAAATAAAATAGCTGTGGCTGAGACCTATGTCAAATGAGGAAAGGCTTAAGGAATTGAAGAATAGAGTATTTGAAGGGAGGAGATCATGGTAATTAACTTATAGAAGATCATATTTTGGAAGACTTCAAGACATAATTGAAGGTATATTTTTCTAGAGGAAAAATATGCTCAGTCTTTGTGTACTTAATTTAAGATGATGAATGGATTGAAATTTCAGGGAAAATAACAACATTCTGCCAGAATTGTCCCTCAGGTGAGAGTGCTTTGCACATTTCTGGAGACACTCATGCTCTTCCTCATAATACATATTTTCCAAGACTCCAATATGAGCTCTTCCTCATAATCCATATTTTCCAAGACTTGCTCTCCGGGAAGTTGCTGTGACCACATCAACCACTGATGTTGTGCATGCTGGAGATACAGCCTGATTGTGAGGTCTTACATACTTTCTTAATGGGAGATGGTTTTATCCCTCGGATTAAAATTTAGGGCTACATAACCATTGGGTGGAAAAGATTCAACCATCTCTGTGAGAGAAGGGAATTTATGAGCAGGGCACAAACCTAACCTTTCTGGAATGGACCTTCAGAGAACTTTGAGTCATCCCTTTGCCTCTAGGAGTAGATCTTTAGAGGATGAGCACTCACAATTCACATGTTCTTATTTCACTACTGGAAGTCGTTATGTTCATATCAAATCTCTTCATTTCTGCCCACCACTCCTCACATTTTATCTTCTACTTCCTTTTCTGTATATTCTCATGCTGTCTTCTGTGTGAGTCCCCTTTCCCTTTTTCTACCTACTTCCAATCCTATTTTCTTCTCTCCCTTCCATCTCATCCTTGGTAATGTTTGCCTGATGTTTATCTAAGTCTGAATGAACTATCCTATCTTACCCATACTTTCAAGTTCTCATGTTTTCTTTTTTTTTTCCTTCCTTTTTCTTTTTGCAGTATTGGGAATTGAACCCAAGGCACTCTACCACTGAGCTGCATCCTCAGCCCTTTTAATTTTCGTTTTGTTTTGTTTTGCAGCAAGGGGGATTGAACCCAGGTGTGCCTTAACTCTGAGCTATTTCCCTGCCCCTTTTTACTTTACATTTTTGAGATGAATTCTCACCAAGTAGCCCAGACTGGCCTTAATCAAGTTCTTATGTTTTCTATCTGCATTTTAGAAGCTAAACTTAGCTTTAGACCTACCCTATCACTACTACTCCTTTTCCTCTTGCTCCTTCTCCTTCCAGGGGTGCTTAATCACTGAGCCACATCCCCAGCCCTTTTTATTTATTTATTTTTGGGGGACAGGGTCTCACTGAGTTGCTTAGAGTTGCACTAGGTTGCTGAGGCTGGCCTCAAACTTATGATCCTCCTGCTCAGCCTCCTGTGTCACATGGTGGTTTATGAACCACCATGTCCAGCAATCACTACTATTCTTCACAGATCTAGATTCCCTCTACGTATGATTCCTGGTAGATCAAGGCAATGTCTGGGCAGTTAGTCTATTCCTGTCATATTCACTTTGGGATGTTCTTGTGTCTAGGACTTGTCTTAAAGAAAAGGGAAGGGAAGGACAGAGAGCAATGTCTAAGATGTAGTTTGGAAAGCTGCACTCAGTCGACATGTGAAGACTGAAGTCAGAGTTTGGGCAAGATCAGTCAGCGAGTGAGACTCCACAGAAGTCTGGGACTTGTCCAAAAGGAAATTGAGGTTTGACCTGAAGAATACTAGGAACTGCTAAAAGATAAATGGTTACCTGTGGCTCATGTTCATTGTGCCTAGCATCTACAGCCTTGTTAGCCACCATTAAGGGTTAAGCAGTTATCTAAATAAATGAGATAATATAATGGAAAACACATCCTACCTCATTCTGTTGCTCTTCTGGCAATGATATTTGTCACTGAATCACCATGCCAAGTAACAGAAGATCTCATGGTGTTTGATGAGGAGCTGGTCCAGGGAGGATGGTGTGACTTGGGTGGCCACTCTGTAAGAGAATGGTGTCTGATGACCTTGTTAATTCTTTGATATCTATAGTATCACAGAAAATGTCTACCTAAGCAATATTAGTAAATTACATGTGCACAGCACTTTACAGCATAGGTATGAAACCTTAGATGCCTCAAATTACCATTTAAAGTAATATAAAATATTATGTCCCTTCTTATCTTGTTTCTTTTGATCTTCTCAGGTCTTTAAAATTTTGCCTCTATGCTTGACTTAAAAATCACGTCTTGGCCATGCATGGTGTCACATGTCTATAATCTCAGTGACTTGGGAGGCTGAGGCAGGAGGATTGCAAGTTCAAAGCCAGCCTTAGCAACTTAGTGAGGCCTGAGCAACTTAGTAAGACCCTGTCTCAAAATAGAAATTAAAGGACTAGTAATGTGGCTCGGTGGTTAAGCGCCCCTGGGATCAATTGCTGGTACCATTAAAAAAAAAAAATTACATGTCTTTCTGTTAGTTAAAGAAATACCAGCAAGATAATTAGGAAAAAATCCCTTTAGCTTTAAATAAGCATTTATTGTTTTGTAAAATAAAACTGTCCTTACAAATATAATTTCTGACAAAGACTTTTCAGAATGAGCTTCAGAAATTGTTGCTGTGTCTTCTAAAACTAATTTTGAACCTCTGAAATATAATTTTTATGGATTATCCTAATTAATGGACATGGTGATATTTAAAATTTATCTGTCTTCTGAAATGTGTGTGTGTGTATGAAATTTCTTTGTTAAACCAGAAGAGGATCCTGATATTTTCTTCTTCCACTGCACAGAGATAAAATTTTTTTAAAAAATCTATCCATGATTCCTTGGGTTTCCTATTTAAAGAATTGAGGGCCTGTGATCTCATTTAAATTAACAATAATTTACAAAGTAGTTCATATCCATCATGACATTTGAGCCTCCATTTTATTATTGTACCTTAATGATGTAATTTAATCTCATTGAAGAACTGCTGATAAGTTAGGTTGCATAATGTAGCTGAACACAGTTTGGCAGGGAGAAAAGAATAGAGAATGAATTTTCAGCTGTGGGTCTACAATGATGTCATAGTTGATTTAATTAACCTACTGTTCTGACCTATTTTAGAACCATCTGCAAGCAAAATAGAAACAGTCCAACAGTTCCAAGAGCCTCTCAAAAGAACAGTAATTTGTATTAGTGGAACAGCCACATGATGGTGGAAACTGGACTGTTTTGATTACTACATCCCTGGTTATCCATAGACTTAACAGGGTAAGAAAATAAAATGCTGGATACCATTAGAGGTGGACTGGGTGGGAAATGGCTTCTTTTATATTCTTGATGTTTTCTTCCATGTGAAAGGGAATTGTCATAACACTCCTGATCTTCACTTTCTTTCTTCACGCTATTGCAGGGGAAATGGAGTGTCTTACCTGATTGGTGATTTTAGAAAGGGAAACCGATCACATGTATTCCATTCTTTTTCCTTCACCTTCCTTTTAGAAGTGAGTGATGTCTAGGACATGGTCTGCCCCTGTTTGGGAAGGCTCCATTGCTCTCCAGTGCTGCCAGTGACTGGGGAGTAAGTCCCAACTCCTGGCTTCCATATTAGGAAGTCCATGTCTGGTTTGTTATTAATAAAGGTGATATTTGGGCTTTATCTGTTGACTCTTTGTGTTATTTTCAGTTGATTCAGAACCAGAGGGGAAGAGTAGTATTATTTAATGGACCCCCTCAAATTTCCAATTATTATAAATAATATCACATATATGTTATAAACAAAGATATGTGATAAAGAGTTTTGGCTTTAATGAAAAGAAACTCTAAGACATTATAATGTATGGCAGATCCTAGAAGGAAAAATTCGGTTAATACACATATTTTGAATTCTCACAGTGCAGTGTTGTTAAGTTATGAGAGTTCTACATTCCATTGCTACAGGAGCACAATGAACAATTATACTATTATAGACCAGACTGGTGAGAAAATGTCTCATTATCATGATTCTTGTCCTGTTTCCTGAAGCGGAGCAGGACATGTTCAACAGTTAGCACAGTGTTGTTGTTGTTCTCCAAGCATGCTCTAACCATAGGAAATATGCTCTTTTGCAGAATTTTAGTATTAATTCTATGGAACGTATTTTTAAGAATGGAGTTAGTTCACTTGAATTGTATGTAAACTCACAACCTTGTTTAAATTATGCATATTTTTCTTAGAAAGTGTCAGTCTCTGTGAGGTTTGGCTATTTTCTTGCAGTTCTGCTTTAAATAAAATGTGCCTCTCATAATTTCAAATTTTATACCACTTGAAACTGGGTTTCTTTTATGCATACTGACATTTTTCTCTCTTTGTATTAAATAACATCATTTTATGATACAGAAAATCATTGCTTTTCTGGGGGGAAACTCTGGGGTTCATGCCCCCCCACTACTTCTGGCTGCAAATTAAAGTACTCTTCTGTTTTGATGAATTGTTTCCTCAATAGTTTCTGGTATGAAGAATGATAGAGAATTGAGCATCAAATCCTACCATCAGTAGCCTCTTTTTCTCATATTTTTTTATTGGTGCATTATAATTATATGTAATGACCACCAGTAACTTCTTAAGACTATAACTAACCCCAAGAAATCTCAAAGGAGAAGTCCAAGTAAACAGTTTATTATTAGCTGTGGATTTGGCTCCCAACTGTTGTGTGGGAGGGATCTTGGCTGTCACAAGTGGGATAGACCACATGGTAAGCTCTTTTCCTTGTGTGCCACTCAAGGATCTATGGCCTTCCTGCTAAAAGTAACAGGAAGCCTTTTGTTTGCTTCCTTGAAGGCCCGTGCTCCAATTTGTCTTTCACAATTAAAAGGAGAACAAACTGATCTATGAACACAGGGAAGTGATTAGGGGTGTGGTGGAATAACTCAATAGTATATGTATGATTTAAATTCAGAAAAATGTCATTGGTTCTAAATCACCATAGAGGCAATACTTCTGATCATAAGATCTTATATATATATACATATATATATATATATATTTTTTAACTGAGAATGGGAAGTGAGAAGAGGGGAAAAACTACTAAACTGAAGCTTCGGAACAGTTTTGGGAAGTTCATTCTGGAAAATGCTTCTATGGTGACCATGGTGTTGCATTTTCTTCAAGGTCAGAAATGATAGTTGGAGGAAATTCTTCTTGTACAAAGGATTTTAAACATTGAAATGATAGGTGAAGGAGTACCATCCTTCAAACCTGCTCTGCAGGTTTTGAAACTATTTTCATGAAAGTTCCAGAATGTCAGATCCAGTCTAGAGTTGGTCTAGTACCAGGACAAAGGATGGTGGCCTGCACAGTTACCAGTGCCTCTGGGAGCTACTATGGCCCTTCCCCCTAATCTCCTTCCTTAGTTTATGGTAGTAACAAATCCTTAGTTGCCCAAGTCAGAAACTAAGAAGATACCTTTCAATTCTTCCTTTCTAACCTCCATATTAAATTGCCATTAAATGCTGGCCAATATTCATCATCTTCTCTCTTACAGTCACTCTGTATTCCAACTATGACTTGTCTTTCCTAAGCACTTCATAGTTGTTTTTTTAAAATATATATATATATATTTTAGATGTTGATGGACCTTTATTTTATTCATTTATTTATATGTGGTGCTGAGAATTGAACCCAGTGCCTCACGCATGCGAGGCAAGCGTTCTACCACTGAGCCACAACCCCAGCCCCCACTTCATAGTTTTTTAAGCCTCCAGGTTTCTGCACATATTCTCACCCTCTCCCTGGAGTTCACGCTCTGAACATTTTCTCCACCTGACAAACTCCTGCTTCTACAATACTAGCCTGAACCCTTGCATTTACAGTGAAGCCTTTATCAGTAACTCCTACCCACCTCAGTCCATGTGAACTTGCACTTGGTCCTGCCTCTAGAGGAAATACTCATTAAATACTGTAATGTCTTGCCCTCTAGATTATGTATGCACTCCTTAAATACAGAGATCTTATATTCCTATCTCCTGGCACACTGTGCACCACAGCAATTTTTCAATTTATTTGTTGAAAGAATGGTGGAATAAATAATTTTCTATATAATTTAATGTTACCAATTATATCAAATAATCTCCTTTAAACCTGTTTTTCTCATCTATAAAATGAAAAAAATACATATTTGCCTGATAGGTTTGTTGTAAAGATTAAGAGGGATTTTTTTCATTTAACCAAAATATGTGTGTGTGTGTGTGTGTGTGTGTGTGGTGTAGATCTTATAGAACAGTATCTGCAATAGAGAAAGTGCATAATAAATTTTAATTTCCTGCCCCTTTTTCTAGGTCATCAAATGAAAAACCTTAATTAGGTCATTTATGTTTTTAAATGTCAGTAATCCTCAAAATACCTGAATTCTTTTAAAAATGAAACCCACCAATTAAAAATGTATTTCCCAAGCATTGTTAAGTGCTATAGATTCTGTGTCCTGGAGAGCATACAGTCCAGCTGAGGGTAGAGATATTTGACAAAGCATAAAATAATATAGTTAAGAGCCTTAAACAAAGTACTTTCAACAAAGTACTGAGGGATTTCCAGAGTAATGAGATAACAAAATAGGAAAAATTTACACAAAGAATAAAAAACTCATGTGCAAGAAAAAGTATCTGCTAATGACTGACAGATTCAAAGAGATTATTATTGGAAAAAGGTATCTTTGTAAAATAAAAAAGGCCATTTATAAGTAAGAACAATGATTAAACTCAAAAATGCTTCAGTTTAGTTATAAACTTGGAATAATACTTAAATTTTGTGGAAGGCCTTACGAAATAGAAAACAATCATAAAAGATATTCTTTTAGAATTATTAGTGAATACATAATTTTTGTAATATAAAGGACAGAGTCACTGATGAAAAAGTTTTTTTTCTTTATACAGGACAATAAACAGAAATTCCTGCACCCAAATTTGATAATGAGCAGACTGACTGGAGGTCAAATTTTATAATGAACAAAACTTAAAATTTAAACATCAAATATATAAAATAAATGATATAAATTCACTGGGTATAGTTTGAGAATTGAATGAACTTTGCAACTCAGTACTGGATACTAAAAGCTAGCACTTAGTATTTACAAGCCTTGTATTCCCTCTTCCTTCTCTGAAAATTCCCCTGGTCCTTAAATTAAGTCAAGAGACATCCTATAGGAAGAAGGCAAAGGCATCCATCCTATTGATTCCAGCCCAGAGAGTGTGCAGTTTGGTCTAAATTGGCTAATAAATTTCTCTCTGTTAACTAAGAATAGGAGACTACATAGTTTTTTTCTTAAATGGAAAAGTCAATATAATTTAGAAGTCAGATTAATAAAAGCAAAAAAAAAAACAGGCCACTAATCAAAATTAAAAATATAGACATGATGATATACTCTAGAAATAGATGTGAGATGGGTCCCGAAAGTACCCTTGCTAAAATACAAGGGCAACCAGGATCTAACATTAGTCCTTATTAGTGAAACTGGGGTTATCCACAATCAAAGAGAAAAGGAGAGAAGGCACCAGTTGCAGTGCTATTTGAGAAACTTTGCTGCCTATCTGTGCAGGAAGAGAATCAGGTAATTGCACCTGATTGGGTAGGTATCTCACAATAGGAATGTCAGAAGGATAGGGAACTACAGTGACACCTTTTAACAGGAGCAAAAATAAACGAATAAACAAACAAACAAACAAACAAATAAATAAAATTTGAAAAGCATGGTACATAGGATGACCCTGCAAGACCAGAATCCTTTTCTGCCAGGTCTCCCTGAACCTAAAGCCTATTGTAACCCTGTTATTAGAAAGACAAAACTAGGTTCTAACCACATACTCAAGTGGCCAGAAAAAAATAGTTGTTTCCCACATGATTTTAGATGTTACTGAGAAAGCCTTGGAATTATGGAATTTTTAAAGGTTTAAAAACTTGAGAAATGATTTTGGGATGCCATGATTTTCACTAACACATCTACATGAACTTTGAGGAATTTAGGAATAAAATTGGGAGACAACAGTTCATATACTTTTGCCATGCATCTTCCAATAAAACTATAGAGATAAAAGTGTAGGGATTCATGTTTGGCCAAATGTTTGGAGGACATCTGTAAATGGTTTTAAAAGAAGGACAAGGATCCTTAGTGTGAATCCTTGTAGGTTTCTGCTAGCAGCTCTGTTATAATTTAGCAATCCATTCCAGTGTCTCACCAACTCTGTTCAAAAGTCTTTCCATAGGCCTACTCATTTCTTTTTTTATTTTTATTTTTTTATTTTTGTGGTAGTGGGGATTGAACTCAGGGGTATTCGACCACTGAGCCACATCCCCAGCCCTATTTTGTGTTTTATGTAGAGACAGGGTCTCACTGAGTTGCTTAGTGCCTTGCCATTGCTGAGGCTGGCTTTGAACTCGCGATTCTCCTGTCTCAGCCTCCCTAAGTGCTGGGATTACAGGCTTGAGCCACCGCGCCCGGCTCTACTCATTTCTTTATTAAAGTTCATTTTCATTTCCTTTTTTGCCCCAATTTTTGTTAAGTTGAAATTATATAAAAATACAGACCAGTCTTAATTCCTCGTGATGCCTTGTCAGTAATTGGCTTGCAAATAGAGATTTGTCAAATTGAGTTAAATTGTAGAAGTTTTCTAAATTGTCTCATTGTTTCCCTATCAGTTTTTTCTGCTTCCGTTTTACTTCATCTGCCTCTTTGCTACTGGATCCACTTCAATTCCTACCGGCTAACCCCTGCCCTGGTGTTTTCACCAGTAGAGGAGATTAAACCCGGGCCACCCTGCCACTGAGCTCATCCCCAGCTCTTTTAATTAATTTATTTACTTTGAGAGAGTCTCACTAAGTTGTCCAGGCTGGCTTCAAACTCTCTTTCCTCCTGCCTCAGCCTCTTGAGTTGCTGAGATTACAGTCATGCATCCAGCTCTGTATCCCTCTGATCTCTGAGGTACCTGTGGCCCCTGATGATGACTGACCAGGGCCAAAGGTTATAGATATACCCCAAGTTGGCATGCCAGACCTGTTGGGAACCGAGCCTCTGTGATGTTAAAAAAAAAAAAAGTAAATGTAGGCCACAAACTTTCCTGAAGATTTTTCTTATTTAGTTGCATCTATGGGAGATACCATAAGTAATGGAAATACTGAAAATAACCTCAAACTCATTTTATAGATGAGAAGCTAACTTCATATTATGCCTCCCTTCAATCTCATAGGACTTCATCTCCTTCCATTAGCCCTGATGCTTCTCTAGCTGGGTACTAAAGTGAATCAGCTATCCATTAGAGAAGCTAAAATAAAACCAGACCAGACTTATTACTTCCCATCCTTCTCACAGTCACTTTCAAGATGGAAATTTAAACAAAGAGAGTAAAACAACCAGAAAACTAAGGGAAAGAGAAAATTATATGCAAAGATATTCATAAGAATGCTCCTCCGAATATTTAGAATCTGTGCATGTTCAAGTATGGGTGAATAAGAAATTGGGAGAAGAATTTAGTAATCAAGAAAAACTACTAAATACCAGTGGACTGGAGAATAACTCCAGGTGTTCCTTGACAATGATTAATCTGAGCTATTTTGCTATTTAAAGTGCCTGAAAAAAATCAGAATGACTCTAAATAGCTTAGAGAAGAAAAGAAAGAAAATGAGAGAAAGAAAGGGGGAGAGAGAGAGAGGTGATTTGAAATGACTCTAAATAGCTTAGAGGAAGTGGATGAGAGAGAAAGAAGGAGACAGACAGACAGATACACAGACACAGGAAAAAACATGCTGGAGAGAATTGGTAGTATTAGTACTATCGTCTATACCAATAGGATATCGAGGAGAAAAAGCTGAAATACAGAGTCCTGGACTAAGAAACAGTCCTTAAGGTGAAAAGTTACATATTCATGAGATTCAAAAGTGCAAAACAACTCCATAGCAAGAAAGCAAGTACCTGATTTAAAAATAGGTAAGGACTTGAATAGGTATTTCTCAAAAGAAGACAGAAAGATAGCCAACAGGTATATGAAGAAATGTTCAACATATCTAATGATCAGGGAAATGCAAATTAAAACCATAGTGAGCTATCACCTCAACCTATTAGAATGGCTCTCTATATATATATTAAATAAAGGCAAGGATGTAGGGGAAAAGGAACTCTTTAACCCTATTGGTGGGAAGGTAAATAAGTTCAGTCATTATGTTAAACATTATGGAAGTTCCTCATTAAATTAAAAATAGAACTGTCATATAATTCAGCAATCCTACTCTAGGTATATATCCCAAAGGAAATGAAATCAATATGTGGAGGAGAAAATTTCACTGTCATGTTCATTGCAGCATTATTCACAATAGCCAAGAGATAGAATCAAATGATGTGCTATGAACACATGAATAGATTTTTAAGAATGTGGTAAACCCAACAGTGTACTATTCAGCCTTAAAAAGTAGGAAATCCTGTTATTTTGGACAATATGGACGAACCTAGAAGATGTTATGCTTAAATGAAACGAGCCAGGAACACAGGCAAATACGTTATGTTCTCACATGTGGAATCTAAAATAATTGGTCTCTGACACAGAAGAAAGATTGATTACAGAGGCTAGGGGTGGAGGAATTGTTCAAAGGACACAAAATTTCAATTAGGAGCAATAAATTCAAGAGATCTATTATACAAAATGGTAAGTATAATTAATAAGAATATATTATATACTTGAAAATTGCTAAAAAATTAGATTTTAAGTGTTCTTACTACAAAATTTATAAGTATGTGAAGTAACAGATACGTTAATTAGCTTGATTTTGCATTTCACAATGTGTAATACATTGAAACATCATGTACACAATAAATATATGTAAGAGTTATTTGTCAATAAAAATGTTTCACAGTCTTAGTTTGAGTTAGATTTAGGGCACAAAATGAAATGACTGTTACTTCAAGCTAAATGACTTGAAAAATAATTATTTTATTTTTTGGTGCCAGGGTTTGAATCCAGGGGTGCTTAACCACTGAGCCACATCCCCAACCCTTTTCTTAAATTTTTATTTTGAGACAGGGTCTCGCTAAGTTCTTAGGGCCTTGCTAAGTTGCTGAGGGTGGCTTTGAAGTTGCAGTCTTCCTGTTTCAGCCTCTGGAGCTGCTGGGATTGCAGGTATGTGCCACCATACCTGGCCAAACTATTAATCCTTTTTTCAAACCCCAGACCTAATCATTTAAAAATGATTTGTGAAGCCAATGTATAAATTTAAAGATAAAATACATTAATGTTCATGCATTTAAAAAGACACACCTGAAACTTAATCTCATCATTTGGCCAGTGTCCTACTTGTCAACTAAAGTGCTCCTGCAGTAGCCCAGAGAGACAAGAGAGTCTCTCCCACTCTAATTCTTCCTAATTTTCCTGTCAGGAAATTCTTTACCTCTAACAGGTCTTTTTCCTCATATATTGAAGTCTTAATCTGCCTTTCTCTTAATCTGCCTTCTAGAAACACTATAAGACAACAACAAAAAAACATGGAACCTGTTCTCTGTATCACAGTCTCTAAGAGCAGATCATCCTTGAGTCATTTCTTTCCTAGGAAACAAGAAAAGAAAATTCCAGAAAAACAGAAAAAAAAAAAAAAACTGAAATGCATAACTAAAGAACAGGGTAAAGAAAGAAAAAAATAAGAAAAAGTAGTCAGAGATCAAGGAGCGATCTCACTAAACAAAAAAACAAAAGAAAAAGAAAAAAGAAAAAGGTTAAAGCCAAAGAAAGAATTAGACTGAAATATAAAAAAACAAGAAGAATGTGAAAATATAGATGAATATAGAAGTACATCAGGAGACACAGATACCAAAAGCCCCAACCTAGAGATAAGAAAAAGAAAAACAAACAAAAACCAAGGAGATAAAAATTTGAACATGGAAAAGAGTCTGCAAGGCCTACCTACCATCACACTGCCTGGTGATGTGCAATCATATCTAGGGATCCAGGTGTTGTCCCTAGCCCTAGGAACAAGAGCCTGACCTGGGCTGTCTCCCCCTTCCTGGCCTTTGGAGCCAGGCAGGGTGGCCCTCTTAGTCACACCCAAACGATCTGTCCTTAAGTCAGATCCAGGAGGACAGATGGACAGACTGAGAGATCCTGATGGAAATGTGGAGGGGAGATACAGAGGAAGACATGACTAACAGAAGAAAGTTGGGACAATGGACTGAGCTAAATGTCTAGAGAGGAAGAAACTGAGCAAGGGGTTAATTGGGTCAAGATCTGTGACATCTCCCCCATGACAGGAATGCAGTAGTCATTGAGGGAGCTGGAGAGTGCTCATCATGTCCACAGAGACGAGGTCGGCTCTCACAGAGGAAATGAGTTCATTCACTGACCTTGTCCATGTCCACAAGCTGATAAAGACATTGGCTGTGCCAATCTCAAGCTCAGAAGAGGAGTCTGAAGGTGCAGAGTGAGGGTGCAGTGGGTTTGCTGTAAACCAGCTGCTTTTTATAGGGTTGGGCATATGGGCTCCTTTTCCCTTTGCTCTCCTTTCCAATTCTCTTACTGTGTGCATTCATGGGCGTGCACACACACACACACACACACACACACACACACACACACACAAACACACACGGGCAGGCACGGGCTTCCACCTGATTACAATTGGGAGCTAACTGTAATAAGGCCAACTATGTATTTGTGAGGCCTAATCATTCCAACTGTATCCCTGGGGATAGTCTTGTACTAGTCCTTTCCAAGCCTCCCTTGTGGTCCCATGTCCATGACAAGTAGCCCTGGAAGTTTAGCATAGTCCCACGTTTCCCTAGGTAATTTATATTCTCTCTACCATATGACTTTATAGGTAAGGGGGCCTGGCAAATATCATACTCCTTGTCCTCTCAACGTCAAATCTGGGGACCTTTTAATTCATGTTCACCTATTTCCTAATTTTATTTTATTTTATTTTCAAATATTTTTAGTTGTAGATGGACTCAATAACTTCATTTTCAATCAATAACTTCATTTTCAAATATTTTTAGTTGTAGATGGACTCAATAACTTTATTTATTTATTTATTTATCTATCTATTTATTTATTTATTTATTATGTGGTGTTGAGGATCAAACCCAGTGCCTCACACATATCAGACAAGTGCTCTACCACTGAGCCACAATTTCAGCCCCCTAATTTTATTTTGAATTAACTTTCTTTTGAGGGTTTCTTCTGACTTCATTACCATTTCTTGTGCCCCCAATGAAATATTTTCTCTTATTGTTGAGTCTTACCAAATCTTTTATATTTATCTTTTATATTTGGGACATTTGGTAACAACTCAGTTTGTGCACAATAATACACAAAAGTTAACCATCAAGAAACAGAACTTTTGGGGCTGGGATTGTGGCTTAGTGGTAGAACGCTTGCCTCGCATGTGGGAGGCACTGGGTTCGATTCTCAGCACTGCATATAAATAAATAAATAAAGGTCAATCAATATCAACAAAAAAATTTAAAAAAAAAAGAAACAGAACTTTTCAGTATAAAATGTCTAATGATCCTTCATGTAGTTACTCAAAATATCCTGGAAAAAAACAACAACAAAGTTTTCAAGCACTTTAAAAGCTAACTTCACATCATGTACAACCATAAGAATGGGAAGTTATACTTCATGTATGTATAATATGTCAAAATACACTCTACTGTCATGTGTTTCTAAAAAACAAATAAAAATATATTTTAAAATCATTTCTATACCTACTTGCATTGAAAGGTTAATTAACTGATATGCTACATAGGAATCTTGTTAGACAGCTTATTTTCCTATATCCTCTGGTTTACACTATTTTCCTGACAGAATTCCAACTCAAAAATGATGTAAAATTCAAATTGTTCCAAATGATACTTTTCTTTTCCTCTGAAAGCATTGAATTAAGTAAATTAGTGCACGTATTTCTGTCTGACATTATAATGTTGAAATATCATTTCCTATGGTATATTTGTTTTGTGTGCTCATGGGTAAAAAAATAATTATACCCAGAAACAATTGTTCAAAAAGTGGTATAACTCCAGGAGCCATGAGGACAAAGAATTGTTGACTTCATGCATGTTCTGTGAGGTAAGTCTATATATTTTTATTTATTTAGCTTTTCACTGGTAGCATGCTATAATTTTGTGCTTTCTTCCCATGAAGGGTCCCCCCTTTTCATTAGAATTATTCCTATGTACTTTGTATTTTGGATACCATTTAAAATAGTATTTTATTTCATTCATATGTGACAATGAAAAAGTGACTAAATGGAAGTAGAGAATAGAATATTGGTTACCACTGGGAAAGGAAAGGGAAAGATGGGAGAGGTTGGTCCAAAAGTACGAGGTTACAAATGGAAGGAGTAAGTGGAAGTGTTCTGTGGCACAGTAGGGTGAGGATAGCTACCAACAATGTATTGTATATTCCCAGATAGTTAGAAGAGAGGTTTTGGAATGCTTTTATTACAAAGAAGTGATATGTGTATAAAGTAATAATATGCTTACTATCCTGATTTGATCATTGCATAATGTAAATATGTATCAAATCATCACATTATACTCCATAAGTACATACAACACTTAAAAATAATAAACAGAGTGTGGTGGTGCAGGTCTATAATCTTAGCTACTAGGAAGCTAAATTGGAGGCTAAATTAGTGAAACTCTGTTTCAAAATAAAATTGTAAAAAAAAAGTGAGAGATGTGGCTCAGTGGTAGAGCACTTGTGTAGCATGTACAATGCCCTGTGTTCAATCCCCAGTACCAATAAATAAATAAGTAAGTAAATAAATAAATAAATAAATAAAAATTTGAAAGATGAAATGGTATCTTAAAAATCATGTTTTCTAATTTTTTTGCTGATTATAAAAATGAAATTGAATTTTTGCATATTGAATTTGTATCCAGTGACCTTGGTCAGTACCACAAATTTTGATAAACCATCAGTGCATTCTTTTAGTTTTTCTATGAAGACAATCACATCATCTGTAAATAAAGACAGTTTTGTTTTTTCTTTTCCAGTTCTTATACCATTTATTTCTCTTCTTGCTCTATTATGCTGCCTAGGATCTTCAATATGATCTTGAATAAAAATAGGAATAATTGTTACCCTAGGCTTGTTTAAGACCTTAAAGATAATGCTTTTAATGTGTCATTATTAAAGATGATGTTTGTTATAAGATTTTGAATGTGATCACTTAATAACTTAAGGAAGTTCTTTTCCATTCCTAGTCTACTGAGAGTTTTCTTTTTAAATAATATTAACAGGCCAGATGCGGTGTCCCATGCCTGTAATGCCAGCAGCTCAAGAGGCTGAGGCAGGAGATAGCAAGTTCAAAGCCAGCCTCAGCAATTTAGCGAGGCTTTCTCTCAAAATAAAGAATAAACCAAAAGGGCTAGTGATGTGGCTCAGTGGTTAAGAGCCCCTGGGTTCAATCCCTGGTTAATAAATAAATAAATGAATAAAAAAATAAATAATAAACGTGTGAAGTTTCAATATAATAGATGGTTTT
>CM053403.1:61695044-61713286 GCA_028644305.1 Xerus rutilus | reverse complement strand
ATAGTACATAAACAGAGCTCAGTTTTTCCATTTCTCTGGTTGCAAATCATAAAGAGTCACACTATTTGTGTCTTCATACATGCACCAGGGGTAGTAATGACCCATTCGATCAATCATCATTACTATTCCCGTTTCCCTTTCCTTCCTCCCCCCTCCCCGCTGCTGCATCCAGAGTTCCTGCATTTCTCCTGTGTTTCCCTATTCCTTTGATTGTTAAGATGTTAATTTTTTTCTCTCTTCCACAACTCTTAGCTCTCTTTTAGTTTATTTTATTTTCTCTTTGAGCCACATGCTGGGTAATTCTTCAGCACCATGTTAGAGGCTTTCCAGTTGTTTCTTCTGCTATATACTGTTATACACTGTTAAATATCTGTTAGGTGTTAAATTTAAATAATTATTTTTTCAGTTCTGTAAGTTCTCTTTGTTACTTTTCAATACACTTACTTCTGTGATACTGTCTTGTTTCTTCCTCATGTTTTCAACTTCAAATTTCATTTCTTTAAATATCCTAAGCATACTTATTTTATATTATTAAGACCAAATACCACTATCTGAAAATACTGAGGTACTTAATTTGATATTTCTTTTTTCTATTAACTATTACTCCAAGTGGTTGTTTTATAATTTTGGATTGTGGAAATCCTAGACTATCTGTTTTTATGAGAGGACTTATGTTTGCTTTAGCCAAGTGCCTCTGAAAGATAACTCAGAACTGTCATATCCTAATTATTTGGCTTAACATTTGTCAAATCATATATAAAGCATAAATTTATGAGAGAAAGTATGTGGTTATAAATTTTCTAAGGAGTTTTTTTTTTCTTTCCAGAAATCATTTCCGTGGACAAGTTTCCATGTTGTTTTCTTCTGTCAATGGGAAGATTTTTGCCTTGTTTATTCTTTTATTCAGTGTATAAGTCTTTGAGTGTAGAATATTTAATGATGATTGCAGTTCCCACTCTCTACATTGTATAGAGTTTTTTGCCTCCTGTTTTAGTATAATCATCTGAAACCTTTTGTTTGTTGAGATACGTAAACATTCCCTGGAAAAATGGTGTTAGATCTTAATTGTCATTCTGATTTTCAGCTTTTTCTTTGCTTTTTTCCACTGAGGATTTTCCTTATTTTTTTGAAAGTTCAGCAAGCATTTGATAGGTACAAAATACTTGACATAGCATTGCTAGTTTTTATACCTTGTGTGTGGGAGGTGTTGGAAAGGTAATTTGGAAATGGAAGTCTTTCCCCACATAAATTTGGGCTTTAGAATAATTGACAAGCCAATAATGATAGATTATTATTAACTGAAGTCCATAGTTATGGTTCACTCTTGAGTTGCACGTTCTGATTTTTCACAAATATATAATGACATATATCAACAATTATAGTATTACACAGAATAATCTCAGTGCCCTAAAAATATCACCATGCTCTACCTATTTATTCCTCCCTTCATTTCTTTGAATTCCTAGCAACCATTGATTTTTACTGCTTCCATAGCTTTGCTTTTTTCAGAATACTATGTGATTGAAATCAAACAGCACATATATCCTTTTCCGATTGGTGTTTTTTTTTTTTTTTTTTTTGGTACTGCAGATTGAACTCAGGGGCACTTGACTACTAAGCCACATCTCCAGCCTTATTTTGTGTTTTATGTAGAGACAGGATCTCACTGAGTTGCTTAGCGCCTCACCCTTGCTGAGGCTGGCTTTGAACTTGTGATTCTCCTGTCTCAGCCTCCAAAAGTGCTGGGATTACAGGCTTGTGCCACCATGCCTGGCTCCAAGTCATTTCTTTTATTTAACAATATGCACTAAGGATCCTCTATATGTTTTTGTGGCTTGTTAGTTCATTTATTTCTATTGTTGAATATCTTATTGTATGGATGTACCACAGCTTGTTTATCCATTTACCTGCTGTATAATGTCTTGGTTGCTTTCAAACTTTATGAATAAAGCAATATAATCACCTGTATGCAACTTTTATAAAATCATAGTAGATACCAAGGGATGCAATTGCTGGATCATACAGTAAAATTATGTTTAGCTTTGTAAGAAACTGCCAAACTGAATTCCAGAGTGGTTATACCATTTTGCATTTCTATCAACAATGAATGAGAGTTCAAGTCCCCATCCTCACCAGAATTTGTGTTTTCATTGTTGTGGATGTTAAGTAGGTAGTGTTATTTCATCCTTAATCTAATTTGCAATTCCACAATGACATATGATGCCAAGCATATTTTCATGTACTTTCTTTTAACCTGTATATCTTCTTTGGTGAGGTGTCCATATTTTTGCTGATTTTAAAATCAGGTTCTTTTCTTACTGTTGAGTTGTAAGAGTTCTTTTCTTTTTCTTTTTTAAATTTGTTCAGTTTAGATATACATAACAGTAGAATATATTTTGACATATTATAAATACATAGAGTATAACTTATTCTACTCAGAATTCCATTCTCATGGTTGTACATGATGTGAAGTTTTAGATGATGTATTCATACATGAACATAGGAAAGTTGTTTCTAATTTATTCTATTGCCTTTTCTATTCCTATGCCTTTTCCCTTCCCTTCATTCCCCCTTGTCTAATTCATTATGTATTTTGAATACTAATCCTTTATCAGATACATGTTTGCAAATATTTTCTCCCATTCCATGGCTGGTTCTACTCTCTGAACTTTTATCTTTTGGGGGGTGGGGTGAGAGGACAAGACCGATTCCATTTTGTGACTCTGAGCCTTTGTCCTCAACCCAGCAGCCCCAGATCCTGAAAAATTGCAAAACACTTAATGGCACACTGCTCTGGTGCCAGTGAGTTGTTTTGCAATCTGGACCAACCAATCAGGAAATTAAGCATTGGGCCCACCATAGCCAAACCTATCAGCCTAAAGGTCAACTGACCTCATACTGACCACACTCATCCTTACCCAATCTTGTGGTGACAAGACCACTGTCCCCCTGCGTGTGCTTTCCCTTACCCAATCATGTAACACCAAGGCATGTACTCCACTGCTTGTGATTATAATCCATAAAAATCCCTGCTCCCCTAGACTCGGGGCCGCACCTCCCTACCTGCTGCTTCAGAGAAGGTGTGCGGTCCTTGCTCAAGCTTGGCATTACCCTTTTGTGATTACATTGGAATCGGACTCCTGGTGGTCTCTGGTGGTCTCTTGAGTCTGGGCATTACAGGGGGAGTACCAGGGATTAAATTTAGGGGCACTCCACTACTGAGCTACATCCCAAGCCTTATTTTGTATTTTATTTAGAGACAGGATCTTACCAAGATTCCTCACATCTTGCTTGTTGTTGTTTTTTTTTGTACATGGACAAAATATCTTTATTTTATTTATTTTTACGTGGTACTGAGGATTGAACCCAGGGCCTCACACATGTGAGGCAAGTGTTCTACCACTAAGCCATAATCCCAGTCCCAACACCTTGCTTTTGCTGAGGCTAGCTTTGAACTCGCGATTCTCCTGTCTCAACCTCCCAAGCCACTGGGTTTATAGGCATGTGCCACTACACGCAGCTTGAACCTTTATCTTATAACACAAATTTTTAATGAAATCCAACTTATCAGTTTTTTCTTTTATGCATTATGCTTTGTTATTGTATTTTAAAGAGTCATCACCAAATCCAATGCCATTGATATTTTCACCTGTACTATTTTCTTGTACTTTTATAGTTTCATGTTTTCTATTTAAGTCTACAATAAATTTTGAGTTAATTTTGTCATTAATTTGTAGTTTTGTGTCTATGTATAGATTCTCTTTTTTTTGTACATAAATGTCCATTTTTTGTGAATATAATAGTGTCCTGTTGAAGACCTCCTGACTGCATTACAACCTGGTGGAGAAGTGAAAAGGGAACCAGTTGTGTGAAAAGAGGGATAAGTGTATGGAGTGGACTCACTTTATAATAACCTGCTTTCTTGAGAACTATCCATTTACACAAAACATAACCCACTCCCTTGAGATAGTACTAATGCCTTCTGGGGTTGCACCCTGGTGATACAATCATCTTGCATTAGGCCCAGTTCTTAAAATTCCATTCTCTTGGGTTGGCTGTAGCTCAAGTGGTTACTTCCTCATGCTGGACTTTCCATCCATCTAACATTCCACCACAAACAATGGAGCATCTAGGTACATCTAACAAACCGTTCTCAATTTCAAGAATTAAATAGACCACAACACAATAGTTCTGGGTGATTTTAACACACTTCTCTCACCACTGGATAGATCTTCCAAACAAAAACTAAACAAATAAACTATATACTAAATAAAACAATCAATGATTTAGACTTAATGGACATACATAGAATATTTCATCCATCAAAAAGTGAATACACTTTTTTCTCAGCAGCACATGGATCCTTCTCTAAAATAGACCATATGCTATGCTACAAAGCAACTCTAAGCAAATACAAAAAAAAAAAAACTACTCTGCATTCTATCAGACTATCAGATCATAATGGAATGAAACTAGAAATCAACAATAAAATAAAAAACAGAAACTACTCAAACACCTGGAGACTAAACAACATACTATTGAGTGATGAATGAATAGCAGAAGAAATCAGGGAGGAAATTAAAAAGTACTTAAAGGTAAGTGAGGACAGTGATACAACATATCAAAATCTCTGGGACACTAGGAAGGCAGTGCTAAGAGGAAAGTTCATTGCATTAAGCCCATTCATTAAAAGAATAAAAAGTCAACAAATTGGTGACCTAACATTACAACTCAAGGCCTTAGAAAAAGAAAAAATCAACACCAAAAATGGTAGAAGACAGAGTATAGTAAAATCAGAGCTAAAACTAATGAAATTGAAATAAAAGAAGCAATTCAAAAATTGACAAAATGAAAAGTTTATTCTTTGAAAATCTAAATAAAATTGATAAACCCTTAGTTACATGAATGAAGAGAAGGAGAGAGAAAACTCAAATTACTAAAATTCGTGATGAAAAAGGAAATACAACAGACACTACTGAAATACAGAGGATAATTAGAAACTATTTTGAAAATTTATACTCCAGTAAAAGAGAAAACCCTGAAGACACTGACAAGTTTCTAGAGACATATGATCTACACAAACTGAATCAGGAGGACACACACAATATAAACAGACCAATCTCAAGCAATAAGATAGAAGACACCATCAAAAGCCTAACAACCAAGAAAAGCCCAGGACCAGACAGATTCTCAGCTGAATTCTACAACGCCTTCAAAGAAGAATTAATACCAATACTCTTCAAATTATTCCATGAAATAGAAAAGGAAGAAACCCTTTCAAACTCATTCTATGAGACAAGTATCACCCTGATACCAAAACCAGACAAAGACACATCAAGGAAAGAAAACTTCAGACCAATATCCCTGATGCACATAGATGCAAAAAATCTCAATAAAATTCTGGCAAATTGAATACAAAAATATATTAAAAGATAGTGCACCACAATCAAGTCAAGTTCATCCCAGGGATGCAAGATTGGTTCAACATACAGAAATCAATAAACATAATTCATCACATCAATAGACTTAAAGACAAGAATCATATGATCATATCAATAGATGCAGAAAAAGCATTTGAAAAAATACAGCACTTCTTCATGTTCAAAACACTAGATAAACTAGGGATAGTAGGAACATACTTCAACATTGTAAAAGCTATCTATGCTAAGCCTAAGGCCAACATCTATCTAAATGGAGAAAAGCTGAAAGCATTCCCTCTAAAAACGGGAACAAGACAAGGATGCCCTCTTTCACTACTTCTATTCAACATAGTCCTTGAAACTCTAGCCAGAAAAATTAGACAAAAGAAATTAAAAGGATATAAATAGGAAAAGAAGAACTCGAACTGTCATTATTTGCTAATGACATGATACTATATTAAAGGATCCAAAAAAATTCCACCAGAAAACTTCTAGAATTAATAAATGAATTCAGCAAAGTATCAGGATATAAAATCAATACCTCAAAATCAAATGTATTTCTATACATCAGCGATGGATCCAATGAAATTAGGGAAACTACCACATTCATAATAGCCTCAAAAAAATTAAAATATTTGAGAATCAATCTAACTAAAGGGATGAAAGACATCTACAATGAAAACTACAGCACATTAAAGAAAGAAATTGAAGAAGACCTTAGAAGATGGAAAGATCTCCCATGCTCTTGGATAAGCAGAATTAATATTGCCAAAATGGCCATACTGCCCAAACTGTTATACAGATTTAATGCAATTCCTATTAAAATTGCAATAACATTCTTCATAGAACTAGAAAAAGTAATCATGAAATTCATTTGGAAAAATAAGAGACCCAGAATAGCCAAAGCAATCCTCAGCAAGAAGAGTGAAGCAGGAGGCATCACAATACCAGACCTTAAACTATATTACAGAGCAATAGTAAAAAAATAAACTGCATGGTATTGGCACCAAAATAGACATGTAGACCAATGGTACAGAAAAAAAGACACAGAGACAAACCCACATAAATACTAGATAAAGGTGCCAAAAACATACATTGAGAAAAGATAGTCTCTTTAACAAATGGTGCTGGGAAAACTGGAACTCCATAGGTAGTAAAATGACATTAAACCTGTATCTCTCACCATGCACAAAAATAATCTCAAAGTAGATCAAAGACTTAGACACTAGAAGAGAGGTTCTGTGCTTACTAGAAGAAAATGTAGATCCCAATCTTCATCATGTGGGTTTAGGACCTGACTTCCTTCAAAGACTCCTAAAGTGCAAGAAGTAAAATCAGGAATCAATAAATGGGATGGATTCAAACTAAAAAGCTTCTTCACAGCAACGGAAACAATCAACAATGTGAAGATAGAGCCTACAGAATGGAAAAAATTTTTACCACACATACCTCAGATAGAGCACTAATCTCCAGGATATTTAAAGAATTCAAAAAACTAAACACCAAAAACCAAATAACTCAATCAATAAATGGGCTAAGGAACTGAACAGATACTTCACAGAAGAAGAAATATAATTGATCAACAAATATATGGAAAAATGTTCATCACCTCTAGCAACTAGAGAAATGCAAATCAAAACTCCTCAAAGATTTCATCTCTAATCAGAACAGCAAATATCAATAATACAAGCAATAATAAATATTGATGAGGATGTGGGGGAACAGGTACACTCATACATTGCTGGTGGGACTGTAAATTTGTGCAACCGCTTTGGAAAGCAGTATAGAGATTCCTCAGAAAACTTGGAATGGAACCACCATTTGACCCAGCTATCCCATTCCTCAGTTTATGTCCAAAGGACTTAAAATCAGTATACTACAGTGACACAGTCACATCAATGTTTACAGCTGCTCAATTTACAGTAGATAATCTATGGAACCAACCTAGATGCCCTTGAATGGATGAATGGATAAAGAAACTGTGGTACATATAGACAATGGAATATTACCCAGCCTTAAAGAAAAATGAAATTATGGCATTTGCAGGTAATGAATGGAGCTGTAGAATATCATGCTAAGTGAAACAAGCCAATCTCATAAAACCAAAGGGCAAATGTTTTCTCTAATAAGTAGATGCTGATCCATAATGAGAGGTGGGTAGGGAAGAATGAAGAAACTTTGGATTGTGCAAAAGGGATTGTGGAATGAAATGGACATTATTCCCCTATATACATGCATGATTGCACTACCGGTGTGACTTTGCACCATTTACAGTCAGAGGAGGGAGAAGTTGTGCTCCATTTGTGTCCAATGTGTCAAAATGTATTGTACTGATATGTATCATTAATTAGAACAAATTTTAAAAATGAATAAATAAAGTTCCACCACCTCAATATTGTTATATTGAGTCCTAGCATATGAAACATTGGTGGACGAACCATGTTCAAACCATAGGTGCTACTTACTATTCCATATACATTTTAGAATAGGCTTTCTGATTTCTACAGAAATCTTTAGAGTACTTATATTGAGATGTGTTGAATCTATACATCAGTTTGTGAAGAAGGGGCATTTTAACAATATTTACTTTTCTACTTCCTGAGCGCAATATATCTTTTCACTCATTTATGTCTCCTTTTATGTCTTTTCTCAGCGTTCTCTAGTTTTTATCACAAAAGTTATATCATATTTTGTTAGACTTATAAATTAGTATTTCATGGGTTTTGCTACTGTTTTAAATGGTACTTTTACATTTTGATTTTTTTTTTTTTTGGTACTTGGGATTGAACTCAGGGGTACTCAACCACTGAGCCACATCCCCAGCCCTATTTTGTGTTTTATGTAGAGACAGGGTCTCACTGAGTTGCTTAGCGCCTCGCCATTGCTGAGGCTGGCTTTGAACTCACTATTCTCCTGTCTCAGCCTCCCTAAGTGCTGGGATTACAGGCTTGAGCCACCATGCCCGGCTTTACATTTTGATTTTTAATTGTTCATATGTAGTATATAGAAACAAAATTTACTTCTTACATTGGTCTTGCTAAACTCACTTTTTTGCATATTCTTTGAAATTTTCTCTATCAACAACATGTTATCTGTGAACAGTTTTTATTTATTTCCATCTACTCTGGATGTCTTTTCTTCCTTCCTCCATTACACTCATTTCTTTCTTTCCTTTTTATTCTTTTTTCTCTGTCTTGGCTTTATTTCAATGGCTAGGGCCTCTTATATAATGTTGAATAGGGGTGGTAATAGCAGATATTTTTGCCATTTCTCAATCTTAACATGAAAGGATTCAGTATGTTAAGTGTGATATTTGCTGTGGACTTTTTTGTAGACACTATCAGTTTAAAAATGTTCCTTTCTACACATAGTTGCAAAGAGGTTTTATAACAAATGAGTGTTGAATTTTCTCTAATGCCTTTTTGTACCTATTGAGATGAAAAGATGGTTTTGCTCCTTATATCCATTATTTGTTGAATTACATTGAATAATTTTTAAATATTGGCCCAATCTTGCATTCCTAGAATAAATCTCTCTTCATTGTGATGTATCACCCTTTTTACCTAATGTTGGATTCCACTGTGATTACTTTGTCAAAGATTTTTGTATCCATCTTGATGAGGAATTAGGTATTGAGCCATAGTATTCCTTTTTAGAAATGTCTGTGTCATTTTATATTCTACGGAAAGTGAAATGAATGAATTTCTAAAATGAATTGGAAAGTAATCCCTCCTTTTCAATTTTCTGGAAGAATTTTTGAAGAATTAATATTATTTGCTTCTTTGAATATCTGGTAGAATTCACTAGTAAACTCATATGGGCTAATGTTTTGTTTTGTTTTAAAATATCTTTAAGAAATAAAATATCTTTAACTCTGTATTTAATTACATGCACACACAGACACACAAACACACACACATTTGATTTGTTCTCCTTAGTAACATTTCACAGTTTGGATTTCACAAGGAATTTTTCTGTTTCATTTCAGTTGTTGGATTTGTGAGCATAAATTTATAATTTCATTTTTATCCCCATAATATTTACAGAAACTGTAATGATATTTTTTTTCATATTCAGTCCTAATATTGGAAATTTGTGTCTTCTTCTTTTTTCTTGGTCTGCACGACTAGAGATCTATTACTTTTATTGATCTTTTTAAAGAACCAATTTTTGATAATATTGGTTTTCTTCTACATATTTTTATTTCCAATTGTATTAATCACATTGCATTATTCTCTTAACATTCTAATTTTTTCCTTTATGCTTTTCTTGGGTTCAATTTGCTCTTCTTCTCTATTTTCTTAAGGACAAGCTTAGAGTATTAATTCAGAACCACTTTTCTTTTCTAATATAAGCCATTTGTTGCTATCACTTTCCTTTAAAATACTGCTTAACTACATATCACAAATTTCAATAAGTTGATTTTGAGTTTTTGTTCAATTAAGAATAGTTTCTAATCTTCCCTTTTGATCTCTTCTTCAATTTGTGGATTATCTACATGTATATTTAAAAACTTTTACATAGCTAAGGATTTTCTAGATACCTTTCTCTTAGATTTCTAATGCCACTTTGTTATGATCAGATAACATAATTTGAATGATCTAAATTTCCTTGTTCCTTGTGTATTGTCCAAGTAAAGTTTTATCTTGGTGAATTCTTTTTTGTTTGTTTGTTTAACTTATTTATTTATTTATTTTTAAATTATTCAAGAGAATCTATGTATATTGTTTAAGAAAGAATGAGTAGAAACAATATAATGTAGGTATGATAAACTAAAAACTATTAAATATATAAAGCTACTCAATATATATAAATTATATAAGTTATTCTATATAAAGAAACTGAAAACCATATATAGAAGATGTAGGAATAAAATTAAAAACATGAAATAGAATTAATTACATTGTTTTTCTGTATTCAATAAAAGCATTTACCAAATAAAATGGATGATAAAATGGGGAAAAAATCAGAGGTAGAAAAAAATACAGAAATGGAAAGAATGAATAAAATTAAACAAGTTTTTAAACATTGTTCTAAAATTAAGAAACTGACTTCATGTTTCATCTCTGAAATGTTAAGTAATCAAAAGTCATCACTCTTATCCTTACAGTAACAAAAATATCTGAAAATCAGATTACATTTCTTGGACCCAACAATATACTGCTAGAGCTGTCAACTGGTATATATAATCTTGAAGAATGGCTGGAGACAGAATATGGGCTAAATGGGGTCCTGTAGACTTAGGGAAACCCTCACAGTTCAACAGTTTTCCTTCCAAATACCCCACCAGTTTCCCATTGAAGATTCCAGAAAGACCTCATGTCTCTGATAGGATTAGATTATGAATTTAAAACAATGTTAATTAAGGACAAAGTTTCAAGAAAAATATTTGGAAAACTGCAGTCAGAGAAGGGAGTAAGGGTGTCAGTGGGGGTAACATGTTGATGAAGCACTTGTGAAAGTCATAGTCCTCAGACATAGGCCCACTTAAGGACTGGATAAGATTAGGAAAAACTCCTTTGTCCCATATCTGACCTGCACAACAGCAAGGATCTGGTATAATAATAATCAATTATAGCTGAAAGAATGGTAATACACAGATTCTTTCTCCATGAAGTAGTGTTTAAGAAAACTCAAACAGTGAAATTAAAATAAAAAAGTACAGGATGAAACTTAAAGCCTCTGGTACCTTTAGCTGCAAGCAAGTGTTAAACACCAGACAAGTCCACACCAGATAAAATAAATACTCCTATAATAGGCCTATTTACCTCATTTTTTATCATTCAATAAAAAATATCTGGCTTTCAACAAAAAATTAGAGCCATACACCCCCAGGCCTATTTCATATTTTTATTTAGGGACAGGGTCTCACTGAGTTGCTTAGCACCTCACCATTGCTGAGGTTGGCTTTGAACTCGAGACTCAGCCTGTCTCAGCCTCCCAAAGTGCTGGGATTACAGGCATGTGCCACCGTACGTAGCTCTGTCTGTCTTTTAATTGATGAGTTTAGGCCATTAACATTCAGGGTTATTATTGAAATATGGTTTGTATTCCCATTCATTTTAGTTTATTTTTGGTTTTCAACTTGAATTGGTTTCTCCTTTGATTGGCCTTTCCTTTAATGTAGTTCCTCCCTTTGCCAATTTTTACTGTTTTTCATTTCCTCCTCATGGAATATTTTGCCAAGAATGCTCTCTAGTGCAGGTTTTCTCACTGTAAATTCTTTTAACTTTTGTTTATCATGGACGGTTTTTATTTCATCAACAAATATGAAGCTTAATTTTGCTAGATATAAGATTATTGGTTGGCCCCCATTTTCTTTCAGAGCTTGGTATATGTCATTCCAGGATCTTCTAGCTTTGAGGGTCTGGGTTGAGAAATCTGCTGAAATCTGAATTGGGTTCCCCCTGTATGTAATCTGAACCTTCTTTCTTGCAGCTTTTAAAATTCTATTCTTATTCTGTATTTTAAGCATTTTCACTATAATGTGACTTGGTGTGGATCTGTTGTAGTTTTGTACATTTGGTGTCCTGTAAGCCTCTTGTATTTGATTTTTCCAATTCATTTTTCATGTTTAGGAAATTTTCTGATATTATTTCATTGAAGAGATTGTGCATTCATTTGGTTTGTATCTCTATGTCTTCCTCTATCCTAATAATTCTTAGATTTGGTCTTTTCATGTCATCTCATAATTCCTGGATGTTCTGTTCATGGTTTCTTACCATCTTCATTGTGTGGTCAACTTTATTTTTAAGATTATATATTTTGTCTTTATTGTTTGAGGTTCTGTCTTCCAAGTTATCTAGTCTGTTGGTGACGCTTTATATTGATTTTTTATTTGGTTAATTTTTTCCTTCATTTCAAGGATTTCTGCTTTTTTTTTTCTCTTAAGAGTATCTCTTTCTTGAAGTAATCTTTTGCTCCCTTTATTTACTCTCTTATCTCTTTGTTGGAGTGATCAATTGTTGCCTGTATTTGCTCTCTTATATTATTCTGTGCTTCACAGATCATTTTAATTATGTACATTCTGAACTCCTTCTCTAACATTTCATGTCAATTGATTCTATTGTTGTAGCATCTTGGTTTGATTGGTGCATTTTCATCCTTGTTTTTTTATGTTGTTTATGTGTCTTCCCCTCTAGTAGTGCTGATCCGAGGTATTATAGTTTCTACCCTATAATCTTATAGTGTCTCTTCAGGTTACAATACCTTACCTCTGGTGTAACTGGGCCTGCAGGGACCTTGGGGAGTGTCTTCTTGGTCCTGGCTGTTGTCTCTAGACAGGACAGCCACCCCTTGGTTCTATCTTGGTGAATTCTTATTTGCATATCTGGAAAGAGCATGTGTTCTGCTGTCTTGGTGTGTTCCACAAATGTCAATTTGGTTAATATGATTGATAGAATGGTTTAATGTGAGAAACACACTCACCTGTCCAAACCCAAAGAATGGTCTGAGAGACAAAGGTACAGAGAAAGTGAGGCTTTAATGATGGTCTTTCAAGATCAGGTGTCTTGGTGAGCAGGCACACCCAGAGCAGTTGCAATCAGCATTTTATCCCCTAGTGCACAAGGTCCCTCCCCAGCTCCTCATTGGCTGGGTATTATGGGGTATACAGTCTTCTCAAACATCACCTAGGTTTTATTGTCTCCTATTAGGTTATTTAAAGACATATACCTTTAGTTGTTCCTACCTCCCTTTGTTCTCTCATAGCGGGAAAGTTTTCTTGTGGTGATAGTATTCTAACACATATGCAGCCTTTGCTTCTAAGTTACTACTTCTTTTTTTAAAAAAAATAATTTATTTATTTATTTTACAGTAGAACAAGTTACTACTTCTTAACAGATAGACTTCTATCCCTGTTGATCAGGCCAACCCCTTTCTCCACCTCTTGTTTGTCAATGGGTTGTTCAGGTTCGTGGACTTTGGATTTGCCACATCCATAAGCTATGGTGTTATTGTGTGAGTTTACTGCTTATAACTTTCCATTCGGTTCTATATCCCCTCTGGCTGCCTTTCTTACATCCAAATTTTACACTTAAGGCTAAATACTGTATTCTGAAAATGGATCACTGGTCTTTCTTTAGTCTAATGCTCTCTCAACTGAGCTATCGCGGCTCCTTTAACCACTGGTCTATTTCTCACATTTAAGCCTACATTATTTGTGGTTTTCTGTCTACTTGCTGTATTGGTTACTTGGATGTCTCCAACTACATATATTTGATTGTTTCTACTTTTCATTTTATTCAGTTTTGCCTTGTGTATTTTCAAAACTCTGTTCTTAAGTGCACACACATTTAGTATTTCATGTCTTCTTAGTAAAGTGCCATCCTATTGATATTTGTCTTATATTAATATAATTACTCCAGCTTTCTTTTGCTTGCTATTTGCATGCTGTATATATTTTTACATCTGACAATTTCTATTTTGTGTGTGTCACTACACCATTTACATTTAATAAGATTAATAACAGGACTAATAAAAATATACCATATTAGTAGTTGTTTTCTATTTTTTTCCATTTTGTTGTCATTTCTCCCTCTTTTTTTGACTAATTTTGTATTAATTGACTAGTTTTTTTCTTTTTTTTTGTATTGGGGATTGAACTCAGGGGTACTCAACCACTGAGCCACAACCCCAGCCCTATTTTGTGTTTTATGTAGAGACAGGGTCTCACTGAGTTGCTTAGCACCTCACCATTGCTGAGGCTGGCTTAGAACTCGCGATTCTCCTGTCTCGGCCTCCCAAAGTGCTGGGATTACAGGTGTGTACCACTGTGCCTGGTTAATTGACTAGTTTTTATGATTTTATTTTGTCTTTACTATTGGATTATCACTTCTACCTCTTTTTTAAAATATTTTTTTAGTTGTAGATGGACACAATATCTTTATTTTGTTTATTTATTTTTATGTGGTGCTGAGGATCAAACCCAGTGACTCACACATGCGAGGCAAGCACTCTACCACTGAGCTACAGCCCCAGCCCCACTTCTACCTCTTTTAAAGATCTTTAGTGGATGTCATGATTTTTAATAAACACATTTAGCTAATCGTAATCCACTTTTAGATAGTATTCACTTCATGTGTACAGTAGTAACTGTATAACAATATATTCCTAATTCCTCTATCTCATTATTTGTGCATCATTAAGTCTTCTACTCTTACGTGTCCTCTAAACCCACAGTACAATGCTGATATTTTTTCTTTAGGCAATGCATTATCTTATAAAGTGATTAAAAACAAGAAAAAATTATAGTAACAAAAATGGCATGGTATTGGTACCAAAACATACATAAAGATCAATGTGATAGAATAGAAGACACAAAGACAAACCAACATAAATACAGTTATTTCATATTAGACAAAGGCATTATAAATATACATCAGAGAACAGATAGCCTCAACAAATGTTGCTGGGAATTCATATGTAACAAAATGAAATTAAACCCCTATCTCACATCCTGCACAAAAATGAACTCAAAGTGGATCAAGAACCTAGGAATTAGACCAGAGTCCTTGGGCCTACTAGAAGAAAGTGTAGGTCCAACTCTCCATCATGTTGGCTTGGAACCAACTTCCTCAACAAGTATCCTAAAGCACAAGAAATAAAATCAAGAACCAACAAATGGGATGGTATCAAACTAAAAAGCTTCTTAACAGCAAAGGAAACAATCAAGAACATGAAGAGAGAGCCTACAGAATGGGAGAAAATATTTGCCACCTGCACCTCAGGTAGACCATTAATCTCCAGAATATATAAAGAACTGAAAAAACTTGACACCAAAAAACCAAATAACCCAATCAACAAATGGACAAAGGATCTGAACAGGCACTTCACATAAGAAGAAATACAAATAGTCAAAAAATATATGAAAAAATGTTCAATATCTCTGGCAATTAGAGAAATGCAAATTAAAACTACACTTATATTACATTTTACTCCAGCCAGAATGTCAATTACCAAGAGTACAAGTAACAATAAATGTTGGTGAGGATATTGGGTAATAGTAATACTCATAGACTGGATTGCAAATTGCTGCAACCACTCTGGAAAGCAGTATGGAGATTCCTCAAAAAACTTGGAATGGAACCACCATTTGACCCAGTTATCCCACTCCTCAGTTTATATCCAAAGGACTTAAAATCAGCATACTATAGTGATTAGCCACATCAATGTTCATAGCAACTCAATACACAATAGCCAAGCTATGGAACCAACCTAGGTGCCCCTCAATGGATGAATGGATGAAGAAAATGTGGCATATATATACAATGGAATATTACTCAGCCTTAGAGAAGAATGAAATAATGACATTTGCTGGTAAATGGATGGAACTGGAGACTATCGGGTTAAATGAAATAAGCCAATCCCAAAAAAATAAAGGCCAAGTGTTCTCTCTAATATGTGGATGCTAATATACAATAAGGAGAGGGGGAGAATAGAAGTTCATTGGATTAGACAAAGGGGAATGAAGGGAAGGGAGGGGAGATGGGAATAGAAAAGACAGTAGAATGAATCAGACATAACTTTACTATGTTTGTATTTGAATACAAGACCAGTGAAATTCCATACCATGTACAACTTCAAGAATGGGCAGTTATACTCCATGTATGTACAATATGTCAAAATACACTCTACTGTCATGTATATATAAAAAGAATAAATTTTTAAAAAATTAAAAATAAAAAGTCTTTTATATTAATCTTCACTTTAGCAATTTATAGAGATCTTTGTAGGGATTCAAGTATGTATCTTGATATTGTGTTCCTTCCTCCTAAAGAACGTTCTTTAATATTTCTTGTAGTGTAGGTCTGATGACATTGTATTCTTTCAGGTTTTGTTTATGTGAAAAATATTTCTCTTTCATTTTGAAAGATATTTTCACTTGGTATAGAATTATATGTTATAATTTTTGCTCTTAGTACTTCAAAGATGTCTCTTTCTCATCTTAGTGAATGAGAAGTTTTTTAATATTTTGCTGTAATTTTAATGTTTTGTTATTCTGTATATAATGTGTCTTTTCTTTCTGATTTCCTTCAGGATTTTCTCTTCATGTTGATTTCATGTTTGAATATGATGCATCTTATTTTCAGTGTGTGTGTGTGTGTGTGTGTGTGTGTGTGTTGCTGTTTTCAATGTTGTTATACTTCTGTGATTCTCTGAGCTTCTTGGGTATGTTGTGTGACATCTTTCAGTTTTTTGAAAACTCTTATTTTTCATCTCTACAAATATTTTTCTACTCTTTTCTCTCTCTGTAATTTAATTACATGTACATTAGGCTGTTGATGTTGTTCCATTGTTCTTGGATATTCTTTTTTTTCCATTTTTATTTTTGCCTTTCTGTTTTGGTAATTTCTATCAATCTGTCTTCCAGTTCATTGATTTTTCCATCAGCGATTTACTGTCTACTTAAGAGTGCACTAAAAGCATTTATTTATCACTATTACCATAGTTTAAGAAAAGCTTTAGCATTTCTTTTGGACTTTTCCTAGTTTCCACTTATGTTCTCAAATTACCAAAGTTTCAGCACTCCTCTTTTCAATGAAACTCTTTATATATTAATTCCTTATTTTAAAGTCTCTGTAATAAGCCAAACATCTGGCTCATATTTTTAATTACTTTTAAATGTATCTCCTAATTTTTGATTGAAAGCCAGACATTGGGTGTAAGACAAAAGATACATAGTGTTATGTTTTAAAATGGCCATTCTCTAGTATCTATAAATTTGGAAAAATCCCCAGTTGACCTCACTTCCTTTCTAGTTCTCACCTCAATTATTTGCTCTTTTACAATAGAATTTTTTTATTAAAGGATTGTCTGTAAAAGTTATTGCTATTTTTTTGTGTTTCTTCAGCATACTACAGTTGGCTTTCATCTCAGTTCTTCTGGACTTCTCAATAAAATCTCTTATCCTCATTTTTTTTTCTGAGTGCTGGCATTGCATTTATTCATTGTTCTATTATCAGTATAGCCACATTCCTGCCATCTATTTAGGATGTTATTATTTCTTTGAAGAAAGCAGTGAGCAAATGCATGAGCAAGGAAAGAGAGAGGTGTGCAATTTGAGACATGTTGAGTTGAAGCTTCCATCCAGGTAAAACCAACCATCTATCCTCTTCACGTCCCCCAACTCCCATATTTTTAATATCTTTCCCAAGTATTTACTTTAGCTATCTCAGCTTTATAGCTTTTTGGCAATTGGCCTTATCTCTTTTACAAGACTATAAATACCTGGGGTCAAGGTCCAATCTGATTTACAGCTATAGACACTGTGGTGTTTTATAAATAAATGTCTGGAAGATAGCGGAGAGATTGCATTTGATGCTCAGAGAGGGCTGTTTCATGTTTTTTTTTCCTCAAAAATTGCATTTTAATACACCAAACATAACAGAAAAAAGCAAATTTTCAGAAGCTGTACACACTGTTCACTGAAAACATTTGTTGAGGCAAATAGAAAAAATTGTTACAATCATAATTTTTCTAACTTTGCACAAAATTATAAGCAGATTAAATTCTTCATATTAAACACCTTTATATGCACTTTCAATGAACAGTATATATGTGTAAATATATATATATATATATTTTTTATCAACCATCTTTACTATACCCATTCCCCTTTCCTGCCCCCCGCCTCCCCCATGTCACGTCCAGTGTTCCTCTATTTCTCTTATGTTTCCCATTCCCACCTCCCTTATTCATCAGCATCCACTAATCAGAGAGACCATTCGGCATTTGGTTTTTTAGGATTGTCTTACTTCACTTAGCATAATGCTTTCCAATTCCATCCATTTGCCTGAAAATGCCATAATTTTATTCTCTTTT
>CM053403.1:61622868-61694544 GCA_028644305.1 Xerus rutilus | reverse complement strand
TTGAAGGGCATCTGGGTTGCTTCCACAGTTTTGCAATTGTGAATTGTGCTGCTATAAACATTGAAGTGGCTGCTTTACTGTAGTGTGCTGTTTTTAAGTCTTTAGGGTATAGGCCCAGGAGTGGGATAGCTGGGTCAAATAATGGTTCCATTCCAAGTTTTTTAAGCAGTCTCCATACTGCTTTCCAGATTGGTTGCACCAATTTGCAATCCCACCAGCAATGTTTAAGTGTACCTTTTTCTCCACATCCTCGTCAGCACTTATTGTTGCTGGTATTTTGGATAGCTGCCATTCTGACTGGGGTGAGATGAAATCTGAGGGTAGTTTTGATTTGCATTTCTCTAATGGCTAGAGACGTTGAACATTTCTTCATATATATGTTTATTGATTGTATAACATCTTCTGAGAGGTTTCTATTCAGCTCCTTAGCCCATTTATTGATTGGATTATTTGTTTTTTTGGTGTTAAATTTTTTGAGCTCTTTATATATCCTGGAGATCAGTGCACTATCTGATGTGCGTGTGGCAAAAATTTGCTCCCAGAATGTAGGCTCTCTGTTCACCTCATTGATAGTTTCTCTTGCTGAGAAGAAGCTTTTTAGTTTAAGTCCATCCCATTTATTGATTTCTTATCCTCATTTTTATTCAACCTCTCAGTTGCTTATTCTTTCCTTCTTGGTACAACTTTTTATGATAGAGAAAAACATTGGCCCAATACCCATTATTATCCTTCTATTTAAAAAAATCCTAATTCATACATAGCAGTGTTTTTTATTTTTTGTTTTTATTTTTGAGGGTTCTCGGACCATAGAGATGGTCATTTGACTAATTCCTGGCCAGTGAGAAAGATATAAGCAGAAGTTTCTGGTTGGGACTTCCTTTAGAAGGAGTAGGGGCTGATTCAGATGGCTTTAACTCCTGACCTTTCCTCTTTTTTTTTTTTGCCTGGAATTGAAATGCCATTAATATAATCTAGCAGCTATTTTGAAACTATAAAATGACCTTGAGAATAGTAGCATACTATCACTTTTACCTACATTCTATTGGTCAAGGCAAGTCACATCATCAAGTCCAAACTCTATGTGTAGGACTTAATAGTCACACAAAAATAGATACGGATTATCCTGTTATAAAAAAGAGAAACTAGTCTATTAAATCCACCTATGTAGGTGCTCATTCATTAACTCTAGGAGTTATCTTTTATTCCTACATCTTCCTCGCTTCCCATGTTTAATCCCATCAGGAATTCCTGGCAAATCTTATATCAATGTACATATAGAATCCATGCATTTTTCTTTAATCCAAGATACTGTCACTTCTTGCCTGGGCTCCAAGAGCCTGCTAATTGGTCTCGCTTTTACTTTCCTCCTATCTTTTCCTCACTGAAGCAAGTGTCATCTTAATACAGATCAGTTCTCATTGCTCAGCAACTTTTAAAAAACTTTCAATTGCACCTCAAATAATATTTAAACTTCTAATCATATAGTAAAGCCTTGCATGACCCTCCCCTGTCTGTTTTCCAACTTCATCTCATCTCATTCTGGATGCTTCTTTATTCCCTATATTTCAGAAGCTTGATCTTTCCAAATATTTTATTTCCTTTGTCTGTGCTGTTTTATCTCTTTAGATTGCTCTTCCCCTTTTCCAACCAAGACTCGTTCATTTTCATCCTATTGACTCACTGTATGAGTCTCCCTCTCCATGCTTTTTTCTTTTTTGGTGTGCTAGGGATTGAACTCAGGGCCTTGTGGATGTGCTCTACCACTGAGCTACATCCCCAATCCATGTGTCATCTTCTAAAAGAGGCACTCTCTGGCCTTCTAAGTTTTTTCCCATGCTATTCTCTACCTAGTTCTTTCTTTGATTCTGTCTTCATGCTAATTTGTCTTATGTCTCCCACTAGAACATAAGCACCAGGAAGGCAAGGACCATCTCTGTTGTTCACTGTTGTATACCTATACCAGGCTTTGACCTTGGTATTTTGTAGGTTTTTGAAAAAGCTAATGAATGAAAAGTTGATCAAGTTTTGATTTGGGACAGTGGCCATGGGAGAATAAAGGAGTGAACTTCAGAAACTTGTAAGCCCTGGATTAAATGCCTAATCCTCTCTGAGGCCTCTTCATCTCTAGTCAGAAATTGGCTATAGTATCCCACTGCTGAACATCTTCCAATTTCTTTTGTGTGTGTGTGTGAGAAATAAATTTCTGTTTTTAATAAGCCACCCAATCTGTGGTAGTTTGTTACAACAGCCTGACCTAAGACAGGTTGGTATTTCATTTTTTTAAATTAGGAGTAATAATTTTATTATAAATTTTTGGTTTCTGAATACAAATTACAAATTTTTGAAGATAAGAAATTTCTTCATAAGAAAACTAAAAGTCATACTATGAGCTTCTAAAAATTACCTTTCAATAAAATAATTCTTTGTGCTCTACCTTTTATAGTGATTATTTTGAATGATTTTTTCTTTCCTGTCAGAATTTTATCTATCTTAAGGCAAAGACCATGCTTTACTCATCTGCTTCTCATAGTACTCAGGCTCTCTCTTGGCACATAGCAAGGTAATATATGTTTCAAATCAAAGAATGAGAATGATGCGAACACTTTCTGGTTCTAGAGTGAGGGGAAAGAGTCTTCATAGATTAGGTCCCTGGATAAGTTAACTGTGACTCAGCCTTTGGGGGAGGGGCCCAATCTATGTAAAAGTAGTTTACCAATTTCATTGCTAAAGTTCTCTGTCCAGTGTATGAGCTTATCATACTTCACGTCCAAGGTACATTAAAGAAAGATACAAATAATGGATTAATCTTTTTTAGGGTTAATTAATCTCAAACAAGAGTTTACTATTCCCCCATTGAATTATTTTGCAAAGCATTGCCCTGCACATACTAGAAATGACTGAACTTCCAAACTTTTCTCCCTGGGGAAGCAAGGTAATAGTGAGCACATTCTGAGAAGGCCCTTGGGTCCTACCTAGTCTCGGCTTGGGCCCCTCATCCTTCCTCCTTCTCTAGTGTCTGTGGGAATGGACCTAAGGGGAATGGAAGGCAGGGTTGAGCCGAGACCCTCAGGGCCTCATTAGCATTTGCTACATAGATATTCCCAGAGGTTCTAAATGTGGAAATCTCCATAGGCAGTTTTACTTTGGATCAATTAAGAGCAGCCTGAGTTTTGTTTTCACTCTAAATGAGTCTCAGGAGATTAGTTAGGAAGATGCCCACAGGGACTCTCCAAAGGATCAGAAGCACTTGGGATTTATTAAAGGGATGATAGAAGGGCACATGTTCAGGAGATATTGTTCCAAGCATCCTGAGTAAACTGGCAACTTCAGCTCAGTTCTCCCTCTTCTATAACTTAAGGACTGTTCCTGGAAGGCCCTCTCTACTCTCACCCTAAATCTTCCCTTTGCAGTCTTTTCTGGATTAGTCAGGAGAGGTTGGTGTCTGACTTTAGGACATACCTCTTAACATGCACTTCTTTAATCTGTCCTAATTACCTATGGCCAGGTTAAATCCCCTTCTAGAAAAAAAAGACTTTCATTTTATTGTATCCCCCATCACAGAATGTTTTTAATAACAAAAAGTGAAAAACAATCTAGTTACTCAACAAGAGATAAACTGTTAAGTGAAATATGAAACATCTATAAGAGCATTTTATGCAGTCATTGATCTATCTATGATGTTTATTGTTATGCCCAGATCATGGAGTCCTCAAAGACCACCAGGGAGACCGAGGCACGTATGTAAAAGCAAAGAGCCTTTATTCGGGCTTAAGTTCTATCTCTCAGACTTCACCGATGCAGCAGGTCAGTGCAGAGAGCCTTGAACAATGGCTGAGCAGGTTTTTATAGGGGGAGGGGACAGGTAGTGGTAGTGGACATGATGTATGCATCCCATCATTACAAAAGCACCAATCACAATTGTACAGCAGTGGTGACAATAGTGACCATTCAGAGTTTGAGGGGTGTCTGTAACATTTGGTGAGACCCAATCATGGCTTTGGGAATTTTTTGAAAATGACCAACTACAAGGTGAGTTTAAGTGACCCACGTGGGGTTTAAGCAGACTCAGATCTCACGAATATGTGATTTTTAACCTCTTTGTCTGCTCTGAGGGTGGTCCCAGAGTGGCTTCAGCGTTGAACAATGTGTGTCTTTTCCCAGAACCAAAACTCAGGCCTACTAGTTTTTCTGGAGGTTCCAAACCCTGTCATGGGGTTCATTTTAGCTCGGGTCTTTCATTTATACCATAGATACATGTTTTCCTGTGATTTTAAGTGAAAAATTCTACATATTATATTAAAAAGCTATGTAAAATCACATTTAGGCCATATCATATGAAAACGCTACGTAAAATCACATTTAGGCCCATATAAAAATGAAAACAATGAGAGTACTGTGAATACTTTCTAATTGTTATTCTTTATACTTTTCTGTAGTTTCAATTGCATGTATGAATATCATACTAAAAATAATAAGTTGTATCAGAGCCATTCAACACAGATTAATTCTTTTTTTCTGATTTTTTAATTTGCTCTAATTAGTTATACATGAAAGCAGAATAAATTTTGACACATTGTATACAAACGGAGTGCACCTTCTCATTCCTCTGGCTGTACATGATGCAGACTCACACCTGTAGTGCAATCATACGTATACATAGGGTAATAATGTCCATCCAACACAGATTATTTCTAACAACACTAAATAAAAAAAGGCTGATCAATGTATTCACTTCCTAGGGTCACATAACAAATTACCGTGAATAGTTTTAAAAAACAGAAATTTATTCTCTCAGTTCTTGAGACTAGAAGTTCAAAGTTGAGGTGTTGGCAGGGTTGGTTCCTTCTAGAAGCCCTAAGGGAGAATATCTTTCATGTTTCTCTCATTTTGGTGGTTGCCAGCCATTATGATTTGGATATGGAATGTCTCCCCAAAATCTCATGTGCTCAGAGGTAGGGATTTGGGGAAGTGATTAAATCATAAGGGCTCTAATTTCATCTGTAAATCTATCTACTGATGGCTAAATGGACAACTTGGAGGTAGGACCTATCTGGAGAAAGTAGGACACTTAAGATGCTGGAAGAGTTTATCTCCCCCTCCTCCATCTCTATCTCCCTTCATCCCCTTCCTGGATGCCATGTCATGCCCTTCTGTCATGCTGTTCCTGCTTCTGCCTTGGAGTCAGCCATCCATGGAATGAACCTCTAATATCAAGAGTAAAAATATTTCTTCCTCCAAGTTGTTCTTGTCAGGTGTTTGGGTCACCAAAACAAAACACACTGGCAACACTTGATGTTCCTTGGCTTGTAGACACATTTCTTCTGTCTGTACTTCCATCATCCCATGAGGTCCTCCCAGTGCATCTCTTTCTATCTGTGTTCAAATTTACAACTTATAAGATGCTAGTTCTGGACTATGGCCCACCTTCAACTAAGCTTGATTGTATCTGCAGAAATCCTATTTCCAAATAAGGTAACATTCACAGAGAGGTTGCTAGGGAAATAATTCCTAGATACTAATTCCTCACTCTCTATTTTCCCCTTTTTCCTGCAGTCAGTGTTCCCCCTTGGTTGAATCCAAATGGAAGCCAGAGGGAAAGACAGCCCACAGCTATAGACCATACAGATCAGCCATTCGGAGTACTGAGAAGGATGGAGGATGGATTTGTGAGGGCAAAGGGAAGCTATCCAGCACCCTGGATTGTCATGTAGTGTCATAGACTTTTGTATGTTTGGCTCTGTTCCTCCCTAGTGGTTGACCATATGTTGTTTTCAATTCCTTGCTGTGTGCTTCATTCACAGTAAGCACACAGGAAGAGAGACAGAGAAAATGCCAGTAAGACAGAAATCTTGACTTTCTACACAGCTTCCTTTAGTTCTTTGAACATCTTTAAAACAGTTGTTGTAAAGTTTTTGCCTAGTGGATCTGCCATAAGGTCTTTTTCAGAGACAATTTCTGCTGAATATTTTTTTTCCTTTGAACATGTTATGTTTCTTGCTCTTTTTGTATGCCTTATGATTTGTTGTTATTGTTGTTGAAAACTGAACATTTAAACCTAATAATGCTGTAACTTGGGAAATCAGACTTTCTCCCTTCCCCAAGGTTTGTTGTTATTTTGTTACTGTTATAGATTTTGATGTGTTGAGTGTTAGAAGTTATCTCTATGCCATGCATCAGTCTGAAGTATTGATTTGAAATCTCCAGATATTTTTTGAGCCTGCTTCTTCCCCTGGGTAATGTGTAGTCATTCCAATTTTCTACACATAAGCAGTTGTTTTTGAATACTTAGTCTTTAATGTCTTGCTTCTAAAAGAGGAAAAAGGGAAAATAAGAGGAAAAACAAAGGATTTGCCCTTTGAATCCCTGGAAGTTACTTCAGCAGGGTGTAGAAGGTAAAACAATTAGCAGCCCACCTCTGCCTGAACCTCTGTGATCAATCAAAAATAGAAATAAACTATCAAAGCACTCATCCTCTGTACCTGGGTGGCAAGATCCTTTTTGGTTTGACCCTGCAAAGCTATGTGCAAGCTGCTCCAGGAACACAGGCATGGGCACTTACTACATGACCAAACTGGGGTTGGGGGTGTTAGATAGCTGCTGCTGTGCAAAGAGCTAAAATTGATTAAAGTTAATCACACTTTATTATTCAAGCCTTTCCCTGGAAGCTTAAAGCTTTCAACAGACTCTAGAGTTTCAAAAATAGTTACATCAGACTGATTGTGCCAGTAGAATTGTTGTCTCGGGAGAGAGAGAGATTTCTGAAGCTTTCCTCTTCTGCCATCTTCCCAGAATGCTCCCTGACCATCTGCTTTTATTGAATGGGTATTCTATATTGTTAACAAATTAATTGACAACAAATGAGAGAAGTCTGAATTCATGGGAACCAGAAGATTATGGTTTGATCATAAACATTTAATTTTTCTTTCCTAAACCCCTTTAAACCCACAGCAAAGTGTTCTTTCTTTCTTTTAATGATATGAACCTATGGAGTAAAAGAAGATAAAAATCAGAATCAAAAATTTTGGTAGCAGGCAGAAAGCTCTGTGGGGTATCTGATTTTGCAGAACTAAGAAAGGCAAATTCCAGGTCAGCAGATAGGCAGGGGCACAGGACTGAGAATTGACTGTGCTGTACACTGGAAAATCCTCTGGCATTGGTAAGGAAGGGCATGAAGTGAAGGCTAAAATAGGAAGCATTGATTGAAAGTTATCTTTAAAACATTAGATCTACTCATCCCTTTCCTCATTGCACACAGCTGTAAAACCATCTCTTACCCACCCTAGTAGAAAATTGAAAGAATTATTCTTTGGAGAGAGTAAACCAAGTGATTTAATCTCAGACACACTAGATCAACTTGAAGGTATTAATATTATTCTCAAAATAGAGGGATTAATAAAACTGTGCCTCCTGAAAGCTAAAGCTCCCAGATCTCTTCTTCTATTTAACTCTCAGAATATTGGAAGCCAGGCCGTCAGCCTCCAGGTCAAAGAATAGAAGAATCATATCTGAAAAATCAGAGTAGCCCAAGGAGAAAGACCTAATTATATTGACATCAGAGCTTCCTAGTTAAAGTAACAACCAGATTAATTAATTGAAAACCTCAAAGCTAACAAGTAATACCCAAACATTCAGAATTTCAATCTATATTTTAGATTGATTTCCATTTAGGATGGAAACCAAGTATTACCAGGGAAATGAAGAAGTCTTTTAATATGAAAGATAAAGATTAAATCAAACTAATAGAGGGAAAAAGCAATTTGGAGGAAACCCAATATGCAGAGGGAAGAAAACCAAAACTCCAAACTAAAATGCACTGAGAGATGAATTACATTCATAAACTCAATATGGGATGCTATAAAAATTTAAATAATATTTATAAAAACCAAAAAGTAGCTCTTAGAATTAAACATAACAGAAATGAAAATCTGAATAGAAGAGGCAGAAAATAAAGTTAAAAATAAGCCAAGAGTCGGGCATGGTTGCGCATGCTTGTAATCCCAGCACTTTGGGAGGCTGAGACAGGAGAATCATGAGTTCAAAGCCAGCCTCAGCAATGGCAAGGCACGAAACAACTCAGTGAGACCCTGTCTCTACATAAAACACAAAATAGGGCTGGGGATGTGGCTCAGTGGTCGAGTACCCCTGAGTTCAATCCCCGGTGCCAAAAAAAAAAAGAAAAAGAAATAGGCCAAGAGCTAAAAAAAAGAAAAAGACTATCTCATATGGGAGGAAACTATTATTATAATAATTTTTAACATTTATTACAACTGAAGACCATGAATATCCAGGTGGAAAGGTCCCTAACAGGCTCAATATAATAAACAAAATAGAAATGCAGCAAAGAACACCACTGTAAAATTATAGTACACTAGGGATAGAAAATTCTATAAGCTTCCAGATAGATAAATAGAAATATGGAAAAAAATAACAAGCAACACAAAAAGAATAAGAAATCACAAATGGTTTTGTACTTCTCAAAAGCAATTCAATAATCTAGAAAGCAATGCATAAATGTCAAAAAATGTTATTTCCAATCTAAAATACTGTACCACATCAAGTTAACAACCAAGTGTGAAGGTAGAATTTTTAGACATCCAAGTTCCTGCAGACATTTATTTCCCATGAACTTTTTCTCAGAAGATGCTAAGATACCGTTTACTCCAAAAAGGGAGAGTGAAGTGAGAAAAGATGAAAATATGGGATGCAGAAAACAGATCCAACAAAAGAGAGGAGTGAAAGAAATCCCCAGTGATAGAGATCCTAGGGTGAGAACTCTGATCCAGATCAGAGCAGTGCATCTCGAGTGTCACACATAATAAGGCTGTCACCCGCATTCTTGCATATTCCACTAATATAGAGGAAGATGTGGGGTCCAGGAAATTGGCCTTTCAAATCTGGAGAAAGCCAAAGGGAATACCTAGGATAAAAGCAAAAGGAAGTTCTAACAGTTCTGCAGCAGGATCAAGAAGAGCAACAAGATAGAATGAATGTCTCTAGGAAGAGCCCCCCCACACACACACACTCTAGAACTGATAGATTCGTTGATGAAATTGACCTTGGGAAAAACTAGTGAAATGTTATTGAAAGATGTGAGAAGAAATAGCAATTGGTAAACAAACAAAAAAAAAAGGCAAAACTATCATTGACTGTAGGATTTTTGTAAAAATAATCATGGTACATTATAATAATCTAGTATTAAGATTCAGACAGACAACAATAATGTGAACAATGCATGTTAATTTAACCAAAAAGTGTATTTTGACTCATTGGGGAAGAAGGAAAAGTGAAAGACAACAAAAGTATGCCAGAGCTAAATCCTCTCCATCATTCCTATGACCATAACAGAAAGTCAAAAGGCAATGTCAACAATAAACAAATCAACCAGATATTTAGAAATTTGGAAATAGGGAAATGGGGGCATATAAAATCCAGAAGGAATGACCAAAAAAGAAGTTAAAAGGTGTAGCCTTTGGGGAAGTGAGGAGTGGGGCAGAGAGTTACTATATATACAATAAATACTTTAAAAGTATTTGCTTTTTTACACATAGTGTGTGTGTAAAAAATTTACATTAATCAAAATCAAAAGCAATATTTAACACCCTTGGGTTCCAAGAGAGGACATAATGCCTGATGGTGTCTTATATCTAAATTGAACACTGACCTTGAACATCCAGTTTGCTCTCCCTTGCACACCCACAGTTTATACCACCACCCTGACTCACTTCCCCAAATGCACAATGAAGTCTCATGCACTTAGAATGGGAATGGGAAACAACAGGCCGTAAGGTAAATCAGACCATCACCTGTTTTTGTATAACCTATAAAGTAAGAATACTTTTTGACATATTTTTTAATGGTTTGAAAAAAAAATCACAAGAATAATGATATTTAAGACATAAAAGCATGTGAAATTCATATTTATTATTTTCATTCATTTGCTTATATTTAATCTATAGATGTTCTTGTGCAATAGTGGCATATCTAAGTAGTTGTGACAGTGACCATATGGCCAGAAAAGTAAAGAATATCTGCTGCTGGTCGTGGTGGTGCACGCCTGTAATCCCAGAAGCTCAGGAGGCTGAGGCAGGAGGATTGCAAGTTCAAAGCCAGCCTCAGCAATGGCAAGGCACTAAGCAATTCAGTGAGACTCTGTCTCTAAATAAGTACCAAAAATAGGGGTGGAAATGTGGCTCAGTGGTTGAGTGCTCCTGGGTTCAATCCCCAGAATAATAATAATAATAATAATAATAATAATAATAATAATAATAATGATGATAATATCTGCTATCTTGTTCTTTACAGAAAAGTTTTGCTATGACTTAGTTTTCCTGTGACTTAGAAGCTTAGTGTGACAGGATGGGTTTATGTAAGGCCATATCTCTTCCTTTAGAACCCTTCTGAAATTATATTTTAGAAATGTGTGCACTTATAAGCAAACATACAAGCCAAACTATCAGAAAACCACCTGCCATAGCCTTTTCATCAAAGCTTTTTGTCAAATTTCATCATAGAAATTCCATGGCAGTCCCCATTCTCCATGCTTGTGATTTCTAAATCAAGAACTTAGAGTCTTTATTTTCTCAGTAGGATCAAAAAAAATTAAAACTCCAAACCTGACTGTAAGAAAATGCCTTCTGGGGACACCCATCTTCCAGTTTCCAGTATTACTGTCAGCAGGAAGAAGGACACTAGGAAGGTGGAAGATCCAGAAAAGAAGAAAGTAATTAGAAATTAGTACTACCCTGATTTTTTTCATTACTGGAGACTCTGTCTCCTCTGAAGCACTACTACTAGAAACTCCAGGAAAATGGAAGCCAAAATGTATTCTTTTGTCACTAACTTGAAATACAGATCTATTTTCCCTGAAATTAGTTCTATAAGGAGTTTGCTTTTGAAAACTTATCTTGCCAGGACTTGAGAACACTAGGACTCTAGGATAGCTCCAATCTGAACTTGCCTCTTAGAACATGAGATTAAAAAGTTTTGGATAGATGCAGAGGAATAGAAGAGGTAAACTGTTCTCTGCTTTGTTAATCTATTTCAGGCTTAATCTATAGAAATACCACCCCTTACATACTTGGCCTTCCTTGTTCTTGGAATCTGGGATGCACATAATGCAACTCCTCTTTTTAAGGCAATCCAGGTTATATTTCACTTTCGCCTACTGTGGACTCTGGGATGTCAACTCCACTAAGTATGCCCTGGTTCTAGGCTGAGCACAGTGGCATACACCTATAATCCCAGTGGCTCAGGAAGCTGAGGGAGGGTGATTGTAAATTTAAAGGCAGCCTCAGCAATTTAGCGAGGCCTTAAGCAACTTAGTGAGACACTCTCTCAAAATAAAAAATAAAAATGGGCTGGGGGGTTGGGGTTGTGGCTCAGTGGTACAGGGCTCACCTAGCAAGTGTGAGGCACTGGGTTCAATCCTCAGCACCACATAAAATAATAAATAAATTTTTAAAAAGTATAAAAAATTTTTAAAAAATGGGCTAGGGATATGGTTTAGTGGTTAAGCACCACTAGGTTCAATCGCTGGTACCAAAAACAAAATTTCTGGGTTGTAACCTGAACACCATTCCTTATTGTAGCATTCAGGATTGAGGCTGCTTGTTAAAATGCATTAATTTTTTTTCACAGATTTGAGGAAAGGAGGAGAAAGAGAAGAGTCTTGTTTTCAGGAGTTGTTAGAAATAGTAAAGAAATGTCCAAAAGATTCTGGACCAAAGCCAGAGCTAGGATTCACTGAGATAGGTTACAGAGAGTTAGCTGAAGGACCTTCCAATCTCATTCAACCTTGTTGCTTCTATTTCTGTTTCCAGCCCTGGTTTCTATTTCCAGTTTCATCCACTCCTGGCATGACCTTGACTGTGCTACAGTAGTTTATAAGTTCAAGCAAAGAGGCAGATCAATATTGGAAGGTATGGAGCTTCAGCAAAGAATTACCCATTTTCCAAAGATTAGAGGTATAAAGGAAGTATCAGTCTTCAGAAGATAAAGAACCCCTTTGTCACTGCTCAGATATTTCTGGCAGAAAATTAGCAAAGATAGTTGAACAGTATCTTACACACTGAATATCTATGTATTTATTTATGAGAAACAAAAAGCAAAGAGCTCCATTCCTTCTCTCTGACTCTGTCCTTTTATAGCCTCCTTCCTTGCTGTTTTGAATAGTTTGTCCCCTCCAAAACTTCTATTTAAATTTAGTTCCCATTATGAGATGTTAGGTTCACAAAGCTTGCTCTCTTATGACCTTTAAGAGGTGATTATGGTCCTCATTAATGGGTTGGTCCAATTATGCAATTAGTATATTAATGGGGTGTTATGGTTTGGATGTGAGATATCCCCCCAAAGCTCCTGTGTTAACACAGGCATATATAGAGGTGAAATGATTAGATTATAAGAACTGTAACCCAACTAGTCTATCCTAGTTTAAATGGAATGATTGTGTGGTAACTGTAGTCAAATGTGGTTTGGCTGGAGAAGATGGGTCACTGGGGGTGTGCCCTGGAAGGGTTCCTCTTCCCTGCTGCCCCTTCCCTCTCTCTGCTTCCTGAAAGGCTTACCATGTCCTGAGAAGCTTCCCTCTACCATGCCCTTGTGCCATGATTTGCTGCCTCACCTTGGATCTAGAGCAATGGAGTCAGCCCATCATGGACTAAATCTCTGAAACCATGCCCCCAAATAAACTTTCCCTCCTCTAAGTTGCTCTTGTTGGGTATTTTGGTCACAGTTGCCCAAAACAGACTAACATCTAGAGTGGGTCTGCTATAAAAGGCAGCTTGGCTCTGTCTCATGTGCCAAGACACTCTGTCTCATCCTCACCAGAGGATGCCTTGCGCTACCTTGGGACTCTGCCAGAAAGAAGGTTATGACCACATGTGGTCCCCTGACCTTGGACCAGAACCATGAACCAAAATAAGCCTCTTCTCTCTATTACTTACCCAGTCTGTAGTATCATGTTACTAGCCACAGAAAATGAACCAAGACACTCCTTGACCACCTGAGTGCCCCATATCACCTTCTTTGTGAGCTTGAGGACTATTTCAGCAAGTTTTCTTTTCTACCATGGCCACAAATTCTTCATCACTCTTTGAATGCTGCTGCCGACCTGAGGACTAGATATCCTTAGGCAGAACACTAAGAATTTGCTCCTGTAACTCTAGGATCTATTCCTTGGTGTAGTTCTGGCTTCAACTCCTTAAGGCATAGTTTCAAGAATTGATTCAGAGCTAATTCAAAAATAAGCATAAAATATTAAGGTCAAAAGACTTCCCTCACACAGGCTGAACTCCTGATTCCAAGTGGTATGTTTCTGAATTTCACCAGTAGGTACTCTTTCTGGGTCCAGTTTCTGACCATGAGGGCATTACCTACCTCAGGTTACAACTACAGTCAAGGATCGAGCCAATTTCTAAGAAAAGAGATACAGATTTTCAGAAGTGCAGACTTGAGCATATAGGAGCTCTGGAGAAATTAAACACCAAACCAGTCTACATATTAGTTTCTAAATTTCTATTATATACCCCTAATTACCATCCTCTCAGGGAGAAAGATTTTTCTCATAACTTCCTCTAAAAGCTTCTATTTGTATTTCTTACTGTTCTAGTTCTTCAATTACAATCCAGGGACATTTGGGGAACTGAAAGAAACCAACTTCAAAAGCCTTGAAACCAATGCCCTCCCTTAAGCCTTCTGGAAAAAAAATATGTGTGTTCTACCATAGTCTTGAGGTAAATGCTATTATCTTCATTTAATATAATAATACTTAGAGAAGTTATTTGATTTTGTTTGATTTAATGATACTCTAGGACTTGAACCGGGCTTTTCTAAGACCAATCTTTGCTCTTCCATCTCCTCTCCTGCTGGCATTGCTCAGTTAGGAATTCCATTTCTAAGGGATGCAGGAAGGGAAGAATGAAACCTTCTACCTCCATCAATCCAGAGGCTAATTTACTGACAGTAAACATTAGAAGAAGCAGGGAGGTGAAATTTGAGGGATACAGGGCTCGGGCTGGATTGTAGGATGCATTTGAATATGTCCACTTCACTGACATACCCATTTCATGGGTCCCAGGCTCCACTTTATTGGAGAGTCAGTTATTCGTCCCTTCCTGAGGCTCACAAGAAGGGTAAGCTCTCTGCATAGCTAAGCCACAAAACAGATTCCTGAGGAAAAGGAGACTTCAATTTGTCTAGGTTGACAAGCCAGTTTCTGGTGTTGTTTTTTTGCTGGCACTGCCTCTCTAGCATTTATTTACCCTCAGAGCTGTAAGAAGCTGATATCATGCTTCTTTAGCTGGCCTGGAGGTAAACCATGGGTGGGAGAACCCTAGGTACTAGTTTCGTTGCCGTTGCTGTGTAGTTGGGAAGGAATTGTTATCCCTCAATTATCTCTTCTATCAAATGCGGGAGCTGGCCAAGATGTACAATGATGAGTCATGCAATGTGTAAGTACAGACCCAGAGAAACTCTGACCCACATCATATATTCCTCTCTCTCAAATCCCAGTGTTACTTCAGTCCAAGGCCAAACACCTGACCTCATGAGGGTTCCAACAAATCAGGTCTGGTCACTCATCACCCCCACTCCCAAAAAAACCCCAGAAAAATTAATAGTGAAAAACAGGAAAGGAGTTTTAATTGATAGAGCTATATTGAGAAGAAAAATAAGATCAAGTATCTCAATCCAGTTTGGGGGGTACCAACATGAGATTTAGGTTTAAATAGAGGAAGACCTGTGGTAGGAGGTGAGAAGAATGAATAATTAAATAGTCTTGGTCAAACTATAGTCTGGTTCTCGGTTCTGATTCTGTGAGGTGGCTCCAGAGAAGTCTTTATCACTTGAGGGAGCATGCATTTGTTGCTCAGATGTTTATCTATCAGACCTGTGATCCTGGCAGGGGGTAATTTGGTTCTCATGAGATGATTGCTCTTGTTTTGGGGGGATGCAAGGGGGAGTCTCATCCTGGGGTGATCTGTCTGCAAGGCTTTACTGTTCCTGGAAGGTATAGGGCAAATTCTGGAAATTTCTAGGTGCAATTTCTGTAGTCTAGAGCAGAACATTGTAAAAGCTGGCAGTTGAACATCCCTGCAAATATAGGAAATGCCTTAGTTACTCTTATCTTGATGTCCTCCGTTTTGAAGGAAGATGAGATAGGTTAGGTAAACTTAGGGCTAATAAACCTTGTATTTTTAGCTTTTAGAGAAACACTCCTTAAATGATTAACATGCTTGTGTACAGGGTTAGCAAGAATCCCACCAAAGGGTTAGGGGAAAGGCAACAGATACAAAATGAAGGCAGAGATGCGAAGCCTTTGTCCTTCTCTTACTTACCCCTCAGGTATCAGTAGACCTAAATAAACAGTCAGTGCTTTTAGCAAAAGCAGCATCTAAGTCTCTGTTACACCAATCCCATAGTGGGGAATCACTTTACTCCCAGAGCCCTTTACCATATTAAATTTAACAAACACTGTATACCCATTGGCTTCTTTGTGCCAAGGACTATACTGAGCCATTTCAAATATTTGAGCTTTCCAGTTAGCACTCTTGGGGAAAAAAACAGAGAATGAAAAACCAGCCAGATTCTGAAACCCTCAGCCATTTCAATGAGAGAGAATGAAAGAAAGAGTAAGGTTAGTTCTTCAGGACAGTGAAATTTAGGAGTATACCGAATTCTACCTAAGATTGTCTATAGCTTCTTGCTCATTTCTCGTCTATATCTCATTAATAAAGCGCACAATAGCTTTTTCCCTTAGAGGGAATGATGGCCATACCATTTTGAGCGGTGCTGCCTCTCAGGTTCCAGGACACAGGAGACCTTGAGACTACATTTCCAAGAGGGAATGGCTCAGCTTGCGTCTTGAAAATGCCCTTCCTAGAGTTGCGCGCATCCTTTGAGCATAAGCACAAGTCACGCTAGTCTGGGTCTCAGGACCCGACACACCCACCCTGGTTTTAGTGTGCTTGGAAGGGGTGATCAGCGAAATAGAAATTTTCCGCTTTCACCCACTGGGGCCTCTCAGTGTTTCTCCAGCACCTCTTGCAGTAGCCCCGGCCTGCGTGGTCCCTGTGGACGAGGTTCCGTTGCCAGTGTCCTCTGAGCCTTAGGGCAAGAAGGGGCGGGAGTCAGGAAAGGGGCTTTGGCGAAATGCATGGAAATTATTCGGGAAGTTTTTATAATTTTAAGTGTAGTATCTGGGGAGAAAATTGCTAGAGGGAGTGAGACGAGCATTCAGTTTTTTAGTGGGGGTGGGAGACAGAGGTAGCGCACAGCGATGTTGAGGGCCTGGAAAGCCCTCCCCGTTGCCATGGCAACCGTCTGAGGACTAAATCCCTTTGCGTAGGCAACACACTAGGATGTGGAGGCACCGTAATAAAATAAAAGGCTTGCTCTTAGACTGTTGTGTTGTGTTCTATGGGAACAAAATGAAAGGACGCTCTTGAGAAGACAGATGAGAGAGCCAAGGAAAGCTGCCTGGAGAAAGTGATGGGAATTAAGTCCAGAAGTGTTCTAATTTGGAGGGAAATTTTTAGTACTCGTTATCTGCACACAAAATTAAAGCCCATGTGAATTGAAGAGAGAAACATTAAAAAACATTCAAAGAAAATGGGAAAATTTTATGATCTAAAGTAGGAAAACAAGTTACGAAACTAAGAAGCTATGAAGGAGAAGGTTGACATCACAGCCATTCAAAATTACCCAGAACAGAAGACACCATAAATAAGTTTAAAAGACAAGAAACATAAGGAGAAATGATCCGTATCATGTACGAGGGCTAAGTGTTAACATCTAGATATCTAAAGATACCAGGAAACACACCTGTAGGCAGAGTTAGGTCTGTTGCTTTTTGCAAGAAGAATCCACTGGAGCTAAACTATAACTGACCAAACAGCAACAGATTTTCATATTAGCTGCGAAAGGGGATGTTTAGTCATTTTTGTCATTTGTCCAGTGTTCCCGTCAGTGATCAGACATGATTTCAGAGTGTTTATTATGTAGTTTTGCAGTAATTCCAAACATTAGCTTGTTACATGGTGTTTTTGTTTTAGAGCATATCCCACTGTCCCTTTGAGAATGACATCTTATCATATTTCATATGTGGGGACTTGGAATGGATTCTCTTTCCATTAAGGAACACTACATCAAACCTTTTCAGAGCCCCTTTTCAGAAACAGGTAAGTTTCTGTCTTCAACTACTGGAATTCAAAAATACATATAAATTCAAGTTTGACTGTCACTTTGAGAACTTAGGTTGTGAAAGGCTACATTCTGTCTGCTGCTTCTCTGAAGACCCAGAGTATAGGCTGTGATAGTCTACAGTCTGTCAGCAGCATTGCAAAGGCCAAGAGCTCAGGCTGCAACAGGTTGACACCATATTAGTCTTGGAGGTTTGGAGTCTCACCTGCCAACACCAGCCCCATGTTCTACCACCAGGGGACCTCATGTGTTGTCATGGATCTTGGCCATGCTAGTCAAATAGTTTCTCCCAAGAATGACTTGTGTAAAAGTATGCCTCAAACTTTAATTAGACTTTACTTCCACAGAGCCCTGATTCCATACATATTGAGGAATTTGGCTTCAATAATTTTGGAACTCCCTCGCTATATGGCTAATGTACTTTATCGATTCAGTGTATTCCCAGTGAGATTTGGTCACATCATTCTCCTCCTCTTTAGGCATTGCCACTCTCTGTACGGCAGTAAGCCACAGAAGTTGTGAAGTTATACTTTGATCATCTCCTTATTTCCACCACATATAACAGTGTTATATGTGAAATGAGTTTCTTGTAGCTAGAACATAGTTGGGTCTTTATAAAGTCAATCCTACTGTTTTATGTCTTTTGATTAGAGAATTTAATCCATTTATATTCAAAGTAATTAATGATAAGTCTTGACTTACTATTTGTTCATTGTTTTCTGGCAAATTTGTAGATTTTTTTGTTTCTCTCTTTTTCTCTTGTATCTTCTTTGTGGCTTCTGTGGTGGTTTTATTTGAATTATTTCTTCATTTCTTTTGTGAACCTACAAGGATTTCTGCTTTGTGATTATCATGAGGCTTACATAAAACACTTCACACTGATAACAGGCTATTTTAAGCTGATAATAACTTTAATCACTTACACAAGCTATACACTTTTACCCTCCCCCTCAATTTGTTTTTGTTTACATGTTTTGTGTCTTTTATAGTTTATGTTGCTGCATTATCAGTTCTCTATTGCTATAACAAAATAGCTAAGGCTGGGTACTTTATTAGATGGGCAGTTATTCTTGCAGTTCTGGATATTCAAGTACATGGTGCTAGCATCTGCTTAGTTCCAGTGAGGGCCTTCTGGCTACATCACAGCATGGCAGATAGTATCATGATGGCAGCATGTATATGAGAGATCTCATGTTGGTACAAGAAGCCAGAGAGAGTCAAGCTAGCTCTTTTTTTTTTTGGTTGTTGATGGATCTTTATTTTATTCAATTATTATTTATATGTGGTGCTGAGGATCAAACCCAGTGCCTCACACATGCTAGGCAAGTGCTCTACCACTGAGCTACAGCCCCAGCCTCAAGCTAGCTCTTTTTATAAAAAATCATTGTCATGGGAACTATCTGAGGTCCCTCAAGAACTACATTAATCCCTTCTTAAGGCAGCACCCCCCTGTGACTTAACCACCTTCCACTAGGCCCCACCTCTTAAATATTCTACCACCTCAACCTACCACACCACGATCAAGTTTCCAGCACATGATCAACTATATCCACACTATAGTTTGAACACATTCAAACTATATCCAAACTGTAAATCTCTCAACAAATTTTTGTAGCTGTAGTTGTGTTTTAAGTCTTGTCTTTTGACCTTCAAAGTAGGGATAAAATTGATTTTCACACCACCATTATAGTTGTTTTAGTCAGTTTCTCTGCTGCTGTGACCAAAAGACTTGACAAGAACTATTTTATTTTATTTTTTAAAATATTTTTTATTAGTTGTTGATGGACCTTTATTTTATTTATTTATATGCAGTGCTAAGAATCAAATCCAGTGCCTCACACATGCTAGGCAAGCACTCTATCACTGAGCCACAACCCCAGCCCCAACAAGAACAATTTTAAATAAGGCAAAGTTTATTTGGCACTCACGGTTTCAGAGGACTCAGTCCATAGATCTCTGACTCCATAGTTCTGGGCCTGAGGTGAAACAGAACATTATGGCAGAAGAGTATGATGGAGAAAAGCAGCCCAAGACATGCAATCAGAAGCAGAGAAAGAGCTTCATTTACCAGGAACAAAATATAAATCCCCAAAGCATGCCCTCAGTTACCCATCTCTTTCTGGTCTACAGTTCCTGCCTAATGAATCTATATCAGCGAATTAATGCACTTACTAGGTTAAGGCTCCCATAACCCAATCATTTTACCTCTAAAATTTCTAGCATTGACTCACACATGAACTTTTGGGGGACACCTCTTATCTAAACCATAACAATAATATGAAGATTTTTTAAGTTTGACTATTTACTTTTAGCAGTGAGTTTTATATTTTAAAATATTTTCATGTTGCTGCTTAATGATCTTTTCCTTCAATTGAAAAGTGCTTTCGGAGCAGTATGGAGATTCCTTAAAAAATTTGGAATGGAACTACCATTTGACCCAGCTATCTCACTCCTTGGTCTATACCCTAAAGACTTAAAAACAGCATACTACAGTAATGCAGCCACTTCAATGTTTATAGCAGCATAATTTACAATTTCTAAACTGTAAAAGCAACCTAGATGCCCTTCATAGATGAATGGATAAAGAAACTGTGGTATATATACACAATGGAATATTAATCAGCATTAAAGATAATAAAGAGAGATGGTTCCTTTATCTAATGCACAAAATTCAACACAGAACATCAAGGAAATAGATGGGCAGTTGTTCTTGCAGTTCTGGATATTCAAGTACATGGTGCCAGTATCTGCTTAGTTCCAGTGAGGGCCTTCTGGCTACATCACAGCATGGCAGATAGTATCACGATGGGAGCATGTGTGTGAGAGAGATAAAAGATAATAAAACCACGGCATTTGCAGGTAAATGGATGGAGTTGGAGAACATCATGCTAAGTGAAGTAATCCAGTCCCAAACAACCAAAGGCTGAATGTTTTCTCTGATTAGTGGATGCTGATCCATAATGGAGGGGGTAGGGAGCATGGGAGAAATGGAGAAACTTTGGATAGGGCAAAGGGAAAGGAGGGAAATGGGGCATGGGGGTAGGAAAGATGGTGGAATGAGATGGATATCACTACCCTAGATACATGTATGAAGACACAAATGGTGTGACTCTACCTTGTTTACAGCCAGAGAAATGGAAAATTGTGCTCCATGTGGGTACTGTGACTTGAAATGCATTATGCTATTGAATATTGTAGTTCATTTGTATTCCTCAGCTTGAAGACTTCTATTTGGCAATGTCATAACTTCTTTCTCTTTGTTGAAGTTCTCAATTTGTTTATTCATTGCTCTCTTTATGTCAGTGAACACCTTTATGAGTATCCTTTTGAATTCTCTATCAGGTAAATCACATATCTTAATTTCATTAGGGTTGGCTCCTGCAGATTTATCATTTCTTAATTTTCCTTGATGTTCTGTGTTGGATTTTGTGCATTACAGAAAGGAACCATCTCTCCAAGTGTTGGTAGACTGGTCTTGTATAGGAGACATGTTTCCCTAATTAACCCAGCCAGAGATTCCAGTTACTAATAAACTTTTTGTGTTAATGTAACCTACTGTCTTTGTTCTTAGTGGCCTGCAAGAAATTAGAGTATCAAGTTGTGCTATTGCCTTGAAAGAGGTGGGAAGAAGCCAGTCCTTTGTGATGCAGCTGGAGAGGTTGAGGTGTTAGATTTGTGCACCTGTTCCCTTTTTTCATGCAGAGAATCTGAATTTATTTCCCACTCCTCCTTCCCTACAATGAGAACAGAGTCTGAGGACGATGCCTATATTCTTAAGAAAAGTGTTTATTTTGTACCTGAGAAGAAAGATGATGAATGTTTGCAATTTTAAAAGTTACCCTAAAACCAAATGCCGAATGGTCTCTCTGATTAATGGATGCTGATGAATAAGGGAGGTGGGAATGAGAAACATAAGAGAAATAGAGAAACACTAGACGCGACATGGGGGAGGTGGGGGGCAGGAAAGGGGAATGGGTATAGTAAAGATGGTTGATAAAAATATATATAAAAATATATATATATATATATACTGTTCATTGAAAGTGCATATAAAGATGTTTAATATGAAAAAAAAAAAAGTTACCTTTTTAAGCTGGCTGTGGTGGCACACACCTGTAATCCCAGCACTTTTTGTTTTCTGTGGTCTAGGACACTTAGAAGTGCAGAGTTCCATCAATTCCCAGACCTACATGATTCAGGAACTAGTCTCAGGTGAAGGTACAAAATCTGGAATGCTCTATGTATGTAGAAACTACTTCTGGGGATGGTCTGCAAATCTAGATTGATTGCTGGATCGAGCCAGGGAAGAATAAGGGGCCATGGCCACTCTCTTGTTCTAGCAAGCAGAAGTCTCAAATCCTTCTAGCAAGGGTAGACATCTGATCTGGAGTTTTTTCTAATGCAAGCCAGGGAAGAAGGTGCATAAAATGCTTGTATTCCCTATTAGGCATGGGAGATTCCCCCTCCTTCCAATGAAAAGTTGCAGGATTTTAATCTTTAGAAAAAGTTGAGGAAGAAGGCACAGGAAGTGCCATTCTTCCTGTTCTCCCTGGCAGAGAACTCCAACCCCTTTCCATGTAAATATTGCAGGGCTGGAATTATCACTAGAGCAAGCCAGGAAAGAAGGCACAGGGCATGTGAAAGAAGTTTAGTTTTGATTTGCTACATATGCTCGCAAATACTTGCTTGCAGTTACAGGCCAAACTTTTCAGGGGAAAGTTGGAAGCTGGACTGATCCTGGGTACTGTAGCTATTGAGAGTGCTTCTCTTTGTGCTTTGTGCTTGAAGGAAATCTTCCAATGAATGTCTTGTTCCTATCATTTCTTGAGGTTGGTGATTTAAGAGCCAAGATCTCTGGCAGAGACTGTAAAAGTTGGGCATTATATGTATGATACAAGCTCCTTACCTCTCAGAAAGAAGCTGGATGTTGGGATTTTTTTCCTAATTATAAAGTGTCGTGTTAAAGGTGATTTTAGTGAGGAACTGTATCTTTGCTTTTCCTGCCCATTTTGATGTGGATCATTTTTCAGTCATCCAGTGTTTGTCTTTCAACTGGATGTTGGCTTTCTCTGGAGGGAACATATCTGTGTGTAGGTGTTGACTTGAAGTATTTGTAGAAGGAGGGATAGCCAGAAGCCTCCAATTTCTTCACTGTATTGACATCACTCTTGGCCTTGTGATTTTTAGGAAGTTATTTAACTTTTCTTTTCCTCAAGCTTCCTTATTTATAAAATGGGTTTACTAATACCTATGAGACATCACTGGAAGGATTATTATAATAACCCATGAAATCTACCTGAAAATATGCTAAATCAGAGCAGCAATTAAAGTCTGACTTGGTAAATACCTGATTCTCAACTAGAGCAGTGTGTATCAGCACATACTAGGCTCAGTAGATATTGGTTAAATAAATAAATGGAAAGCACATAAATTTACTAAATGATCAAAAATTTGGTTACTATATTTGTTATTATGATCACTACTACTATTCTCATGAAGGTTAAAAATGAAGCCCAAATGAAATTTGTACTATTTTTTCACTCTCCAGAGCTATATCACCAATCTAGTTGTAACACCATTTGGATCTAATAATATTATATTCTTTGCTTATATATTCTCATTGGTTCGAAATTCTTATGTTCGTAGTAAGCTTTCTATCACAGTGTTATTCACCGAGCCCTACAGTGAACCTGCTGAAGGCATAACCTTGAGACACGTGCAAATCTTTCTCTACCTGTTCTTCACCATGTGGGCCTCCTGAGTCTTGTTTTTGTGGGTAACAACTTAACTTCTTCTTCTTTAATCACTAAATGAACTGTCAGAGATTCACTCTTTAGCTAGTTTTATGACACATGACAACTCTCTGTTGTGCAAAAACTGTACTGCATTTAGTCAGAACAAAACATCATGGTTATTCAGTTGTGCAGCTGGAAAATCCACCCCATTTATTTTTCTTTTCTTTTAATAGTAAAGATGTATTATTAAAATATTATTAACTGATGTTGAGATACACATTAGGTACCAAGCCTAGTGACAACTCTGCCAGGTTTGTATTTGTTAGTACCTCAGTTTTATAGATGAGAAAACTGTGGGTGACTTGTCTGAGGTTGCATAGCTAATACATATGACATTTATTCATTGGTTTACTATATTCCTGGCATTGAACTAAACATTTAACACACATTATCTCATCCAATATCACAACAACTTTAGAGGTATCAGTTACGTGTATCCTTCAACTTTTCATCTTCAAACATCTCCTGAATAATAGGCATTGTTCTTGTGACCAAGCACCAGTGTAAGCCAAGGTCAAGGAACATCTGTGTCTTAGTCTATTTTGTGTTACCATAATAGAATACTGCAGATTGAGTAATTTATAAAGAAAAGAAATTTAGTTGTCTGGCTCATGGTTTTGGAGGCTGAGAAGTCCAAGATCACAGGGCTGCATCTGTGAGGGCCTTCTTGCTGTATTATCCTATGGCAGAAGGCAGACAGACAAGAAGGAACAAGAGAGCAACAGGGGCCAAATTTACTTTTTTAATAAGCCCACTTTTATGATAACTAATTCACTCTTGCAATAATGACATTGATCCATTTGTGAGGCACAGCCGAACAAAGAGGTAAATAAAGAGCAACCTCAGGAAGTAACTAATCTAGTCATTGAGTGACTATTCTATTTAGAATATTTTATTTAGAATGGAAGGAATTCCAGAAAATTAGCTAGAGTTTCAGGGAGAGTGGTTAAGGAGAGTATGGTTTCAAAGCACAAGAACAGAAGAAGGAACCAGAAAAGGTTAAAATCAAGGCCAGAAGGGATACTTAAGGTAAATCAATTAAGGATATTAAAAACTCTGCCAATAATACCAATCTTGTCACCTCTATCCATTCCACAACTTATGTAGATATGTTTTTTAATGTTTTGCTGATAATTAAGATTTCATTTCACTCCTATCCATTCCACAACTTATGTAGATCTGGTTCTTAGTGTTTTGCTGATAATTAAGATTTCATTTTGTTTGTAAAGGTATTCATATTTGGTTTTAAAACATAATAGCCACCTATCAATAGCACCATTCTTTGCTTAGTAGTTTCCCAAGAAGATATGAAGTCCTTGTCTCAATAATTTTTTACGTATCAGCTGGCAGTGATAATGTACAAAGACACTCCGTTTTGTTGGTAACATTATTATATCTGCTTATTAATCAAAAGATGATGGTCTACTCGGTCAATGGCTACAATTGAAATTTTCTGACAGTGGGATGCCTGTATTCATCCAGCACTTTTGGGTTGGTAAGCAACCAAGCATACTTGCTATGGTCTGATTCAAAGAACAGCCAATGAGAAATTTCACAAATGATTCCTAAATAGGACTTAGTTAAAGGGTTGAAGTTAGTGATGTGGTTGTTCAGAACTGTCTGGGGAGGAAGCCTCAATGTATGAATAACGAGACTGAAAACAACTTATAAGGGCTCAAAGACATGAAGTGATATTGCCTGTCATTAGTCATCTACTAGTGTTTTAAAATCTTGGGGGCAAAGAAAAGCAAACTGAAGGTCCCTGCCCATGACTAGTTTATAATAGCTTAACACAGTTTTCCTGTTTAGTGTAGCAAATGGTTATTTCAGATATGTGATATGTAGTATACTCAATTTCTTCCCTAAAAATGTGACTCATCTCAGCCGGGCGTGGTGGTGCAAGCCTGTAATCCCAGCACTTAGGGAGGCTGAGACAGGAGAATCATGAGTTCAAAGCCAGCCTCAGCAACAGTGAGGTGCTAAGCTAAGCAACTCAGTGAGACCTTGTCTCTACATAAAACACAAAATAGGGCTGGGATGTGGCTCAGTGGTCGAGTACCCCTGAGTTCAATCTCCAGTACCCCCCCCCCCAAAATGTGACTCATCTCTTTTCTCATCTCCTCTTACTAAGGATGGTGCAAGAATTATTTTACACAGAAAAGCATTCTCAACTACTCAGGAGGCTGAAACAAGAGGATCGCAAGTCCAAGGCCAGCTAGCCTGGGCAACAAGGTCAGATTCTCTGTAAATAAATAAAATAAAATAAAAAATAATAAAATTTAAAAAAAACTAGTATGGATTCGTTTCACTACCTAACCTCTGAATTGGGTCCCACTGTTACTGCTAATAATGACATTGGCAATGTTCCAATGGACAAACAGGGTGTTATTTATCCTAAAAGGGAGAAAATCAAATCTACCCATAGTGAAATGTTAGCAAATACAAAAACATAGAACACTTAATATCTTACAGAGTTCCATACAATTAATAGACATTAAAAATGAAAGGGATAGTAGCATGTTTATATAAACTGAACTTCATTTTCCTGAACTCCATTTCCACTTCTCATTCATGTTTCATCTCTGGGCAAACATATGGCATCAGAGGCATTGAAAATATTATTCTATTGATATAAGCCCTGGTTGAGCCAATCATGGTTTATGTGGTATAAGTTTCCACCCCTTACATCAGCTCTTAGCCTACAGAAAGTCATACCTTCTGAGATTCATCTAATGTTACAAGGAAGAATTTTGCAAACCATCGATTTCTATGGTGTTGAGCCTATGGGTTCCAAATTTCTAGGAGTTCATAAAAACTTTCAGTATTTAGCCGGGTGTGGTGGCTCACGCTTGAATCCCAGCACTTTGGGAGGCTGAGACAGGAGAATCACGAGTTCAAAGCCAGCCTCAGCAATGGCGAGGCGCTAAGCAACTCAGTGAGACCCTGTCTCTACATAAAACACAAAATAGGGCTGGGGATGTGGCTCAGTGGTCGAGTGCCCCTGAGTTCAATCCCTGGTACCAAAAAAAAAAAAAGAAAGAAAGAAAAATCTCAAATGTTCTTAACGGAAGCACATAGCTACCAAAGACTGAATGTCACATAAAAATTTGTTTGTTTCTTGCTAAAATATCCACCATAGTTATCTTTTGCTAATCAGTAGCAAAAACAACTTGGTTACTTAAAAAGCAAAGTTAGTTTCTTTCTTTCTTTCTTTCTTTCTTTCTTTTTGTTCTAGTTGGTTATACATGACAATAGAATGCATTTTGACACATCATACAAAAGTGGAGTATAACTTCTCATTCTTCTGGTTGTACATGATGTAGAATTACACAGGTTGTGTAGTCATACATGCATGTAGGGTAATAATGTCCAATTCCTTCTACTGTCATTTACTACCCCCATACACATCCCCTCCCTTCACTCCCTTCTTCCCAATCCAAGGTACCTCTATTCTTCCCTAGGCCCCCCACCCTTATTGTGAATTAGCATCCACATATCAGAGAAAACATTTAGCCTTTGGTTTTGGGGATTGGCTTATTTCACTTAGCATGATAGTCTTCAGTTCCATCATTTACCAGCAAATTCTATAATTTCATTGTTCTTTAAGACTGAGCAATATTCCATTTTGTATATATACCACATTTTATTTATCCATTCATCTGTCGAAGGGCATCTAGTTTTGTTCCCTAGTTTAGCTATTGTGATTTGAGCTGCTAGAAACATTGGTGTGGCTGTGATACTGCTGGTTATCAGTGATGAGTTCTGCTTGCCAAGGCAAGCATATATAGTAGAGTTTATTTAAAAAGGGGTAACATAGACTTCTCCCAGGAGGGAGAAGGGGGCCATAGCTGGTATTCTGGTATCCCAAGAAGTGAACATGTTCTGCCTCTTTTATACATCCTAAGTTTGCTTTGTTCTCCTGCTCGCTTCCCCTTTCTCTCTCTCCTTCCTGCTTAGGCTCAGGAGATGCTCCAGTGGGATGGCCAAAAGGTGAGAAGCAGATGGACTGGAAGAGCCAAGTTGGAGTGATCTAGGCAGGAAGGGGGTCCAAGGTGCATTTATTAACAACTTTTATAACTCCCTGGGACAGGTTACCTTAGCAACAGGTTGGAGCAGAGGCAGGTTATCTAGATAAGGGCAGAGGAAGGGCTCTGAAGGCATTAGCATTTCAATTCTTCAGGGATGGTCTCCAACTTCTTGGACTCAAATTGGCCTCCTTGATCTGATCATACCTATCTGATTTACCTATATATGCTGACTGCCTCTTTTAATTCTGAATTCAGCTGTATCACTATAGTATGCAGATTTTAAGTCCTTTGAGTATAAACTGAGGAGTGGGATACCTGGGTAAAATTGTGGTTCCATTGCAAGTTTTCTAAGGAATCTCCATACTGCTTTCCAGAGTGGTTATACCAATTTGCAGTCCCACCAGCAATGTTTGAGTGTGCCTTTCCCCACATCCTCACCAACACTTATTGCTTGTATTCTTGATGATTGCCATTCTGACTGGAGTGAGATGAAATCTTAGAGTAGTTTTGATTTGCATTTCTCTAATTGCTAGAGGTGATAAACATTTTTCCCTATGTTTGTTGATGGATTGTATTTCTTCTTCTGTGAAGTGTTCAGTTCCTTAGCCCATTTATTGATTTGCTTATTTGTTGTTGTTATTTTTTGTTTGTTTGGTGCTTTTTGAATTCTTTATATGTCCTGGAGATTAATGCTGTACCTGAAGTGCATGTGGTAAAGACTTTTTTCCCATTCTGTAGGCTCTCTCCTCACATTATTGATTGTTTCCTTTGCTGAGAAGCTTTCTAGTTTGAAGATATCTCATTTATTGATTTTTGATTTTACTTCTTGCACTTTAGGAGTCTTGTTAAGGAAATTAGTTCCTAATCTTACATGGTGAAGATTTGGGCCTACTTTTTCTTCTATTAGGTGCAGAGTTTCTGTTCTAGTGCCTAAGTCTTGATCTACTTTGGGTTGATTTTTGTGTAGGATGAGAGGTAGAGGTTTAATTTCATTTTGCTACATATGGATTTCAAATTTTCCTGGCACCATTTGTTGAATAGGCTATCTTTTCTCCAATGAATGTTTTTGGCACCTTTGTCTAGTATGAGATAACTGTATTTATGTGTGTTTGTCTCTGTGTCTTCTGTTCTGTACCATTGGTCCACGTGTCTGTTTTGGTGCAATACCATGCTGTTTTTGTTACTATGGCTTTGTAGTATAATTTGAGATTTGGTATTGTGATACCTCCTGAAAAAGCACAGCTTCTTAATAAAGAATCCTCTACAAGGCAAAGTCTTTCATGACATGGGACACGAGGAGGAAAAATAGTATGAGCTTAGGGATGTTGTTGGTCCATCTAATTGCTATAGTCCAACCTGCCCATTTTGAGGGCACCTAGGCTTGAAGAGGTGAAAAGATTTGTCTGGAATTATTCTCTTAGGGACTACCCAGTTTAGCAAAGGTATTTCTTAACCATAGTAGGATTCTATGTTCTATGTTCCTTTTAGCAGGGAAAAATGTGAAGCTGGTGGCTAGCTTGATGGTGGAGAGGCATGTTTTTGGTAACCTCAGTAACCTTCTCTTGAGAATGAGTAATCTCAGTCACTATCCTCAGCCAAGTTTCCCTCTCTGTAAGATGAAATATTCATCCTTATTTGTTACAGTTTTGAATAAGAATTGCATGTAAAGTGAGTCATATGCCAGACTAGTAGTTCTCAAAATGTGGTCTCCAGAATAGCAGTAAAATAATCACCTGGGAATTCCTTAAGTTTTTAGACCTCACCCTAAACCTATTAAATCAGAAACTCCTTGGTAGGGCCCAGCAATCTGTTTTGTTTTGTTTCATTTTCACAAGCCTTTGAAGTACTTCCGATGCACAGATGAAGTTTTAAGAATTAGGTCACACTGTGGTAAAAATAAAAACTGAAATTCCCCTGAGGATATTTATTTACAGGCATCTTGTAATGCCTAACATTTGCACATTTAAAAGGCATAAACTAGCAGTAACATTGGAAGTTCATTTTAATAAAAACTTGCTGATGGGCAGAACTGGATAAAGAGAAAACCTGAGTGCTCAAGGCCATCCTGTAGGCTCACCAGAGAATCTGCAGTAGGAATCATCGTAAGATCAGGGAGGAAAAACCTTTGCTTAGCAAATCTCCCTCAACTCCAAGACTCTTCTCAAGTGGTCACTTGGCCAAGCATTGTCTAATCCCCAACCTCTCAGAAGTAACTCTCTGTTCTTATCTTAGTGTACATATTTTGCCTGCTGACTATTATTTGCCTTCTTTTGCTCTGTCTCTCCCTTGGGGAAGATGCTCTTTGTGGCAAGTACTAGTGTTCTTTTTTACCAACTTCCTGGGTTCTGAGAAGCCACCTCCCCTCTGACTGGAAAAAGGGCAGGTTCCTGTGTGGGCTGGGCCAGGGAACAGCTCTCATTGCCAACATTGCTCTCATTGGCCAACATGTACACCTCCCAGGCCCTCAACAACAAAGAGACTCCTGGAAGGGGAGGATGAGATCCATTCACTTTTTGGGTTGCAGCTCTGCCCTAATTGTTGGGTTTTGTTGCTGTTAGACCTATGGTTTCTTGAGCATCAAGACCTATCCAGTGTTAACTTCCTATGTGGACCTTCCAGGAGTGTGAAGGTGTGGCTCATTTCTTCTTCACCTTCTCTGAAAAAGAGATTCCCCCATCCTATGGCCCTCATTTTAATTTGGGACTCCCTTGACCTCCTGAGTGTCCCACTATCTCCAAGAAAAGCCTTCTGCCCACTTCACTCAGATCTTTCTGTTGTGAGTTCTGGTTTCTGGAGGTGGGAAAGGATGGGAAAGATTTAAAAGTTTTGAAAATAATTGCTTTCAGAACTGGGAAAGGAGATTTTCTGACAAATGATTCCAGGAATGGAAAAGGCAGGAGAGTCATATGATCAGTTCAGGTAAAGTGAGCAAGAGGAAGACAAAAAAAGCAGGGGAAATACTGCTCCCTCCATTTTCTTTGAGCAAATTTCCTTCTTTTAAGAGTTTAAAAGCCCCTACTTTTTTGTGACTAATGGAGGAACATTCTTCCCTTGAAATCAACTTATTTGGGGGTTCTTGCCCTCCCCTCAATTTTCTATTTCTTCTTCCCTAATTTCTTTAGAGTAAATTTAAGGCCTTTGTTCCTTTAGGAGTGCTCACATTTTATTTTCTTTGCAGCACTTTGTATATTTTTCCACATGCCATGCAATGTATTTATATTAATAAGTTTGAAAAATAGGATACAAATATTATTTTAAAAGAAAAATAACTGTTGAAGTTCAGAAGCTGCAGACAGAGAAGAATTAGTTTACCATAGTATGTCTTTGTCCATTTTTCTCTTGATATAACAATATACCTGATGCTGGATAGCTCATGAAGAATGGAGGTTTATTTTGTCTCAGTTCTGAACTCTGGGAAGTTTAAGAACATGGCACTAAGGGGCTCATGGTGGAAAGTCAAAGAGTAAGTTGCTACATATTAAAGAGAGAAAAAACACCAGGAGTAACCTTGCTTTATAAGTACCTGCTGTTGTGCTCAGGAATTCAGTGCTCAGGAAGAGTAAGAATTCATTCATGTGAAAAACGCATTAATCCATCCATGAGAGTTTTGTCCCTGTGACATGAACACCTTCTGAAGTCTTCCCCCCACTCTTAATACCATTACATTAACAATTAAACTTCAAAATGAGTTTTTGTGAACAAATCACATTCAAGTCAGAACATTATTTTAATATTTTAGGACTCAGGGTGCCTTCTTCAAACTTATCAAACTACAGCCACTGGTGTTATTATTGGCACATGAAAAGAGACTTGGTACTTGTATTTTAAGGATTTTAAAGAAAACTGGCTCATGGGGGCTGGGATTATAGCTCAGCGGTAGAGCGCTTGCCTCGCATGCGTGAGGCCCTGGGTTCGATCCTCAGCACCACATACAAAGCAATAAAATAAAGACAGTGTGTCTACAACTAAAAGAAAAAAAAGAAAACTGGCTCATAGAGAAATGACTCATTTAGGAGAGAAGCATATGAAGAATGGCTTTATATAAGCAACTAGTGAATTTAGAGAAAGTAGCAGTTGTATCTAAAAGCTTATAAACTGCTAACATAATAATTTTCAACAGAAGGCAAACTTGTAATCTGGTCCTGATTTTCTGGAAAATCCTATTTTAAGATTCTAAAACATTAGATGAAGAGGATTTTACCCTCTTCTAGATAATTGAGGCCTTTATATACTAATCCCCAAATCCAGTTTTTGCTGTTAAAAAATAACTTTTTATCTCCTAAGATTTATTTAATTTGTTTTAAAGATAGTTTTCAAAAAATAAGTGTAAACAGCAATTTTTATTTATTGTTTTGATGGTTGAAGGAAGCAGCATATAAGAAAGTGGGACAGGGGAATATTTCTCAATCATCCAATAAGGGAAATTGGAAATGAAAGAAAGAGCATCTGTTTTTCTGAAATCTAAGAATGGTGGAATATAGTGTAAGAAGAAAATATTACCAAACATTTACCATAGTGAAAACTTTGAGTTGATTTTAAGTTGGAGTTATAATTTAAGGTGCTGGACCATCGCATCTTCTATTTTAGAAGAGCAATCTGGTTTTTGAAGTACAGAGCTGCCTCAGGTGGTGATGAGGGTGAGGGTTGAAATATGTGGGATTTTTTTTCAGGTCTTGCCATTATTTTACATAAAGAAGTCAGATCCAAAGATATTAAGGGATTTATCAATGTCATATGGCTGCCAGTGAGCTAGGATAAATATCTAGATTTCCCACCTCCATGTCCAAGATTTTTTTCTTTTTTAAAAAGTATACACATAACAAGCAGGAAGAGAGAAGAATAGAAGTTCATCAGATTAGACAAAGGGAAATGAAGGGAACAAGGGGGTGGGAATAGGAAAAACAGTGAAATAAATCAGACAGAATTTTTCTGTGCTCATATATGAGTATACCACCAGTGAAACTCCACATCACGTACAACCACAGGAATGGAATCCTAATCAGAATAAGTTATACTCCATGTATGTATCATATATCAAAATATATCCTATCGTCATGTATATCCAAAAAGGAATAAATAAAAATAAATAAATAAAAAATATTATGCTACATTGTACCATGAAATATCAAGTTAACTTAAAGAAAAATCTATATAAGATTGCAAAAGTAACTGTGGAGGTTTTGGTAATTAAGAAGCAAGGAATCATTTGATTAAAAGAGTTTGGGAAAGCTTCAGTTCAAGTTCAACTTAGCAGGAACTAGAACAAAGAACAGGGCTTATCTGGGCAGAAAAAAAAAGGGATGGATAACCTAAGAAGAAGGATGACAGGCAGAAAAGTATAAAGTATGTTCAAAGAACAGTGATTAGACCAGTAATCTTAGTTGACCTGAAATCTGGTTTGTACCAATTCAACTGAATGATCAGGCATTTCAGCTTCCCTGGTGTGGGAATCAAGTGTTTAGGGTAGAAGGACTAGTGGTTCAGTGGTGCTGGTGGTGGATGTTCTTTTTTTTTTTTTTTTTTTTACTTCAGGCTTTTGTGCAGATTTTCCAGCAGGGTCAGGGAGTCATGACTGCAGATACCTAAATGGTGGACCTAAAAGTGGGATTTCTAGGCCAGGTTGTGCTTTATGGACCACATTTACTCTTTATAAGCATTGTATTGCTTTTTTTTTGGATAGGTAGGAGCAGCTTTTCTCTTCTTAGGGAAATGTGAGTAGGTGGTGTTCAGTGTCTCAGAAAAATAAATGGACTTCAGAAAGCAGTGAAGATCAATAAGAATGAGCCCAGCACAAAACCCTGGAGACTATATGGGAGACTGTGTAGGAGTGCACGTGCGATATAGTGATTTGGATTGGTTTGGACCTAGAAGGAAGTGGCATCTGGTTGTGTTTTTTGTTTTTGTTTTGTTTTGTGTTGAGGACTGAACCCAGGGGCGCTTTACCACATCCCCAGCCTTTTTAAAAAGAAAAAAAATTGAAGACAGGATCTCACTAAGTCGCTTAGGACCTCACTAAACTGCAGAGGCTGGCTTTGAATTTATGATGCTCCTACCTCAGCATCCCGAACAGCTGGGATTACAAGCCTGCGCCAGGCCTGATTGGTTATTTTTAAAAGGCTCCTACCTGGGTGGGATGTGCCAGCCCTCTGATTAGGACCTGCAAATCTGAGCCCGGCCTGCCTTTGTGACGTGGCCCACCCAACCTCAGCCGTAGGTCACGTCTTGGCAGATGAGGCCCAAAGCCTGCTCAAAGCCAGCGGCCCCGCGGAGGGGCAGGCGGGGCCATGGCCGAGGTGGCCCAGCCCAGTGGAGAGTCCCAAGGCGCTGAAGTTAAAACGCAGCAGCCCAAGGAAAGGGCCGCAGCGGGATCAATGAGGAGGGGCCCGCGCTCTGTGCTCAAAGTGTCCCAGCTGCTGCTCCGGGCCATCACCTCGCACAAGGGTCTGACTCTGGCAGCTCTCAAGAAGGAGCTCGGAAACGCTGGCTACGAAGTGCGCAGGAAGGTGGGCCGCCACTCGGGAGACGCCTCCAGTTCTGAGACTAAGGGCACGCTCCTGCGGGTCAGCGGCAGCGACGCCGCGGGCTACTTCAGGGTTTGGAAGATTCCAAAGCCGAAGAGAAAGATGGGACGCTCTAGGGTGGAGGAGTACGGCCGTTCTTCCAGGAGGATCCCACCAGGGTCTCGGAACTCGCGGAGGCGCCCCACGCGTCGCAAGAAGGCCAGGAAAACCAGGGAAGTCTGGAGATCCAGGAGGGTAAACGCGAAAGCTAGAAGAGGGAGGCCGAAGACCAAGGAGCCAGTGCGTGTCAGATCCAAGGAAGAAGCGGGAGCCAAGGTGATGGATGAGGGGAGAGGACGGACCCTGAAGGAGGACATCAGGCCTAGGTCACGAGAAGAGAAGAGGCCAAGCTCCAAGATCAGGATAGAGAAGCAGCAAGAGTCCGCCGAGAAGCCGGGAAAACGCACCATCCAGAAGCCAACCGCAGTTAAAACCGACCGTACTTTTACCGGGCAGGGGAAGGCAGGCTTAAAGACTTGTAGTAAATACGAAGGTCTTCGGATTGTAACCGGGAATCCTTAACGTGGGGACGGCTTCCTTTCCTCCTGGCACGAATGCCTTTCCCCGTAGGCTCCAAGGAGAGCACCTCACGCTCCTAATGAACCTATTTACAAAACCTTCCCACCGCTTTGTGTCTGTCTGCTCTTAGCCGCACCTGAAAGGGAAGTGGGGTGGATGTTAAGGTGAGACCTCTAGTAAGGGGCGCGTGAGATGAAGAGAGAGAAGTTAAAGAGACTGTCCCTGTTGCAGGACCCAGGACCCAATCAGTTCCAATCAGTGCAGTTCCAATCTCTTTTAGAAGGAAAGAAAACAGGAAAGCCACCAGCTTAATTTAACAGGGTTAGTTAGACAGGAGTGTTGAATTAATGATAGACACACTAGAAAATCCAAAATGAGTTTGGGGAACAAGGACATGTTGCCAGCAGTGTAGACAACCTTGATCCAAAGTGTTCTTTTTTTTTTTTTTTAATATTTTTTTAGTTGTAGATGGACACAATGTCTTTATTTTATTGCTTTGTATGTGGTGCTGAGGATCGAACCCAGGGCCTCACGCATGTGAGGCAAGCGCTCTACCGCCGAGCTACAATCCCAGCCCCCCAAAGTGTTCTTACCTGAAAATTATTTTAAGACAAAATCGCTTCTGCCCACATTGATTACAATGAGTTTGTAGTTTTTGCCCTGAATTGATATCCCATTTTAAAGTATGATTTACATGTGAATCCTTAATTAAATGAGATGGTATGTGAAAGCATCCTCTACAGTGCTTGGCACAGGGCGAGTACTCATGTCTGAGTTTAATATGTGTATAAGTAATTCCTGATGGAATGGTAATGTGCTATAGCAGAAAACTACACTGAATCAGTACTTAGCGAGACCAGGATTTTAGTCAAAGTTCTCCTGTTCAGAACTTAACTGCATTATTACCTAAGCATTTGTGATTTTGGACTCCTTTGCAAGATGTTAGGATTGCGCTAGGATGATTTTAGGTGATTTAAAGTGTCAGTAAAATGATAAGGGGGACTTTTAATCATCATTATATACACTTTGCTTGACAAAATTCGACAATAAGGGAGTTATCAAGTGGGAAAGTACTAACTGCTAGAGAGGAAACTATTAAGATTTATAGAATGCATATCAGAGGTACAGGAGATGAGGAAGGCTAGATAATGAATATCTAGGCCTTTTGCTTTTCATAAAATACAACAGATGTTTTGAGCACTATGTACCAAATATGGAGCAAATGTATGATTTCTTTTAGTTCTAAATGCAGGGGTTAAGAACAGCAAGGGAGTAGTCCTTATGCCATAAGCTGTGACAGGTCACTGAGTGGTTTCTAGGGAAGTAAAAATATACTGATTTAGAGAAAGGACTAGCTGTTTCGAACTGAAGCCAAAGCAATGGGAAAAATGAACACTCCTGGGAAGTGCTTGCTTTTTATTCTTGAAAAGAGGTGGGTGGAGATGAGAAGATATTTGAACTACGTAGGAGTCTTCCCCAGGAGAATGTAGTATCTTCTCTAAGTGGAAACAGTGATGTGCGTTTCCAACAAAGTGATGCTACTATTAGCCCTCTCACACCCTTGAGAATCACAGCTTTAAGCCTATGCGAAGCCAAATAACAGCAAAATGCTTGAAATGTATCTCATCTAGAGATGATCTGAACTTGGAAATTTCCCGATGTTCAAATTAACTTTACCATGCACTAGAATGTTTGTGAGTGGCAGAATGAAGCAAACAGAATCAGAAAATAAAGAGCCATCTGAGAAGAGGCAGTGAAAAAAAATCAAACATTGTCTATTGAACACAATTAGAACAAAATTAATCAATGCCCTTATAGCCAAATGAATTGCCCCCTTAGAGTTCAAGGATGTTTTTACTTAAAGAACAATGTGGTCTAGAATTAGCCCTTCCTATTAAGATGAATGGTAGTGACATTGGAAACAACTTGGTTTCTAGATTTCCTAGGAATCATCACACTTGTGTTTGTATTATGGTGTCTTCATTTAAGCAAATTTCCATTCATTTAGTAGAATTTATCAAATTAATGAAGTGGTTAACTTATACAGGACCAAAGACCTCAGACCCTGACCTTATGTTGCTAACAACAGTCATCTTAGTTTATTTTTCAATGATCAACTCTAGAATGGCTATATTCCAGTGAAATATGAAAAAACCACCTCAACTCAGTGCAAGCTATCCAGATTATCTAGATCCTAATGAGAGCTAGTGCCCTGTGAAAGACTCCCCAGAATAGCTGATCTCCCCAAGTGTTCAGTCATGAATTCAAGATTCTGGGCCCAGTGCTGGGATAAAACATAATCTAAACATAATACTAAAATGGATAAAACATAATCCTCACTTTTTTTGTGCTTTTATTTGAGTGGAGTATTTAGGTTTTTTAGTTGTAGCAAATATAATGAATGTCCCTGCCCTCAATTCTTTGCTTTCCTTAATCCTCAACTGCCTAGTGCAGTTCCAATCAGATAACTTGGACTTCAGAACTGTCATGAACCTTAGATACTCTTAAGTATCAGATATTGAATGGTGGTTTAAACACAGTTAACAGAAGTAAATATGCCCTTTAAAAATATGAAGAAGGCCCAAGTTTACTCATAAGAAAAGTGAAGGTTAATAAGAGTAATTTTAATCATGTGGGCAAAAATGCAAATGTTTGAGAATAAAATCCATGGGTGACTGTGAGAAAACACTCATATACATTTCTGGTGGAAGTATAAATTGTTGCAACCCCTAATGGAAGGAACTGGCTACTGAACTACAAATGCAAATGGAATTTATCTTTTATATGTTTATATTCTTGTGGAATGACTTATATCCAGGGTATTTAGTGCAGCATTGCATTAAAAAAAAGAGAACCAAAATGTCATTAGAAGATAGGTTAAACTGTGAAGTTTCCATATAATGAAATAACATGTAGCTATAAAAAGGCAAGTATTCTTTATTATGATAAGCTCCCCAAGATACATTCAGTGAAAAAAAAAGTTCAAGACACTGAGTATATACTACCTTTTGTGTAAAATAAAGGAAAATCTAAATCCTTCTTCATAATTGCATAAAGAAACTTAGAGAATATGCCAAAAAACCTAAATAGCTCTCTATTATGAGGGGAAGGTGATGGGAATTATAGGGAATAGATTGAAATGAGATTCTTCACTATATCTTTTCTGTATTTGTTTTTAGAACCCTATAAATTGTAATTTGTTAAAAATTAAGGTAGAAATTTCCATGTAATTGTCAGTTATAGCTTTTTCATTTATAAGGTGGTTTGTTCTACTGTATGCCTTAGTTCATCTCACTTTCATCTCATTTTTCTAAGGTAGGTCTTAGGTGAAAAAGTCAATGTTTAGCTTAGAAATTGACTTTTAACTGCAAATCCAGCACTCTCTACAGTTCCAGATGTTGAATGGGGCTTCACCATCTATCTGTTCATTAGCTCCACAAGCCATCATTTTGAATGTAGGTAAAGGTCAGAAGTTCAGAATTTATTTCTACATGTTGCAGAGTTTCATGGAGATGGGGAAGATAATCTCAAATTTTCAACCTGTTTTTCAGAACATGTAAACATCTCCATTTATCAGTGGTCTCAAAACTATAGATTTCTTCTGTTCTTCTCTGGGGAGCTTCTTTACATGACAAGGGCATCTAGTTAGGTTGAAGATCACGACAGCCAAAACCTATGTACCTAGGAAGGACAGGAATACAGAGTTAGGAAGTTAACAGAGGAGCAGTGTGTCAAGAAAGGATGTAAACACACACACCCTAAACTAAGAGAATTAAAGAACTGAAGAGGGAGAGGGTGTTAACACCAGGGCTTGAATGAGGGTGGGAGAGGCAAGTAAGGGGTTAGATAAAAAGAAAGTCAGGATTTCAGTAGTCCTGGTTGAGAAAATATGCCCTGCCTCCCAATGCAGGAACTATCACAGCTGCTGTGTTTCTCCTTTCCCCTTTCTTAGTTCCCTTTTCTCTTACCCTTTTTAGTGATGGAAAAGACCAGACTTATAGGGAGTATTACTCCAAGTGGCTGGGGGGAAGAATGAACACCAGAAAATAAGGAAATATGTGAAGCCCCAGGCGGCAAAACAGCTTGGTAGGTGTAAGGAAAGCTGAGGCATCTGAGGCTCCGCACCCTTAAGCAGTAGGCTTGAAGCTGTTTACAGCAAGAAAGCTACTCCTTTGGGTTGCACTCATCCATAGCAAGGAGTCCTTGCTTCCCGCCCCAGAGGCTTGGTTAGTGAGTTAATGACCACACCCCACCCCCGCCCCATCGCCACTAGCTTTTCCCTAGTTTTCCACCATAACCATTTCCTACCTAGCCTCTCTATACCTCCGCGGTGCGTCTGGATGACCCAGTTCCTGTCCTAACCCCATTGGTGACCGCCTCATCTGGCTCCGGGAAATATCCAGTTATTTCGAATTTACCTAGGGGGTCAACTCGCAGTCACCACCACGCCCACCTCGGGGTCCGCACAGCAGCCCTCCCTGGGAGCCGGCCACTCACCCAATCCCGCGGCGCATCTCAGGCTGGGTTGCTGTCAGTAACTGACGGCGGAGCGACCTTTGGGGGACCAGGACGCCAGGAGGAGGCGGTGCGGCCTGAACTTGCGTCTCTGGAGGGCGACAAGGGATCGCACCGGACTCCGCGACACCTTGCCACCCACAACGCCCCCACCAACGTCCCCCACCCCGTCTTTTTTTTTCTTTTTTTAAATTGGGAAGGAAGAGTGGGGAGTGGAGGGAAAACTGGAGAGGACCACAGAGGAAACCAGTGATACAGCCTCACCCCCTTGTTCAACTTCCAGGAACCACAGAGCATATTATAGAGCCCCAAGTGTACAGACTAAACTTGTGTAATCCTAGGAAGTTCAGTCTGTTGGAGACAGCCAAGACAGCTAGCAGTCCAGCAGGCGCAGAGTATTTGGGCTATACGGCATGTGGGCATACCCGAAGCTCCCTGGAGGAGGGTGCCGCGGGTGCAGGTGAGACATGGCGGGAAAGCAGTGGTGGGGGAGGGCTCGGCTGAAGAACTCGCTGAGGACAGGAACAGTGGTCGCCTGGTCTGGAACCGGCAGTGCCTGGTGCATAGTAAGACCCAAAACACTGCTTGTAGTGTTGAGACAGTTTGATTCTCAGGAGCCATAAGAGACAAGAAGGAAGTAAACTGGCAAAAAGCAGGAAGTGACTTTGGAAGCTACAACAAGAGTTGAAGAGTCACTAGGCAATGGAATAAGGGCCTATATCTGGCAGTACTAGGCAGAGAGTTGGGGGTGTGGTCCATGGCAGGGGTTGAAGGGCTGAGCGGTGAGGTAGTAAGTAGCTCAGTTGTTGTAGCCAAGAATAGGGGAAGGGAGTGGAAAGTGTATGACCCCCTGCTTAGTAGGTTTAACACTGAAAAGAAACCGGCAGGGACCACTTATTAGAAGGCCAGCTGAAGGATAAGTAGTGAGCCCATTTTGAAATGAAACTAGAGAAGAGAGAAGCTTGGAGAGAGAAGCCTAAAGCTGGAAAGATGGGAGGGAGTTGGGGAGAACAAATACCCTTGGGAAGGTGCAGCATTGCTCAGGGGAAACAGAAAAAAACCCAGTTCAAAGACAGCCGAGAAATGAGAAGGAAGAGTGGAAGAAGAGTGCTGCCTGTTGGGAGAAGGGAGGTAGTAAACAATAAAAAGAGGGAGAGCCTGAGCCCTGCAGTTAAAGAAAGCTGCAGCTCTATCTACCTTTCCATCTTAGCCTCACAGGTAGGTTTGCAACTGTCAGTTCAGTCTGTTTTCATGGGTGTGTCTGGGAAAGGAACTGGAGCAAGTAGCAGGGCCGGGGCCAGCAAGATGGATCCTTTTCCACAGTCTGAATTGCACAGAATTTTCAAAGCAGAACACATTTTGGGCACCATGGCTTAATTGGTTACAATTGCTACTCAGTAAATGAGTCTAGGATTGAACCTCACTTGTGTCACATCTTAGATAAGTCTAGTTCCCCTGTGTGCTGTGGGGACTTTCTCATGTTCCTGATGCTCTTGACTATGGGCTACACCAAATCATGGTTAGAAATTCTCTGTATGGCTCCTTATTGGTCTCTAATCCAATTGTGAGTTTGGAAAATCTGGGTCCTTAAGTGCTTGGTATGACAGGTCTTACCGTCTTGGGCTTACCTTTGTGCTGAATGAATACTCACTTCACCTGCTTCCAGGGCTTAGAAGGCCTGGGGAAAGGATCAGATAACTATCAGTGGAGGACTATTTACTTGAATGTCCATTTCTGTTTTATGTTGGATTTTCTTTCTTTTAGTTTTCTATTCCCTTCTGTCCTGAGGTTTCTGGACCCAAGTTATAATGTGCTCATATTGGATGCCCTGACCTCAATCAACTGAGTTTGGTAGTTGTCCCTTCAGTTCCTGGAATTGGGGAGTAACCCCAGTTCTTCAACTGAGTTAAGCATGGGGGAAGACCTTGGAACTAAGAGGTACAGAACTGAGGACTAGCCTCACTAGAGGTTGACAACAGGAGTGTGAAGATCCATTTGAAGATGGTGAAGTACAATCGCTTGAAATAGAATTTGAATTCCCTAGCCAAAATTTAGCTTATATCATATTCTGGAGGGCATGCTAAAAAACTGATTGTTGGGCTATAACCTCAGAGTTTTTGATTCAAGGGTCTGGAAATTTGCAGCTGGTCTAAAGACCACATTTTGAGAGCCACGGTCTGGTATACCATACAAAGAATAGAGGGAAATTTTGCCAGCTAAGGTCCTCCAAGTGATCTAAGGGAGATTTTACTTTTATTTTATTGTTCAGCACTACTTACCCCACCCCACCCCCATTCAGTGCACCTATCTGAAAAGAAATGGAAGTAATATGACTTCTAACTCTCCTGGGTCTGAGTCAGGATTGACCTTGCCATGCTGCAAATAGCAAAAAGTGGTTTGATTTGTCCCAAATTATTATACCATTTAGCTCCCAAGAAAGCAAAAGATTTCTCTAGCAAGGAAAAAGCATTTTAAAGTTAGAGCTTAAAATGTAAATAGCCTCAGGAAAAACTAACCCTTTGGGTTACATTCTCCTATGCAAGGGATCCTTTATTCTTTGGAGTGCAAATGGGAGGACACCTGGAATAGGGCATAGTCACCACAGATGGAAAACTGTGACAGGATCCTGAAGATATATTTCCCTGTTTTACATTTTGCCCAGAGAGAAGACAGAGACGCTCTTTATTTAAAGGGAACAGGGTGGCCATGTGGCAGATGGGAGTTAGGTGGAAGGTGAAAGTTTGAGGCTGATTCCCTATGGGAAAAATAATTCAAATCTATTCACTCATCTGATGGCTGTTGCTTGTTTTATTTGTTTGTCCAAGGGAGGTGGTGTTGGACCGAGGTAGAGAAGACAATAGTACACCAGAGATGACCCAAAGGATCACCCCTTCTGTGGAAGGCCCTTAGACTTCATGATGCCTTTCAGCTGCACCTACATTTTGGGGGCTTCAGTTTCTATCCCTACAATTACTAGAACAGATAAAAGGCTGGAGGTTAACATGTAGTTATTAAGAGGTCTGACCTGATAGTAAGGAACATCACTTACCACAAGTGCTTAAGACAAGGTTTGGGAGGAGCTGGATTTGCCAGCATGTCAGATATTTCTTGAAAACAAAGTAGAACTAAGCAATATTCTTATAGTCATTAAAGACCAGATTCTGTCCTCATACCCTGATGCCTCTGGTATCTTAGTCCTTAAAACATTTAGTGACCTTTGCCTTGTAGTTCTTGACACAAATATAGAATAACCATATTGAGTCATGATAAATCCCTTTCTTTGACCGCGGTCTAGCGAATTCATAGGTGGACTCTGAATTTGCTAAATGTACATGAAAACTATGTGAACTGTAATATGTCTATTTTTCTCAAAAGTGGGCTACTGGTTTTTACCAGATTCTCAAACACATCTGTGATCCAAAATAGGTTCTATTATAGAAAGCTTTATATAGAACTGATTTGTATTAAATATTTGTATTTAAAGTATGAGGGTAAAAGAAATGGTATAGTCCAGTTTTAACACTGGAACCCAATATTTTCTTATTTCCCTGGGCATCTCCTAATACTGATCCTAAAATGCTCCTGTCCCTGAGGACCTTCGGTAAGGCCTGCTTACAAAGGGCTGGCTGGCCATTTTACTTTATTCATAAGAACAGAAGCAAGAGAGTGTATTCCAGGCAAAGACAGAAGGGTGCTCTCAGTAGCAAAAGGGAGATAGATGCTGGGCTGCTCTTGCTTGTAATCTAAAGAAGCCCAGTCAGCAAAATGACCCTATTTTCAATTCCACTAGAGTCCAGGACTCTGAGGAGCTGTTATTCACCCAGTTTTTCCTAACCAAATAGGAGTAATCACTAAATTAGATTCTTGCAGCTCACTTCCTCTTGCATCTCTGGTTAATTCCACCAATTGTGGTTAATAAATAAGTGTTTTAGGGAGAATCAAGAATCTAAGCATTAAAGAGAAAATATCACAATTTCACCCTCTTTGCTTTTCTTCCTTCCTAACCCAAACTGCTCTAACAAGATAAATTTTAAATTATAAGATTGGCATTAACACAATCAACAATAATGAGAAACAATGACCAACTTATCAACTAACAGATGCTAGAATATTTATGTAAGTCCTAGTGTGGATACCTTAGAATTCTAAGAGTCACAGTATGGACAACTTTCCAGAATTGGAAGAAAAACCAGCCAGAAAGCTCATTACCCTGCATCAGCTGAAAAGTTAAGCCACAGCCTTTTGCCCTAAAATTCTGTTTCTGGGGGAATGAGATCCTCAAGGTAACTCTTTCCCCTTAATGAGGAAATCAAAGTCAAGATTAATAACAACAACTTGCAAACACTGTGATTCCTGTCCTAGTTTTCCAGCACTTTAAAAGACAAGACAAAAACCCCACTCAGCACAAATTTTCTAAATGTGTCCTGCCTGAAATCAACAAGAAACAGTTCTCTGCTCTGAAGACTTTTTTCTCTCTCCTCCTGGGTAAAAACATTTTGCAGCCCAGAGATTCAGACCTAAACTTACAAATCCACAAATGTCTTGATCTCAGTGATACTGGGGAAAACTTTGTACACAACTTAATCCATCGTTGAACCCTTTCCACTAAGGTTCCCTTTATCACACACATTACCTCCTATTTTAAAACAAAACAAAAAAACCCCATACAATCCCCACTACCCTATCCCCAGAACACAGCCCCTAGAAAACCTAGCTTGTACAATTTGCACTTAGCATGCTCTCTTCAAGGACCTGCACACATGTACACATAGACACACATAAAGACACAGTCAAGAGGAGAGGGGTCTGTTTGAGGGGATAGTTTTTCCTTCTGTGTGGGCCTGGATTACTTAGGGAGATAAAGTCCATCTTTTAGCATTACAGCATGATCTCTCAGCTGGAATATGTATGTGCATATTGATGAAGGAAATAGGAATAAGGAGGTAAAAAAATCCTTTGTTTTTTCAGCAGGTGGGGATGAGACGTGTAGATGTGTATATGGATGACTAGGTAAGGGTGACAGACCCACAAAGGAACAACATCTGGCCCCCCCAGCTTTCACGGGGATAAAAAAGGGGGCTCTGGGTGCCTGATCACTATCTCATTTCTGTTTCCTCATTACTTTCTAATTCAGTGCTCACCAGAGTACACTTCATGGAGTCACCAGTTCTGTGGGATACATCATAAAAAGGATACTGAGGTCAAATAAGTTTAGGAAACACTGCATTAACAGAAACTAAACAGTTTACTGCAGAAGTTTTCAGAGCCTTTAATATGCTAAAATAGTCTCTCTCTATGTATACACATAAATATATATGTATATATAGAAAAAGAATATAGTTAGTATACAAGAGTGATACTCAAAAATATTTAACAAGTGGTATGGCACAGACTGCAATCAATGAGAATGGACCTCAGCCATAACCGTTGGTACCATTGTACCTTTGAGAATGGGCTCAGGCTGAATATCAGCCCACATAGTATGCATTGTTTCCCAAAATTTTGCCCAAAGAACTCTGTTTTTATGTGTTCTTACAGAACTGGTGAGAAATGCTCTGGCCGCTGGAGCATCATCTCTCTAGGGACAGGGACAGGGCTCATGATTCTGGCCACTGGGGTGCAGGATAGAGGCAGCCCTGGCAGTGACTACTGGTAGCACCGGTTGATAGACCTGACCATAGCTGCAGCAGAAACAGATTTCAAAAGACAGATGTCCCTCGGTCCCAGCTGCTCCGGGGACTTTGCCCCTGGTGGGTCAGCAGGTGCCTGTCCAGGTGATGTTTGCGGCCAAAGCTCTTCTCACACCGAGGGCACTGGAAGGGCTTCTCCCCAGTATGGGTCAGCCAGTGTCTCACTAGGTGGTGCCTTCGGCCAAAGCTCTTCCCACATTCAGTGCACACATGGCATTTTGGCACTGGTGGGGCACGCTGCCGTTTCCTAGCCCCAGGACTCTCTCCAACCTCTTGGCCCTTGCAGGACTTGCCTTCTGCATGCACTCTCTGGTGGCTAGCCAAATGAGAGTTGCATCGGAAATTCTTGCCACACTCAGAACACCTACTGGGCTTGTCATGTAGGTGGGTTTTCTGGTGCCTGATTAGATGGTGTCTTCGTCCAAAGCTTTTCTCACACTTGAGACAGCTGTAGGGCCTCTCTCCAGTGTGTGTTTGCTGATGCCTGGCAAGGTGGGAGCCCCATACAAACTGTTTCCCACACTGGGGGCATGTATGGGGTCTTAGGAGAGAATCCATCTCTGTGCCACACAGAAGGTTTGAGAAGCTATCTTCCTGAAGAAAAGGTGGACCTAGGAGCATTCCTCTGGAGCTCCTGGACATGGAATCCCAGTTCTCATCTTGCTGTGGGTTCCAGAGAACAGTATCTTCAGACACACTAGATAACATTCTGGGAGGTTCTGCTTCTAGTTCAGGAGTATCCCCCTCATGTTCACTTCCATCTCCTGTGGAGAAGGGAAAAGAACAACCCCAAAAGGGTAGTCACAAGAGAGTACCCCAGGACTCAAGTATGATATATGATGCCAAACCTCACCCAGAAGGGCTGAGAGGACATATTCTAATATATGAGATAGGGTGATAGATGTAGAGGTTTTAAAAGCCTAGGCTTAAGGGGTAGATCAGCCAAGTTTTAATCCCAGCTATCTATTTAATTTCTTAAAGCCTTCCTCTTCTGCAAAACAGGAAAGACAACAACTCTCTCCCAAGATTATCATAAGATAGCATTAAATCTGCATGTAGTAAGCACTTAGAAAATGGTATATGCTATTGTTATTAGTTGTTAGCATTATTTATTTATTACTATTTATTACTACTAATCAACATCTTCCAACCTAAATATGAGTGGAGAGAGTGAAGGAATGTGTGGCAATCACCAGCATCAGCAATATTAGAGAGATGTGGAAGACATTCCTGAAATGGGTAGGAGATTCAACAACAACAACATCAATAGTAACAATAACAAACATTTACTGAGTGCTTATTATGTGCTTGGCCCTGTTCTACTGTTCTAATATGTTAACATATTTAATTCTCAAAATGACTTATATAAGAAGAAACCAAGGAGAAGTCAACTATTTTTTCCAGGGTTCCATGAATATGGTCCAGAACTCAAATCCTCAAAAGTTTGACTCCAGACTGCCCTAGAAACTTTTCTGTTACACTAATTTGCTTTTGAAGAAAAAGATCTCTAAATCTTTAAATCAGAGTAATATACAATGATGACACCCCGAGAATGGTGAAGGCAGTGGCTACAAATCTATTCCAGGTCCTCACCCGTGTATGTGACCCTCAGGATATCCCTCTCCTCTAAGTCCTGGGGGTCAGGGACCCATTGTTCTTCTCCTCCTTCTAGTTGAGAAAGCATGTCCAGTTTAGGAATTGGAAATCCTGCCCATGGGAAAGGAAAATAGAGATGTCAGTTAGTTCAATAGTTATCCTACATTTGTGAAAAAAGCTGTTTCCTACATGATTTCTTGGAACTCTGGGTAAAAGAAGGCCAGATTCAAGCCTCTTTCCCTTGACCCCTGCCATTTCTGTTAGGTCCCTCTTCTTTGTCCTAGGAAATCACACTCTCTTTTCCAAATGAGTCTATTATTTTCTACTCAAATCCTTCCATCCCAACTTCCCTTTCTGGTCATAACTTCACTTTAGTCCTACTATAACTTCAGAACTTTGTTTTAGTCATACTACAAACTGGCCCCCGCTCCCATCCCCTGCCACACCCTTGGAAACCGTCTTCCCCTAGATAGTTCCCAAGTTTCCAAGGACCAGTTCCAGATGTCCCTCTCTCTGCTTTGTAAGAACCACCCAATTCCCAACCAAGAAGAACCTCAAGTTCTTTACTGCACATTCAGCATTATTAGGGTTTTGTTTTCTTTTTTTTTTTTTTTTTTAATGATCCCTCACTTCCATTCTCTTGGGGTTAGCCCTAAGTTTCTTTCTTTGGCAGAAGCCTAGAAAGAGTCCCTGAAGCAGATGGCTACTTCTTCTCAGAGAATGTTTTTTTAGTAGGTAGGGAAGATCATGCTTACTCAGAGAGACTACTATTCCACAGTTTTCTTGCATGACATATTCTCCATAAAAGTCTGTTTGAGAGGGGTCCAGGCTCCGCCACTCCTCCTGAGAGAAGCACAGTGACACATCCTTGATGGTTACCAGGCCCTGAAACAAAATATAACATCTCTGTCACCACTTGTCCCTTAAGAAAAATGTGATCTTAATATAAAAGGCTGAGGTAGTAGAGGAGAGAGCAAGAGAAGATCTAGGAAAAGAATTGCCCAGAGGTCCATGGGTCTGGCATATGGTTTTGGTAAAGGGGAAGTGAGGAGAGGAGTAAAGGTACATGGTCAAGGAGTGAGTGAGGGTAATGTCACTACAGAACTTTTCCAGGTAGGACCATGAGAAGTTGAAGTAGCACAAACTCATCACTCCCTCCTCAATCTGTTATCACCTGCCTTAACTGTTTTTACTACAGAAACTCTGTACCATCTTCTCCTTTTTCCATATGACCTCCCCTTTTCTAGCAACACAAAATGATAAAAATTAAACATTCTTTCTTGTTTCTCATCATGCTATATCTTTACCATTTCAGGCAGCACAGTATGATAGTTAGGCCTAGAATATGGAGCCAAATGACTCTTAGTTTTGTTACTTATACTAGTAGTATGCCCTTATACAAGTACCTTAATTTCTCCCTGTCCTAATTTCTCATATGTAATGGGATGATTGATTTGTTCTCAGAATTAAATGAGATGACACAAAGCACTCAGAAAAGAGCACGCATGGTAAGCTCTCTGGGAGTGTAGTTAATACTACTATTATTATCTTTCCTTGGCTCCTCTATTGCTTTCTGAATTTATATCTATTTTCTTCTCTAGCTTTGTCTCTCTTCACATCCTTCTTTTCTTCTCTTCCCTAAGTGCTCCATTATCTACCCAATCCTGTCTATATTTTTCCAAGCTTTCTTTAGGTCTTCTCTTCCTAATATTTCCATACTTATTAATTAAAGGAAGCTAATTAACTATTCTTAAAAATCTCCTTGTGGATAACATAGCCATCTTTTAAAAAACCCTATCCTTAAGAAATTATCTCTTCTTGTTATGCTTCCATTTAATTTTCCAAGGGTCTTTTGTGCCCCTTGGAAAAGGATAGAATTTGTTCAGTTATAACATGAACATACCATTAATATTCATATGAACCAAAAAATCAATGGGATAATGTTAAAGCTATAAAACTGTGATGAGACCTTGAGAGAGGCCAAGTTTATACAGCCCACCTGTGATCCAGCTGCAAGAAGTGCAGCTGCCATCTCCCAGTCTCCGGTGCTCCCTTCCTGGGGAATTGCAGGAACCCAGGGAGTAGCCTGAGCTGGTGAGGGGAGAAAAGAACCATTAGAGATGAAATATCCATCCTTTTCGAACATGTACTTCATTTTAGAGGAGCACAATAGTCTCATTTTCTCCAATATCTATGACCATTGGTGAAATTAAAATGCATAATGTAGATGAAGAGGTCTTCACTCAAAATGTTCTGCAAGAGCATTAGGTGGCTTTCAGTTAAACCAGATGTGGTTTGAATTTGTATACTTGAATGTAATTTTCATTTAGTAAAGTACATCTTACCGGGTCTGTTCTCTAATGGTAATCAGTGTTGCTACTTTCTTCATCTCCCATATTCAATGCCACCAATTACATACTTGTATGTAGAGGGAATAATTGTGCAAGAAACAGAAGCCTAGTTACATAGTTGAAGAATTCATGAGCCCTGAAAGCAGGGCCAGGAAGAAAGGACTGGTTCTGGTATTGGGTATGCTCTTCAGTCTATGGTAATTTGGGGGGTTTAAACTCTACTCTTTAAATAGACATTAGGAGACTGCTCTATACATTGTGTATCCCACACATATTGTGGGCTCTCACCTTTCTCCTGAAATGACTGTGGCTCCTCTTCAAGATCACAGCATGGGTGCTCCAGTGGCCCTGGTACTGTTCTCCATGGCCCCTCTTCCTGGCTTCCCCTTTCCATCTGGGGCTCTGTTCCATCCAGCTGTACATTCATTGACTCCCATCCTGTCCCCAGGGCTGCTGTCTGTTCTGAAAGCATTTTTGCTCCAAGCCCAAATTTTGACCTGGAAAAGATCAATATTAGCTATGCCTAAGGAAACTTCCGGTTATGGGGAACAGCTCCAGGGATTAGTGATGAAACTGGATAAAAGGAGCTTAATGGAAGATGAACGTCAAAGCTTGATGTGTTCCAATCAACTGAGCCTGAGCCAAGCATCTTGAAGGAACTAAGAAACTGGCAGGTACTGCATAGCAAAGTCACTAACTGTTATTTGGGGGACCTCATGGAATAACCAAAATATCTCTGAAGTCTGAAAGAAGAATATATTTAAAACAGAACAATCCCAGAAATTCGTAAGCTATTCATTTTATTTCAACAACTGAAAGTATAGGAGAGTAAGCAATTTGGAAACATGCAGGAAGGAATGTACATAGACTTGTTCTCAACAAAGATGAATGCAATCACATATAAAATTTCTGCCATAAATCACATTCTCATCAATTACTTCAGAATGAAATGACTACTTCACATAGAAGTGCCAACCAAGGATTGTATTGCACTGTGAGTACACACATATTTTTTGAGGTTTAACCAAATAGCACCTTACTTAGCACAAGCCTCAATGAAGAGACATAAGATATGCTATTCTCATGTAGCAAATGAGGTAGAAAGACCAATAACCTGGAAAGCAGGTATAAGACTCCAAAACTACCGTACTGGTCAATGAGAAGCTGAAGTTTCATCAGAAAAAGTAAAAAAGAACAGAAATAGTTTGTTGAAGGGTAGAAAAAGAGGAAGCCATGCTTCTACAATGACCTTAGGGTGAATTAACATCCCTGTGATTTGAGACATAAGAACAAACCTGTTTGTTTGGCAGGCACGAGTCATATCTCATTAGAAAAATAAATTTGATTTTAAAGAAGGATATAAAGAAGCCAGTATGTGGGCTGGGATTGTGGCTCAGCGGTAGAGCCCTTGCCTCGCATGCATGAGGCCCTGGGTTCGATCCTCAGCACCACGTACAAAGCAATAAAATAAAGACATGGTGTCCATCTACAACTAAAAAAAATATTTTAAAAAAAAGAATCCAGTATATATTCAATGTAATAAATTAAAGTCCAAAAAGGGATAGGAAACAATCATTGGAAAAGGAAGAAATGATAGACCTAGTTTTCTCTTTTCTGGTGAAGCCCGACGAATGGAGCTACCAATGAATAAAAAGAGACATGCTTTCTATCCCTATATGAATCAAACAGAAGAAGTGGGTTTTGATGGCAAGAGAAGATTTAGGTTAGTTTTTTTTTTTTTTTTTTTTTTTTTAAATAACAATCCTGTGCACAAGACCAGGTTGTGTACTCTTCTATTCCTTGGCCATCTTAAGAACAGGAAAGGCTCCATTTGAGAAACAGTCTATTAGAAGACTGTGTCTTTCTGCTTGGTAACATATTTTTGTGATACTTATTCAATATCAAAGTAGTAAGAGCCTGAGAAAGGCTTCCAAGAACAGATCAGAACCTTGGTAGATATTCCGCTCATGCACATTCACTCAATAACATTTGCAAGAAACTAGAAGGCCAGGATAGGTATCAACCGATGACAAGTCAATTCTTTTGTGTGTGTGCCTATTTGTCTTAGACAAAAGAGGTAAATGGGAGCCCTAAACCCAATGCAAAGGAAGAACAAATTCCCCTTTCATCTCAGAAGTCCAAAGATGGCTCTGGGCCTCATGGGAACATCCTGGACAGATTCCCAGCTGAGGAGGTTTCCTTTTCAGAGACTTCCCATGAGAAAGGAAAATTCCCAATAAAGAGGAACTTCTGTTTTAGTTTTCTTCTATGAATTCCTGTCCCTGTATTCTCTTCATTTTTAGCACATAAGGTACCAGTTTTCCCTCTTCACTCTAAGCCTTCCTGTTCTCATGCTCCTTCAGCAAATCCTCTTCTTTGGGTTCTGCTTCTAGCTAAATATCTGGACACCTGTCTCAAATCCATTCCTCCTCTCCTCCAGTAGAAGAGTCTCTTGAAGGGAAGCTTCTTTCTGCAGAGTACACTGGACCAGTTATGAGTCTCTTCAGATCACTGACAGAAAACCTGTGGAAGAGCTGGCAAAAATCTCAGCAAAGGAAGGGGTGGGTACTTGTCCCCAGCTTATATTTCCTAAAATGTCCACAGCAGAACCAGCACCTGGGCTGTGAAGGGGCAGCCCTAACTTGGTTTCTCCTGGTTCCAGATGATCCCATGCCTGTTGGAGTCTGGGTTCTGGGGCTTTAATTTCCCCCCTTTCCTGATATAGATAGATGGCAAGGTATCTGCAGAAAGAAGTTTTTGCAACGAGTGCTGTTATACCGAAAAAGGGCCATGTTATCAAAAAGAGTAGCCCAAGGGCACAGGGACGAGTCGCGCTCTGACAGTCAGGAGAATCCTGGCCCCTGCAACGGGTGGGGCATGGGCAGTATGGGAGCCTGTTCAGGAGTAAGGTTGCTTCTTTCCTCCTTCTTGTCACACTGCCCCTGGAGAGGGTCAGATTTCAGAATCCAAGCAAGGCAGAACTGGAGCGGGGAAAGTGAGGTCAGAAAACAGGTTTTCCCTGAGCAGGGGCTTGAGCAAGTGAAGAGAAAGGGTGTCTTGGGGTAACCTGTACGCGAGTGACAGCGATAGGAGCCTGCGGGGCCTGACAGCGACGGTGGGAACTGTGAGACAGGGCGAGGGGCGGGCACAGAATGTCAGCAGGGTCCCCCGGGAAAGGCAGCCACCGGGAGGCCGCATCGTTCCTCCTCCCCGCCCCCATGGGTGAACGTGCCCCCTTGCCCCCAGGGAAGCCAGGCGACCCTCCCTCCAGCCGCGGTGCCCTCCGTCCCGGCCCCACTCACCCCGGGTCGGCTTGGCCCGCAGCCCGGTGCCTCCCTCCCAGGCGCCGCCTGCCCCTCCCCTCCGCCCTCTGCTAGCGTTTCGGAGCCGGCGGCCGGCCCAGCCCGCGACAGGCGGCGACAGCGGGTGCGGGCGGGGCGGGCACAGGAAATCCCCGCCCGCTTCCGGGGCTCGGCGGCGGCGGCGGCGCGGGGGCGGGGCCGCAGCTCCGGAGACCGAGCGGGCAGAGCCGGGACCCCGGTGTCCGCGCCCCGGGGACACCGCGGGCCCCAGAGTCTGGCCAGCGGCGGGTGCGGCTTCCGCGCCTGGGTGGCCGCCTGCCCAGCTGTTCTGCCACTGGCCATTTTCCTTCCTGGCCACTGAGCTTCCCATGAAGTTCTCTGCACCTTGCTTCATTGATTCCCTTGAATTTATAACCTCCCATTATAGGCTGGACCCGGCGCTGTGAGAGCCATTTCTCAAGACCTGTCTGCAATTTGGCAAGGAGCTTACAGCCTCTAGGTTTCAAGTCAGTGAGGATGAATGCTCGAGAGGGCACTGAGGTGTCTTCAGTTCTGAGTGAGGGGTGGTTCCTTCAGGTTGACTTCACGAAGACCGTGCGCTCTGAAGTAGGCCTGTGGCTGCATTGTCCCCTAGCTACAAGTGGCATCTGAGCTCTTGATGGAGATGTACTGTAAGGTTAACATGCACACCGAAGTTAGAAGACTTAATTTTAAAACAAGAAAAAGAGCTCACGAGTGATATTTCACCTACTTTTAACTTTTTTAATGTGGCTACTGAAAGTTTCTTTTTTTCTTTTTTCTTTTTTCAGAAAAAAAAATTCCAGGCAGTACTTTTAATTATGTCTTTAGAATGTGGCCACTTAACGTTTCTAAATTACAAATGTGACTTGCATTAAATCTCTATTGGAGGGGCCAGGATCGCGGCGCAGTGGTAGAGCGCTTGCCTTGCATGCGTGAGGCACTGGGTTCGATCCTCAGCATAAAAACAAATAAATGAATAAAATAAAGATATTGTGTCCATTTACAACTAAAAAAACAAAAAAATTAAAAAAATATTGGATAGTGTTAACTTGAACTATTAAGATGGCTTGATAGGAAAACATGAGAAGGGCCTGTAAAATCGAGTAAACACATTACTGTTGCAATCTGTTTATAACCAGTAAATCATATTCACATTCATTATTTAATTAGTTATTATTTCATTATCACAATAGTTCTGTAAAATTTTACATCTTATTTTAAAAAAGTGACTCACTAAGGTCATATGTGACAATCATTCCTTTAATGCGAATTTATTTTCTGTGATGTGCCAGATGTTGTAAGAACATTGTGAAGATCAAAGAAAGGACTCAGTCTGTGGTAGCACATGCCACCAAATATTTGCAATAAAATGTAATAGATGTTAAAACAGAAGAATATACTCTGCACTAGGAGCAAAGAAAAGTGATAATGTATGGGAGGGAGGTCAGGGAAGGTCTCAGAAATCACAGAGGAGTAGGGAGGGCTCTATAATGAGAAAGAGGAGAAAATGCTAGACATTTAGTTGAGAAAAGATATAGAGCAGATTCTAGGAACAGATCATGGGATGTGTTGGGGTAATAGAGGAACCAGAATTTGTACTCCAAGTCCTAGAACTAAGTCCAGATGTTCTTTTCAGTTATGCTACTACTGGTGATAAATACAAGATGTGTTAGTCAGGGTAAGCTAACAATGCTGCATTAGTTGCTTAACTCCATAAAGGCTTATACAAGTCACAGTGTGTTGCTGTTGGTTGGGGCCAATAGGTAGGGGGTCTTTTCTTGCAGTCACAAAAGGACTGGCTCCTTTCATCTAGTGGCTCCACCATCCCCATGGCCTTAGAATAACACCATCCATGGGCTTCAGATAAGGGAAGAGAGCTGTGGCTGAACTGATGGCAGTATTAATGACAAACATAATTTTCAGCACTTTCTCCTGATCAGAATTCATGTGCATGGTCATCTGGCACCACCTAGGATAGCTGGGGAGTAAAATATGTGTGCCTAGGAGAAAAGAAAATGGGGTTTGATGAACACTTTGGCATCGCCTCTGTGACACAATGTTAAATTGAACATAACCCAACCCTTAAATTGACTTTACCTGAAAAGAGTATTTGGGAAGAGCTGGTAAAGGTTATTACAGCTCAGACTCTCCTTTCCTCTTTGGGAAACAAACAAATCTGAGATAGTATCCTAAAATAAGAAAGAGGAAAAGAAAACAAAACAAAAACAGGTGGCAAAATAGGCTTTGGCCTGATGAAGAGTTAGTAGCTCATTAATATTTAATAAACATCTACTTTATGCTAGATAATTGTCTTAAACATCACAGGGAATAAATGTAAAATATCCTTATATTATGCTTTGATGTGTTGTCTCCTTAACCATCAATCAACATACTCTGTGAAGCACAGATATTATTTCTGCATGTGTTCAGGGGCATTAAGTGAGCAAAGAGGCAAAATAGAAAGTTGAGCCCTGGTCTGACTTCTAATCTAGGACATCTGTTACAGAGTGTTACCTTAGCTTTCACAATAATTGTATAAAAGTCGAAACTCCTATGCAATATTGCAAAGTGGAGTGATTAAACATGCAGATAAAAGTAGGCTAATGATTCTGTCTTTTGCAGATTTTCTGGTGAAAGAGTGTCAGGATCATCTTTGAAGAGGAAATGAGGAACAGCATCCTAGATAACATCAGAAGGTAGAAATGGACATGCTGTGGCATGAAGAATCCACACATGTGGAGTATTAGTCTAGAGTAGAGAAGAAATGAAATGCATTAGATAAAGAAGCATGTCAAGGGTTTTTTATTTTCTATGTTAGGTGAGAAGAGCCACTATTTTTGTGTTTATAAGGAAGTAATTTACTTGATAGTATTAATTATATCATCACAAGGAAACTTGGTGGTCCTGGGATGCCCTGTTGATGAAGTTCTGCTAACAACAGAATGGAATGAGTGAGGCCCACAACTGAATTCCAATGTGTGGAATATAGGCTTCCTTTGGACAAAGCAGTATTCTTCCTGGGCATCAGAGAGAGGTCTCAGACATGTAGAGTTCTAAGTTCTCTATTAAATTTCTAAATATCTTAAGAGACAGCCTTTTAATATATCAGCCTTGGCTTCTTCCTTCTAAACCCTTGTGCTGCTGTAGTTTTGATAGGAAAACATAAGGCAGGTGTTTACCTATTTAGTCAGTTATCAAAGTTCTTTCATTTGGCAGTTGATTGTAATGAATTATAGTCTAGTTTATAAACATCAGTTCTGCCATAATGAAACCATGCCCCCAGTAGCTAGTTAGAACCTAACCATCATTTATGATGCTACTTTTCTCCCAAAGTTTTGAAGCTTCTCATCAGAGATGAATTTTCTACCAACAGGGCAGTAAAAACACTTGCTTCCTCTACGTCTGTAACTGTGAAGGAAAGGGGAAGGCTGAGGTAGGTCTCGTGTTAGGACTCCTGAGCAGGAAGGGTAAGAGCTCTCTAGTCATTAGCAAATAATTATAGTTGACGTTTGTAAGGCACTTTACAGTTCACAGAATGCTTTTGTGTACATGTGATTATCATAACTCAGCAAGATAAATTATTTTTATTCCTAGTTTACTATCAAAAAAGTGATAGTTGAGATATTTAAAATTTCTAGACTCACCAATTTTTATTTCTATAATCCTAGGCAGGTTTACCTATAAAAACCTTAGTTACCTATACAGTGAATGTCATTATACCTAGATCTTAGAGTAGAAGTGAGGATAAAAGAGATAATGAAAACAGTTAACTTAATACATAAGAAAATTTCAACAAATGATAAGACCTAGGAATTGAAGTTAGATAATGGGTGAGGAGTTTAATAGGATGATGGACAGTACAAAGAATGAAATGAAAAGGTAAAATTTATTTCTGAGTCTCAGAAAAATTGATTGGAATAGAGTGAGTTGGAGGGGTGGAGGGCAGAGTGGGGTGCTTAAACTGGAGATAGGGAGGGGTTGCACTTGTTGATGTTAACTAAGTACAGAGTATGACTGAGAGTAAGTGGCTGAGGTGGTGTGCAAGATCATTTAAGACAGGAGAAAATCCAGAAACTGAAAAGCTAGGGTGCTATAGTTTGCATGTATCCTCCAAAAGTTTATGCATTAGATAATCCCCAAATGTGTATATTAATGGTGTTTAGGGTTGAGGCCTTTGGGAGATAATTAGGATTAAGTGAGATTATGATTGCATTAGTGGCTCTATAAGGAGAGGAGAAGCAACCTGAACTAGCATGTTTGCTCTGGCTTACCATATGATACCCTCTGCCATATGATGATGCATCAAGAACACCATTACTAGATGCTGAGCAGGTGCCAATGCCAGGCTCTTGGACTTCCCAGCCTCCAGGACCTTGAGCTGAATAAATTTCTAGTCTTTATAAATTACCCAGCCTAAGGTGTTTCATTAAAGCAACAGAAAATGGCCTAAGACAGGAATTTGGTACCAAGAATGAAACTGTGCTAGAAAAAGATTGTATTGTTGTGAACAGAATGCTAAGGGAAATTCCAATGAGAGACATCTGAACTGTCTCAGAGATAAGTTGTTACCTGAGTCCTAGGGCCAGAGACCTGACCCTGGAGGTCCCAATGATAGGTAGCATACAGATATGAGCAGTGGGAACATGAAGTTGGGGGGATGTTTCGTGGGTTGGGCCTACTGTGCTTACCTCCACCACCCACCCCAGCACACACATGCCTTTTTTCGAAGGGCAATCTGTCTGAGGCTGTGCTGGTACTGCCTAACTTAAATCAATAGGATAACCTACATTTCCCAGCAGCAACCTGTTTTCTTCAGGAGAAATTCAGGCTCAAAAGTCTCCTCACAGCAGATAAGAAGAACACAAGTTAGCCTGAAAAGGTGGAGGGAGGACTTTTGAGATCATTATACAGATTAGATTCCAGGACTCAAGAAGACAGGACAATGAAACACAAAGCCCCCAAACCATAAAATCTGTAAGAACAAGTTCCAATTAGAACTGGTCAGCACAGACTGAGGTGACTCAGAGTTGCCTTGGGTCTTTAATGTATCATTATAATAGCAAAATCTCTCCTCCATGGGATAAGACCATGAGCAGTGGGGACTTGACAACAATCCTGCTGAAAGTCAAAAGTCAAGAGGTAGACCTGGGTGGAACCCTCTGGAAACTTTCCTGGGACCCCCAGTGAATAGGAGGGCAGGAGGGTTGTGTCATTCCTCTCCTCTCTAAGAGGACTCACTCTTTCTCTCTCTCGAGTTTCCTCTTTCCCTCTTTTCCTACCCCTCCTAGTAAAATCATGCCTGCTACTGAGTGACTTGTTTGAAATCTTTCAGGCAGGTCCCAAGTGACTGAGGATATATACATGATCACTTCAGTTCTGTAGATGATCTTACAGAACAAGACCAACAAATCAAGTCCAGTCACTTACGTCAAAAACCAAATGGAAAAAGTAATGTTGAAAAGCAGGGAAAAAACAAAACAAAATTTCACTCAGTGTAGTATATTGAGAAGGCAAGTGCGATCAAGTGTCTCAGCTCAGTCTTCAGGGTACTGACATGAACTTTAGGTTTTAAATAGAGGAATAATTGGGGCATGGGGCAAGAGATATGCATAATTAAATTGTCTTGGTCAAACTGTGGTCTGGTTGATCATTGTCTTCTGGTTCTACAAGCTGGCTCCACAGAAGTTCTTATCACTTGAGGGGGCAATTTCCACCTGTTGCTCAGGATGTTTATCTATCAGGTCTGTAGTCCTAGAAGGGGCCAATTCAGTTCTCACCAGATGATGGCTCCTGAGTTTTGTTTTGTTTTTTTCCAGGGGTGGGGGGGGGCACTAGTAGTCTCATCCTGGGGTGATCTGCCTACAAGGCTCTGTGTTCCTGGAAGGTGTAGGACAATGACTGAAGACTTCTGGGCGCCACCCCAGGAGTCTGGAACAGGATACTGTAAAAGCTGGCAGTTGAATTTTCCTTCAAATCTTGATAATACCTTAGTTACTCTTATCTTGGTGTCCTCAGCCTTGAAGGTGGACAAGATAGTTTAGGTAAACTTAAGGCTAGTAACCCTTGTATTAGTATGCTTACATGCCGGGCTGAGCAGGAATCTGACCCAAAGTTTAAAATAATGAAGGAGGCAAATATTAAATGAAGGCAGACATGCCAGGCCTTTATCCTACCTTTATTTACCTGTTGAGCATCTGCAAGCACCAGTGAAGAAAGAGTGCATGCTTTTAATAAAAGCAGCTTCTAATTCTCTGTTGTATACTTAAATGGTTTTAACCAGAATGTTGATGAAAATGACCACAAAGGCCAATTTGACAAGGTCTCAAGTGGAACTGAGGAAGAAGGCATTGGAAACTGGAATAAAAACCGTCTTTGTTATAAAGTGACAAAGAACTTGGCTGCATTGTGTTCATGACCTAGTACTGTATGAAATGCAGAATTTAAGAAAGATGAACTAGGATACTAGCAGAAGAAATTTTTAAGCAGCAAAGAATTCAGGCTGCTTCATGGCTTATTTGAAAAGTGTACAGTGAAATGAGAGATCAAAGGGATCACTTACAGACATAATTCATAATTAAAAGGGAAGCAGGGCAGAAAGAGTTGGAAAGTTCTCAACCTGGCCGTGTGGTAGACAATGAGAGCATTTTCAGGAGTAGAAATCAAGAGTGTAGCTAAGTAATCAATGGCCAAGGAGATTAGTATGGATAGAAGGGATTGTTAAGAAAATGAGAGGAAGAATCTGAAGGCAATTCAGATTGTAGAGGCTGTACCTTCCATCACAGACCCAGGAGCTCTAGGAGAGCAGAATGGTTTGAGGGAATTGGCCTGGGGCACCCTCCATGGGCTTGCCACCTAAGACCACCTCAAGCTTCTGTTCCTCACTTTTCAGTGAGGTGTTCCTCCTTACTCTAGCTGTGGCTCCAGTGGCCTCAAGTGGGACTCAACCTGCTACTCTGGAGGGCACAAACCAGAAACTTTGGTGGCATCTATGTGATATATATTCTGTAGGCGCACAGAATTAGCTGTAGGGGGGTAGCTTCCTCTCACCTGGATTTCAAAGGCTAACATGGATGGCCGGGAACACAGGCAGAGACATAAAGTTTAAGTTTATACTTTACTCAGTCTCAGGCATCTTATTGTAGCAACAGAAAACAGACTAAGAAACAGGAATAATGTTCAAAATATTTAACTACCAGTTCTAGTATGGGCATGTATTCATCCAACAGATGTAACCTGGAGCAGTGGTGTAGGGTCCTGGAGACCATATGTTGTACAAGGTTTGAGTTTCTAAATTGTGGAGTGAATCCTCGTAGAGAGACCAGAGCATTGGAGAATGACACTTAAGTGTCATTAAGCTATGAAAGTATATCAGTATTTTAGCAAGCAATGAAATTGTACTTGTGCATATTTATATGCCATAGATGAATTGTCCACGTAGATGTTGAAGTCACCAAGAATGATGGTGGAATTATGGAGAGTGGGATAGTAACCCAGTTGGTGGAATCTCTAAAAGGAGAATGACCAGGAATGTGGTAGGTGACAGTAACAAGGAGGGGTAGTGTGTGGAATGATTTGAATGGCATGTGCTTCAACGTAGCTAAACAGTCTTTAGGAAGAAGGAGAGAAATGGTACTTACTGTGGCAATAAGAAGCAAAGTGAACATGTTCTCCACTTCTAACCTTAGGTAGTATAAAGCAGTAGCTTCATACAGCGCCCCCTCCCCTTCACCCACATGTCATGGGCTTTTGTATTGCTTTGTTCTGTTGTGATACTGGGGATTGAACCCAGGGCCTCATACATGCCAGGCAAGCGCTTTACCACTGAGCTATGCCCAAGCTCTTAATTATAATTTTTTAAGTCTGCATCCATGGTACAAAAGTAAATTTTTCCCCAATACGTCTTCCATGATCACTTAATCCTTCTCTTAGATGCAAGTACTTTCTTCCACCTATAAACTTTCAGAGATAGTTCACCAGTATAGTCACACACAATTATATAATACTTTCACACAAATGATAGCATAGACTACACCCCATTTTGAAACTTCTTTTTTTACTTATCAAAGATCTTCTATATTATTACAGAGTTGTGCAATTTATTTATTTATTTGTAGTGCTGAGGATGAAACCCAGGACTTTGCAATCTACCACTGAGCTACAACCCCAGCCCAGCTAGATTTGCCTGATTTTAAGAGGCTGTCTAGTAGTCTATTATATGGAAGTATTATAATTTATTTAATTTATCCTTTAGAGATGGCTGTATCCAGCATTCCAGCATTTCTTCATTCAACAAATACCTATGGAACATCTATTATGGGCCGGGAGCTCTTGTAGGCACACAGGAAGACATTAGCAAAAGAATAGAGCTTCTGCCTGCATAGAAAAATGTAACAATTGGGGCTGGGGTCATGGCTCAGTGGTAGAGCGCTTGCCTCTCACGTGTGAGGCACTGGGTTCGATCCTCAGCACCACATACAAAATACATGAATAAATAAAATAAAGGTTTTTTAAAAAAAATCTTATTAAAAAAAGAAAAAAGAAAAATGTAATGATCATTCTTGTACATGACTTCTTTTGTATATAATATATGTCAGATGAATTTCTAAAGAGTAAATATAATCAATCACAGTATTTGTATTTGTGTAGGTATGTGTGTGCTGGGATTGAACACAGAGTCTCACACTTGCTAAGCACACACTATCACTATGTTACACAACCCCAGATCCTTTTTTAATTCTTAATTTTTATTTATTTATTATTATTTTATTTATTTAATTAGTTATTTAGTTAGTTAGTTATTGCAGTGCTAAGGATTGAATTTAGGACCTCATGTATAGTAGGCAAGTGTTCTACCACTGAGCTATTATCCCCATACCCCAAACACAGCATTTTTGACAGAGGTTGCTAGATTTTTATTTATGGAAACTCCTCTTCATGGTTTGAATATATCCTCCAAAAGTTCATGGATTAGATAATTCCTAAATTCATATATTAATGGTGTTTAAGGGTGAGGCCTTTGGGAAGTACAGCAATGGAAGCAGTAATATGAGTTAGAAAGTCATTGTCTTATTACATCAGGGCTAATATTCAGTCAGCATTCATGCCAGATGAGAAATCCACTGTTCATTTTTATCTGCTGAGAATCCATTTTGATTGGACTGTACTTATGCCCTGAGTCCTGTACTCATGCCCTAAGTCCAGGTCAAAAAATGATGGTTTAAACTAGATTAGTAGAGGAAAGGTCGTGATGTCCAGGACACATATGAAGATAGAGCCAATGGAATTTGCTTATGTATTAAATATGTACCAGGAGAAAGGAAAAAAAGGAAATCAAAGATGACTCTCAGGTTTTGGATGGATATGGTGAAATTAACTTAAATCATGAGTTCAATTTGAACATGTTGAACTTAAGATATCCATTAGACATCCAAGAAGTGTCAACTCACTAAATATATGGGTTTGGGGTTTGCCGGAGAAATCCTGGCTGGAGATACAAATTTGGGATTCATGGGAGGAGAGGCAATAATTAAAGTCAAGGATTGGATGGGACAACCAGTAGAAGGAGGTAAATAGAGAAGAAGTACTGGGGAATTTAGGTAGACTTGGCTCATTAGATGAGTGTTTCTCAAATGAAAGAGTGTAAATGAAGTTATAGCTCACTTGAAGCTATAGAGAATTGTAAGTTATAGCTCAATGAAGTAATAAGGAATTGTAAGTTTATAGATGGTATTTTTAAGACCCTCCATAATTTTCTTCCTATTCCTTATAAGTCAGGGGGTTCATTCAGAGGTCATATTTCAGATCCTCTTTACATAGTTTTACTCTAGTTGCAAAACTACTGTTGATAAAGAAAGAAATTGAAGACCTTAGAAGATAGAAAGATCTCCCATGTTTTTGGATAGGCATAATTATATTGTCAAAGTGGCCATACTACCAAAAAATGTTAAACAAATTTAATGGAATTCCTATTAATGTTCTGATGATGTTCTTTATAGAAATAGAAAAAATAGTTATGAAATTCATTTGGAAAAATAAGAGACCCAGAATAGCCAAAGCAATCCTCAGCAAGAAAAGTGAAGCAGAAATCATCATAATACCAGACCTAAATTATACTACAGAGATATAGTAACAAAATAGCATAATATTGGCATCAGAACAGACAAGACCAATGGTACAGAATAGAAGACACAGAGACAAACCCATATAAATACAGTTACCTCATATTAGACAAAAGCATCATACACATACATTGGAGAAAAGATAGCCTCTTCAACAAATGGTGCTGGAAAAACTGGAAATCCATATGTAATAAAATGAAATTAGACCCTATCTCTCACCCTGCACAAAACTCAATTAAAAGTGGATCAAGGACCTAGGCATTAGACCAGAGACCCTGAGCCTACTAGAAGAAAATGTAGGCCTCCATCATAATTAGCTTAGGAACCAAATTCCTCAAGAAGACTCCTAAAGTGCAAGAAGTAAAATCAAGAATCAATAAATGGGATTGTATCAAACTAAAAAGCTGCTTCTCAGCAAAGGAAACAATCAAGAACATGAAGAGAGAGCCTACAGAACAGGAGAAAAATCTTTGCCACCTGCACCTCAGATACAGCATAAATCTATGGGATATATAAAGAACTAAAAATACTTAACACCAAAAAACAAACAAACAAACAATCAATAAATGGGCAAAGGAACTGAACAGGCACTTCACAGAAGAAGAAAATGAATGGTCAACAAATATATGAAAAAATGTTCAACATTACTAGCAATTAGAGAAATGCAAATTAAAACTACACTGAAATTTCATCTCATTTCAGTCAGAATGGCAATTATCAAGAATACAAGTGACAATAAATGTTGGCAAGGGTGTGGGGTAAAAGGTACACTCATATATTGCTGGTAGGACTGCAAATTGGTGCAACCACTATGGAAAGCAGTGTGGAGATTCCTCAGAAAACTTGGAATGGAACCACCATTTGACTCAGTTATCCCACTCCTTGGCATATACCTGAAGAACTTAAAATTAGCATACTAGAGTGACACAACCACATCAATGTTTGTAGCAGCTCAATTCACAATAGCTAAGCTATGGAACCAACCTAGGTGCCCTTCAATAGATGAATGGATAAAGAAAATGTGGCACATATACTCAATGGAATATTATTCAGCCTTAAAGAAGAGAGAAATTATGGCATTTGCCTGTAAATTGATGGAACTGGAGACTATCATGCTAAGTGAAATAAGCCAATCTCAAAAAACCAATGGCTGAATGGTCTCTTTGATAGGCAGATGCTCACTCACAGTGGGGGGCAGAGGAGGGAGGAGTGGAGGTTCACTGGATTATATAGGGGGTAGTAGGGGAAAATAGGGGGAATGGGAATGGGAAAGACAGTAGAATGAGTACGACATAACTTTCCTATGTTCATGCATGAGTACACAACCAGTGTAACTCCACATCATGTACAACCACAACAATGGGAAGTTATACTCCATATATGTATGGTATGTCAAAATACATTCTACTGTCATGTATAACTAAAAAGAACAAATAAAAAATGAAATAAAATAAAAAAAACTACTGTCGAAAAACCATCCAAAAAGTTTATTTGGCTCTTGACATTATTTTACCTTTGTGTGTGTTTTCTTTGCTCCTTATTCAATTCTCTGTGCAGCCCTGCCTCCCTGAACTGGACAGGGGTCCTGTGCATATGGGCAAAGCAAATTAAGATAATCCAACATTTATATCCACGGAGCAGGAAGTAGAATGGGAACTCAATAAGGAGTTGCATTTTGAGTGTAAGCCCTGCTTTCACCAGAGAATCCACACATCTAGGGTATCTGTGGAGTAGCCTGCCAGGGCTCTTACTGCATGAGGATCTGCAGTAGGTGGCAGGCATGCAGGAAAGTTTGTGCCAGTAATTTACATTTTCTCCTAACGGACGGGCGATTGAGTATATATTGGTCTTTGGATACACCTCTCAGAGATGCAGATAATGAAAGGAGTGGTTGTAAGATACAGATAATATACTGTTTACAGTTTCTGTGTCTTTGTATACCAGAACTTAACTATAATTAAATAGGGCCACTTTAGAGAGTTTCTCTTAGGAACATAAAAAAGGGGACAAAGGCTCAATGATGTTATTACTAATTCTTCCCTTATTTAAGAAGCCACTAAGCTCTGTGAATTCCACCACCTAACTATCTCTTAAATTGCAGCCACTTGAGGGAGAACCAGATGCTCCTCAAGAAGTACATGACTGACTATGCTCTATACTAGAATCCTTTTCCTTTGACAAAAATCAGATGATTTATTAATTCTCTTTGTCCCATAGGTAATTTCTAATTGATATATACACACTACCCATATTTTAGAAATGCACTTCAAAATAAAGTATACTTTTCCTGGAAAACAGATTTTTCTACTCACATCTTTAAAAATTACAAAGTATTTCTCTTTCTGATCCACTTCCATCCCCCTATTTATTTTATAGAATTTATCATATATTTAAAATTGAAAGTTCATGATAAGAATACAAGACAAATGAACAATGTTTGTTGTTTCAACTCTTAATAAAATAATAAAATAAATTTTTTATTTTATAAAAAATAAATTAATATAATAAATTTTTATTTAAATTAAAACTTTTTAATTTATTTATTTTAAATATAAAATTTAAATTTAACTTAAAAAGCGCCATATAAAAAGAAAATCCTACCAATGTTTAGGCTTAAGGGTAGAAACACAATGGTGCATGTTAAGTGTTTCATTAAAAAGATCATGTCAGTCAGTCCACACATTGGGTCATAAGCTTATTGTCCCCTCCCCAAGAATCTCTTGTAATCAGAAATTAATTTATTTAATTGAATGTGTGTAAACATCACCCTGAGAAAAAAGAGGCCAACACACAGTTCCAGCACACAAAAGAGCAATGGCATCACTCAAAATAGAATGTATGTTAAGAAAGCTATGAGCAATAAGCTCAGGAGGAGTTTGGCCAACTGGGACTGGCAGGTACTGAGTGTATTAATTGACTTGGTATCCTCTGGGTTGAATAAAACATTGTTTTGATACTGCAGATACATTCATCACCATGGGTCTCAAGGAGGTCTCTGTTCTAATCATCAAGCAGCAGTATCCCATTCTAGTCACCAGGATGTCATTGCTAGCACACCTGAAAAGTTTTTCCTTCGAGTGGGTTAGTGCAGGTTCTTGCCAATCTTTATTTTTGCTTTCTAGCAACCAAGAAGTTAGCTCCAACCAGGCTTATCAATTTTTTATGTGTCCCCCAGGTTAAGTGGATGAAGCAGTCTTCGTTCAGTACCATCTTCAATAAGTGACCAGTTCACACTTTGAAGTGCAGTTCAGACTCTCGTGGTTCCTTCTTTTATTTATATTTTTTTAACCATGAGAACTCTACACTTTCAAAAACTTTCAAGTTAGACAAACAGGGTTGTATTCTGTTTGCTTAAATTACTCCATCTCAGTACCTATTTTTCAATCTTCACTTTTTTTCTTGTCAGAGACAATAAAGTGAGCAGTCTCACATTTGAACCTTCTGTTACCCAGATCCAAGAATTCATTTTCAAGTGGTAGTTTTCTTAGATGATCGAGTTAGCCATTAATGTACTTTTACCCATATTTTTTCTCATTGTCTTCAGACCAGACACAACACAAATCTTCCATGGGAGAGCACATTGACTGCTTCAGCATTTTATGCAGGGCTGCCTCATTCCTGGTTCTTGCAGCCATAGATGAGGGGGTCCAGCATGATGGTGGACGACCCTGCACTAGATGGAGACCACTTGCTACAAAATGGAGACCACCAAAACATGGCTCTTCCACAGTTCAAAATCACCTCAGCCAGGTGGAAGGAATAGGTAGAGAATGTTTTGCCTTGATCCTTGAAAGAATGGATGCCCAGAATGGTAGAGATGGTTTTAGAGTAAGAAAAGAGATTCAGGAGAAGAGTCACAAATGCTAGAAACACATGTGACCCAGAAAAAGGGCCTCCTTGACAGTAGGATCAGAGTAGGGCATGAGAAAAGGAAAGAAGAAGAGTGAAAAGCAGCTCAGAGCACGAGAGAGAAAGAAACTCACAGCAGAAGGTAGGTATAACATTGGGGGAACTGAAATATAAGTCATAAATGAAAAGATTGTTTGGCAAAGAGTTTAGAGAATCCATTTTCCATACTGCAGGCACCATCCTGACACAGAGAGGACTATTCATAATCACCTGTTGTGCAATGGGTAGCAGAAGGGAGCATAGCAGTCACGGCCATGGCAGAGGGTAAGCAGGTCTCGGTACTTCCAGAGACAGTGAGAAAGAAGCTCTGAGTCCCACAGCCCCACATAGAGTTTATTTTCCTTAGAGTTAATAAATTCATCAGCATTGGGCCTGGTGACTCAAGAAAGATAGGGATCTAGAAATGAAAGGCAAGCCAGGAAGAAGTGCATGGGTGGGAATCAGTCCTGAACACCAGGATCATCATAAGTTCCCCATCCACACTAAGGAGTAAATCACCAGGAACAGCACAAAGAGCACAGTCTAAATCTGGTAATTTCTATGTTATTCCATGAGGACAAATTCAGTAATGATGGTGAGATTTTCCATTATTAGAGATACTAAAAAAAAAAAAAAAAGAAATATAATGTAGATGAGTCATTTCACATAAATAGGACTGCTTCTCCTGTGAAAAATGTGATGTTCCTCCTAAGGTATAAATGAACCATGAAGCCATGGAGTTTTCATCTGGGTCACTTTTATCACCTCCATCAAAACTTCATCTCTGGAGGAATGCAGCATTCCAAAGTCCCTCCTCCCTGATACCCATTACCTCCTTAATACCCATTTACTTTTTCAGCAAATATTCAATAAACATCAAGTGTTGGGCTCTGTACCAAGCACTGAGGATAAAAAGTAGAATGAGACATGCTTCCCCAAAGACTTAGAATTTAACAGAGACAGATGGATCGGTAAAGAAACAAAATAAAGGCTATAATAACCTAATAATGCACAGGATACAGCAGTGGCACAGATGTGAACTGGTTATCTCTGGATGACCTGGTAAACCTTCAGAAAAGAGGTGAAACTCAAGCTCATTTTGACTGGTATTTATCCCACTGTGTAGACAAAGTGGAAGCCACTGCAAATGGTGTGATTATACACAGGGGGCATGAAATAATTGTTCTCTGAGAAACTTCATCCGTTTGGTGTGGGTGGATGTGGAGTGACACAAGAAGGCATGCAAAGCCAAATACAGGGGTGACATGGTAAGAATGGTAGTTTAGAAACATTTTCCTGGGATATGCAAACCATGAGCTGGAAACAATGGAGCATCTGGTTAAGGCAATGAGTTAATTCATTCAATAAATATCTATTGACTACCTACTATATGTCAGACACGGTTCTAAACTCTGAGTACACGCCACTGAAACAGCAGACTAAAATCTTTGTCCTGACAGAACTTACATTCAAGTTGGAAAAGACGAAGTAAATAATAGGCATAAAGAATAACGGTGATGTTCTATGTAAAATAATAGATCAGGGAAAGGGAGATTGTTAATGTGGATGTACAGGAGGGCAGTGATGTTTGCAATTTAAAAGAGTGGTAAGGAAAGGACTGAGACTGTATCACTTGAACGAAGATTTGAAAGAGATGAAGTCATGATCCACGAGAACATCTGATCTGTGTGAGGAGAATTCAGGGACTGTAGTGTAACCCTAGCCAGAGACAGTGATGAGCCAACAGGCTGTAGAAGTGAAGGCCAACCAGAGGAGACAGATGTGAAGAATATATTTGAGTTGAATTCTAAAGGATGTCATCACCAATTAGGTGTTCTAAATGATGGGGAAATGCATAAAAATGATCCTCAGTTTTTTGTTTTTTGGTGAGGGGAAGATGGTAAACTCAGGTTTGTATTCATTGTGTTTGTTGAGCCTATGATACTGAGGGGATATCCAGGAGGCCCTGGGAGGTAGAGACATGAAGTGCAGGAGAGATATTTGGTCTGAATATGTGAGTTAAAGAGTCATTAAGAAGCTTACCCAGAGAAAGCCCACTTGTAAGAAAAGATGCTCTACAACGCGGTGAGACCCTGTCTCTAAATAAAACACAAAATAGGGCTGGGGATGTGGCTCACTGGTCGAGTACCCCTGAGTTTAATCCCTGGTACCAAAAAAGAAAGAGAGAGAGAGAAAGAGAGAGAGAGAGAGAAAGGAAGGAAGGAAGGAAGGAAGGAAGGAAGGAAGGAAGGAAGGAAGGAAGGAAGGAAGAAAGGAAGGAAGGAAGGAAACTCTAGAATAGAATTCCATATGTCAGAAAAGTTTAGTGGGAAACAGGAAAGGAAACCCACAAAGGATCCTCACATACATTCATCATGTCAAACACAAACCATGTCTCTCTGACGTGAAGGGTGCATTGGAGGCCATGGAACCCAAGTCTGGCTCTTTAGTGAGGGAACTGAGGCCCAAATGGGAATGTGGCCAGCAACTCCCCCACTGCCCTCATCACTCACCAACCCACCCACAAATCTGTTCCCCTTTTCTGCCTATGCTGTCTCATCTCAAGGGCTTCTTAGGGAAGGCTGTATTATCCATCCTATACACTGTGGTTTTCTGAGTATGTAAGAGAGGACTCACATTCCCACTAGACCAGTCCCAATCCCCTGTGGTCAACTGCTGTCTTATTGCATTACTTTCTTTTCATAGTATTTACTAGCACCTGGCATTTTATGATATATTCATTATCTAATTGCACTTCAGTGTAAGCACAAAAATTTGCTTTGATCACTGCTATGTCCCTAGTACTTAGAAAAGTGCTTAGAATGTAGAAAGTTCTGGAATATATTTGTTGGATGACTAAATGACTGAATGGATTTATTTCACTCTTGTCTATGTTTTGAGCAAGATTCATGAGGTCAGGGACTATATCAGTAGTTTTCATCATTTTATCTTCAGAGCTTAGTATAATGCTTGGCATTTATAGATGCTTAGTAAAAGTTTATATAGTCAGTGAATACAAATATCACAAAACTAAGTTTTGCACTATTCTATTCTACTTTAATGCACCGTATATAGGCAATCATAAAAATATTTTTGATCATTAAATAAGTAAAAAAATAAATGAATGAATGAATAAATAAATAAATATATGCACAGTCTATAGGCAATTCCATATATGCTACTGGTCAGGCTGTCTGACTTTGGGCAAGGAGGCAAATTTGAATTTGAATCTTCATTTTCTCTCCTGAGTTATCTTCCAGGGTTTACATGACATTAGCTTCGGAGTTTTGGGTCACTTAGTTCACCACAGAGAGGACTTTACACGGTTGGAAAAACTAAAGATAGTAATACTATCCTTACTATCCTTGTTCTCAATGGAGTAAAAATAATTGCAAAACACATTACTTATTAGTGTCTTAACTCTGTATTTCTGACAAGAACTAGATAAGCTCATGGTTGATTCTTTTGGGTTTAGTCTAAATATTCTGCTGGGCAAATAGTAGTTTCCTGCCTTGTCTCCTTAGTGTTTTCATGTCTCCCTCTTTCAATATATTTCTACAGAATTTAACCTTTGGAATTTATCATCTGGCATTGAATGACTCCAGGAAACTAATTGGTGGCCCCTTTGTCTACAGGTTCTAAATGATTTATAGTTGCTGCAATTCCTGGGCCAAAACCAAAATGGTAAAAACTGAAATTCTATGCATGGACTATCAGCGTAATGAAAAATTTCCACTCTACTTATATCAAAGATTCACAGACTAAAACCAGATGATGATATTGTTCTACACTTACTTATATGGAAATGAACTATTTTAAATTTAAAATCCAGTGCCAGCAAGATTAGCCCTTACGTGTTGATTTTAGCATTTTTATCTTGGTCCAAAGCTTTTGGCAATAGGAAATTTATTTATTTTTTGGTTCTTCTTAGTTATGCATAACAGTAGAATCCATTTTCATAAAATTATACATGCGTAGGATATATCTTACTCTAACTAGAACCCCATTCTTGTGAGTGGTCATAATGGTGGAGCTCACTGGGTAATTTCATATGTGTACATAGGAAGATTATGTTAGATTTATTCTACTGTCTTTCCTATTCCTACCTCTCGCCTTTCCTTTCATTACCCTTTATCTAATCTCCTGAACATCTCTTCTTCTCACACCCCCCCTTTATTGTGTTTTAGCTTCCACATATCGGTGACAATGTTTGACCTTTGGTTTTTGGGGACTGGTTTATTTCACTTAGCATGATATTCTTCTGATCCATCCATTTACTGGCAAATGGTATAAAGTCATTATTTTGTATGACTGAGTAATATTCCATCATATATATATATATCTCACAATTATAAATATATATCACAATATCATATATATATCACAATTTCTTTATCCATTCATCTGTTGATGGGCATCTAGGTTGGTTCCATAGCTTAGCTATTGTGAATTATGCCACTATAAACATTGATGTGGCTGTGTCATTGTAGTATGCTGATTTTAAATCTTTTGTATATATGTTGAGGAGTGAGATAACTGAGTCAAATGGTAGTTTTATTCCTACTTTTTTGAGGAACCCCCATACTACTTTCCAGAGGGTTGCACTAATTTTCAGTCCCTCCAGCAATGTATGAGTGTTCCTTTTTCCCCACATCCTCACCAACATTTGTTGTTACTTGTATTCTTGATAAAACAGGAAATTTAAAATCTCTATTTTAGAAATTTATCCTAAAAACATGATTCAAAATAGTAGAAAAAATGTGAAAAATGTATATTCAGAATTATTTCAAGACAGTAAAGTAAGATAAACAAAAAGTCTAATAATTGGAGAATAACTACCATGTTTTAGTAGAAACACATGACAATATTTTATAATGATTAAAATTATAATTAAAGAAACAGGAATCATTCTCACTGTGCTATCTAGTAAATATATATAAAACAATTAGTTTAAATTGATAAAATGTGCTCACAATAGGGGCCTACATGAGCCAAATTAAAAAATAAACAGCTGAGTTGTTAGCATGGTAATCCAGTGGACAGTTTTAATCTGGTTTTTATATTTTTCAATAAAAATACCTTTCTGGAGGAAGTAATATAAAATTCATATCCTGCCTTTTTTTTTTTTTGCTTCAAACTCAGCAATTAAGTAAGCCCAGTTCCAAAAAAGAATATGCACCCAATTCCAAAAAAAAATATGTGAGAGCATTCTTGCGTGCATGGCTACTTTCTGTTTACCAGAACCAGCTGTACCTTGATTTCTGAGAGAAGCCACAGGTGCTGACCGTTCCTTGAACTCCCGTGTTCTGGTGGTCTGAGCTTGTTTTGCAGCCTGAGCAATTTCCACACCTGGGTCTGCAGTTCTACGCCTCCCACGCCTTCCACGCCCCCCATGCCCCCCACACCTCCCGGGGAGTAGGAAAGATATATAAGCCCAGAGTGCTGAAATAAAGGAGCTTCGAGCTTCTTTTTCTTCAGAATCGTTGTTGTGTGTTTCTTTCATCTGCAGCTCCCTCGCCGACTGGGTTTCACTTTGGTCCGGTGCAGGCGCTGGCATAGTTTCTTTAACTGTTCTGTTTCTGCCCTGTATGCTCACTGATAAAACTGAACTTGATCTGAGAAGCCCTTTATTGGAGAAGGAGGCTTAGTTGCTCAGTTGGAAACTAGAAATGGCTCAAGCATTTTCATTTTTCTAACAGTTAGTCTGCCTTTTGTCTGTTTTCTGTCTAGAAGCTGTTCTATCTCAAATCTATGGTTTAAGGAACTTGTCTGGAGGAAGAGGCCACTGGGAAAGTTGGAGGTTGGGGTTTCTCTGCTTTGAAATATCTGTGGAAGTGAAGGCAAAAGAGAAGCTTTTGAAGAAAAAAGAGCGTCTTGCAGTGAAGTGCGCTGTGCTTCTGTCGAGTGGGAAGAAAAGTGTATCAAAGACATCCTTCTCCTTCATCTCTTGCTCTAGTTGCAGGCTTTGTGGACTCCCTGAGTAAATCTTTGTAGACACGAAGAATTTAGGCTTTTAGATAATGAAAAGTTTTAAAACTTTTGTTTCATAACAAGAGTGTGAACAGAACTTATAAATTTGACTTTATCTCTTAAAATT
>CM053403.1:61588555-61622768 GCA_028644305.1 Xerus rutilus | reverse complement strand
AAAAAAAAAAAAAAAAGAAAAGATAGTTTCAGAAGTTGGAGCCCCTGATAGGTCCAGTTCACACAGGAGTTGGAGCCAGACAACAAGAAAATGGACCCATGGTTTATTTAAGGGGTACATCAAAGGTAGGGATAAGGTTTCAAGGCAGAGTCTTGCTTCTTGATGTCTTACTGTCAGCAGGTTGATTGGCATCTTGGCAGGTCACACCCATTTCAGAGGGACTGTGTGGCTACAGCAGGTCACCCCATCTCTGGTGCCGTGTGGGATCTTTAGCAGAGCTTGAATAGGGCTCACAGTGAGTCAGGGCTGTCAATCAGAGGAAATGTCCACCGGTCATTCCCAGACACCAGATTCTCCTATTCAATGGGCTGCAATGCACGGTAGTCCACACACAGCCCACGGACAGCTCTCGACATTGAACTAAAAGACCCCTCAAATTAATTTCAGCCTTCCTCCTTTACCTCTTACGTCATTTAGTTAGGAAGTGCCCCACCAGAGAAAAATGAGAATACTCCAAACTCACTGTCACCCATAATTCAGGGTTCTTCACCCTGGACTGCAGCTGGAGCTGCCCTTCTCATTCAGTCCCAAAGGAAACTCAGAGCTTGTATCTGGAATGTGATAAATGAAGGAAAAGGACAAATTATGCAGATTGATAAGGTATCAAAATGTTCAACTTCTCAAAAGTATCCCAGTTTGTTATGACCTACTTTTTAAAATTTGGCAAGCTGCTTCCTGCTGCTGCTTTTTGTTTTGTCTGGGGGCTGAGGATCAAACCCAGGGCCTCACGCATGCTAAGCATGCAGAATTCTCCCATGAGCTACACCCTAGCCCTTAGCTTCCACTTTCTGAGCTGAGTTCTCTCTGCTGTGAAACAGAAGGTTGCGCAAGTGTGGGACAGTCACCTGTTATGATTCTTCACATCTGGCACTTTGGAAAGGACTGAGGAAGACTCTGAACACCTGAGTATCTGCCTGCTTTCTCAGTTAAAGAAAAAACAATATAGGATGCTTCAAGAATTCAATTGAGTCTCAGGAAAAACTGGTTGTCTTTCTCAAATTGAAAACTAATGGTTAATGCAGTTCATCAACAGCTGTATTTAGTTTTGGATAATGCCTAAAATGTTGGCATACTCAGGTTCTGCTTTGAGTTAGTACCAGTTGAGGGGCTTTGGCTATCTTCTTTTTCTTCCTCCTTTACCTCTTTTGATTCTGAGGAGCTTCTGGCCAGTTTGTATGGTTTTTATTTTTTCTAGTTTTCTCCTACTTGGGAAATGTATCAGGCTGGCCTGTGGAGAAGTGCAAATAATGAGGGCTTTACATAGCTGGGAATTAATCCCCAAGAAGTAGCAGTGGAAGTTATCTGGGTTCTGGAGATGGGCATCTACTCCTGCTACTTTTGTGATCTAGGGAAAGAGGAGGCTTGCAAACCTTTCTGCTAGCCAGAGATCAGTCTTGGATTTTCCTCAGGTTTGGCAGGGTCTGATCCTCACTACACGCCTCTCACACTCACACTCTCTCACATACATACCAACAGGCAAGCCTTTCTGCTAGAATCATAGGACCCTGTGGAGCATGAAGGAATAAATGGACAATTTATTTTGATCCCCAACCTAATACAACATCTCCCATAAGTGTTCCTCCAGTCTCTGAATGTCTTCAGCTCTTTTCTGTCAACTGTTGTGATTTAAAGTTTGTCCCCATCCTACCTAAAATCCTGATGTTATATTACCTTTGTGACCATTTCCATGAACACTCAAACAGCTTTAATATTTCTCATCTTAAAAACAAACAAAACCAAAGCAAAAGACAAAACCAAAGAACTCCACTTGATTCCACATCCTCTAAACTCACTGTTTTACTTTCCCAATCTCCTTCATATGAACACTTCTCAATAAAGTTATCTGTGGTTGCTCTTTCTACATTTTCACCTACCATTCTTTCCTCAATTACTCCTGCAAGCTGAAATGTCTCTCATCAATGCTGTCAACCACTCCCAGATCCAATGATACAAAATCCAATGGTAACTTTTCTGTTCTCTTTTTACTTGAATTCTAATAGCACTTAATCCAGTTGGCCTCCCTAGTCTCCTCAAAGCACTTTTCTTGGCTTTTGTGATACCAACTTTTCTGATTTTCCTTGTTTAGTGACTGCTGCTAAGTTTCCCTTGCTGGGTCATCTTTAGCTAAAACCAGAAGTGTTGGAGTGCTCCAAAGTTTATTGCCAGGACCTCCACTGTAATTTCCTTAGATGTTCTATGCCATCTTACAGCTCCAAATACTACATCTACACAAAATATTAGCCTTGGTCATTCCCTAAAGCCTTGCAATTATATATATTATATATACATACATAAACATTTATATATATACACATATAAATTATATATAAATATTATATATATAACTAGACATTGCACTTCAATGTTTAAAAAGCATCTTAAGCAATTTTGTCAAAACGTAACTAAGCAGTCAAACAGGAAAGAATACTCAATTTTCACCCTCCTAATGTGTTTCCCAATCATCCTGATTTCAGTAAATGATGTATTATTATCTACTCAGTTGCTCAAGCGAAACTCTAAGGCTTAGGCTTGAGCCTTCTCTTTTTCAGCCTACATCTAATGCAGCAGTAAGACATTTAACTATTCTAAAACATATCCCATATTTCTCTACTCTTTTTCGTTTCTTTGAGCAACCTTAGTAAAAAAAAAAAAAAAAACCATCATATTTCACCAGGGGTCCTGCAATAGTTCCTAAGTATTATCCCAATATCCTCACATCCTTCTATGATTACTTCTCCATAAAGCAGCAAGTTAATTAATTTTTTTGGTCAGGGGGTGAGTACCAGGGATTTAACCCAAGGGTGCTTTACAAATAACTGAGTCACATCCCCAGCCCTTTTTATGTTTTTTTGTTTTTGTGACAGGATCTCACTAAGTTGTATAGGGCCTCTGAGTTTCTGAGGCTGGATTTGAACTCACAATCCTCCTGCCTTAGCTTCTCGAGTCACTGGGACTATGGGCATGTGTCACTGGGCCCGGCTAGCAAGTTACTCTTTCAAGACTCTCATATATGTCACTAAGAATCAGATACAGAGCCTTGCACCATGGTCTGAAGGTTATTGCAGGATCTTGTCCTTAACTTTTTCACCCATCTCTTACTGAGCTTCAGCCATGCAGCCTTCTTTCTGTCCTTAGTTATTTCAAGTGCCTTCTGTCCTGGACCTCTGTGCTACTCCTTCCTTTAACCACAATGTTCTTCTGAAAATTCTGGAATTCCCTTGATTTTAGCTCATATGACAACTATCTAGAGAGCTCATCCATGACCACCCAACCTAAAGTAAAGGCCAGACAATGTTTACCACATCACCCTATTTTAATTCTTAGCAAGGAACTGACTGATTGCTATTTGCTATTTCATTATTCAGTTATTTTTTATTTATTGCTGGTCTTACCTTCCTAGGTTGTGAGCTCTGTAAGAGCAGGGGCATCCCCATTGTGCAGAACAAAGCCTGATTAGTGAGAACTTGAGATAGATTCCACACAATCAGAGAGAAGGGGAATGAATTCTGGTCATTTTAAAAGATGTGGGTACTAGCAACCATTTTCATGTGCACTCTTATCTCTTACCTGAGATAACTTCTGGAAATATAGCTGTAGAGAGAATCAAGGCAAGAAATCATTCATCTCAGGTTCGTCCGCATGAGTCAGCAGTGAATGGAGAGGAGGCTACGTAGGTGGTTTTAGGGACAGCACAAATAACACTTTCCTTCTTCTCCTATCCTCTAAATATGGCCTTACTCCTACCAGTAGGTGTAAACTGTGAGAATATTTCCAATCTCATACTAAAGTCTCCAAATTGAAAAAGAAAATATTGCTAGGTTATTTTCTCATATGCCAAGCACTAATGTCACCAGTCCAGAGACTTGACATCTATAAATAAAACAGCAGGCTTTTTTTAAAAAAATAATTTTCATTAGAGCATTATATTTACACATAGTATCTGGATTCCTTTTGACATAATTATACATATAAGGAATTAGATTTCAATCCCCATTTCTGCTTCTCTTTCCTGTCCTCCCCCCCCTTTCTCTCTAATCCACTGATCTTCCTTTCACTCCTGTATCTATTTTTTTTTAATCTTTTTTTTTTAATATTTTTTTTAGTTGTAGATGGACACAATGTCTTTATTATATTGCTTTGTATGTGGTGCTGAGGATCGAACCCAGGGCCTCACGCATGCGAGGCAAGCGCTCTACCGCTGAGCTACAATCCCAGCTCCTCCTGTATCTATTTTTGATTGGTACTTTATACATATACATAAAGAAAAGATTCCCTTTGGTACATTTGTATATGTATGCAACATGGTTATGCTAGATTTATTCTACATTTCTTTCCCTTTCCCTTCTCATCTCCTACGTCTACTCCATTGATCTTCCCAATATCTTTATGATCCCCTCCCCCACTGCTTTCCTCCCCTTATTTTGCTCTATCTTCCACATATGAAGAAAAACATTCAACCCTTAATTTTATGAATCTGGTTGATTTCATTTATCATGGTTTTCTCCATTTACCAGAAAATGCCATTATTTCATTCTTTATGGCTGACCAAAACATTTTCTTGATCTATTGATGGGCATTTGGGTAGATTCCATATCTGGCTATTGTGAATTGTGCTGCTATATAAAAATTGTAGTGATTATATCATTATAGTATACTGTTTTAATTCAGTATATATTTGGTATATATTTGGATATATACCAAAGAGTGGGATAGCTGGATCATATGGTGGTTCCATTCCTAGTTTTTTGAGGATTCTCCATATTGCTTTACAAAGTGGTTGTAATAACTTGCAGTCCCACAAACAATGAATGATTGTACTTTTCCCCCACATCATCACAAGCATTTATTATTATTCACATTCTTGATCATTGCTATTCTTATTGAAGTGAGATGAAATCTTAGTGTATTTTTGATTTATATTCCCCTGATTGCTAGAGATGTTGAACATTTTTTCATATATTTTTTGGCCATTTGTATTTTTTCTTTTAGTTCTTTTCCCAATTTATTGGTTGGGTTGTTCTTATTATATTATTTGGCATTGAATGTTTTGAGTTCTTTATATATTCTAGATATTAACCCCCTGTCAGAAGAGTAGCTGTCAAAGAATTTCTCCCATTCTGTAGGCTATTTCCTCACTCTCTTAATTGTTTATTTTGCTGTGCAGAAGTTTTTTAATTTGATGGCATTCCATTTATTGATTCTTGGTTTTATTTCTTGAGCTTTGGGGGTCTTGTTGAGGAAGTCAGTGTCTATACTTATACGATATGATAGAGTGTTGACCCCATGTTTTCTTCTAGCTGTTGCAAGTTTTCTGGACTAATTCCTAAGTCATTGATCCATTCTGATTTGACTTTTGTGCACGGTGAAAGATAGAGATCTAATTTCATTCTTCTGCATATAGATATCCAGTTTTCCCAGAACCATTTGTTTAAAAAGCTCTCTTTTCTACAACATATATTTTTGGCACCTTTATCAAGTATCAGGCTGTCAGTATGTGGCTTTATCTCTGTCTCCTGTATTCCATTGGTCTTAATGTCTACTTCGATGCCAATACCATGCTGTTTTGTTACTATAGCTCTGTAGTATAATTTGAGATCAGATATTGTGATGCCTCCTACATTACTTTTCTTATTCAAAATTGCTTTAGCTATTTTGGGTATCCTATTCTTCCAAGTGAATTTAAGGACTATGTTTTCTAGTTCTGTGAAGAGTATCATTGGTATTTTGATGGGAATTGCATTGAATTTGTTTATTGCTTTTGGTAGTATGGTCATTTTGACAATATTAATTCTGCCAAAATATGAGAGGCCTTTTCATATTCTAAGGTCTTCAATTTCTTTCTTCAATGTTCTATAGTTTTTATAGAGATCTTTTATTTCCTTAGATTAATTCTCAGGTATTTTATTTTGGAGAGGGATGTTGTAAAGGGGGTGGTTTTCCTGATTTCTTTCTCTGCTGAATCATTATTGGAATACAGAGAAGTTATTGATTTATGAATGTTGAACTTGCTGAAACAACAGGTTTTTATTTTAGGGCTACTAAAAGGATTATGAATAATCTCCCTAAAACAAAACATTCACATTCTTTTTCCTACAGCAGCTGCCTTTAATTTCTTAATTCAAGGCTTACTTCTTCAGATTGTGCATGCAAAATTAAAATATAAAGAACTCTGGGAATCAAGGAACATGGTAACAGCAGATAGTTCATAGCAATAAACCATAGACTAAGTTTGTTAGAGCCAGCCTAAAAGAAGTATCTTTGAGAACAGTTCCTTGCAGAATGAGGTATAAGGAAGTACTTGAAATAGAGATTTGATGACCTAGCAGAGATCGGAGTTTCATTGTTTTTGGAAGACACAAGAGGTTTCATTGATCACAGTGAGTAACTTAGGGCTCTATACTGGCATGAAATCCCTGGGTTTATGGGAATGTACTGATCTGGCAAGAAGAAAAACAAGAGCAGAGGTAGGAAGGCATTAGAGACAAAGTTTGTTTATATATAATTTTGCCCAGAAAATAAAGGAATCTTGCATCATTTTCATAATCCACCGTCCTGATAGGTGAACAGAATTGGAGGTTATCATAACAGCAGAAAATTAATGCCCTGCAATTCGTAGGTGTGGGATGTTGGTTAATGATCTAATGAGCCATAGGGAACTTGAAATATCTTTGTGATGTCCTTTCTTCTCTCCTTTCCAGACAGTGCAGTGTCACAACTCTAATCTCAGCTTCCCCGAAGGTCCACAGCCCTAAAGAAATGGAGACCGTTCCAGAGGCCAAGGAAGAAAGCAGGACATATGAAAATACAGGTGGCCTTGAAAACAGACTAGAATCAAGTTATTAATTCTAGGAGTTTCCTATTAGCTCTATGATCACTGGAAAAATCTTAAGTTTTTCTTATCTCAATTTTCCTAGTCCAAAAACAAAACAAAACAAAAAAGGGCATGTAACATCATCTTTCTTGCACGATTTTAAGAGTTTACTTAGATAACTGATGTGCGGTGCTCAGCATACGTTAGTCAATTGGTTATAATTACATTTATGTTAGTAATTACCTTAATTTTAATCTATAAATATTACTCCCTCCCCCTAAAAAGAAGAATCAATTCTGGAGGCAAATCTGAGCATGTTAGTGAATAGAGAGAAACAAACCAGGTGAAGGAGGGAGAAATGGAGATTGTGGGGTGTGAACAGGATGACTCCCCTACAAGAGTAGCGATGTAGGAGAGCTCAAAGACTAAAGCACAAAGTGAGGGAGGCACTGGGAGGAAGGCTTGAAGGGAAGTCACAAGAGGCCCAGGAGCTGGCTGGGGAAATAAGGCAGACCTAACTCAGTCCTCCCCAAGGGAGAAAGCTTCCAGGTATTCTGACCTGTCAGATGAATGTCTCAGCAAACCATCATACATACAGGCAGAAAAGAACAACTAAATCTCTGTAGGAAGAGAATTCTTTTGTCTATCTAGGTGCCAGTAGTAGAAAAAAGAAATATTAGTTCATATGTGCAATGGTTTGAGTGTATCTCAAAAGATCATGTGTTAGAACCTTAATTCCTCAATGCCATGTTGGGAACTAGGGCAAAAGGGGACGGTGTTTGAGTTACGGGATGGCACCCTCATGCATGGATGGATAAATTTCTCTCTCTGGGTTAATTCTCCTAGTAGTGAGTTAGTTCTGCTCTCACATGACAAGATTAGTTACTACAAGAATGAGTTGTTGTAAAGTGACGCTGCTCCTCATGCTTTGTCTTTTTTGCACACACCCACCTGCCCTTCCACTTTCCTCCATGAGTTGAAGCAGCACCAGAAGCCAAGCAGATGCCAAAACCATGCTATGGATTTCCCAGCCTCCAGTGGTCCTACATATGCTTTCCTTTATAAATTATCAGGTCAAGTCTCAAATATTCTGTTATAGCAACAGAAAACAGGCTAAAGCAATGTGCCAGGAACCTTCCAGATCAAGATCTTAAAACCTTTTTCTAGATTCTTCTAAGATTTGGATGCTCTGAATCCAAAAAGAAAAAAGTAAGGAAGAAAAAATACAACTTTGAGTAGTTCTGATTCTCAATATATAAATATGTGAGCAATTATTCAGACTATCTCAAATACTATCACACAGTTTTTTCCCCCACTTTTGTCATTGTTCAAAAGATTTTTCCCACAGGTGTTATTCAGATAAAGACTTCACAGATAGAAACATTCAGAAAAGCAGCTAGACTTGGATAGCCAATGTGTGGGCAGCCGAGCCTGCAAGCCCAGGAGACAGCTGAGTAAATGCCTTAAATTTCTTAGAGTCCAGCTAGATGCTTGTTTTGATCTTATTACCTTGGATATTTTCTTGTATGTATGTATTTAGTAAAGACAGCCTTTACTATTCCTCCTAGTTTAACTTAAAAAACAATTGAGTATAGGCCATAGGGCACTGTTTTCTTAGAGAATGTACTTAAGAAAACTTGATAAATTATTTCTCTGTCTCTTTGAAATGTACATAAATATTCTTCTAGCCTTTTGTCAGTTTTACAACCCAGTAAGTGTCTTTCTTAAGGACCTTGGAACCATCTCTTTGAAATGCAAACATCAAAGGAGAAACCATCCCTATCTCTCAGTCTCTGTGGGAGGGTAGGAGCCTAACTTAAATAGATGCCAATTAGCAAGCACAGATGGCCTAATCACAGAGAAAAACATTTGAAAACTCAAAAATAACTCATTGTGCTGGACACATCCCATTGATTGACCTCCCTGTTAATGTCCTTCAGTACTTTTCTACTAACCCCAGGGCGTAAAAATTCTCATGCCTTTGTTTCAGTGGAATTGAGTTCAATCTCTTCCTCATCTCTATTACAATATTCTTTACAGTCTTCCTTGCCTGTTTAGCTCAGATTTAACATTTGCTTTGATAGTATATATTGATTGGTGGATTTAATTACACTTCATACACAGAGCATTGAGTTAAACATAATAATCTTAGCTAAAACACAGTACCATCATTTATTAAAAGGCCCCATTGGCTCATTTTCTTCTAAACCCACAGTCTACTCCTCTTCCTCTCTTCCACATAGGCATCTCTTTTTTTTTTCCAATCCCCTCGTTTATTCTTTATTATAAAAATCAAAAAGGAAAATGAACATATAGTGCTTTGTAAACTATAAATCTTTGTAAAAATGCCAATTGAACCATGGTGCATGTTTTATTCAAATCAAAACCAAATAGTTTTAAGAAATCTAGTTACATACCACATTGAATTCTTAATCATTAATGATTATAAACTAGACCACAAACCTTTGAGTATTTAGTTCATCACCTGAGTCCTCTGAAAGAAGACCCTATATTCTAATCCCCTAACTGCTGGACTGGGGACAATTCTCAAATAGAAATCAGAGAAATATAGTACATTTTGTACTTAGTCCATAGAAGCTGACTCCTGATAATGAATACTTCCATTTCATGTACTCACAAGTTATGAATCGACACTTCATTATCCATCATTTGCCAAATTGATATCAAGCTTACCCATTTATCTTCTCTCCTCCTGTATCTTTTCATTAGTCAGCTTCTAGCTTTCCAGTACTTTTTATGTGGCCGACTATTTCATTTAAAAAATATGGCACGCTTCACGAATTTGCGTGTCATCCTTGCGCAGGGGCCATGCCAATCTTCTCTGTATCATTCCAATTTTAGTATATATGCTGCCGAAGCGAGCACCACATAGGCATTTCTTCTAATGTGTTTATTTCTCATCCTCTTTTTACAGCCATTTTTCATTGTTGTTATCAATGGTTGGATTTTAAAAACAGCAATAAAAATGAAATTACTGGTATTTCTGGTATGAATACCAGAAAACAAGATAAATTACACATAGTGATATTGATAATGTTTATTTGCCTAGAAAATCCAAAAGACTCTAAAACAAAATCATATGGACTAATAAGAATTTAAAAGAATATCAAGCCTGGCGAGGTGGCGCAAGCCTGTAATCCCAGCACTTAGGGAGGCTGAGACAGGAGAATCGCCAGTTCAAAGCCAGCCTCAGCAACGGCGGGACGCTAAGCAACTCAATGAGACCCTGTCTCTACATAAAACACAAAATCGGGCTGGGGATGTGGCTCAGTGGTCAAATGCCCCTGAGTTCAATCTCCAGTACCAAAAAAATAAAAAATAAAAATAATTAAAGGAATATCATGGTGTGGATAGTGTCTCTATCAATGTTTACATGCAGACAATAGAATCTACTTTAAGAAAAATCGATTTAAAAGAGTAAATATTTTGTTAAATAATAATTGTGAGATGTGTTAAAAGAAGAGGCTCCATTTTCAGATTCTAGAGTGAAAATCTTTGCACTGAGAATATATATGCCCCTGTCTCAGTTGGGAAAATCCTGATAATGTATTGCAAGAAGTTGATGAATCAGGAAGCTGCCATTTCTACTACTGATTGCCTGACTCCTAGACACCTGTCTCCCATGTAACACAACCTGCTCCATCTAGAAGGCAAAAGGTGAATCAAGATATTATTGCTTCTTAAGAATCATCTCTTTCTGCCAAGATTTATAGGCACAAAGTACATCTAACTAATTGCACTTAATCATGTCAGGAGGCCATTCTTTTTAGCTTTCTAGACTTTGAAGTCTAGCAGGGCATTAAAGTGAATATGAAATAATTCAATGTAGTCTCTGCTATGCTGAGTACACAACATTCAACAGACAGCTTTTTCTGTACTAGAAATTATTTTCCATATCATAGAAATAGGAAAACATTCTCAAAATGGTGACAAAACTCTAAGATTCTTAAAAGACAACTTTTATATGAAAAAAGTTAATATTTTTTGAAGGACATTAAACACTACATGAAAAGATTGAGAAACAATTTCTGGTTTGGATTGAAAAGACTTAAAATGAAAATATGAATTTTTCTCAAGTATTTGCAACAGATTAAAGTTCATCTGGGATCCTAATTTTTCATAATTTGATAAGAAAATATTAATATTCAAATGGAATTACAAATTCTTGAGAATAGACATGAAAAGTTAACACATGCTGAGATCTCTTTTACCAGGTATTAGAACAACTAATATGCTTTATATAGAAAAGGGTAAATTTTAAAATAGTAAACCTGGACAGAGTTCCTGAACTATGTCACACAGATGACAAAATTATTTCTTTTTTGTGAAGAAGGAAAATCTTGTTTAATATGTCTGTCAGAGGTGGTATATATCCACAACATGAAACAGTATACTTCCATTTCATACAATGTTCCCAAATAATTTCTAAATTATTTTATCTTTATATAAGAGATGTTAGAAGGCTTATAGACTATACAATTGTGAGGTCAGGGAGACCTTCATAGCCAACCTAGGAAATTTAGATAGGAAGGCTATAATAAAAAGTGTATTTAACTATATATAATTTTGGGAGGACTACCAGGGATTGAACTCAGGGGCACCTGACCACTGAGCCACATCCCCGCCCTATCTTGTATTTTTATTTAAGGATCTCACTGAGTTGCTTAGTGCCTTGCTTTTGCTAAGGCTGGCTTTGAACTTGTGATCCTCCTGTCTCGGCCTCGTGAGCTGCTGGGATTACAGGTGTGTGTCATCACACCCAGCTGGCTATATACAATTTTAAATTTTGGATGGTGGAAATATTCCATAAGTGTAGAAAACAGTGGGATAATAGAGCTGGAAAAACATTTTCTAGCAAATTTACTGGAAAGAGATAATGTATTTAATATTCCAAGAATATACACATATAGAAAAAGAAAATTTAAATGCTCAAAAGAAAAATTAGCAAAAGATAGGATGAGAAAGTCATAAGAGCACAACCAGATGGTTCAGGAAAATGAAAATATGCAAAAAATCACTAGTGTTCAGAGAAATAAAAATTATTGTAGCATCAAGAATTTGCTTGTTATCCACATGAATGCTCCCAAATAAAGAAGGAAGTTGCCCAGTCTAGACTGGAAAGCGCTGGAGCTTCATCTAATTGAATATGATGATCTACTTTGGTTTGTGTGTTAGTATATAGAAATACAATTAAGTTTTCAGTATCTTGTGTCTTTTACCTTGTGACTTTGCTAAATTGACTTATTAGTTCTACTAGTTTTTCTGTAAATTCCTTAAAAATTTTTGCATTAATTTATTAGTAAAGATAGTTTTTATTTTTTTCCTTCCAATTTGTGCCTTTCCCCCTTGCCCTATTTTACTGGCTAAAACCATCCTATGGTCTCAATTAGAAGTAGTAAAAGCAAACATCTTTGCCTTCTTCTTCATCTAAGAGGTAGAACAATAAATGTTATTTTTCCCCTTAGACATGATGGCAATTCTACATTTTTTTGTATATGCTCACTTGCAAGTTAAGAATTTTCCCTTTTATTCCTAGTTTGAGTTATTTTTAACTACACAAGTTAAATATTATCTAAGGATTTTTCTGCATCACTTGAAATGATCATAGGATTTTCTTTTGTGAACTAATATGATGAATTATATTGTGTCATTTTAGAATGTTAAAGCAACCTTGCATTCTTGGAGTAAGCCACCTTTGGACATGAAGTATTACCAATTTAAATATTGCTAGATTCCTCTTAACAAAGTTTGGTTATGAAATTTTGAATGTATTTTCATGAGGATATTTGTCTGGAGTTTTCTTTGGCTATGGTATCAGGACTTTAGAAAGTAAACTGGGAAATACTCTTCTATATTTTGGGGGATTTTGTTTACAGTTAGTATTTCTTTCTATAAATATTTGTTAAAATTCACCATAAAGGCATCTGGACCTAGAGTTTTCTTCATGAGAGGTTTCTAAATACAAATTCAACTTTTGTATGCCCACTCAAATGTTGCAGACTATACAATTAAAAGTATTTTCAATTAAAACATTTTCAATATCAAATACCGGCGAGAATTGGGAGGGCAACAAGAATCTTTCTATACTGCTGGTGGGAATAGAATTTTACAAACACTTTGGAAAGCAGTTAGGCAGTTTCTTATAAAGTTAAACATATACTTACCACACAACACAGCAATTCTACTCCTAGGGATTTATCCAGATAAGTGATCATGTATGCCCTCACAAAGACTTTGTTCTTATGTGTGCAATGGTAGAATAAATGACTGTATCAGCATCACTATGCTGAGGGAAAGACACCAGACACAAATGACTGTTATGATTCCATTTATATGAAGTTTTAGGAAAGGCAAAACCACAGTCATTCAGAGTTGATCTGTGGTTGCCAAGGGCCCTGGAGTGGGAGGAGATGTATTGCAAAAAGACTTGAGTGAACTTTTGCTTGTAATAGAAATGTTCTGTATTGGGACTGTGAGAGTGGTTACTACTATATTTAAATTTGTTAAAAATTAACCATTTGGGGTCTGGGGTTGTCTCAGTGGTAGAGCACTTGCCTAGCATGTGTGAGGCATTAGGTTTGATTCTCAGCACCATAAATAAATAAAATAAATAAATAAATAAAGTCCATCAACAACTAAAATAAATTTAAAAATTATCCATTTAAAATTGGTGAATTATATTATATGTGAGTTATGCCTCTGTGAAGTTTATGCAAAAGAAAAACAAAAATATTTTAAAAATTAATAGTAGTCTCATGGAAATGAAGCTTATAAAATAATCTAAACATAAGAATACATATTTAACGTCCCTCTAGAGCATTGTTCATAGTGGCAAAACTAGAAGAAGCATGCATGCCTGCCTATGAGACAATAGTGAATAAATTACTGTACATTCCCACAATAAAAATATTATGCTGAAGGCATAATATTAGAATTAAGTAGAAATACAGCATTTGACTTGGAACAATTGGAATGGTTGAGAAAGACAAAATTAAAAACTGTGTTATATGCTTTTCTAGAAAAACACAGGCACAGCAAACTCTATATATTTGTATAAATAAATCCACATACATCTATATGTGATTGTGTATGAAAGAACTTGATGCTATACATTGAAATATTTATATGTACTAGATTGTTAATATGAGCTACTATGATGGAATGATATGAATAAAGTATATGAGGAGAGAAAGAAAGTGTTGGAAAGCCATAATGATAGAAAAATAGAAGACCTTGCCACTTATATAATTTAACATTTAGTTAAATGTGTAAATATATATGTATGTTATGTCACAAAATGGTTAAAAGTTATAAAAGCACAAAATTATGATATGATTACTATCCTTGGTCAGAACACTCATTCTTTCAACTATTCCCCAGATCTTGAAGAGCTCCTCCTTTGTGATCCTAAGTTGGCAGCAGATGTGTGTGACTCTATTTCCCTGCAAAGCTCTGAGATGTCCATCTGTTCTGGATAGTGTCCCTCTGTTCTGGATAGAGCTAGATAGTGACTCCTCTGATCCTCCAACTCCCTCTTCCAGACCTTCACTTTCCTGGCTCATCCCCCAGTTATGTAAGACCTAACTGCTATACTGCATCACTTATCCCATAGCATTCGTAGTAGCTTTGCTTCTCTGAACACTCATGGATGCAGGTACAATAATGAATTCAAAACTTGTTGCAAGCCAGGGACACAATAATCTGTATTGTTTGGGGATCAAATCAGCCCTATAAGATAAATTTTCACATGTAAATGAAAAACCTTGAGGTTTATTCTTACCATTGATGCCAGAATTTGGAGACGTTTGTCTTACTTGAAGTTCCCAGTGTTATCTATAAATTGGTCAATAATAGTAATTCTTCTCAGTATTCTCATAACCTTAGGTTGTCATAGATGAATAAAGGTGTGTTTTTCCATTACATATGAGAAGATGCTTCTTTCTCATTACAGAATATAATTAGAAGTATTTTTCTTTTAGTTTCATTCTGACACGATAATGAATTAAAATTACCCTTACGTTTCCATGAAGTAGTACCTATTATGCTTTCTCCCTTAATTTCAAGATTATAATATTTTCTTTCATTCTAAGCTATAGAAATTGACTCTGACTTTCTTACACAAAATTGAGAAAATAATTTAAGAAAAGAATGTAAGATAATGTAACGGGAGGGAGTTATACTACAGCAGTCACAGCAAACAATTTCAATATCAGGTTGGATTTTTATGCCATCAAGAGAATCTTATCTTGGTTCTTATCAGGCAAAATGGATATTTTTGGAATGGATAGTTGGCAACTAACAGGCTAAGGGTAACATGGAGAAAAGTGGTGATTAGAACCTGGATTCTAAATTTAGAACTCATGGCTTAAAATCCTGGCTCTAACCTTTATTTTCTTTGTGACCTTGGGCAGGTTTGACATCTCTTGACATCTCTGTTTCTTCATCCAAAATACAATACTTTTTAGGTTTGTTGAAATTGGAAATAGGATTATATATGAACCATTTAGCAGAATTCTCGGCATAAGCATCTTTAAAAATGCTTGATTATGGATAAGAAAATGACCTCAGGACAGAGGTTCATGGACAGTCTCATTAGGGCCCTGCCTTCAGATTATCTCAGTTCCAACCACCTTCTTCTTTCATTTGTCCCTAGTCAATATACAAATTCCCTGGAGGAAAAAATGTTTTTTCCTAGTTTGGCTTATGATAAATTTTGTATCATTGAATAGGTGATCTGCTAAAATGTTGCATAAAGAACTAATGCAAAAATAATTAAAGTAAACATTATTATTCATGAATCTATAGATTGGTTAATTCTCATCTTGCCTGAGTTTGTTCATGTTACTACAATCCTCCGTGGGTAGAACAGGCAGCATTGCTAACCCTCACTGGATTCATGTGTTTGGGATTCACTCACATGTTTGGGGTTCAAGTGAGTGTAGATTGGTCTCTCATCATCTTCTGGGCTAGCCTTGACTTGTTCTCATGATAAAAGCAGGAGCCTAAGAGAGAGAGGAAATGTGCAAGACCATCTGAGGCTCAAAGCTAGCAAGCATTCTTTGGCCAGAGCAAATCATAAGGTCATCCCAGATTCAAGGGACAAGAAAATAGACCTCTTCATGGGAAGAGCTGCAAAGTCACATTACAAAGGATTTCGACACAGAGGAAGACAGAGAATTTGAGCCACTTTTGCAATTAATTTACCATACTCCTGGGCCAGTCACTGCATGAGGGGTTTGTAATAGAATTAGCAGCCCACCCAGATTCTGTGATGAGTCCTGTTGTAGCAGAGGGCAGGATACTTTGATTGTCAGTGCTAGTGATGCATACTTAATGTATGGTGGAATTTTGCCAAAAGAAGAGTTGGTCCTGTTATTAAGAGAAAGTAGAAAGCATTTAGGGAAGCAAACCAACAAATGTCCACTACAAAGTAAATAACAAATCAACACGTTTTAAAGTAATTTCACAAAAAAGAGAATCAGCTGAGTCAATGCTTCGTCTCTGTGCAGGATTAACCTTCAAGCAAACAAGGAAAATGGTATTGTTGAGGAAAAAGCCCAGTGTTTTCATACAGCATCAGGCTTTGATGGCATGTGAGTTCAATCTCTATTTATCTTAGCTTCAGTTTTCTCAAGTTTCTTCTTCACCTGTGTCTATGATCAACTACTTACAATGCTGGCAATATTTTCCAAACATTTTGCTTACAGCTCTCTTCACCTCTTTGTTTTTCAGGCTATAGATGAGGAGATTCAGCATGGGAGTAATTACACTGTACTGCAAAGAAAAGATTAACTCCAAGGAAGAACCTGATTCTGGCATGAGATAGCCTAAGCATGCTGAGCCAAAATACAAGAGCACTACAGTAAGATGAGAGGAGCAGGTGGAGAAGGCCTTGCTTCTGCCTGTGGTGGAGCTGATGCTCCCTATGGTGGAGACAATGTAGCCATGGGAGGATAAAATTGGGAGAAAAATCACAAAGGCAATTAAGAGAAGAGCAGAGCATGACTGTGATATTGGTTTGGACATTAGAGCAGGAGAGATGGAAGAAAATAGGGAGTTCACAGACATAGTGGTTGATGGTTCTGTACTCATAGAAGTCCAAATTCACAGCTATAAAGATATTGATGAGTGCATTCAGGAAGGCCAGGCTCCATGACCCCCATGCAAGCCCCTCACAGAGCTGATTGCTCATCATCTGCCCATAGAGCAGAGGGTAGCAAATGGCAGCATAGTGGTCATAGGCCATGACTGCAAGCAGGCAGGCCTCAGTGTCCCCATTGACAACACAAAGAAGGCCTGGGCCAGGCAACCCTCCACAGAGATTGTTTTTGTCGTAGACATGAGGTTTTCCAGCATCTTGGGCAAAAAGACTGATTAATACCAAAGATCCAGAAAAGAAAGGTGACCCAGGAAGAAGTACATGGGTGAATGGAGGTAAGCATCATCCATGAGCAGCATCATGAAGCTCCCTGTCAGGGTCGGGAGGTAAATCACAGGGAAGAGCACAAAGAGTGAGGCTTGGATCTGGGCATCAGCATCCAAGAAGGAGGAAGTCAGTGAGAGCACTGAAGTTCTGCATGGCTAATATAAGAATCTTTCCCTTGAACTGCAAGAAAGAAAAATAATAAAACTCCCTCTTCTATTCCATTTATTCAATGCATTACTTCTCTTATTCACATATATTTTGTGATGATCATGAATCCAAATTTCATTGACTGTTGGTAAAGACACCATAACAACTTTGATAAAAGCCACATGTCTGTCATTAGATCAGCCCACTGCCTGTGTTGATCATTCCTCCCCCTATGACCCAGGCTGTCAAGTTTTCATTCTGTTTTATTTTGGTCTTATGTTCTTCTGGGGAGAGTTGAAGAAATGAATGGCATGGATAGTGAAAACATGATGGGTTCAAGAGACTAGAATTCTCGATTCATTTGAAGAGCCACTGGAATGAGAATAGTTGACTAAACAAGGAGAAAGGATAGGAATAGAGAGAGACTTTGAAGAAATATTTTTGGTTTTGATGGTACAAATATTGACAGTAATTGAGTGTGGTGAAAGCAAGTTGCTTTGGAAGGAACTAGGGCAATGGAATGGCCTATCAAGAATTGATTTATTTCCCTCCCTACCATCCATGTCATAAGGACAAGTTAGTTTTCAAATACTTTCTAAAATTTTAAAAGAATAAACTTAAAAGAATATTTATGAGCAAGTAGATTAAAGCAATGTGCTGTAATGTGGTTGCAGTTTAACAGTTAAACTGGATTTCCCCATCATCACCCAGAGTTTGGTCCTTTTATCTTGCTCTGACAGCCAGATGTCTACCTCCGATTCATGATATCTGTTTAATATTGTTGGCTCAGTTTTCGGGCTCATCCTATACTCCTTTGATAAAAGTGGAGAAATTGTGCCAGATTAGATCCCATTTTCCCTGGATCACAAACATTTTCTCTGGATTCTATACTGACAAAATGAATACTGTACCAGAGAATGTGTGGATGTGAAGAAAGCATTTGAAGAGTGAATTTTCCCAATGATTGTTTTACTTTCACAGTCAAAATAGTTTGCCCACAATGTTCACAAAGGTTTTCGATTCTCATCTTGAGATACATCCCTCATGTCCTGATGATAAAAGAACACAGCTTGGGAGGAAATAACACCGATGAATAATTTCTTCCAAGCAGAGGAACCATGTTGCTATGGGTCATAAAGAAAACTGCATAATATGATTTAAGAGACAGCAAAAAAAAATGTGTTTCTCATATTTCCCAACCTCCAAAGATACCAGAGATTATTTGACTTGTGGAAATATTTCCACCTTAGAAATTAGTTTGAAAAGATTCTTCATGTGATGATTTCATGTAAGATATACTAGGATGCTTAAAGCCATTGGAAAAGGTCTGTACTTCAGAGTTGAAACAGGTTTTCTCTTTGTTCAAAGGGTCCTAGCAGAGTCTTGCAGACCCCCACGGAGACCAGGTAGGTCCAGGACAGCCCTGCTAATCTCCACAGAGAGCAGGCAGGCCCAGGACATCCCTGCCGGGCTGTGGGGAGCTCAGGCAGGCCCAGAACAGTCTTGCAGACTCCCATGGAGACCAGGTAGGCCCAGGATAGCCCTCATGATCTCCACAGAGACCAGGCAGGCCCAGGACAGTTTTGCTCACCCCTACAGAGAAGAGGTAGGCCTCGCACAGCCTGGGCACTCCTGGAGGAGCCCAGCAGGCCCAGGACAGCCCCAGTGCTCCCTGAGGACCCAGGCCTAGGACCACCCTACCAACCAGTGAGGAGCCCAGGCCCAGGCTCAGGCACAGGATTGCCCACCATGCTGAGAACCACCTCACACACCACAATGCTGCATCTCCAAACAGGTCACCCAAAGCCATCTTTGGGCTTGCCCTTTCAGCTCCATCTGTAAAAGTGGTCTTCGCCATCTTGGGACACCTCCAACACCATCTCAGGTTACCCCAGCTGCTGCCACCATCATCTTTAGTTGTGGTGGCTTCTATCTTGAGACACCATCTGGTGGCTGGAAGCCCAACACCAAGGTACTTACAGGTTTGATGCTACCCAGCCATCAACCATGGACATAGCCACTTCCATTTAGGGACAACAGCCAGGACACAGAAGACCATCAAGGCCACCACATAAAAGCCCAACCCACACCCCACACCCTGCCAGTGGAGAGGAGCCCCATACTGTGGTTCCCTATTTACCAACATGTGGCTCCACCCAAACCACCTCCATTTTGCGATGTTGCAGCCATCACCATAGCCCTCCCCACACAGTAATCTTTACTGTGGGACGTTAAACAGGACAAGGAGGCAGCTGTCCACTGCAACACCACACACCATACTGTGGCATCACCAAATAGGCCACCCAATGCCATCGTACAGCCCATTCTTCCAGCCTCATGTCTGAAAGCAGTTGCCTCCATCATGGAACACTTCCGCTGCTATCTTGGGTTACCTCCACTGCTGCCTCCACCATCTTTAGCTAGGGCAGATTCCACCTTGGGACACTGATTGGGGCCTGGAAGCCCAACATCAAGGCACCTACAGGCTTGATGCTACTGCTGCCACCAACTAGAGGCATGGCCACTTCCATCTAGGGACAACAGCCAGTCCTGTAAAACTGTCACCAAGGTCCCTGTGGATGTGGTTGCACCAGAGGTACCTCTTCTCAGTGTACTAACAGATACTATTCTGTTGCAGAGGCAACAGGGAGTCTTGCATGGGGTAACCTCTCTTTTCTTGTACTAACAGCCAACTTCTTTTGATTACCCTTTCACTAGTTCTATAATCTAATACCTCTATATTCCCACATTCTATCTCATAAACATCATAGCCTACCCCCCTCGCCCCAGTCCAAAATTAGAAACAGTAAACCCTTATGCAAACTTATTGGCTATATGGTACAAGATAACTGAACTCATCATTTCTGTTTATAGCAAAAAATTGAAAATGGAAGCTAATTGATTTACAGCTACATATTGGTTGCACTGGGTGCTATAAACATTAATATCCCTCATAAAGGTTAGGTATTGATAATCTGCAGGGACACTACAAGATTATGGAGTAGAAGCTGCAATACCTCAGATCTGCACTGCCAGAGAGGAAGACACATAGACAACATGAAAAAGCAAGGGAGGAAAGTGACCCAAACAAACCAAGATACTACAACAATAAAATCCATTGACAGCACAAAAGAAAGAGAAAGAGTTCAGAATGTACATAATTAAAATGATCTGCAAATTAAAGAATGACCTAAGTGAGAAAATACAGGCAAAAATTGATCACTCCAACAAAGAGAGAAGAGAGCAAATGCAGGCAGCAAAAGACTACTTCAAGAAAGATAAAGATTCTAAAGGGGAAAAAAAACAATCCTTGAAATGAAGGAAACCATAAACCAAATAAAAAATTCCATAGAAAGCATCAACAGACTAGATTACTTGGAAGACAGAACATCAGACAATGAAGACAAAATATACAATCTTGAAAATAAAGTTGACCACACAGTGAAGATGGCAAGAAACCATGAACAGAACATCCAAGAATTATGGGATAACAACAACATACCAAACCTAAGATTTATCAGGATAAAGGAAGGCTCAGAGATTCAAACCAAAGGAATGTACAATCTCTTCAATGAAATAATATCAGAAAACTTCCCAAAAATGAAGAATGAATTGGAAAATCAAATACAGAAGGCTCATAGGACACCAAATGTACAAAATTACAACAGATCTACACCAGGGCACATTATAATGAAAATGTCTAAAATACAGAATAAGGATAGAATTTTAAAGGCCACAAGAGAGAGGAATCGGATTACATATAGGGAGAGTCCAATTCAGATCTCAGCAGATTCTTCAACCCAGATCCTCAAAGCCAGGAGATCCTGGAACAACATATACCAAGCTCTGAAAGAAAATGCCAACCAAAAATCTTATATCTAGAAAAATTAAGCTTCTGTTCTGATGATAAAATAAAAACCTTCAATAATAAACAAAAGCTAAAAGAATTTACAGCAAGAAAGCCTTCACTGCAGAACATTCTAGGCAAAATATTCCATGAGGAGGAAACAAAAAACAATGAAAATCTGCAAAGGGAGGAAGTACACTAAAGGAAAGTCCAATCAAAGGAGAAGCCAAGTCAAGTTAAAAACCAAAACTAAACCAAAATGACCAGGAACACAAACCATGTCTCAATAATAACCCTGAATATAAATGGCCTAAGTTCATCAATTAAAAGAAAAAGACTGGCAGATTGTATTTTTTAAAAATACCCAACAATGTGCTGCCTTCACGAGACTCATCTCATAGGAAAAGACATCCACAGACTGAAGGTTAAAGGATGTGAAAAAATGTATCACTCATATGGTCCACATAAACAAGTAGGAGTTTTCATTCTCATATCAGAAAAAATGGACTTCAAGCCAAATTTAGTAAAAAGAGATAAAGAAAGACATTTCATACTGCTTAAGGGAATCATACATGAACAAGACATAACAATCTTAAATATCTATGCCCCAAACAATGGGGCATCTATGTATATCAAGCAGACCCTTTTAAACTTCAAGAATCAAATAGATCACAACACAATAATGCTGGGTGACTTTAACACACCTCTCACCATTGGATAGATCTTCCAAACAAAAACTAAACAACAAAACTATAGAACTCAATAAACCAATCAATCATTTAGACTTAACAGACATATATAGACTATTCCATCCATCAACAAGTGAATACACTTTTTTCCTCAGCAGCACATGGATTCTTCTCCAAAATAGATCATATGTTATGCCACAAAGCAAGTCTTAGCAAATACAAAAAAACAGAGATCTTACCCTGTATTCTATCTGACCTTAGTGGAATGAGATTAGAAATAAATGACAAATTAAAAAATAGAAGCTACTCCAATACCTGGAGACTAAATAATACACTATGGAATGAGGCATGGATAACAGAAGACATCAGGGAGGAGATAAAAAAAATTCTTAGAGGTACATGAGAACTCCTATATCCAAATCTTTGGGACACTATGAAGGCAGTACTCGGAGGAAAGTTCATTGCATTAAGCTCTTTCACTAAAAAAAGAAAAAGTTGACAAATAAATGACCTGACATTACAACTCAAAGCCCGAGAAAAAGAAGAATAAACCAACACCAATAGAAGCAGAAGAGAGGAAATAATTCAAATCAGGGCTGAAATCAATGAAATCTAATCAAAGGAAACAATTCCAAAAATTAACAAAACAAAAAGCTAATTCTTTGAAAAAATAAAGAACATTGACAAATCCTTAGCCCCCTAATGAAAAAAAAGAGAGAGAAAACTCAGATTACTAAGATTTGTGATGAAAAAGAAAAATCACAACAGATACAATTGAGATACAAAATATAATTAGAAACTATTTTGAAAATTTATACTATAGTAAAATAGAAAATTTCAAAGACGCCAACAAATTTCTAGAGGCATATGACCTAACCAAACTGAATTAGGATGACATACATAACTTAAACAGATCAATTTCAAGCAAGGAAATAGAAGATGCCATCAAAAGCCAACCAACCAAGAAAACCCCAGGACCAGATGGATTCTCAGCCAAGTTCTACAAGGCCTACAAAGAAGAATTAATATCAATACTCCTCAAATTATTCCATGAAATAGAAAAGGAAGGAACACTTCCAAACTCATTCTATGAGGCTAGTATCACCCTGATAACCCAAACCAGATACATCAAAGAAAGAAAATTTCAGACCAATATCCCTGATGAACATACATGCAAAAATTCTCAATAAAATTTTGCCAAATCACATACAAAATCATATTAAAAATATAGTGCACCACAATCAAGTGGGGTTCATTCCAGGGATACAAGGTTGGTTCAACACATGGAAATCAATAAACTTAATCCATCACATCAATAGACTCAAACACAAGAATCGTGATTTTATCAATTGATGCAGAGAAAGCATTTGACAAAGTACAGCACCCTTTCATGTTCAAAACACTAGAAAAACTAAGGAGAATAGGAACATACTCCAACATTGTAAAAGCTATGCTAAACTCAAGGCCAACATCATTCTAAATAGAGACAAATTGGAAGCATTCCCCATAAAATGGGAAACATGACAGAGAGATGCCCTCTTTCACCCCTTCTATTCAACATAATTCTTGAAACTCTAGCCAGAGCAATTAGACAAAAGAAATTAAAGGGATATAAGTAGGAAAAGAAGAACTCAAACTATCATTATTTGCTGATGACATGATTCTATACTTAGAGGATCCAAAAATTCCACCAGAAAACTTCTAGAATTAATAAAGGAATTCAGCAAAGTATCAGTATATAAAATCAATACCCATAAATCAAATGCATTTTTATACATCAGTGATTAATCATCTGCAAGAGAATTTAGGAAAACTACCCCATTCAGAACAGCCTCAAAAAAAAATACTTGAGAATCAATTTAACAAAAGTGGTGAAAGACCTCTACAATGAAAATTATAGGACATTAAATAAATAAATTGAAGAAGACCTTAGAAGATGGAAAGATCTCTTATGCTCTTGGATAGGCAGAATCAATATTGTGAAAATGACTATACTACCCAAAGCTCCTTACAGATTCAATTTGATTCCATTTAAAATCCCAACATTCCTTATAGAAATAGAAAAAGCAATAATGAAATTCATTTGGAAAAATAAGAGACCCAGAATAGCCAAAGCAATCCTTAGCAAAAAGAGTGAAGCAGGAGGCATCACAATACCATATAGTAGTTCTATTTTTAGTCTATGAGGAACCTCCATACTGTTTTCCATAATGCATATATTAATTTACATCCTCACTAATAGTGTTAGCATTCCGTTTTCCCTACATTCTCTCCAGTACTTGTTTTTCTTTGTTTTGTTTTTGTTCTCTTTTTGATAAGACATTCTAATTGAGTCATTTCATTTTTTTTTTTTTTTTGCTATTGAGTTGCTCGAGTTCCTTGAATATTCTCATCAGATATATAGTTTGAAGATATTTTTCACATTCCATAGGCTGTCTCTTTGCTCTATGGATTAGCTTTTTTGTGTTGTTCCTAATCTTAGAAGAAAAGCTCTCAACTTTTTACTGTGGAGTATGGTCTTAGTTGTGGATTTGTCATACATGGCCTTTATTGTGTTAAGGTATGTTCCTTCTATTCCTGTTTTTTGGGGAGTTTTATCTTGAAGGGGTGCTCAATTGTATCAAATGTTTTTCTGTTGTCTATTGAAATGATCAGATGGTTTTCAGCCTTCTTTCTGATCTAACATGCATTACATTTATTGATTTGCTTGTGTTGAACTATCTTTGCATCCCCAGGGTGAATCCCACTTGATCATGGTGAGTAATCTGTTCAATGTGCTGTTGAATTGCTAATATTTAATTAAGGATTTTGTATCTATGTTCAATAGGGATATTGGTCTGTGGTTTTCTTTTTGTTGTTGTTGTGTCCTTCTCTGGTTTGCCATAAGGGCTGGCCTCAGATTAAATTGGGAAGAATTCCCTCTTTAAAATTTTATAAGTTTGAAAAACTTAGTTCTTCTTAAAGTGTTTGGTAGAACTTAGCATGAAATTGTCAGGTCCTGGACTTTTATCGGATGGAGACATTTTAGTACTGATTTAGTCATTGCTGATCTGTTCGGTCTTTTTTTTTTTTTTTTTTTTTTTTGTGATTCACTTTCAGTAGATTGTATGTGCCCAGGAATTTATCCATTTCTTCTAGGTTTTCCTATTTGATGTAAGTTGTTGATTATAGTCTCTCACAACTTTTTGCATTTCTGTAGTATCAGCTTTTACTTACTTGTCAGTCCTCTTTTACATCTCTGATTTTTTGAGTTGTCCCTCATTTTTTCCAAATGTCAATTTTGTTTATCTTAAGAGAAACCCAATTATTTATTCTATTTGTCTTTGACATGGTTTTTAGTCTCTATTTTGCCTCTATTTCTGGTCTATTATTTCTTTCCTTCTGCTAATTTTGGGTTTAGTTCGTTCTTGTTCCCAGATTGTTTATTTGCACTTTTTAATGTAGGCATTTTTTATTATAAACCTCTCTCTTAGAGCTGCATTTGTGGGCAAATGTAGCCCAGTAGTATAGGGATTTTCTAGCATACTCAAGGTCCTAGGTTTGATTCCCAGCACTGGGGGGGAGGGACTATATTTGCTATATCATATAGGCTTTGGTATATTGTGTTCCATTTCTGTTTGTCTCAATAATTTCTTAAATTTCCCTTTTAATTTCTTCATTGAACCATTAGCTGTTCAGGAGCAAGCTGTTTTATTTCAATTTTTTTTTGTATGGTTTCCATAGTTCCTCCTCTTATCGTTTTTTGTTGTTGTTGTTGTTTATTTGTTTGTTTTATTCCATTGTGGTCAGAAAAGATATTGGATATGATTTTAATTTTTAAAAATGTTGTTAAGACTCATTTTGTTCCCCAACATATAATATGTCCTGTTGAGAATATGTATTGTATAACCCTTGGATGAAACATTCTGTAAATGTCTGTCAAGTCCATTTGGTATAGAGTGTGATGTAACTCTGATGTTTCTCTGTTGATTTTTCTATCTGGATGTTCTATTGCTGAAGGTGGGGTATCCTTTACTATGTTTGTATTAAGGTCTATCTTTCCCTTCAGGTCTGTGAAAATTTGCTGTATATATTTAGGTGCTCCAATGTTGGGTGCATATATATTTATAATTGTTATATCTTTTCACCATATTAAGCTTTTTATCATTCTATAGTTGTCTTGTCTCTTTTTACAGTTTTGGGCCTAAAGTCTGTTTAATCTAATCTAAGTAGCATATAGTTGGGTCTAGTGTTTATATCCATGTATTTTAATTTGAGAATTTATATTCAAGGTAATTAGGTTACTTCTGGTTGCTTTCAAAATCATTTCTTTGTCTTTGACCTTTAAGAGTTAACTTATAATATTTGGGATGTAATCTTATTGGGGTGAATCCAGTTGGTGACTTGATCTTCCTGTACCTGGATATTTATATCTTTCTCCAGGCTTGGAAAGTTTTTTGTTATTCTTCTTTGAATAATCTATTTCTTTTTCTTTATATTCTCCCTATTGAACTCCAGTGATCCAAATATTTGCTCTTTTTACAATATTACATAGACCCTGTAAGCTTTCTCAGTTCCTTTTCATTCCCATTTACTTTTTTCTCTTCTGGCTGTGTATTTTCAAATAGGCTGCTTTTAAGTTCACTGATTCTTTTTTCTGTTTGATCAATTATTTTGCTAATGCTCTCTATTACATTTTCTAATTCCTTTATTATATTTTTCACCTCCAGAATTTGTTTATTTTTATTATGTTGATCTCTCTCAAGTTTCTTTGATAAATTCTGGAATTGTTTCTCTGTGTTTTCTTGAAATTTCCTGAGCTTCCTTAGCATAGCTATTTTCTATTCCCTATCTGGCAAATCACATACCTCCATTTCTTTGGGATCTATAACAAATATATTATTTTTTCTATTAAGTTGGGACCATAATTTACTGATTGTTCCCAGTGCTTGTGAATGTCAGTGCCTGTGCACTGAATAATTATTTACTCCAGCCTTCATAGTCATACTTCATTTGTGCCTGTTCATCTTAAATGGAACTATCCATGGGCATATCCATGGGAAATGACTGTACCGGTCATAGGCTCTTACAGCAATCAGCCCACAGGATGTCATTTCAGCTCCACAGGATGTCCTAGGTCCAGGTTTGCTATGAGACTCACCAGGGCTCTGAAGTTGACACAGTACCCTGACCTGAAGGAACCTGAGCAAGATCCAAGGAGTATACCCAAGCTATGTGGCAAAGTTGGTCAGGGATGTGAGCCCAGAAGCCTGTCCTGTTGGCTATACACACTTCCCAGATAGTCTATACACAGGATGTTTCATTTTCTTCGGTAGGAAGAACAGAAGGCAAGACTGTTATTTTTCTCCCTCAGGATCTGCTGTGGGATACAGGCTGGAGAGTCTACTCCAGTGACCCAGACAGGTAGATTTCCCAGCAGACCCCTGGAGCAGTTCTCCAACTGCAGGGAATGGGGTAGGAGCTGAGACTGTGCCCCATGATATGTTATGGGGCAGAAACCAATGTGCCCCCTTCAGTGGCCCAAGTGGGTGCCACTGCCAACCCCTATAAATTCCCTGCATGGACACCTCTCCAACTTAGGGGGCCAGAGCTGATATTAGGTCCCCTGAGGATCTGCCATGAATTGGAATTTGGTGATCCCTAACAGAAATTCAGATGAACAGATATTTCCAGGTGTGAGATATGGGCAGGTCTCCCTCTGGGTCCCTATATGAACAGTAATAAACTGGCACCATAGCTGAGGAAGACTGGTGTTATGGGCTGATTTTCAAGTTAAGTTGGGTTGATTCCATTCTAGTCAGACATCTCACCCTGCACAGAATTGGCTCCCCTTTCCTCATGAGCCCACGCTCATAGAAGCTGACACCCCCACCCACTTGCACTCTGACCACAATGTCTTTAAACTATGGAGTTGGTGCAAGCTTACTTCCTGAGTAGGTACAAGAGGTGCAAGTTTCTGAGAAATAGGTCTTATGATTGTACTTGCCTCTCCCAGTCCCCTCTTTTGTGGTTTTTCTGTTTTCAAGTGGCCCCCTCACCCACGTTCAGTGTCTTACAGAACTGTCTGCTTTTTGCTCCCTTGGCCCTGGCCAGAATAAATCCTTTCTTTGCTTCAAAAAGACCCAGAGTTTTATTTGGGATTTTGGAATAGTGCCTTAATATGAGGGTCAAATTAAAGGGTCATTTTCAGGTCCACTGTCAAAATCAATGTTGATAGGCACACAGGTCTTTCTACCAAGGCATTGTTGTGCATTATTCTTCCTGACCCCTTGGCAGACAGTTTTGGTTGCAGGATCAAGGCCAAAATGTGCTGAACTCAGATCCTTTGAGTAACAGGGCTATTTCAGGGGATGAACCCAGGAGCATAATTACTGGGTATGTCACCTAGGTGTTGGTTGTGAGAGTTTTAACCTAACCTAATCAGTGCATTAATCCCTCCATAGGGATTAACTGGATGATAACTGTAAGCAGGTAGGGTGTGGCTGGAGAAGGTAGGTCCCTGGGGATTTGTCTTTGGAGTATATATTTTCTTCTTGTTGAGCAGAGCGCTCTCTCTCTCTCTCTCTCTCTCTCTCTCCATCTCTCTCTCTCTCTGCTTCCTGGTGCCTTGTCCTGAGCCACTTTCCTCTACTACAATCTTCTGCTATAATGTCCTACCTTACCTTAGGCCCTGAGGAATGGATTTGGCTATCTATGGACTGAGACTTCTGAAACTATGAGCTCTGAAATAAGCTTTTTCTCCTTTAATTGATCTTATCACATCTTTTTGTCACAGCAGCAAAAAAAGCTGACTAAAATACTAGCTGATAAAAAAAAATGCTTCTGTTGACTCAAGTTTTGAAGGTTCTAGTCCATAATCCATTGTCCCTGTAGTTTGGTGCCTGTGGCAGGGAAGCACATCGTGGCAAGAATGTGTGAGGAGTAAAACTGTTTACTTCATAACCAGAAAGCAAAAAAGGGAAAGGAAGGCTGGCAGGTCTTATATCCCTTTTGAGGACATAGCCCTGGTAACCTAAGGACCTCTACATGGATGGTATTTTTTAAGAACTATTTTTTTCCATCATATTGAACACAGCAGCAACTTTTCTACCACTACAGCTTCATTCTCAATGTGTGCATGATTTCAGATGATCACATGCTTTCCAATGTAACATTGGCATGCATGTATCACTATGGTATGCTGATTTCAGCTCTTTTGGATGAATATGTAGGAAAGAAGTAACTAGATCATATGGTGATTGCATTTCTAGTCTTGAGAAATCTTCAGACTGATTTCCACAATAGTTGCACTAATTTGCAGTTCCATCAGAAATGTACAAGTATTCCTTTCCCCCTACATTCTCACCATATTTATTTTTATTTGTATTCTTGAGGATTGCCATTCTAATTGGGATGAAATGAAATGTCAGTATAATTTTTATTTTCATTTTCTTGGTTGCTAATGATGTCAAACACTTTTTCATTTATTTGTTGGTCATTTACATTTCTTCTTTTGAGAAATGTCTGTTTAGTTCATTTGCCCATTTATTGATTGTGGGGTTTTTTGTTTTATTTTGTTTTGGTGTTATAGTGTGTTTTTTAGTGCTGAAAATTGAACTCATAGCTTCATGCATGGTAGGTAGGTGCTTTACTACTGAACTATAGCCCTAACCCTGATGTTAAGTTTTCTGAGTTTTTTAATGTATTCTGGATTTTAATCCTCTATCAGAAGAGTAACTAGTAAAGATTTTCTCCCATTCTGTAGGCTCTCTTTCACACTCTTGTTGCCTTTGCTGTGCAGAAGCTTTTTTAATTCCATGCCATCACACTTACTAATTCTTGGGTTTTTTTTGGTTTTTTTTCAGTATGTTTCTTTTTTATTATTATTTCTGCAATTAACTTAAGTTCATTGAACAATTTTATTTTCATTTATAAGCATTACATTAATTCCCATGCAAAAACCCAAGACCACATATCAAAAATCCAACTTATGAGTCTGGACATTCAAGACCAAAGCCAAGATGTTGCTTGACTTTTTCATGAGTAGACATCATGGGCATCCTTTGGGAGAACAGCAGATTCCCTGACCCTCGAACAGCAGTTTGCCATGAATCCAGACCAAAGCAGGGAGCCTATGTCTTGAAGCACCTCCGCTTGGCAAGGAGTTTCACTCACGAAGACAGGACACCTCTGCCACACAAATTTTCCTGGTTCCTGCTCTACAGTAACACGTGCTTTTGAACAGACACGTTATCTTCTATTTGAGGATAATAAATTCTTCCTGCCAGTTTTCCTCAAAAGCTCAGGAGAAGAGACCTCATTTAAAATAACAATAATAATAATAATAAAAAACTCACCTCTAGAACTCAAAAAGAAATAAATACAAAGACACCTACTTTATCAAGTTTGTATCTTCCCCAACTTTAGATAGAGTCATTAAACAGGTATAAAGCTTTAAAAACTTCTCTCAGTAAGATAGGAACCAGGAATATCAAAGAGGGCAAAACAGGACCCCACAATTAAAGGAGAACTAAACAAATACAAAGAATCATTCTGTTAACTGAAATGGACTAAATAAACAACTGATAGCATTTCAAGGGTGGATGTTAATTCATACTGAAACACACATTGCAACTCTGACAATGGCAAAGATTTCCTTAGTGCAAATAACAATTATAATGGTGTGTTCTTTAATAGGACTTAAATAAGGCTTCAAATAATTACACATGCTAAAAGTAACATTTGGAAACCTTAATTTTGTTTGGAAAGCTATCAAATGCACCCTCCAAACCGTCCAATGTTTGCTGAATCCAAGACAATTACATTCAGTGAAGTTGCTCCAAAAAACAATTTGTAGCATTATTACTTTCAAAGTTTACATTGCCTGATGGAAAAGGGGGAAACCACTCTGGTCACTGGTCAAAAGCAAGAAATCCAGTCAACGTGCCAGGTCGTTCCCAGGTTCTTATGATTCTCAAATATCCATAGTGGTGAAAATGCACTAGAAAAATAAAGACAGAAACAAAAGAAAAATATATTAGAATTCTTAAGTGTCAGAGATTTGTCTCCCAGGCCCCATTAATAAATTTTGCACAAAGTATGAAACAGAAAAAGCCAAGAAGATTCATGGGCATATTCATCTATGGCTCAAGTTCTCCTTAAAAAGCAAACAGCAACAAAACTACACAATAACTGGAAAACGTAAACAACAAAATCAGAGGCAGAGTATGAAATAGCAATATACTGTTTCAGAGCCTACACCATCCCGCAGAACCAGGAAACTTAAAATTCGTTCTTAACAAATCCAATCTAAGCTGGATATGTAAAAAACGGAAAGAGAATCACAAACCACACTAAAAGTTATGACAGTTTTAGAATCAGGAGAGAGAAAAAAAAAGTCAGCACAATACTCAGAAAAATTTATCATCAATTCTGAAGTGGGGCCTTGTGACATCATCAGGGTTAATAAAGACAGAGATGGACTTTCCCGGGTTCTCAGTCACTAGCTGCTGCAGTTTTTTTGCCAAACGGTAATCAGGCTGGTTGGGGTCCCCTCCATCCGACTGCAGAGAGGGGATGCTGGTGGTGCTGCCACGCCGCTGGAGCTCCAGCTTCAGGAGGTTGGCTGCCTTGACGTGCTCAATGGCAGTGCGCAAGTGCTCTGCGGGATCCGAGCGCACGGAGGAGAGCTTCCGGGCATGGAGCATGACCGTCTCCTCGGACAGGTGCTCCAGCATGTTGCACTGAGAGGTGAAATAATCGGGGCACATCTTGTTGACCAGACAGTGCTGCAGGTCATCAATGAGGCCCAGCAAAAAGTGGGCTGCATAGTCTTCTTGAGCCAGATAATTGGCAGGAAGTCTGTCGCAGGCCCAGAGCATCATGCTCCGCAGGTGATAGGAGCTAATGGCCTTGGGTCGAGATAAGAGTTTAACAATGATGGCTTTGCTGGCTTGGTAGGCCTGCATGAGACTGCTAGAGATACACTTCTTCAATTGCACCTCACTCCTGGCAAAGGACAGCCGCCACTCATTGTCCTTCTTACCCTTGTAGGAGCAAGCAGGCACCAAGTAAAACCCACGGATGACCTCCTCTTCAGTAATCTTCCCATCCCAAAAGTGATTTTCTATGAGCCAGCTTTGGGCCACTACAGGCCAACCTTTGAAAGATACCACGAGGAAGATACCGTATAACATGCGACTGCTCCCCACACCCAGAATGATGGAGATGATGGTCCCATTCTTTTCTACCTTTTCCACCTTTGGCATCCCTCGCTGGGGCTTCTTCTGGATCTCTGACAGGACAATGCTGATGGAATCATAGAACCAGTCGGCCACTTTGGTAGAGGAGAAGAAGTAGTTGGTGGCACCATTGATGTGATCTACGATGGTGCAGCAGTCTTTCCACTTACTGATTGTCCCCTCATCAAAGAGACAAAGGCTGAGTCAGGAGTGGCACAAGGCTGAGTGACGCATATGGAGTCTCACAGGCTGATTATGGTCATGTAGTTTAAGGGCTGGCACCAGAAGGGTAAAGTCCATATCATAGTCAATACCCCAAGCTCATCTAAGTCCAGATCCACCATGCCTTCCCGGACGCCTCCGGAGAGCAACAGGTACTCATTAGCCACTGGAAGTTTTTGGTCCAACTTTTGCACCATTCCCAGCATGGAAAAGAAAATCCTTGGCTGTGTGAATCTCCAGCGCTCTCTGGTAGTCATATTCCCGCTGGTCGTGCTTTGTAAATTCTTGGATGTGTTTGTTCAATTCCTCCACCCGAGCTCCCGACCTGAAATCCAGCTCCGGGAATGCAGGCTTGTTGTTACAGCCCAGGGAGGCTGTCTTGCTGGCGGTGGGAGCCGCCATCTTCATGCAAAACCTGATTCTCGGTTTTATTTCTTTTTTTTTACGAATGTTATTAAGGAAGTCAGTGCCGGTGCCTATATGTTACAGTGTTGACCCTATGTTTTCTCCTATGTTTCTGGTCTAATTTGTACTCCACTTTGAGATGACTTTTATGCAGCATGATAAATAGGATCTAGTTGAGTTTTTTTTCCTCTACATATGCCTATCCAGTTTCCCAGCATTGTGTTTAAAAGGATGTCTTTCCTCCACTTTGGTTTTTGGCAACTTTGTCAAAGATGAGACAACAATATCTATGTGGGTTTGACTTTCTGTCTTCTATTTTATTCCATTGATCTTCATTTCTGTTTTTATGCCAGTACCATGCTGTTTTTGTTACAAAATTCTGTAGTATAATTTGAGATCAGATATTGTAATACCTCCAACATCACTCTTCTTGATCAGTATTTTTTTGGCTATTCTGGAGCCATTAATCTTCCATGTGAATTTTAGGACTGTTTTTTCCAATTCTGTGAAGAATTTCACTGGAATTATGATGGGGATTGTCTTTACTATGTTGGGTTTTTTTGGCAGTGTGACCATTTTATCAATATTAATCTTACCTATCCAAAAACATAGGAGGTCTTCTTTCCACCTTCAAATGCCATTTTCAATTTCTTTCTTCAGTGTTCTATAATTTTTATTGTAGAGGTCTCTCGCCTCCTTGATTAGATGTATTTCTAGGCATTTTATTATTATTATTATTATTATTATTATTAATTTGTTCTATTTAGGTTTACAGGATAGCAGGGTGCCTTTTGTTTCATTGTACACAGATGGAGGATAACATTTCATTTCTCTGGTTGTATGTGATGTAGAATCACAACATACATGCAGTCATACATAAAGCTAGGGCTATGATGTCCATCATATTCCACCATCTTTACTGTCTCCCTGCCCCCTCTTTTCTCCTACCTCTGTGACCAAAGTTCCTCCATTCTTCCTGTGTCCTCCCCTACATTATGGATCAGCATCCACTTATCAGAGAGAACATTTGGCATTTGGTTTTCCGAAATTGGCTTACTTCACTTAGCATGATATTCTTCAACTCCATCCATTTACCTGCAAATGCTATAATCTTATTCTCTCTTATTGCTGAGTAATATTCCATTGTGTGTATATATATATATATATATATATATGTATATATATATATATATATATATATATATATACCACAGTTTCTTTATCCATTCATCTGTTGAAGGGCATCTAGGTTGGTTCCACAGTTTAGCTATTGTGAATTGAGCTGCTATAAACATTGAAGTGGCTGTGTCACTGTAGTATGCTGTTTTTAAGTCTTCTGGGTATAGACCGAGGAGAGGGATAGCA
>CM053403.1:61541113-61588055 GCA_028644305.1 Xerus rutilus | reverse complement strand
ATTTTTTTTTTTTAGGCTATTGTGAATGGGGTAGTTTTCCTAATTTCTCTTTCAGAGGGTTTATCACTGATGTATAGAAATGCAATTGATTTATGGGTGTTGATTTTATATCCTGCTACTTTGCTGAATTCATGTATTAATTCTAGAAGTTTTCTGGTGGAATTTTTTGGATCCTCTAAGTACAGAATCATGTCATCTGCAAATAATGATAGTTTGAGTTCTTCTTTTCCTATTTGTATCCCTTTAATTTCTTTTGTCTGTCTAAGTGCTCTGGCTAGCCTTTCAAGGACTATGTTGTATAGCAGCATTGAAAGAGGGCATCCCTGTCTTGTTCCTGTTTTTAGAGGGAATGCTTCCAATTTTTCTCCATTTAGGATGATGTTGGCCTTGGGTTTAGCATAGATAGCTTTTGCAAAGTTGAGGTATGTTCCTACTATCGCAAGTTTTTCTAGCATTTTAAACATAAAAGGGTGCTGTATTTTGTCAAATGCTTTCTCTGCCTCGACTGATAAAATCATATAAATCTTACCTTATTATTATTATTTTTTGATGTGGTTACTGTGAATGGAATTGTTTTCTTGATTTTTTTTCATCTGGTTCATTATTTGTGTGTAGAAAATCAGTCAGGTATTTTTTATGTCAATTTGTATCCTGATACTTTGCTGAATTTGTTTCCTACCCTATAAGTCTTCTGTAGGAGTTTTTTTGGGGGGAGGGGAGGTCGTCTATGTATAAAATCATACTACCTGCAAACAGTAATAATTTTATTTTTTCTTTTCCTATTTGTATCCCTTTAATTTCCTTCTCTTGCTCAATTGCTCTGACTAAACTATCAAGAAATATGTTGAATAGGAGTGGAGAGAGTGAACATGCTTGTTTCTGATTTTAGAGGAAATGCTTTTCCCTCTTTATTCAGCTTTTCCCTATTTAGTACAATTTTGACTGTGGGTTTGATGTTGAGATATGGTTCTTCTGTCTCTAGTTTCTTCAGTGTTTTTATCATGAACAAGTACAGAATTTTGTCAAAGTATGATTTCTATTGAGAAAATCATTTGACTTTTCTCTTTAATTCTGTTTATATAATGAATTATATTTATTGATTTGCATGAGTGAAAGGATGAATTACATTCATGGAACCAAACTCGCAACCCTCAAATGAAACCAACTTGATCATGAGGTACAGTTTTCTTAATGTGTTTTTGAGGGCATATTGCTAAAATTAATTTAAGGATTTTTGCATTTATATCCATCAAGGATATTGGTCTGTAGTTTTCTTTCCTTCATGTGTTCTTATCTGGTTTTAGTATCATGGTGGTATTGACTTCATAGAATGAATTTGGGAATGTTTCCTTCTTTCTATTTCATAGACTAATTTGAAAAGGATTGATTTCAGTTCTTTTGTCATTCTTGTTCTTTTTAGTTATACATGACAGTAGAATCTATTTTGACATATTTATAAAAACATGGAGTATATCTTATTCTAATTAGGATCCCGGTCTTGTGGATGTATACAATGTTGAGATTCACTGTGGTATATTAATATATGTACACAGGAAAGTTATGTCAGATTCATTCCACTATCTTTCCTAATCCTATTCACTCTTACTTCCTTTTATTCCTCTTTGTCTAATCCATTGAACTTATATTCTTCCCCCACCTTGTTGTGTGTTAGCATCCACATATCAGAGAGAACATTTGACTTTTGTTTTGGGGGGGGGGGAGATTGGCTTATTTCATCAGCATGATAGTCTTCAAATCCATCCATTTACCAGCAAATGTCATAAAGCCATTCTTCTTTATAGCTGAGTAATATTCCATTGGGTATATAAACCACTTTTAAAAAATATATTCATCTATTAAAGAGCATCTAAGTTGGTTCCATAGCTTAGCTATTGTTAATTGTGCTGCTATAAACATTGATGTGGCTGCATCACTCTAGTATGCTCATTTTTAAGTCCTTTTATATAGAGAGACAGTGAGATAACTGGGTCAAATGGTAGTTCCATTTCTAGTTTTTTGAGGAATTTCCATACTGCTTTCCAGAGTAGTTACACCAATTTGCAGTCCCACCAACAATGTATGAGTGTACCCTTTTCCCCACATCCTTACCAATATTTATTATCACTTGTACACTTGATCATTGCCATTCTGACTGGAGTGAGATGAAATCTCATTGTAGGTTTAATTTGCATTTCTCTAATTGTGGGAGATGCTGTACATTTTTTTCATATACTTGTTGACCATTCATAGTTCTTCTGTGAAGTGCATGTTCAGTTTCTTTGCCCATTTATTGATTGGGTTATTTCTTTTTTTGGTGCTAAGCTTTCTTTGGGTTCTTTAGAGGTTTGGTAGAATTAAGCTGAGAATCCATCTGGTCCTGGGATTTTCTTTATTGGAAGGCTTTTTATTACTGCTTCAATCTCATTGCTTGTTATTCATCTATTTAGATTTACTATATCCTCTTGGTTCAGTTTGGGTAGGTGAGATGTCTAGAAAAAAGTTTTCCAATTTATTGGAATATAAGTTTTAAAATAGTCCCTAATGATCCTCTAGGTTTTAACAATATTTGTGGTGATAGCTCTTTTTCATTTCTAATTTTATTGATTTGAATATTATATGTTGGTTTATTTGACTGAAGGTTTATTAATCTTGTTTATCTTTTCAAATAACCATCTCTTTGTTATATTGATCCTTTGTATTATTCTTGTATTCTCTACTTTATCAATTTCTGCTTTGATCTTAATTTTTTCCTGCCTCCTACCTGTTTAGGAATTGGTTTGTTCTTGTTTTTCCAAGACCTTAAGGTGCATTATCAGGTTTTTATTTTGGATTTTTCTGATTTTTTAATGTAGGCATTCATAATGAGAACCACTTTCTTGATGGCCCAGAAATTCTGATATGTTGTATCTCTTTTTAAATTTCTCCCCTAATTTTTCCATGACACATTTATTATTGAAATGTGTACTGTTCAATTTCCATGTGCTTTTGTTATATCTATCATTTTTCTTGCTGTTTATTTCCTACTTTTTCTATTATGATCTAATAAAATTCAGGGTATTATATCTTTATTTTGTGGTTGCAAAGATTTCTTTCTAACATAAAGTATGGTCTATTTTGGAGAAGCTTCCATGAGCAACTGAGAAGAAAGTTAATTTGATTATCAATGGATGAATTATTCTATAGGTGTCTGTTAGGACCATTTGATTAATAGTGTTTTTTAAGTTTTAAGTCTTTTCTTAGTTTATGTTTGAATGGCCCACCTGTTGGTGATATGGGTGGGTTGAAATCACCCACTATTATTGCCCTGGAGTCCATCTGAGTCTCTATATCAAGTAGTTTGTTTTACATAAGTAGATGCCCTGTGTTTGGGACATAAATATTTACAATCATTATGTATTTTTGTTGGTCCCTTTACCAGAATGGAGTAACCTTTCTTTGTCTATTCTCACTAATTTTGCTTGAAGTCTACTTTGTCAGATATGAGAGTGGCTACTCCTGCTTCTACTTACTTTTGGTCTCCATATGCATAGCATATCTTTTTCCATCCTTTCACCTTCAATTTGTGGATGTCTTTAAGGTGAGTATCTGGTAAACAACATTATGTTAGATCTTGTTTTTTAATCCATTCTGTTAGTCTATGTATTTTAATTGGAGAGTTTAGACCAGTTAAAGTCAGTGGTATTATAGAGAGATGATTATTTCCTGCCATTTTGATTTATTCCTAATGTTTTCTTTAGTCCTGATTCTTCTTTACTTAGCTACTCTTCTAGTGAGATTTTTTTCAGTCACTGGCTCTAGGTTTTATTTTCTTCTGTTTGAAATATTTATGAATACTCTGTATTGCTGGCTTTGTAGCCATGAATTCTTTTAGTTTATGTTTATTTTTGGAAGATTTTATTTTTTCTTCTTCAATTATGAAAGATAGCTTTACTTGATATAGCAATCTTGTATGGTAATTATTTTCTTTCCTATGGTAATTATTTTCTTTCAGGTCTTGGTATACACTGGGTCCAAGCCTTTTTGGATTTTAGAGTTTGTACTGAGAAATCAGCAGTAATTCTGATTGATTTACAATAAATTCAACTGGTGATGTAACTGAGCAGATAACTGAATCCAACTCTGAGTTAGTTTTGTAAAACTTCTGTGTTACTCAGCTTTTCTCCACTGTGACAAAAAAAAAATACTTGACAAGAGAAACTTAGGGAAGGAAAAGTTTATTTTGGCTCATGGTTTCAAAGGTTCAGTCCCTGATCAAGAGATTCCATTGCTCTAGGCCTGAGGTGAGGCAGAACATCATAGTGGAAAGGGTGTGGTGGAAAAAAGGTACTCAGCTCATGGTAACCTTGAATGAAAGAGGGGTGGGGGAAGAGATCAAAGGCAGATATAGTCCCCAAGGGGATGCACCCAGTGGCTTACTTCCTTCAGCCACACTCCACCTGCCTACAATTACCATCCTGTAGTCCATTCAAATTATTATTATTATTATTTGGTACTGGAGATTGAACTCAGGGGCACTCAAACACTGAGCCACATCCCCAGCCCTATTTTGTGTTTTATGTAGAGACAGGGTCTCACTGAGTTGCTTAGCGCCTCACCGTTGCTGAGGCTGGCTTTGAACTCGCAATTCTCCTGTCTCAGCCTCCCTAAGTGTTGGGATTACAGGCTTGCACCACCACGCCCAGCTCCATTCAAATTATTAATCCATCAGATGAAGTAATCCACTGATAAGGTTACAACCCTAATGATCTAATCATTTCACCTCTCAACTTTACTGCATTGAGGACCAAGCTTTCAATGCACAAGCTTTTGCAGGGGGCATTCCAGGTCAAGACCACAACAGCCTCTGCTTTGTATCTGTAGAATGCCAGATATTCTTTCAGATCCTTAAAGTCAGAAACCAAGAAATGAAATTATTGTCTTAAAAGTAGAAGCCCCTATAATCTTGGCTTTCCTCATCCTCTCAGACTTGTTTAATTTTAGTAACTTCTCATTATTCATAGGATGAGCACAAGGTTCACGGTCTCAGGCAATCATGGGTCTTAGAAGAGTGACAATGACATATCAGTAGTAAAAGTGGATGACTCACTTCTCTTTGTACATCTCAGTATAATAACTAATTCCACGTTTCCTCATTTCCCTGAGAGTTACTGCCTACAAACAAAACTTTAGTTTCAATTCCAAAACCAATTATCTTTCTGTGTAAACAAGAGAAATTGACTATAGATAGCTTGATTGGAGGAGAAGAGGAATTTGGGGAGGGGTACAGAATAGCTCACAAAATAAAAGAGGCAGGGTAGAACACATTACTGTCTAATTCTAAATACTTCACATTTCACTGAAGTTCTGGTGCCTGGAACTCACCTTTGAGACTTGTTTCAAGATCAGTTACCATACTTTGGTTGAAAGCACCTAAATCTGATGGTATATAACTATGGAAAGGAAATTGGAGCCTTGTAAACTTACAGAGGGAGCATTTTAGTAACTGAGAGCATAACTTAGCTCAAACTACCTACTTCAATTCCAGCTCCACCGTTTCCTTGCTGTGAAGCACTCGACAGGCATACAAACATCTTGTGTCTCATTTTTTCACCAGTAAAGGAAAACTTACAACATAACCATATACTTGTTGAGATAGTTAAATATTATAATAAAAGTAAGATGTGTCATTGTCTGTTACTGCCACAACAAATTATTACAAATTTAGTAACTTAAAAGGACACCAATATGTTATCTCACAGTGCTTTAGGTAAGAGGCCCAGATAGGCTTAACCTTTTTCACTATCTGGGTTACATGAGGCCAAATCAAGGTGGCAGCAAGCCATATCTGGAGGATCTGGGGGAGAAAACACTTCCAGGCTCATTCAGGGTGTTAGCAGAATTCAGTGCCACAAATTCCATGAATTGAGATTCCTGTTTCTTTGCTGCCTGTTTGCTGGTCTTGTTCTGAGTTTCTAGAAGCTGCCTGCAATCCCTGGCTCACAGACTCTGTCATGAAAGCCAGAAATGGTGAGTTGAATCCTTCTCCTACTTATATTAACTCAGAACTTATCTTTCCTAAGTACAGTTGGAGAAAGTTCATGAATTTTAAGGATCCATATGAATAGATTAAATCCATCTGGATAATCTAGGATGTCCTTATTTTATAATTGTGATTGCATTTGACCAGTTCCTTTTGCCATGTAAAATAGCATATTCCCAGGTCCTGGGGATAAGGAAGCTGACATCTTTCTACCACAGGAATTTACTACATTTCTTGGCACTAGTTAAGAAATGTAACAAATATGCTCTTGTTACTATTTTTATTAAAAATATGGCCCTGAGAAGGACAATTGCCCAGGAAACAGGGTTCATATTTTGTTTAGGCCCTTCAGGTAGATTGACTTTGTTCCAAATATTTTCTGTTTGTTTGTTTCTACTCAATATTCAGATTTCCTATACAGAAAAATTCTGAATAGCCTCACTTGAATCTTGGTTTCACTCCTTGCAATACACTGTCAGGAGAAAGGAGTAAAATGGTTAACCTAGCCTGGGTTACAGGATCACCCTCCTTGATCACCATATGAATCTGAGATCATCAAGGTGTCCTAAGGTTTTGAGGGTATAATTATCAGAAGTATGAAAGAATAAAGAGCAACAAATAGCAATGGATGCTTACATAGATATGAAAAATAAATTGACATATTAATAAAACAATCCCCTGAAAAAGAGAGTTAGCTGATTCATTTCTCCTCCTCTGAATAAAACTGATAATCCTGATACTTCTCTGTCCTCCATGCAAGCATTTCCAAAAAAGAAAGCCATTGAGTTCCTGGTGACATTTCCCATGGACAATGAAGAAATTCTCCTTAAAGTCCATCTAATTATGTAGCATCAGAGTTCAGTGTCTGTTTCATCATGATTTTGTGTCTGCTACATGAAAGGATGAAAATATTTTCTGAACATTCTTCCCATAGATGCCTTTACCTCCTTGTTCTTTAGGCTATAGATGAGGGGATTCAGCATGGGGGTGATCACACTGTACTGTAAGGAGAAGATCATTTCCAGAGGGGAACCTGAGGTTGGTAAGAGATAGCTGATGAAACCTGAGCTATAGAACAAGATCACAGTAGTGAGGTGGGAGGAGCAAGTGGAGAAGGCCCTGCTTCTGCCTGTGGCGGATCTGACCCTCAGGATGGTGGAGACAATGTGGGCATAAGAAGAAATGATCATGACAAGGGTTCCAAAGAAATGCAAGACAGAGGAGCAGAGCAGGAGGATGAAGTTAGCAGAGGTGTCAGAGCAAGACAGAGGGAAGAGAGAAGACAGCTCGCAGCTGAAGTGGGGAATAGTTTGCTCCTCACAAAAGTCTAAATTAACAGCCAGCAGGATATTGATGAAAGCATCAATAAAGGCCAGGCCCCAAGAGACCCACACCAGCCCAACACAAAGCCGGTTACTCATTACCTTGCCATAGAGCAGAGGGGAGCTGATGGCAACATAGCGGTCATAGGCCATCGCAGCCAGCAGACAGGCTTCCGTGCCACCAGTGGCAAACACAAAGAAGGCCTGAGCCAAGCAGCTCTCTACAAAGATGGTTTTGCTTTCAGAAAGCATATTCTCCAACATCTTGGGTGCTGTGACAGATGAATGGCAGAGGTCTAGGAAGGACAGTTGTCTCAAGAAGAAATACATAGGTGTGTGGAGGTGAGAATCAGCTGTGATCACCAGCAGCATCAAAAAATTTCCCATCAGAGTGAGGAGGTAAATCAGAAGCAACAAAACAAAGAGGATAGCCTGAGCGTACGGGTCAGAAGACAGCCCGAGAAGAATAAACTCACTGAGAACACTGGAGTTTTTCATTGCCATATAGAGAAGTATTCTCTCTGGAACACAAAAAACAAACAAAAGATTTTTAATGCCCCAATAACCCTTAGTTACTGCAACACCCAGATCTTATCTTCCATAAATATCTTCTCAACACTATTCCCCAAAACACATTCAGATATTTAAATGCTAACTTCCTGCTTGTACCATGCCGTTGATATTCTAAATCAACCATGTTATTATTTATTATGATCTTTCTTTTAGCTAGATATTTTTATGCTGCTGAGAGTGGTTCACTTCAGGAGAATTTCCAATGGGAGAAAAAACATTTCAGGAATGAATTGCCTAAGTAATGGAGAGAGGATTAAATCTAGAATAAAAGGATGTAGGTAGGAGCCAGGACACTTCTACATAGAAGGGAAAGTCAAGAGTCTAAGAAGTTAAGGGAGTTCCTACTTCATTGCTTCCATATATTTTTCAATAACTTTAAATGAGGTCATTTGAGGTCTACTTGTATGTGTGTGAGCATGCCCACATGCCCACAGACATTACCAAGGTATTGATGGTGATACATTAAGGGTTCCAAAGAATGCAAGACGGAGGAGCAGAGCAGGAGGGTGAAGTGATTAATTAAATGATTAAATCATAGTCCCAATCATGGGAATAGGAATCAAAGTGAAGAATTTGAAACCACTGAAGTATAGGAAAACAATAAGGCATCAAGGAATTCAGACAGTGTAGAATTAGACTGGGGATTTTTCTTGTCTTAAATTTTACCATTTTACTTACTGACATCATATTATCATTTAATTTTAAAATATATGTATATACTAATAATTTTTTAAATGGTAGCCTAAATCATAATGCTCAGAGATATTTAGGTGGGCTTTTGTGAACATTTCTATGACTACAATGAGATTATGAGAAGCTAATCCCTGTTTTAGAACAATATTCTGGTTAGAAACTCCATGCCCTTCCTAAAACCCATATATCCAATAGTATATGAAGTCACGACTCCTGCGTGAGCCATTATACCAGGTTTAAGACTCCATATGTTTACTAAACTATCTTCTGACACTTTTTACTTGTGTGTATTTTCTATTTTGGACTAATATTCTAGGTTTCACTTGCGCATCAAGACAACTGTTCCATTCTCTTGCTTTCTTTCTGTTCTAATTTAATACTAGTTCATCTAGTTTATCTGTAAAGACAGAAAGCCCTTTCACTGTTGGATGACTGAATAGTTGAGCCTCCCAGTCCGGTTGAGGAACAAAACCCAATTACCTGAAATCTCAGTTGGTAATTCACTGGCTTTTGGCACTGCTTTCCGATCTGTAAGTGGTAAAATGGCTCAGCTTGCAGAGCCAACATTGAGAAGAATACTGTAAGGGAGAAGTGGAAAATTATGTTAAGATTTAACATTGTGATAGGTTCAACATTAACAATATAAAATGACAATTTGTAGACAATACCTGGGCAATTATTTCATGTGGGTGGAACTGGATCTAGAAGAAATAATTGCTTGAATTCTTTCTCTTTCACTCTTTAGACATGGAGGCTTATCCTGAGATTTACCTCCGGTGCAAAGCAACATGGAAGAGAACTCAGGCAAAGGTTCACAATAGCCATGAGTGAGGCCTGTGTTGTGTGATTTCAGAACCAGAACATATCAAAAAATCTTCTTTTGACTACCTCCAAACAGATCAACTGTCTGACTCCAGAGATTCTACAAACTGCAGAGAGAATCCCAACTTTGAATCAAAGCAAAACCATGCATAAAAATAGCAGTGTGATAAAAGACAATGCTAATAACTTGCTTGATTCTGCAGGTCTCTTCCTTAAGGTTATTTAGAGATTCTCAGAAAAATCTTTTAAAAATAAAATGAAAATTTCTATTTTGAAGGTGTCTGATGACTGCAAATATCACCATTATTGACTTATGTAATCTATAATTAAAATTTTAAAATAAAGAATTCTGGAAACCTAATACAAGAGGATTGTTTTTAGATATTAACACCATTATGTAATAAAATGAATGACTCTTACCCAAAGGAAAGCTCCCTGTGGACTGTGCATTTCAGAATCAAACAAAGGGAAACATGCACAGTAACTAGCCCATAAGAGTTGATCCAAATGTGATAGTGGAACACATGAATGAGAGAGAGAGAGAGAGAGAGAGGCTGCTTTTGGAAGACAATTCAGTCTATGTGACAAAGATATGAGCTTCTAAACAATAATAAAGTTCCTAAATGCATGAGAGATATTTGACATGAGAAGAAAAGTATCAGAGTGAGAGGTTTCCCAGATTAATTGTACCCATTTTCTAAGTGTGTTCTGATTTTGCTCTAAATCCTTCTTCCTTGACCAATGAGGTACTCCACATGCTCTGGGATAGATTAAGGGAAATGTTTTACTTGGTTTTGTTTTAAAATGCTTTATTTTAAAAAACCCTCTGAAAATAGACATTATTACAAAAATAAGAATACATCAGATTTATATACAAATTAGTCATTCCCATTGTGCAATCAGTTGACAAAGATTTGGACAAGACTTTTCCACATGTGTCAGGACAAGCTATATATATCATACAGGAACTGAAATCATTATAGAGTTCCCAGTTCCAGCTTGTCAGTTAGAGCACCAAATAACAAAGCCTGTGACCTCACATCCAGGACATCCTATAGCAGCCATATTTGCTCTAAGATTGTGAGAGACATGGTGAGGCTGCCTGTGACATGATGCAAAAATAATTATGTTGTAAGAATTCTTTAGAGCTGAAACACCATCTTAGGGGACAAAGAAGCACTACCTCTGTTTCAAAAGACTTCAAATCCCATCTGTTAGAAAACAGACTCTATATTAGACATCATTGAATTATTGTTAATTGTTTTAGGTTGGCATTGGGATTGTGGTAATGTAGGAGGAATCCATTCGTAGGAGATGAATGTTTAGTTATTCAGGAGTGAAGATTTAAGTGTCACGGTGACATTATTTAATTTCAAATGATTCAGCCAGACAAAACATGTAGCTGTAGAGACACAGAGTTACATAGATAGATAAAGTGCACCCTGTAATAAAATATTAACAATTCACATATCTAATTGAAAGTTTTATTATTATACTAAGATTTCAACTTTCCTACATGTTTAAAATTTTCAAAATTAAATATGCTTTTAAAATTCTTGAATAACACCTCCCCCTCATGCACAAATTTAATGACTAAGTTTTACTTAAATAGCAGCCTTATCCATCTGGGAAATTCATATTAAAGCTAAATGGTAAAACACAATAATTTATAGAAAACAGCTACAGTGCGTTTCCCTTGGTTATAAGTCATCAAGTTTGCAATGTGAACTTAATGATAAAGTACTATGCTAGTTAAAATATACTCCCTTTACCCTAATCAATGCATTCTCCAAATGCACAAATTATGTATTTAAATATATAATTAAAACAACTGTTTGAATTCTTTTCTTTTGCAGGGCTTGGATACCAGGGATTGAACACAGGGGCACTTAACCACTGAGCCATATGTCCAGGCCATTTTTATGTTTTAGGACAGGAGTCTTGCTAAATTGTTTAGGGCCTCACTGAGTTGCTAAGACTGGTTTTGAACTTGTGATCCTCCTGCCTCGGCCTCCTGGGATTACGGGCATGCACCGCCAAGCCCAGCTCTTGTTTAGTGTGTTGTTATGTTGACATTGAAAATCATGGTATGCACATTGCCAGCAGTGAACATATTTATGCAGACAATAATTTTAATTTCTATTGTGAAGGAATTAGAAGTCTATCAGTGCCAATGTACTATGTGTTTTATAGTCAGTTTTGACTTTATAAATACATAGGAAGACAAAAATGGCAAGATTTCCACTTATGAAAACAAGACCTGCAAAATACACTTCTTGTTGCAATGTATGCATTGCTTTAAAAATACTATTTTATAGTATTGATATTTAAGGAAATACTGTAACTGGTAAAATTATATTAAACAAAATAAATCTCTAATTTATTTGATAAAAACTTTGTGGTTTCTTGTTTTAGTTGTCAAAACAAAGCAAGTCTTAAGAGTTCAGGATATAGAGGTGATTTATTCTATAAAGATTAAAAACCAGCCGGTTGCGGTGGCACAAGCCTGTAATCCCAGCACTTTGGGAGGCTGAGACAGGAGAATCGCGAGTTCAAAGCCAGCCTCAACAACGGCGAGGCGCTAAGCAACTCAGTGAGGCCCCGTCTCTACATAAAACACAAAATAGGGCTGGGGGTGTGGCTCAGTGGTCGAGTGCCCCTGAGTTCAATCCCCAGTACCAAAAAAAAAAAAAAGATTAAAAACCAGCACTTAATGTTCTTACCCACTCAGGTGATAATATCAGATTTCTCCACCTTTCCAGACCCTGTTGAAATGCAAGATCTATGCCAAAGGACAGGAGAAGCAGCAGAGGTAGAGCAGAGCACATATGTGGAACTGTCACACATATACTAGTTTCCAGTTATGCAAGTTTTGAAAAATATTTCACCTTTTAATTTCAAGTTTTCTACCTTCATTTTGGAGAAAACAAAATTCACTTTACAGGATTGTGATAATTTACTTGTGTAGTGCATACAAAATACAAGTTTAGCAAATTCAGTTTTCCATTGGTTTTAAGTTATCAATAGCCCAGAAAAGAAAAGGTACATCTGAGCAGCACGTTTGAATATCTTAGAGAACCAGTATAAATTAATCATTCTGGAGAAGGTAGCATTACAGGAAAGTTCTAGAATAGAAAAAAAAGATATGAGAATGAGAGGGATAAGAAGTAAAATAAATGTTTTAGAAAGCCATGAGGAGAGGAAAGGAAGAAAGTAGCTCAAGGTACTGGTAAGAAAGAGGCAAAAGCATCAGAGAATTTAGGGAGGAATTATTATGCTCTTGGCTTGTATCCTAGAGCTCATCATCAAGAAGTGGACACTTGGGCTGGGGTTGTGGCTCGTGGTAGCGTGCTCACCTTGCATGCGTGAGGCACTGGGTTCGATCCTCACCACCACATAAAAATAAAATAAAGATATTCTGTCTGCCTGCAACTAAAAAATAAATATTTAAAAAAAAAAAAAAGAAGTGGACACTTCTTAGCTCAGGTGATTCCCATCAAGAGAGGATATAGCACAACTGCTTGACTCTGAAATATAGTCTTCAATCTAGGAGACTGGATGAGAACAAATAAATTTGTTTACCCAGGCTCCAAACGCCCCTGTAGACAAATCTTCAGAACATTTTTCTAAGGTTTGCTTGTAAATCATCTTGAAGCATTCAAATTTTTGAGAACTTTGTTTCATCTTTCCTAGTCCTAATCACACAATCATTTGTCCACTTAACTTCCCCAATGGCTAATAGTTTGCTGTTAGCATTATCTCAGGGAAGTTTCCTTCCTTCGGTATATAAAATCAGAGGAAGGCAGCTGGGTACAGAGCCAGTGAGCTGGTGGAATTAGTCAGAGAGCCTAAGAAGCAGCTGACTCAATACCAGGCAGTCCCTGGAGTCACACAAGAAGCTTAACTTTGGCATCATTAACAGAGAACTTTTTTTAAGAGCAACAAGGGACTTTATTATGCATCATCTTTGGAAATTCTGAGTTGAAGCAATCATCTTGAACTGTTGAATGAAAAATCCTGCTATGCTGATGAGAATTCCACTGGAACAGAGAGGGAGAAGAAAATGTGGTCTCTACCGTTCAAAGCCAAGATGTTCCCACTGGCCAAATACAAGGGGGATGAAACCCCCGGGATTTACTCAGAAGCCGAGAAGTATCTGTTTTTATCTCCTGATCATCTTCCCAAGTGAATATAAAATAGGTTCGTAAATACACCTGGATTGAGTATTAAGATACGCAAATGAGTAAAAACAAAAACAAAAAACCCTTGCATTTATTAGTATTTTATCATACATGAAATTTTAAAGCCATCTCCTTCTACATCATTAGACACCACACCCATTTACCCAGATGTAATAATCTGGCTCAGAGGCACTTTATCTGTGTATGTGGGATCCACATATGTGCTTCAACTTGTTTTTGTCATTTAGTTGTTACTTTGAAGATCTTTTTATGACTACACACAACACCTACCTTATTCATTTTTATGGCGTATGATATTTATAATATAGGTTTATCTATACAAGCTGATTACAAATCATATCTATTGTAATCAGTAATATAGGACCATTTTTACACCTACATCTTGGATATGTATGCTAGTTGTTTTGTAGTCTAGAGCCCTATACTTCAATTGCTGCATCAACAGCAAAGAAATCTGGTTTGATTGTTCACACACTCCAACTCTCAGTTATATCAATCTACTAGCTGTGCATTTGATTCATTTCAATGTGAGATGTCTATGTGAACTCCACAAGACTCATCATCAAAGTTCATTCCACTGCATAAAATGTAAAGGGAATTGTGGAACAAACAAGCTCAGAACCCTGCATATAAGTCATTCAGCTCTCACAGGAGACCTCCTCATCTCTGGAGAAGAAGAGGAAAGCTGCGTACTTGTACAGTTGCAGCACAAAATCATAAGAAGACATGCAATCTAAAGCCAGTATATTAAAATCAGCACATTAACAGGAAAAATGTGTCCAAATAAAAATGTCTGTGCTCTTGTCGTGGTAATTAATCTCCACAATTAGTGCTGGCATAGGGCAACACCAACAGGATTTTCCAATGAAACCAGAGCAAGCATTTCTTATCTACACACCTTTCCAATACAAACACACGGCAATGACAAAGTATAAAAAGAACTTTGCTATTATTTGAAATATTATCTGTGGTACTCAGTTTTACGAATATTCTATCATTTATTCATTGTTCAATTGACTAGTATTTGGATTATTTCCGCTTTTGCCTCGTAAGGACAGAACTGTTATAAACATTCTTATACATGTCTTCTATTTCCTTTGTACATATAGTTGAAGTGGGATTTCTGGGTGATAGAATAAGTGTGGGTTTAGTTTTAATAGAAACTGACAATCTGTTTTCCAAAGTGACGCCCATTATCAGTGTATAAGGCTTTCAGTTGCTCTTCATTCTTGTCAGTACACTCTATTATTAGCCTTTTTTAGCATTTTAAAGTTTTCAGCAAATCAGATGCATTTTAAGTAGAAATTTGTTGTGGTTTAATTGCTTTTTTCTGATAATGTTGAGAACATTTCCATGTTTATTGGCCATATGGGTATTCTGTTGTGAAGCATACCGAATGTTTGCATTTATTTGTGATGAAAATACATATTGCAAGTCTGTGAATTATTTTACATTTCTTAATTGTCTTTCAATAAAAAGATGTTTTTAATTTTGATCAAGTGCAATTATTTATTTTTCCTTTATAGTTAGTGTTTAAAAAATCAATTCAAAAAAATTGTTGCCCCTCTCAAAATCATGAATATGCTTTCCTAGGTTTTCTTCTAGAAGCTTTTCTGCTTCACTGATCACAAATAGGGTTATGACATCTCAAGTTAAATTCTGTATGACATGAGATAAGGTCAAGACTCATTATTTTCCCATATGAAATATCCAATTGATCTGGTGCCTTTTTTCTCCCTTAAGTAATAGTACATTTACTAAAAATGTGCTAATTTAGTGACCATATGCATATGATTCAATTTCTGTTCTAATGATCAATTTGTCTATTATAATGCAATAACACAGTCTCAATTACTGTCATTTTATAGTAAGTCTAAAAATATGGCAAATTACTCTCAAGTTCTACTCCAAGATTGTCTTGACTATTGTAGACTTTAAAATTTCAAATTAAATTTGAGAACATTTTTTAATTTCCCAAAAATATATGCTACAATTTTGATTAACAAATTGAGGGCTGGATGTGACTTGGATACAGAGAAACTTTCTACCATGCATGAGGCCCTAGGTCAGATCCTCAGCACTGGAAAAATAAAAAAGATTGCACTGACTGTAGAAATCAAATTTTGAGAAGTTATGTTGACAATATTTTTCTTCAAGCCACAATTAAAGTTTATCTCTCCATCATGTGGTTTTCAAGATAGAGATCTTATTACATTTTCATGTAATTTATTTCCACAATTCTTTGATATTATAAATATTATTTAAAATATTATTTTCTAATTACTTAATTTTATACATAAGTATGAATGCTTTTTAAAATTGAGATATAATTCACATACCATAAAATTAGCTATATTAAGGTGTACAGTTCCATAGTTCGTTTTATTTTAGTATATTCACAAAGTGTATAACTATCACCACTATCTAATTCCAGAATATTTTCATCATCTCCAAAAAAAACCCTATACCAGTTAGCAGTCACTCCTTATCCTCCCTGCCCCAGCCCTGTGGCAATTACTAATCTACTCTCTGTCTTTATAGATTTGCCTATTTGGAGGATTTAATATAATGGAATCATATGATATATAGCCTTCTGTATCTGACTTATTTCACTTAACATGTTTTCATTATTGTAGCAACAATTCATACTTGTATGCCCAAATAATATTCCATTGTGCAGAGTACTTCATTTTGTTTATCCATTCATCAAGTGTTGTAGCTTGGGTTGTTTTCAGGTTTTGATTATTATGGATAATACTGCTACAAACATTCCCATACATTTTTTGGTATGCATTGATATATGTTTCAACTCATTTGGGTTTATACCTACAAGTGTAGTTGCTGATTCATGTAACTGTGTTTAATTTTTGAGGAACTCTGCAATTGTTTTCCAAAATGACAGTACCACTTTAACTTTACACTAAGAATGTGAATGAGTTCCAATCTCTCCATATCATGACTAACATTTGCTATTACCTATTTTTTATTAATTATTATTATCCTCATGGATTAGAAATAGTATCTTATTGTGGATTTGCTTTGTATTTTTCTGGTTAATGATTCAGAGCATCTTTTTTGTGCTTAGGGGTCCTTTGTATATCTTCTTTGGGTTATTTATTTTCTTATTGTACAGTTTCATGTGTTCTTTATATAGTTGGATACTAGTTCCTTATCTGATATATAAATATCTTCCCCAATGAATTGTCTTTTCACTTTCTCAATAATGACCCTTGAAGCATAATAGTTTTTAATTTTAAATTTATTTTAACTGATACATAAAAGCATAAAATTATACATATTAATGGGTACCATATAATGTTTTGAGACATGTACATTGCATGATGTTTAATAGGTTAAACATATTTGTCTCCTCAAACATTTATCTGAGTATCCTTCTAGCATTTTGAAATGTACAATACATTATTGTTATCCATAGTCACCCTATTGTGCATTAGCACACCAGAATTTTTTGCTTCTATCAAACTATAATTTACCATCTGTTATTGTTTGGATATGAGGCATGTTCCAAAAGTTCCTCTTAATACAGGAATATGTAGAGGTGAAATTATTAGATAATGAGAGCTGTAACCTAATCAGTCCATCCTAGTTTAAATGGACTGACTGAGTGGTAACTGTAGGCAGGTGGAGCATGGTTGGAGGCAATGAGTCACTGGAGGCATGCCCTGGAAGGTGCAGCTTCCATTTGTCCCCTTGCCCCAGTCTTACTCTCTGATTTCTGACCCTGCCATGAACTGAGCAGGTTTCCTCCACTCTGTCCATCCCCCATAATGCTCTACCTCATCTTGGGCCCAGAGCAATGGATTCAGTCATCTATGGATTGAGACCTCTGAAACCATGAGTCAAAAAAATTTTCCTCTAAAAATTTCATGTCAAGTATTTTGGTCACAGCAGTGCAGAGTTGGCTAAAACAGCATCCATTGATCATTCCTGCCACTTTCACTGTCCCCTGATAACAAACACTCTGTTCTTAACTTCTGTGATATCAAAGTTTTTAATTTTGATGAGATTCAATTGATCTGAGTTTTGTTTGTTGCATAGGTGTTAAAGTTAAGAAACTATTGACTAACCTGTTGTCATGAAGATTTTTGCCTACATTTTCTTGTAACAATTTTGTAGTTTTAGTTCCTAAATTTAGGTCTTTTGTTTTTGTTACTATAGCTCTGTAGTATAATTTCAAATCAGGCATTATAATGCCTCCTGCTTCACTTTTCTTGCTTAGTATTGCTTTGGCTATTCTGGGTCTCTTATTCTTTCAAAATAATTTAATAATTGTTTTGTCTAGTTCTGTGAAGAATGTCATTGGTATTTTGATAGGAATTGCATCTAATCTGTATATTGTTTTTGGCAATATGGCCATTTGACAATATTGATTTTGCCTATCCAAGAACATGGGAGGTCTTTCCATTTTCTAAGGTCTTCAATTTCTTTCTTCAGTGTGCTATAATGTTCATCATAGATCCCTTTTACATCTTGTGTTAGATTAATTCCCAGGTATTTAATTTTTTGGAGGTTATTGTGAATGGGATGGTTTTTCTGATTTCTTCCTTGGTGGAATCACTGTTGGAGTGTAGGAAAGCTATTGATTTATAGGTGTTGATCTGGTATTCTGCTACTTTGCTAAATTCATTTATAAGCTGGTGAAGTTTTGGGATCTTCTAGATATAGTATCATATTGTCTGTAAACAGAGATAGTTTGACTTCTTTTCCTATTTGTATTCCTTGAATATCCTTTACTTGCCTGATTGCTTTGGCCAGTATTTCAAGGATTATGTTGAATAGGAATGGTGAGAGTGTACAGGCTTGCCTTGTTCCTGAATTTAAAGGAAATGATTTTAGTTTTTCTCCATTTAGTATGATGTTGGCTTTCAGTTTGTCAATGTTGAGGTAAGTTCCTTCCATCCCTGGCTTTGCTAGCATTTTAAACATGAATGAGTGTTTGATTTTATCAAAGGCCTTTTCTGCATCTGTTGAAATGATAATGTGATTTTTGTCCTTAATTCTGTTTCAATGATGAATTACATTTATTGATTTTCACATATTGAACCAATTTTGCACTCCTGGAATAAAACCCCCTTGAGCATGGTGTATCGTCTTTTTCTACCATCATTTTTGAATATGGTTTGCTAATATTTTATTAAGGACTTTTGCATCCGTGTTCATCAGGGGTTTTGGTCTGTAGTTTACTTTCCTTGATGAATCTTTTTCTGGTCTTGGTATCAGGATTATACTAGCTTTATAAAAAGTATTTGAGAGGGTTCTCTTACTTTCAGTTTCATGAAATATTTGAGAAAGACTGGTGTTAGTTCTGTAAAGGTCTGGTATAACTCAGCTGAGACTCCATCAAGTGTTGGGCTTTTCTTTTGGGAATGTTTTTAATTTATGTTTCAGTTTCATTACTTGATATTGGTCTGTTTTGATTTTCTACACTTAGATTCAATTTGGGCAGGTCATATGTATCTAGAAATTTGTCTGTGTCTTCCAGATTTTCCAGTTTTTTGGAGTATAAATTTTCAAAGTAAGTTCTGGTCATCCTCTGGATTTCAGAAAGGCCTATATGATATATGCTCTCTCATCTCTTATCTTATTGATTTGCTTCTTCTCACTCTGTTTTTTGGTTAGTTTGGCTAATGGTTTGTCAATTTTATTTATCTTTTCAAAGAACCAACTCTTTGTTACATTGATCCTGTTTATTGTTTTCTTTTTCTCGATTTCATTGATTTCAGCTCTGATCTTAATTATCTCCTGTCTTCTACTAGTTTGGGGGTTAGTTTGTTCTTTTTCTAAGGCTTTGAGGTGGAACATAAGCTTATTTATTTGAGATTTCTCTAATTTTTTTAATGTAGGTGCTCAGTGCTATAAATTTTCCTCTTAGGACTGCTTTCATACTGTCTCAGAAATTGTGATATGTTTTGTCTTTGTTCATGTACATTTCTAAGAATTTCTTGATTTCTATTCTCATTTCTTCTTTGATCCATTCTTCATTTAAGAGAATATTATTCAATCTCCATGTGTCTATGTGTTTCTATTTTTTTTCTTGCTATTGATTTCTAGTTCCATTCCATTTTGATCTGATAATGATACATGGGATTATATCAATATTTTTGCATTTGCTAAGATTTTCTTTGTGGCCTAGAATATGAGATATTTTGGAAAAAGTTTCATGTGCAGCTGAGACAAAGGTAAATTCAGCTGTTTTGGGATGGAATGTTCTGTATATGTCCATTAGGTCCATTTGATTTATAGTGTTGTTTAGATTGGAGATATCCTTGTTGATTTTATTGATGACCTGTCTATTGGTCATAAGAGTATATTGAAATATCCTAGTATTATTGTGTTTGGGGTCTATGTGGAATTTAATGTCATGGAGTATTTTTTCCATGTAATTGAATGTATTCACATTTGGGGCATAAATGTAGATTATGGTTATATTTTCTTGCTGAATTGTTCCCTTTACTAGGATGTAGTGGCCTTCTTTGTATCTTCTGATTAATTTTTTCTTGAAATCTGCTTTGTCAATTATGAGAATAGCTATACCTACTTGTTTTCTTGGACCATATGGTTGGAAATTTTTTGCCATCCTTTTACCTTCTGCCTGTAGGTGTCTTTGTCTATAAAAGGAGTCTCTTGTAAACAGCATGTAGTTGGATCTTATTTTTTGATCCATTCTGTTAGTGTATGTCTTTTAATTGAGAAGTTAATTGAGACCATTAACATTCAGCATTAGTATGGATATGTTTGTGCCATTTTGTTTTTTTGCCGTTTTATCCTGTCTTAATTTTCATTTAGTGGACTATTCTATTGAGCATCCTTTGTTTGTGTGCTTTGGGAATTGTTTTTGAATTCCTTTGTGTGCAGTTTATTTTCAAGTATTCTTTGTAGATGCTCATGAATTTATTCTTGTCATGGAAATGTTTTTATTTCCCCCTCAAATCTGAAACTGAGTTTTGCTAGGTATAGTAACCTTGACAGACAGTTATTTTCTTTTAGGCTTGGAATAGCTGATTCCATGCCCTCCTTGATTTTAGTGTCTGAGCTGAGAAATCAGAAATGAGACTTATTGGTTTGACTCTAAATGTGACCTAATGTTTTTCTCTTACTGCTTTTAATATTCTTTCCTTATTTTCTATGTTAGGCACTTTGATTATGGTATGTCTTCGTGAGCCTCCCATTTTAATGGATCTACTTGGGGTCCTGAAAGCCTCCTATGGATGTCTATCTTGTGACATGGGAGAAGTTCTCTGTAATTATCTCATTGAAAACGTTCTTTATGCCTTTAATTTGTATCTCCATATTCTCTTCTATCCCAATGATTCTCAGAATTGTTCTTTTAAATTTGTCCCAGAGTTCTTATATATTCTTGTCATGTTCTATAATTTTTTCTCCTTATTGCTTTATGTATACTCAAAATCATATAGCCTGTCTTCAATGACTAAATTTTTGTCTTCAAGGGCTGAGGTTTTATTTTCTACCTAATCTATTAGTGATGCCTTCAAGTGAGTTTTTAATTTGATTAATCATGTCTTTCATTTCTAGAAGTTCTGTTTGGTTTCTTTTCACTATTGCTATTTCTTTATTAAAGTGGTCTTTCATCTCCTATATGTGCTCTCTTAATTCCTCCCTTAGATCTTCTTTTAGTTCATTGAATCTTTTGATAGTCAGTTATTTTATAATCTATCTCTGAGTTCTTATCCACCTCACTATCAGTAGGATCCTTTGTTGGTTGTGGATTTTGGGGGGAGATTTAGTTGCCTGTTTTCTCATGTTTTCAGAGATCTTGGTCTTGCATGTCAATTGAAGTAGATTCTTTTACATTTTTTCTTATTTGCACATGTCCTTTTGTGTGTTTTTATCTTATTTGTTTTGGGACTTCTCTCTGTTTTTTGATGTATGGGTAGAAACCTAGGAATGGGGCCTGAATTCCCTCTCTGGTTGTTCCTCCTGATGTCCTTGTTGATGGTTTGGGGCTTTTGTCTCCTCACTTCTTTGAGTTGGAGTAATGTCAGAGAATGTTAGTTCAGCAGTAGAGTCTCTAACCTGTGAACTTTAGTATTCCTGTATGTTACCAGCACATCACAGAATGGGAGTGAAATAAACAATAGTAACAACCAGTGCAAACAACAACAATAAACAGTGTTAAAGTTAATACCCAGATCCTACTATGACATCTTCAATGTTAACTGCCACTAATAAAGAGGAATGATGGATTCAGTAATTGTCAACCATGAAAACAATAATCATGAACTAGCTCTAACCTTAAGTTAAATTACAACTAATTTTTAAAAATTTAATTTAAAATGTTTTTTATTAAAAAATTAAATTAAAAATAATTTTTTAAAAAATTAAAAATCTTGAAGACTGAAGGAAACTTCTCCACTGAGGTGATCAAAATATTTGACCAGAATGGGTGGTCATTGCCTATGTCCAATAGTCTTTCTTTCCAATTCTTCTTGAGTTATGTACTAATAGAGCAAGGGGTGAGGAATGTTAACCCCTTCCAATTTTTCTGTTTCTCTCTGAGTTACCAATTGGAGCAACCTAAGATTGTAGCTGTTTGGTATAAAACTCAGTTTCCCTTGTCACCAATATGAGGTGGGCCACATAAGAACAAACTGTCAGTTTGTGTTTTGTCCATTCAGACCACTTCAATGCACTTCCAGAGTATCACTTCTTCACTGTACCATGAGAGGAGTTCCAGCAGGAGGCACAGAGATCTAGTCAGGCTTCAGGTCTAATCAGGCTTTGTTGGGTGGGCCTTCTTTGGAGAGACTAGATTGACCTGCCCTAGGGCTAGATATTAGCTGATCACTTCTGTGGGTCTGGTTCTCAAGTGCCTCCCAAGAAATACAATCATTGGGCATGGGATAGAGGGATGGCAATCCTCTGCTCCCTGATGCACAAGAGCACAGCCTTCCCAGGAATAGTCCCTAAGTGTATCCACCCCCACCACCCAGACTCCCAGCCCCTTTAGCTGATCATGTGAGCCGCCCATCACAAGGCTTCCCTTTGCCCTTTTAACTCAAATCCCCCTGGGTACATCCTACTCCTACCCCATTTCTCTCTTTTTCTCATATTCCATCAGGCACAACCTAGGTTCCTCTATAGGTGCCTGCCTGGATATTGTGACTGTGGTTTTGTTTGTTTGTTTCTCCTGATATTCCAGGTCCCTCAGACACCACAGAGGTATGCTTACCCCAAGATGCCCCCCGCCCCACTCTCTGTGACCAGTTGAAATACAGAGTGGACTTTTCAAGCACCAGCACTTAATGTAGCCTCTGGGTCACATAAGTTTAGACAGCATTTTTAAACTCATATGCCAAGACACACCACAGCACAGCTTGCAATGCAGCTTCCTCTACTCTCCCTTTCTTTGTCTGTGGTGAATCTGTCCCAGTGGCTGCTGGCAGTGGGCTTTCTTCTTTATTTATTATACCCAAATTTCTGAGTCCCTAAGCTGCTTTGAGTGTCTAATAGTGAAATCTCTTTATCATGCAGACAGCAAAGCTCAGGCCCTGAAAGCAAGGTTCAGGGATCCAACAGTTGAAGGCAGATGTGAGGCATGGTGGGGATATTGGTCCACCTTTATTCAGAAGTGGTAATAGCCACTAGCTTCCTTACCCTGGGCTATTTTCATAGGTCTTTTTTATGTACAAGCCAAACAAAGAAGGCACTCTGCCAATAGTTTACATAAATGGGCACATACATGCTCACAAGAAATGTTTATGACCTTAAGAACATACACTGAATCAGAGTGTTTCTGACCTCGACTACACACTTACCATAACATAACTGATTTATGGCCTTGGTCACATGTTAAAAAACATAACAGCTCAGTGGCCCTCAGTGAGGAAGACTAACTATAGCCATTTTGGACCTGTCCCCAACATTCTCTTTCACCTACCTCACTGAGAAGCTGTACACCTGCTGCTTTGTTTTCATGTCACAACACAGCTTGGAATGAAGCTTCTTCTACTCCACCATGTTCCAGCAGCTGACCTATAGTAGCCATTTTAACAAGGGTAAGATGACGTCTCCTTGTGATTTTGATTTGCATTTCTCTGATTAGTGGTGCTGAGTGTTTTTTCCCCATAGACTAATTGGTCATTTTTATATCTTCTTTTGAGAAATGTCTATTCAGATAATTTCCTTTCTATTTTTGAGTATTTTATTTCTTTTCCTGCCTAATTGCTCTGGCTAGGACTCTAGTACTGTCAAATACCAGCGGAAAGTGGACATCCTAGCCTTGTTCCTGATCTTGGAGGGAAATCTTTCTCTTTTTTTTTTGGTACCAAGGATTAAACTCAGGGGCACTTGACCACTGAGCCACATCCCCAACCTATTTTGTGTTTTGTGTAGAGACAGGGTCTCACTGAGTGAGTTGCTTCACGCCTTGCCATTGCTGAGGCTAGCTTTGAACTCTCAATTCTCCTGTCTTGGCCTCCCAAAGTGCTGGGATTACAGGCATGCGCCACCACTCCCGGCTGAAATCTTCAATTTTTCATTGTTAATTATGATGCTATCTTGGACTTGTTACATACAACCTTCATTATGTTGAAGTACATTCCTTCTACACCAAATTTGTTGAGAAATTTTTTATCACAAAATGATGTTGAATTTTGTCATGCTTTTTTTTCATTTATTGATACAATTATATAATTTTTATCCCTAATTCTTTTAATGTTAATTTGGTGCATCACATTTATTTATTTGCACATGCTAAACCATTTAGTCGCAAATTAAGTAGCAAATTCTGCTTCATCATAATGTTTTATCATTATTATTATTAATTTTTTTTTGTACCAGACATTGAACCCAGGGGCACATCTAAACACGGAGCAACATTCCCAGCCCTTTTTTATATTTTATTTTGAGACAGGGTCTCACTAAATTGCTTAGGGCTCATCCTTTTAATGTGTGGTTGAATTCAGTTTGTTAGCATTTTACTGAGGGTTTTTTGCACCCATGTTCATCAAGGGAATGATTTGTAATTATTTTTTCTTGTGTGAGTGTAAGGGTCTTGTAACCATTTCTTCCTACCCACTGTGCAAATCTCCCTATCCGTGTGCGGTTGTTGTCATACATTCCATCTTTTTGTATTCCATAAACACATAGTGCATTGCTATGTATTGCTTATAAAAGGCTTTCTATAGCAAAGTTTTCAAAAGCCATTGTATTTTGCCATCATCTATTTCATTTTTTATGTCTCCATCTGTTTGTGTAAATCCAAGGCCCTAAGCCATATCATATTTCATCTGCCCAAGGAACTTCATTTAACTTTTTGCTAAAGTAGATCTTATGGCAATAAATTTCTTCATGTATTATTCACTGAGAAAGTCTTCTTGTTCTTTACTTTTGAAGGTTACTTTTGTCAGGTTAATTTTCAGTTGCCTCTTTCTTGCAGCAATTTAAAGATTCTATTCCATTGTCTTCTCTCTTGCGCAGTTTCTGATGAGAATCATTACTACAGGGAGGCTTTCTCAGACTTAGTTTCTTTACATTTCTCAGAGAAATGCAAGAAAGCCTGCAAGTGGATGTGAACCCCATGCGTCTACAGCCCCCATGGGTCATACATTCTCATACCAACCCACATGCAATCTTTAGGAATTTATTAAAAATTCTGTGTCTATTTGTTGTACCAGCTTATTTGGCTTTGGGAAATGTCTGTCCTAGTTTAGCATAAATCCTATTATCCCTGCAGGTGTTCATTTTTCCTTCAAAGTTACCTATTTGCCCTATAACCTGAGTTATCTTTTGAGTAGGTACTTCTGTACCTACAGTGCACTAGCTAATTTATAGTTGCAATGATGGAGGCAACATTCCTTCCAGCTCTATACATCTCCAGGCTGAAGCTGGAAGCTATCATTTATTTACCATTTCACCCTATCTAATGTGAATTTTTCTATTTCTTTGAAGTACTTGGATAGTCATACTTTTATTAAAATATGAAAATTCTGTTATAATTATTTCTTAAGATTTTGCTTTTTCAGATTTTATTTTTTATTCCTTTATTACATCCTTCTATTAGAAGAATGTTAGTTTCTTCACAGCTCATCTATATCTTTAATACCCTTGTCTCTGTGTACTTTGTTATATATGAATTTTTCAATAATATCTTTACTTTTGATAACATTGATATATTCCAATGATAAAATATAGTCTAAAATTTATTTCATATATTAATATCTTTATATCAGTGGCCATAAATTTTGTTTTTAAAACATGAAATGTTTTATATCTTTGTTCTTGTTTTATTTCTTGCAGTTTTATTTAATAATTATTTGTTGTACATGAAAATTATGCCTCATGCAATCCTTGTGAATATCACAATATACAATTTAAAGACAGTTTTCACATTTTATAATGTGAATTTCCTGTGAAGTTGTTTTCTTCTGATTATTGATTATTTTTTGCCTTTCTTCATATATTTTGGAATTATGTCTCACACATTCATTTAAATTGAGGGTTTTGTTTTTTCTTATGGCTCTGTTCTTCTGTGCTCACATCTTCTTCTGGAAATTGCTTTCATATGGATCTTCATGACTTCTCCCCCAACCCAAAACCTGTCCTTTAAAAACAGTTCAGAGACACTGACCCTCTATTAGGAATATGCCAGATCTCATTAGCACAACCCAATTTCTGGTAGAGTTTATAGTTACCTATTCCCCTTATTATTAGGCCTATAGTTCTAATTAAAGCAAAGTCTCAGGAGTTTAAAAGTTTGAAAGTATTTTTTTTATTTTAAATTTTAGTTTCCTTTCACATGTGCTGGTGCTCACCTCATCTCTAGGAATATGAACATTTTCTAACACAACCAAGAATAATTTCACACTTAGCCAGCTTAGCTTTATTATCATAGTACTACCCAATGAATAGCTCATATTCAAATTTTCTCATTTGTCACAATTTTCTTTTAAATACAATTTTTAACTAAGGATCATGAATTTTATTTAGTTTGTGTATTTCTTTAATGTCCTTTACCCTAAAACACCTCACCAATCAAATTTTATATTTCAAATAACTGACATTTTTAGAGTCCCAGCCAGTTGTCTTGCAGAGATGAGGAAGAAGTCAAACTCTTAAAAAACAACAAAATTCCTTTTCTAGGGTCAAAAAGAATAGCGGATAAGAAGTGCTCCCCTTAATAGTTCTCAAACTTTTATTCTCTTAATCTATTGGATTTAATCATTCAGTGCTAATCAGTCATGAATGTGGCCCTTTCTTTCAAGAGTGAAGATCATTATTCATGACATTTGTCCTGAACACACTCGTGGGGACTACCCATACTAACCACACAGTTGGATATGTTTGTGATCAGCAGGGAGCAGTATGAATTTTACCACCAGAAGACTATGGAATAGTTCAGAACATGGTATTACTTAAATTGACACCAGTGTCATACTGTACTAAAGACTTCTCCCGGGCTGGGGCTGGGGCCCAGTGGTAGAGCACTTGCCTCGCAAGTGTGAGGCACTGGGTTCAATCCTCAGCACCACATAAAAATACATAAATAAAGCTATTGTGTCCATCTACAACTAAAAAAGTATTTTAAAAAAAGACTTCTCCCTATTTTGTTTTCCTTCAAAATGTATGTCTAGTTGCCTTTTCTATTTTAGCTCATAATAATTTTGAAATGACAGCACCAAAATATACTAATAATAAAATACCAAGAAAAAGATAATCTGCATTTGAATAAAATGGTGCATGTACTCCAGTACCATAGTAGAAAACTTCTTAATTCACTGGGCATTAATGTCCTTTGAAGGGCATTGCCTTAATAAGCAGGGAAAATTAAACCTTAACTAAGTACTGTCCTCATCTTGCCTAACATACCTTTCAAGCAAGACCTGAAAGAGTCTAAGAGGTTCTAAGTAACTTAACTGATATACAGAATGAGACCCAAAACTACTTTTAGGAATTCAGCAAATATCCTGCATCTACATTAATGTCTGGTAAAAATAAGAAAACACCGGGCATGTAAAATAAAAGGAAGTACAACCCATAGTGAGTAGAAATATTAATAAATTCCAGAATGACCCACAAATTGCATAGATTATATAATTAGTAGACTCCTGGGTTGTTGATCAGTTACAAATGGGAGGGATCACAAAGAAGCATGAAGAAACACTTCGTAGTGAATATAATGAATGTGTTCGTTATATTTATTGTACTGATGGTCATGGGTCAAATGTCAGATGAGGAAGAAGTCAAACTCTTAAAGAACAACAAAAATCATTTTCTAGGATTGGAAAGAATAGTGGATGGGAATTACTGATGGTCATGGGTCAATATGTATGACTGATGGTCATACATCTGTCAAAACTTCTCAAATTACATACTTTGTATTTATACAGTTATTGTATATAAATTATGCCTTGATAAGTCTACTACAAAATGAGAATAATGGAAAAAATGTGTGGCATTCAGGAGATCCTCTGGGATATCTTTTGGCACTGCAGTTACACAAGCCACACCCTGGTTACAGCACAGAAAAAAAATACATCATATGCCTCAGGGGTGAAGTTCTGGTTTGCTCAGCATAAGTGCCAGCTGATGGTGAAGGGAACCTCTAATGAGTACTAGAGAAGAGAGGAGACATATTAGTTATAGCCTAAGGACTAACAGCAGTAGCACCAACTGTAATTCCCTCTTCTTGTAGTTGGTGTCAGACAGAAATAAATTGCTCATATTTGCTTTAAGAAGTACCTGGCAGAGCAAAAACACACACTTCATAGTCAGAAAGCAAGAGAGAGGGAGGGGGAGAGACACTAGGGTTCCACAACCACCTTCAAAGTTATACCTCCAATGACATAAAGACCTTCCAGAAGGCCCCACCTCCTAAAGCCCTGCCACCGCCCAAAAGCACCAACCAAGAGACCAAGCCTTTAACCCATGGACACTTTGGAGAACACTTACTCATACTGTAGCAATCCTCAATAAACAACTTGTACCCTAAACTCTAAACCAGCATCTACTTTTGTATATTCCAAATTGTGACATAAGTTTCTCTCCAGAAATTATGACCAACATAATTTTTTTCATTTAAAAAAATAGTACTATTATTGAAAAAGCTTTATCCACAGAAAAATATCCTTCCATCTACAAACAAATGCCAGGTTATTCAGCAGAAAACAATTTTCTTATTTTTCCATGCTGATAGAAACTTTCCTAATTATGCTCACTAATATAGTACTCTGTCTCAAAACATTTCACATAAATATTCACAATACTGACACAATGATATAAAAAATCACCCATTTTTTAGGTTAAGTATAACAGAAATGAAAAATGCAAAGTCTAATGGAAATTACATTACAACCTTTATTACATCAAATCAAAAATGCAGATTTGTTACTAACTATAGACAGAATGGCAAGATATATTTCAATAATAATTGTAAATGTTAACATTAATGATACACAATAAACATGTAGTAAATGCTGAAAAGCCATATACATATTTGCAAACTTCAGACATCAAAATAGAATCTTATCACCAAAACATAATATAGTATTGTCTCATTTGATGACATGTATTTAATATTATTTTATTATATCAGCTGAAAAACATAATTTTGAAAAATCTTTGATATGATGGAATTAAGTTAGTGTGAAAAGGATGTGAATCTTACTGGTATAAAGGATACCAGAGTGGGTATTATGGTGCACCTCTGAAGATTCCCTTTGTTCCTCTTACCTGTTCTCTGCATCCTTTTCTCAACTTTTTGTGTTTTGTTTCTAATGGCTTAAGCTTGCAATCTTTTTAAAAAGACTCTGCATGGGTCATGGAGCCATGTCAGACACATCAAAAGATGAAATTACCGAGAAGCATATATTCCTGGGTCTTAGTCAGTTTGGGGTGCCAAAACAGAATACCAAAGATTGAGAACAACAAACACCTATTTCTCACAGTTCTGAAGACTGGTAATCCGAGATTAGAGTACAGCATCATCTGGATATTGGTGAAAGCCCTTTTCTTGGCTTTTTCACATGGCAGAGGAAGAGAAGGAGGGAGAAACGGAGGGAGGGAAGATGAGATTAGAGGACCTCTTTCATCTTTCTCCTTAAACGTGTGCTAATTCCATCATGAGGACTTCACCCTGTTGACCTATTTACCTCTCAAAGCCTTGTGTTATCCTCAGAGAAAAGATAGAGAGTAAAACACCATGTCCCTTAGGTGCCCCTTTCTGTTCCCAAGAACCCAGTCAAGTTAAAAGGAACAATGAGAGTGAGTCTGGGCTACAGTATCCAGAAGTTATCTCAAACGATGCTGGCTTTCTCTCATGTATGCTGGGATTTAGGGCAAGTTAGTGTTATCTGTAGAAACCTGTTTTCTTGCATGTGTGCCAAGTTCGTTGAGATGCTGGCAACACGATGGGATAAAGCAAGCTAAGCTAATGATGTCACTGCTTCATGTAAGACCCCTCTGCCTGCCATGACCAGTGCAGAAAAGAGCACTATAAAGATAGTGTCCATCCGGCTGCTGCCACTGGATGACGTATCATGAGGAATGGAGGCACTGCCTTCTGGTGAAGCTCTGGAAGCACCATGAGAAGTGGAGGTGTTACCTGTTCAGCCTGTCACTGCTGGGCCTTTCCCATAAGCATTTTCAATAAGCCTTGTATTTCACATCCCATCTCTGAGTATTTTCTTTGATCTCCCAGAAATCTATCCCACTTCCCTAGCACAAGTGGGCAGTGGACAGTACCAGCCCCATGTCAAAAATACTGTCCATCCCTTTGGGAGATCATGGTTTCAACATAAGAATAGGGGAGACACACAGACATAAAATCCAAAACATCTATTCTTACTTCTTAACAGTTTCTCCCAGGTTTTACTTGGACATGAATTCTCATCTCAGAGTCTATTTTTGTTTTTGGAGAATGAATATAAATTATTTAGGGCAAAAATTTGGATTTGATGGACCCACCCTACTTCCAACATGCATCTAGTTCAGATAAAATGGCATAGTGAAATGAAAACACGTAAGTTAATCACTAAAATATAAATGGAATTGAAATGCAAAATGATGAGCCGCACTTCCAGTTCTAGGCATAGCTATTATTAATTTCATGCAAGATACTAAGAACTAAATGTATTCAGTATAAGATAGAAGACAAGAGATTTATTCAAAGTTTGAAGTGACAGTGTGGGAGGGGGTTAACCTATTCATGAGAGAAAGCTAAGAACAAATGAAATCTTGCCACCTTTCAGGCAAATATGTTTATAGGAGTTTCTAGAGCAAGCATGTCAGGAAACAAAAGCAAAACCTAATGAGGAAGCACTGAGACAGTCTGCTCATTGAATCATGACAAAAGTTGCAGTTACCCTAATATCAGCACCAAGCAGGAGCCCCAAAATAAGATGATAAAGATTGGTTGAGGACTAGATGTTGGGCAAAAGGAACATGATCTACCACATAGGAAGTGTTAGGTTAGCCAGGCAAATGCAGAACCACAAACATGATGAACTCCCCCGGAACCTCAGGGAAGGAAGCAGCAAGCAGACCACATGCGCAAAGGAACAGCCAACCAGACGCTGATACGTAAGCAGTAATGGCACCTCCTACCAATCAGTGGACTTTTCCTGACTCATCCCGGAAGGCCTCTGACCTCAGCAGGATCCCCTGACCAATCCCAGAGGACACAGGACTCTAGATACCTCCTCTTCCTACCTCATAGCTCCTCTCTTCCTGCCTTAGGCCCTCCCCTTTCTGACCAGCCTCTTTAAATTTTCTGTACCACAGAACACGTGCGGGATTCTCCCGGACTGCTCTCGCCTGGGAGCGTACATCCCAATAAAGCCTTACCCAGTGGTTTAATTTGCCTCCTTTGGTCATCTGGCTTTACAGGAAGAATTTTTACAGATGGCAAAAGAGAGAAAAAAATAATACATAAACAGATTTTTTTCTCTTTAAAAAATCTTTATTAAGATATAATTCACATATTATGAAATTCACCCATTTAATGTATACAATCAAATGGTTTTCAACATGCTCACAGAGTTGTGCAACCATCTCCACCATCAGTCTTAGACCATAACCCTTAGCAGTCATTCCCAATTCCCATGCAGCCTCTCCTCTCCACTGCCAGGCTACAGGCAATCACTTATTCAACTTTCTGTCTCTACATATTTGTCTGTTCTGGATTTCCCCCTTTCCTATCTAACCATACTAATACCATGCTTTGGTCAACATCTTCCCACTCTACCCAAGCCTCTGCTAACCACCATTTTACTCTGCTCTTATATGAGAAGTATATATGTACTTCTATGTGTATAGGTACCACATTTTCTTCATTCATTTATCCATTTTTGGATACCCAGGATGATTCCACATCTTAGCTATCATGTATAAACAATATTCAAAGGAGCATCAATAAATATTTGACACAATAGAATACTACTTTGCCTTCAAAAGCAAGGGAATTTTGCCATTAAGGATGGCATGCATGAATCTGGAGGACATTATGTTAAGTGAGATAAGCCAAGTAAAGAAAGACAAAAGTGCATGATCTTAATTACATGTGGAATCTTAGAAAACTGATGCCATACACTGTTAGTGAGGTTTCTTTCACTGTGACAAATACCTGAGATACCAACTTATAAAGAGAAAAGGTTTATCTTGGCTCACAGTTTTAGAGGTTTTAGTCTATTGTTATTGGCCTTGTTGTTTTGGCCCTGTGACAGGGTAGCACATCATGGTGAAAAGCAGGTGGCAGAACCAACCACATACCTCATGGCCAAGAGACAAAAAGAGAAGGTGAGAGGAGGGGGCTGGAATTCCCACTGCTCCCTTCGAAAGCATGACCCCAATGATCTGAGACTTCCCAATAGCCCCACCTCTTAAAAGTTCCACACCTTTCAATAGCACCACTCAAAGGAACAAGCCTTTAATACAAGGGCCTATCAGGGACATTTATGATCCAAACTAGAGCACAGACGTTAGGGGAATTGGGGTTGGGAGACATTGATCAAAGAATACATAATTATAGTTACATAGAAGGAATATATGTATACTGTGACTATAGTAAATTATGATAACTTGTATTCTCAAAAAATGCAAGCAGCACTGAGCGTGGTGGCACATGCCTATAATCCTAGTGGATCGGGCAGCTGAACCAGGAGGATCCTGAGTTCAAAGCCAGCCTCAGCAACTTAGTGAAGCACTAAGCAATTACATGTGGAATCTTAAAAAAAATTGATGCCACAGACTATTAGTGAGGTTTCTTTCATCGTGACAAATACCTGAGATAATCAACTAATAAAGAGAAAAGGTTTTTGTATCAAATCCTTTTTCTGCTTCCATTGAGGCCTAAAACACTGTCCAAAACCCTGTCCCAAAATAAAACGTAAAAAGGGCTGGGGATGTGGCTCAGTGGTTAAGCGCTCCTGCATTCAGTCTGTTTTTGTTTTTTTTTAATGCAAACAGAGTAAATATTAAAGCATTCTCTCCATAAAAAGAATAACTTTATTTGAAGTAATGCATATATTAACCAGTTAGACTTAACCATTCTCCAATGCATATATTCTCCAAAACATCATACATGCTATGTTATAATTGATAATATACAATTTTATCTATTAATTTTAAAAACTAATTCAATTTTTTTAAAGAAGAGACATTGAGATTTCCTTTGGAATTCCAATTTCCTTTGGAATGATGAATATGTTCTAAATTTAAATTGTAGTGATGATTGAACAACTCTGTGAATGTGATTGAGACCATTGATTTGTATACTTTGGGTGAGTTTTGTGGTGTGTGAATTATAATCTCAAAAATCTTGAGAAGAAAAGATCATATGAATGCAAGAAAAACAATTATACTATCTTACTTATGCGTACAAATAGGAAATTTCTAAGTCAAATATTAATAAAAGTTAAGTTTTTAATACTATATTTAAATAGGGTGGTGTATAGATAGTTAATAATATGGGCCCGTCCTTAAGTGACTTAGGAAAGGGAGGTCCATTAGTGAGGAATTTGGAGAGACTTTGAAGACAGTAAACACTCTCAATGTCATTGTTCGGGGCCACATGGAGTACTAATGAGCTCTTGGTGAATCAGAACTTTTAACTTTTGACCCTGTGAGCTTGAAACCTGGCCAGTTCCCACCTTGCAGAGAATAAACAACCTAAGGCCAGTTGCATAACATCGGACTGCATATTGGGAGGGGTTGCTGTGCCTTTTTAAGTCCTCCAAAGGGGAATAAGAATGAGAAGAAGAAATCTAACTGGGGAAGAAGGAATCCAACTGGAGAAGAAGGAATCTAACTGGAAAAGGAATCCAACTGGGGAAGAAGGAATCTGATGCTTGGAGTGTAGAAAAAAGAATCTGATGATGAGAAGAAGGGACCTGATGATGGGAATAAGTAACCTGATTTGTGAAGAAAGAATCTGACTCTCACCTATGTTTTTACCCTGCCCTCGGTGTTGCTCCTTTTACCCGAGGATAGGTGTTGAAGGTGATGATGATGCTTTGAGTGGAGAAGAAAGACTCTCACCTATGTGTTTACCCCATTCGTGGTGTCACTTATTTTACCCAAGGCTGGGTGTTGAAGATGATGATGATGCTTTGAGTGTACTTGCAAACCCGTGTTATGTTATCTGGTATTGATTGGTGAGTGCTTATTGGGCTGGAGCCGCTCTTTCTTTCTTTTCTTCTATATTATTGATTCATTATATACAATACTCAATAGTGTAAAGTATAACTGTTGCTTGCTTATTGTTATATTATCTCATATTAAAGCTTATAAAACCCATCCTGTTGTGAGGCTGGTGATTCACTCCACAAGTTTGCCATATATAAATTAGTCTGAGATCCAGACCAAGACAGGTGGTTCCACAAATACAGTGATTCTTCAATAACAGAAGACCTACTAATACAATTTATTATTACCAAAATAAATAATAGTCATATGATCACTTCAATGAATTTATTTTTATTTAACATATATTTATTGCATTATTATATAACAGATGCTATACAGTAGTAAACAGAAGACAGAACCCTAGGCCTCAGTGGAAGCAGAAAAAGCATTTGATAAAAATCTCCAATCAATTCTTAGCAAACTATGATTAGAACAGAACTCTCTTGATAAGTTATTCACCAAAAACATAACAAACCTCATTCATAATGCTGAGATGTAAGAATTTTCCCACAAATCCCCCACCCAGAATGTCTAGACTAGAGGTCCTGCCCACTAAATTAACATTAAAATGAGATATATGAAAATGGCATAAAATTATTCCCATTTGAGATGAAATCATTGAAAGCACTTTAAAATTTAATACTATCTGTGAACAAGCCCCTAGATCTATAAAGGTAGTTCAACAAAATTGGCAGGTACAAGATCAATGTGCAAAACACCAAAGAGCATTCCTATACCTTAGAAATAACTAAGTAGCCTATGACCATACTACACTATGTACCTGGTCTCCTCTGATCTTGAAAGCCAAGTATGATTGGGCCTGATTAAACTCTGGGATATAGATGTACTTGAATTTTTAACGTTATAGAAACAAAAAAAATAAAAGGTATTTGTAATGTAGCTAATAAAATTTATGGATTACTTTTATCAAAATAACTTTCTTCAGTGACAACAGTGGATAAGACTTGGTGAATTAAAGTGTAATTGTCACTTTGCTCACACATGGCTACAGTGTTTATGAGTTAATGGATCAGAATGAGGCTGACTGGGAAGGAACTGGCATTTGCATGCTTGGCTATTCCATTTGTATAATCATGCTTTAACAGTGATGACCCTGTGGTGAGAATTCATTTTAAATATATTCTCAGTTTCTTAGCCTATAACTTGCATGATAAAATACACTTATAGCACAAAGATGTTAGAAACCATTTTCATATTCTTGAAAAAGTAGCAAGTATACCAGAAAATGATGACTATATTCTCATCATTTATATGAGTTTATATTCTCTGCAGCTGAAGAGTACAAAGTAAAGGAAAGGTCACAGTTAACTGCTCAAAAAATAAGTTAAAATAAAAGGTGACTTCAGAAAGAAATAATGATTAATTTTTCACCATAATTTCAGTTCATACACCTGTACCAAATCTAATTCTTCAATGTGCTTCACAGTAAGGCGTCTTTGCTGAAATTCTTCTAGTTTCTTCTTATATTTTCCACAGATCGAATCCAGCACTTGCTCTGCCATTTCTACAGCATCACGTGGGGCTGAGTGGCAAAGCTACTGTATAACAATGCATGTGAGCTTGGGAATCATCCCTTGCCATGGATCCCTTCACAGCTAGAGATGGTTGAAAACAGTTTGAAGCAGATATGTTATCCATATAAAGTCTCTATTGGACATACCTTGATCCGATATGAAATTTTGAACATCCCAATTGTCCTTGAATGTCTATACTACAATTCCACTGAAGCACCAACATATAATTTTTAGTTCCATTTTTTGCAAATGACAGAACCTAATTCTGACTTACTTATTAAGCAAAATAAAATAAACAACATCAGCAATAACATTAAAAATGGAATTCACGAATAGAGTCCAGGGTAGATTATGGTGTCACAAAGAGGGTCAGTTATCAAGCTGATAAAGACAAGCGGTTTTGGTGTAAGTCCATTTGATTCCAAATTCCAACCTCATCAGTTCTCTTCTCTGAGATAGAGATGAATAAAGTGCTTACCTAATGCATTTGTTGTGATGTTAAAAAGGGATAATGTATGTAAATTGCCCAGCACAGCACATGACATGATGCAAATACTAATAATGTACTCTTATAATGATTCATGTTTATATATCTGGCCTTGAAAAAATAGAATCGAGGATAACCCTAGTGAGCATATCAGCAGAGGCACTCACATAATCTGTTACGAGTGCCACAAACAGAAGGGCTGACCTCTGCCTCTGAGAATCTCTCCTCAAGATTAAAAGAGAGTGAATTATCCAGCATTGATGTTGTGCTTATTCTTGAACCAGACACTGTGCCATGAGGAATGAGTGGAAAAATGGGGTTGGGGTGGGAGAAGAACTTTGGGACACCATGATGAACGGTCTCTCTGGAACCATATTGAACAAGTAGAGTTTAGTTTCTAGAAGAATGATGAAGACAGTCTGAGTAGGCAATAACAACATCTACCATACTGTGTAATAGTGACATACAGTATTTCTGTAAGAAAAAAAATGGCTAACCAAGAGGTTTATCTTAACCTTCCATCTTCCTCTGAGTGAGACTAAACTGGTATCATCCCCCAAAAATAACCCTCCACCTTTTCTTCAGTATTTTTAAGAAAAGGCATAAGGCACAGTACAGAGCCACACATAAGGGAATTCTCCTTAATATTCAGGTGCTACTTATTGCAGTTCTATTCAGTGTTATGATTTTGTAATCTATCATTTGAAACACTAGAAACACTTCCTTAACATTCGACTCACAGCAGCCTTCACCTCCTTGTTCTTCAGACTGTAGATGAGGGGATTCAGCATGGGGGTGATCACGGTGTACTGCAAGGAGAAGATTAACTCTTGAGTGGATCCTGAATTTGGCATGAGATAGCGGAGTAATCCTGAGCCATAAAAGAAAGTCACTGCAGTGAGGTGGGAGGAGCAGGTGGAGAAGGCCTTGCTTCTACCTGAGGTGGAGCTGATGCCCAGGATGGTGAGCAAAATGCGAATATAGGAAAAACATATCAGGAGAAAATTCCCGATGAAATGCAGGAGGCTGGAGCAGAGCAGGGTGGTGAAACTCGCAGACACATCAGAGCAAGACAAAGGATAGAGAGAGGGCAGCTCACAGATGAAGTGGTGGATATTTTGAGCCTCACAGAAATCTAAATCCAGAGCTACAAGGATATTAATGAAAGCATCCAAAAAAGCCACGCCCCATGAGCCCCATACCAGCCCTACACACAGCTGTCTGTTCATCACCTGGTGGTAGAGCAGAGGAGAGCTGATGGCAACATAGCGGTCATAGGCCATCACAGCAAGCAGGCAGGATCAGTGCCCCCAGTGGCAAACACAAAGAACACCTGAGCCAGGCAGCCCTCCACAGAGATGGTTTTCTTCTGAGACAAGAGGTTCTCCAACAGCTTAGGCACAGTGACAGAGGAGTGACAGAGATCCAGGAAGGACAACTGTCCCAGGAAGAAGTACATGGGTGTGCGGAGGTGGGAATCAATCCTGACTACCAGCAGCATCACCAGGTTCCCCACCATGGTCAGCAGATAAATCACCAGGAATAACACAAAGAGAAGGGCCTGGATCTGGGTATCTTCACACAGCCCCAGGAGGATGAACTCAGGGACAACACTGTGATTTCTCATAGCCTTTAGTATTTTCTTTGGAAGGTAAGAAATAAATTGGGTGAAACGTCTTCTGATGTGTAATAAACATCTAGGTGTTTTAGTTCTCTTTTTTTAAAATTATTATTGTTGTTGCTGTTTGTTTTGAGACAGTCTCTCTCACTAAATTGCAGAAGCTGACCTCAAACTTGCAATCCTCCTGCCTCAGCCTCCTCAGTAGATGGGATTACAGATATGCACCCAGCACCAAACCCAGGTTAACCCTCTTTTTCACTCACAAAGTTTCATGCCTACTCAAAAATTCATGTTTAGAAATGGTAAAATTTCCTAAGTCTCTAGATTTCCTGAGCCCTGTAATAATCTTCTCTGCAAGACCCCAACCCTAGATCAATTCTCTGTCCACCTTTATTATTCTTTCTTAAATGCTTCAGAGTTTGTTATCATTTAATTATTAAAGCTACTAGAGGATGTTCGTAAACTATTGAGAATAATCTAGTAAAGAGTGTGGAACTACATAAGGAATAAAGGAAAAATGCAGAAATGATGTCTCTGGGAAAATGGGAGCAGTGGGATTTCAGAGCAGAAGCAAAGCACGGCCTTTGCTGGGCATGCGTTTGATGCATCCATCAAACATACATAAGATGAGCAGGTTTCCTGTTGGGAAGCAAGCAGCTCTCAAAGAGTGACTTTTATTTTTTCAATAAATACTTAAGTGGATTCAGTAGTAGAAAGTGAAAAGGGATAGTGTTTGGAGATATGCAGAGTAAGCAGAAAGGAAAATAATTAGAGGGAAAACAGCACAGAGCTGCCCCAGCTGTGATATAACTGATTAGAGAAACTTGTCCATATGGAACACTCACTGGTCACAGATTCTAGGCCCAATATAAACATAATGCACGTGATATGTTCGGATTCAGCCATTGTCTGTGCTCTCGCGGCCTTTGAAACATACTCTCTACTGCTCTTCTTTCCTACTCTGAACAGGCAACCTAGATTACAACCATAGACTTCAACACTACCAACAATACTACTGTAACCCTTCCTCTTTGGCTCTAACTTTTGTGTTCATACTGCATAATTGGCACATTCAAATTCCAGAGAGGGATTTCAGACACTCAGAGTTTGCATTAAATCCAGTATAGCAAAAACAATGAAGAAAATAATTATCAACTGGAGAGGTCTGCCCCAAAGCAATGTCTCTTGCCCTATTCTAAACTTCCATCTGTCTCAGAGTATATAATTATAGGGTATACCTGTATTTAAAGATATGATTAGTTTTAGTTTCTGAAACTTGTATGTTCTGAGTTCTTTTTGAATCACAAGTTTTCCTACATCTATCACTGAGGTCCTCACCTTCCCCCACTGCTAATAGCCAGCTCTCTCTTATTAGCCTTCCCAAACTTCCAGGTTTCTGGCATCATGAGGACATTCAGCACCATAAACAAGGAATACAGCAAGATACAAGAAAGAGATCTTGTCTCAATTGTGCCACATGTAAAATAGAATCTAAACACATCTACCTTGGAAAGCTGAAAAGACTTACTAACTTGAATGCAATGCTGAAGAAATCAGAGATGCTGAGGACTTTTCCCTTCACTCTCAGCCCAAGTGTTTAGTTTTCTACAAAGGAAAAAGAGAAGTGACCAAACATCTTAGGTAACAGAAATGAATACCATGTCAGAGAGAACAAGGAGGGTACTACTGCCAGCCCAGAAGAAAAGAACAGACCAGAGGACTTAAGGGGAAGAAGTTCCTGGTAGGGCGAACAACTGGAAATGGTGGAAACTGGGGGAAACCAGTGGCAGAAAAAAAGAATCAGAGGACAGAGGGAAGCATTACCACGTTCTGTGTCTTCTTAGTGCAGAATGTGTCCTATTTTTCTGAGTTGGTAAGCATGCTTCTGAAATCAGTAGAGATTCTCAAGAGAGAAAATGTTATCACGACTGTCTAATCTTAGGAAATGACATTGCTTTTTCTATTTAAGACCTTTTGTGCATAAAGAGAAATATGTAAGCTCACTCCTCAAAACCTCCTGCAAATGAAGACTTCAGAAAGCTTTTCTGAACTTTGTATTTTTGCTCTTATCCCTTAAGGACTCCGTAAAACTACCAAAAAAAGATAGAGGGCTTGAAAGCGTCCAATTCTTAATAAATATGACAACAATTTCTTTCATATTTCCCCAGTTTAATTGTGCAATCCTCTCTGTACTGTTAATATAGTGTTCAGAGCACCATCCTAACAAAGGAGGCTCAGGTCTAACCATTTAAGGAGGGCGGCTAGGTGAAGGTGGCCAATGGGAAGGGCAAGGCATGATCTGAAAGCCCAGAGGGCAGGTGGGTCCATCCTGATTGCTAGAAAGCTCAGCCTGAGGCAAATGTTGGGCTCATTAGCTAACCACAGTTACTAGATAATTCCTCTGGGAATTCCCATTGATGTTAATTGACTCATCTTGTCTTCAGATCTTACTCAGGTCATTCATTGAACTATGTATGTAAAAGACATAATTATGGCATATTTTAAATTACTAGATATTGAACTCATAACTACTATGATGTGTGGCATTATTATTATTAAATGGTCAATGATATCTTAAATTTGTTCACCTATTTGCTTTTTTTTCTTTTTTTGCTCAACTTTTCTGCATCTAGAACTGAAAAGCTTGAAAGCTAAAACTAAGAATTCAATGGACAGGTTTGACCAAATTAAACAAAGCTGAAGAGGTCTTAATAAACCAGAAGACAGGTTAGAAGAAAATAACTCATCTTCAAAGTTATTTTTTTATTTCTTCTTGAAATCTTCCTTTAAAATTTCATTTACTGTGAATCTTATAGTGATATATTTATTTCACCTTTATTCTTTTAAAATGTCTATTATTTTATTTTTATTATGAATTATTATTTTAATCATACATATTTATGGGGTACTGTATATAATGTCCAAGGATTTATTAATGGCCATAAATCCTAATGGTGAAGTTATTTCTTATTCAGTACTTTGAAAATATCACTCCATATCGTCTTTTTAGTCCAACATTTCTTTTAAGAAGTCAGTTGTTAGCCTAAATTTTACTTTTTCTAGAGTTAATTCATCTTTTTTTTCATTTTCTACTTTTTAATATTTCCTGTGTTTTGACTTTCAGTATTTTTATTATGATGTGATAAAATATAGCTTTTTTAAATTTATTACACTTTTGCCATATTTGCTTCAGATTATTTTTCAAACACAGACAATTATAGATTCAAAGTCTTTACACATTCCCTAATCCTTCCTCTCCCTCTCATAGGCAACCACTATCCTAAAGTCAGAATGTAACCTCCTACAGTAGACAGAATGGCTTTTCCAGAATATCCACAACCTCATCCCTGAATCCTGGAATATGCTACCTTACAAGGCAAAAGGGACTTCACAGATGACATTAAGATTATAGATCTTAAAATATGAATATTATCCTGGACTGTCCAGGTAAGCCTTATCTAGTCACATGAGTCTTAAAACAGAGAACATTCTCCCAGTGGTGTGAAAGAGATGTAGCAGAGGGGGAAGTCAAAGAAATTCAAGCTTGAGAGGAACCCATCCTTGCTCAATAAGAGATACCTGGACAGCATGAGAAGTAATGCAGGCAGCCTCTAGGGGCAAAAAACAGTACCAACTGACAGCCAGTGGAGAAATGGGGACCTCAGTTCTACAACTCAAAGAAACAAAAATCAGCCCTCAGTCTGCACTTAGAAGTGGATTCATCCTCAGAACCTCCAAAAAAGCATGCAATCCTGCTGACACCTTGACTTCAGTCTGATTAGACCAAGCGAAGGACCCAGATAGGCACTCTGTGCCTGAACTTCTGACTTACAGACCCTGAAATAATCAAATGGTATTAAGTTTTAAGATGTTAGATTCATGGACATTTGTTTCAGCACCAGTTGAAAACTAATACAATTCCTCTTGCATGCTTGTTTATTTTTATTACATATATATTTGCATTGAAACTCCAAATAAAAGTTCTCTCATTGTATGTAACATTCTTGATAAGAGACCTCTGAGATGCGTTGAATGAAGTTACAGGCCAGAGAACTGAGGGAGGAGAGACAGAGGAGTCTGCCATTTTAACTCACAGCTTCAAGTTAATCAACAAAGAGAAACAAGAAAACAGTTCCACATTCTTTTCCTGTATGCTGAAGGTGATCCATCAAGGCCATAGTCCATTCTTATTTTAGAACCAATCAAGAAGTAGCAAAATCTCTTTATGAACTATCCTCCTATCCCAGGACTTTGTACACTTCACATTGTTCTGTCTCTCTTTTATCTATAGCTAATGTAGGTTTAATGTAAACAACTATTGTTTCTCCTTCCCACCATTTTATTATAAAACATCCTAACCCCTTAGGTCCAGTGGACATTTTTCCTACTATTTGGCCATGCTGCTGGTAGCTTGTGGAATTTGTCTCAGAACCTGCCTTTCACCTTTCAGCTAGCATCTGTGCAGCCCAATAAACCCTTTGTTTTCAAAGACCTTTTAGTATCAAAAGTTTAACTTTCTGGAATTAGCTCTTTTTTTTTCCCACCCAACATGTTCTAGAAATTTACACATAATAATTCCATCACTTAACTGTTATATAGTGATCTATTATATGACTATACCATAGTTTATTTTATTCATTTTCCAGAAGATGAAAGCACATGTAATGAATTTGAATATATTTTTGTTTATCTACAGGGTCCATAAGATTTTCTATGTAAGCAAGGATATCATCTTCAAATAACAACTAACATTTTCTCTCTTTCCAGTTATTCAGTTTTAAATTTCTTTATTTCCTTGTCTTATTGCCTCAATTAGGACTTTCAATGCAAGGATTAATTGTAGAGGTCAAAGTGACCATCCTAATCTGATTTTGATTTAATGTAAAACTTTTAAAATTTATTTTTTAAGCAAAAATTTACTCTAGGCTTTGTAGTTACTCTATCATGTTAAGAAAGCTCCCTACTATTCCCAGTCTGCTAAGACCTTTATAATGAATCAATGTTATAAAGTAGTAAGTTTTTAAGTGCTATAATCTATTAAATGCTTTTTTGATTCTGTTAAGATAACATGATATTTTTTCACTTAAAATTCTAATTCGGGAATACAAATAATTTTTGAAGCTTGAATTATAACACTCTTGCATTAGTGATATAAATCCATCTAGACTAGAAGAGTAGAGAGGAAATAATCACTTCCAACAGTCATTATATATGGATATCTATATTCCAAAGTTTAAATAAATTAATTTGTCCAAAGCCTCACGAGCTAGATATTTAAAGGTAGTGGAGAGCCAGGATTTATCATCAAGTTTACTTACCTCTAAAATATTTGTATGCTTCCTATTTCACACAAACATACACGCACACTATATGTATATATGAAAGATAAGTAAAATTGTTATAGTTTAGATATGAGGTATCCCCCAAAATCTCATGTGTGAGAAAATGCAAGAAAGTTTAGAGGTGAAATGATTGGGTTATGAAATCCTTAACCTAATCAGTGCATTAATCCACTGAAAGGGTTTAACTAGGTGGTAACTATAGGTAGGGTGTGGCTGGAGAGGTGGGTCTCTGAGGGCATTTCTCTCTCTCTCTCTCTCTCTCTCTCTCTCTCTCTCTCTCTCTCTCTCTTCCTCTCTGTCTCTCTTCCTGGTACCATGTCCTGATGTCCTGAGTTGCTTACCTCCATCACACTCTTCTACCATGATGTTCTGTATCACCTCTGGCCCAGAGCAATGGAGTTAGCCATCTATGGACTGAGACCTCCGAAACCATGAGCCCCAAATAAACTTTTCCTCTAAAATTGTTCCTGTCAGGTCTTTGGGTCACAGCAATGAAAAAGTTGACAGAAATATATATCTATATGTACCTACCAATACATATATCTATCTACACATACACATATACATATGATCATTTGAAACTTATTTATTCTGACCTTGGGAAAACAAAAAGAAATGTAATATTTTACTCCTTGATTGAACTAAAAAGAGAAATGTCTTCTTTTGATTTAGGTAAGTTGGACTTAAAGGTTCTGTCGCCCTGGAGCACCATAGTGCTGTGAAGTCTGGGAACTCCTGTTACTGTTAAGAAGTAAAGCAGGGGCTCTAAGTTACAGGAAACAAAGTCAATACAGTTGCACTGATTAGATTAATCAGAGCCAGCGGGTTGCATAGCCACTTTCACCTGACACAGAAACAGGATGAAGACTATCGCAAACTACAGACAGATAAAGAAGGCCTGTGAGATGTGGGATTTGGCTGAGAAAGTCTGACAGCTGAGAACAAAGCATGCAGACTCTTTTCTCTCCTATTCCTCCTTCCTTGTCTTTTTCCCTCTCCTTTTAATGCAACCTAAAATGAAAGGTCATGATTCTAAATCACATACAACCAGAGAAATGAAAAGTTGTGCTACATCTGTGTACAATGAATCAAAATGCACCCTGCTGTCATGTAAACCTAAATAGAATAAATTAATTAATTAAATTTAGGAAAAGAATAAGTTAAGGATTAAAAGGAAAAATACAAAATTATGCCTTGACTTCCTTTTTAACATTTTAATGATTTCCTCTTCACATCAATTCCAAATACATCTTTAAAACAGTGTTGTATAACTATTGCAGCTTAGTGAAATATGTAAATCTCAGGGTTATGAATCTGGGGAGACAGGAGAGTAAATCTGCCAGCACCGTAAGACCTTTATGCTAGGACACCATTGCTTCCCTGTGGCATGGTTCCAGAATGACAAGTTCTAACCCTTCCCAATCTCTCCTTCAAATCAGTTTGACAACCAGTGCCATAGCCATAGCTTGGGACACAGTTGTTATGAATCACAGAGAGATATATCTAGAGAGAGAGTGCATAGAGACACAACCACAGAGTTATCCAGGTTTTTCTTTCAGGTCTCCCAGGTATGGGGGCAGAGAGGCTGAAGAAAAGACTTCAGTAACAAACAAACAAAAAAAAAAACTGGAATTGAAAAGCACCTGAAGAATAGTGAGTGGCTTGTGAGTGACTCTGCAGAAAGACTGACAGATATTGCATTGAGTCTAGACAACAGACATTACTTTCCTGTGTTGTGTAAAATTGTGCATATATGTGAGGTAAGATTGTATATAATCATAATTTGCCGTTTATTGTTTATTTGACTGTGAATATGTTACTTAGTCTTCTATAGTCAGTTTCTTTGTTTGTGGAATAGTGACAATCAGTAAGTCCCTCCAGGAATTTTTGCAACATTTACATAATAACAAATTTTTTAAACTAACATGTACCACATGCTATTTTGCTTTATCTTATTTCTTCTCACATTTGTAAAGTATATAAAGTTGTTAGCTAATACTATGAGCAGTTTGTACTCAATAAATTGTATTTTTAAAATTGTTTTATTTGCTCTAATCAGTTATAAATGACAGTAGAATGCATTTTGACACATCATACATAAATGGAGTATAACTTCTCATTCTTCTGGTTGAACATGATGTAGAGTTATACAGGTCGTGTAATCATATATGTACTTAGAATAATAATGTCCAATTCATTGTACTATTATTCCTACCCCCATACCCCCTCCCCTCTTTTCACTCCCCTCTGTCTAATCCAAGGTACCTTTATTCTTCCCAGGCCCCCTGCCATTGTGAATTAGCATCCACCCATCAGAGAAAACATTTGGCCTTTGGTTCTTTGGAATTGGCTTATTTTGTTTAGCATGATATTCTCCAGTTTCATCCATCTACCAGCAAGTGCCATAATTTCATTCCTCTTTAAGGCTAAGTAATATTCCATCATGTATATATACCACAATAGATTATCTTTTTAAAAATCCATAATGCTCTTCTTATGTGTCAATCAAGTAGGATAAACAGATTTATTTAAGCAGCTCAGTCACAGACAGTGATTGTTTCCCAAGTTTGGGGGTGGGGAAGATGGCATTTGAAGGTGAGAGAGAGGCTCTGCCTTTAAGATGCTTTAATGAGAAGGAAAGTTATGTTGACAGCTATAGTGAAACATAGTAAGTTATCTTCTACCAGTGTGACAAGATCATTGTAGGAGTTCAGTATCAGATAGTCAAGGAAATCTTTATAGAAAAGCTATTTGTCTTAGCCTTATCTAGATAAGCAAGTGTTAGGAAGAGGAATGAGAGAAAATTCATACAGTCCGAGGAGACAGTTTGTAAAGAGGTAAACAAGCACTTTTCAGGGTTATGCACACAGACACTAGAGTCAAACAGGGTTGAGTCTGAATCCCACCTCTGCCTCTCACCTTCTCTGTGACCTTAGGCAGGCCTCCCCTTTCTCTATTTCTTGGCCTAGAAATGGCTCTGATAATTGTTCCCTGTCATAGGTTGGTTGTGATGAATAAATGAAATGTGTATATAACATACTGCTCAGCACATTAGTTCTGTGTTATTATTAACATCCTTCCCTCTTTCTAAGTTGCCATCAGCTGAATAAACTATCCATAAATTATCAGCTTTTTTTCTCTTTGGAAAGCAGAACAAACCTCATTAAGTATACACATCAATTTTAAGATGAATATGAATCTCAGAAACACTAAAATGAGGAAAAAATGTGCATCTTAGAATCAAGGAAAATATATCATCATTGTGAAGACCAATCTGCAAAGAATCTTTAATGCCGTGCTGAATATTTGGATTTGATCCTATTGTTAAAATCCTTCCCTTCTGAAATTAAAGGGATACGAATAGGCAAAGAAGAAATCAAACTATCATTATTTGCAGACGACATGATCCTATACTTAGAGGATCCAAAAAGTTCCACCAGAAGACTTCTAGATCTGATAAATGAATTCGGCAAAGTTGCAGGATATAAGATAAATATCCATAAATCAAATGCATTTATATACATCAGTAATGAGTCCTCCGAAAAAGAATTCAGAAAAAACACTCCATTTGCAATAGCCTCCAAAAAAATAAAATACCTGGGAATCACTCTAACAAGAGAAGTGAAAGACCTCTACAATGAAAATTACAAAACCCTAAAGAAAGA